>JAREIS010000025.1:6027083-7232500 GCA_030060385.1 Muscicapa striata striata | reverse complement strand
CCTCTCTCGGGAGGTGGGAAATGTGGTTTGGATCCCTCCAGGCTGAAGAAAGCACTGAAGCCAGATTTCTCACTTCATGGGCCAGCGATTTTGCTAACTTGTCTCCTGATTAAAAAAAAAAAAAAAAAAAAAGGAGTGTGCACCCCTGTCTTGGTCCGTGTTTAAAAAGAGAGAGCAAAGCTCAGCTCTGAGCGCTTCCAGATGTCTCCCCTCGGGAGTGGGCTCGGCCCTCTGGAACCTAAGTGGAGGGAGATATTTCACTTTGCAGACCTGATTCATGTACTTTAGGATGAGTTGGAGTTTGGGCACACCCTTTGTGCTCAGCATTTCCAAATTGGCTGGCTTTCCATGGCTTCCGATGCGCCGCATGGAGTCTTGCCCCAGGGCTGCTCCCTGCTGTGGCAGACTTCCTAGTTCTGAGCCTTCAGGCTTGAGGCTGTAGCAGGACCAGAGAGGAGGTGTAAGGGAAGGCTCCACTCTCTGAGATACCTAACACTCCCTATGCATCAGGCAGTGAGAGCCCAGGGGCCTCATGCTCTGCTTTGGGCTTCTGCTTCCAGCGCCAGACACCAAAAAAAAATTAGCACTTAAGACCTTTGCTTGGTGCTTAGGTTTTTAATTTGGGAGAACGCTGTTGTGTACAGTTTCCTCTGACTACTGGGGCTAGATTACTGAAGGTATTTAGACTTCTTAAAATGGAGAGCTTGGAAAGCTTTCCAAAATCTCATAGATGTAAGCACTCATTCCTTGATCTTCAACAGTACTTAGATCAGCAGGACTTTAGATACCTATTACATCTCAGCACTCCTGCACACTCCACTGGGGGCCTGTGTAGAGCTGAAGGCACACAGGTACTTTGTGAATATGACCCTCAGTATCCCTGGCCACATCTCCTCAGTGCATTTTGTATAAACCCTCAAGCTTACACCTTGCTCAGCCAAATTGTGCTTTGTCACCAAGCCTGTGTTAATTTTTGGGTGTGAACCTTACCATGAGTGTCCTGTATGATGCCTGATATGACCATGCAGGCATATTGTATGGCCTAGGGGTGGCATATGTTATCTTGGGCTTCTCTTGAACAGTTTTGGGTCTGCCATCTGTAAGAGTAGGTAGGAATTTCTGACACTGTGTTGCTTGGCAGTATCTGTGCAGTGTGAGTGTTCATGGCTGGACTGTGGGCTTCTTTCTGGCAGAAGACCCTTAAAAAGCCACGATTTCTTCAAATGTTTCAGCAATTTGGAGTTGGCCTGTAACTATAACACAGCTATGCAGGCAAAACACTGTCTCTGTTGACAGGGCTGTGCCAAACAGCTGTTAGACCAGTGCTCGTTCCTGGCTGCTCTGTGTCTGCTTCTGCATCTGCCAAAATAGAGATGCCCACAAAAACATCAGACTTTTGCTTTCCTCCCTGCCCTGGAATCCCCACACAGCATCATGTCACTGCTGTTTACAGAGGACCCAAGCCACACAGATAGAATGTGACTGTGGCAGAGAAAGTTGAGGGTTGATGGGCAGGAGGAATCCTGCAGAAATGGTTGAGAGCTATGTGGAAAGAGAGGTGCTGCTAGTACAATTAGCTAATTAGCATGAGGTTGAATTCTTCCTTCAGACATTCACAGATACTTCAGTACACCTCTTAAAAAAGATAATTTATCTAGCAACATCAGAGGCAGTGAAGAATAGGAGTCCTTCCCTAAGTCTACATGAGGAAAAGAAAACACGGTGTGTCTTGTACCAGTATTCTCCAGCAGTTTTTAATGCTGAGTTTTTAATGGTGTATCCCATGAAGGAGCCCAAATTAGAAATACTAAGGACTGCCAAGGTGGAGATAAGTGACTTATTTGTGATGTGACAGAACCAGAGAAAGGATGCACAGAGAAGGGTTATGTGGCAAAGCAGCGCACAAAGGAACAGGTCTTTGCAGCTGGGTTTGGGGATGAGAACTGGGGTAGAAATGCATGGCTGGGAGAGCCTTTTCCATTCTTTGCATGGCAGATCTCAGTTCCTGATAGTTATGATCAAAGCAGTGAAGGTCTGCTTCATTACACAACAATCATCCTTAACAGCAAAGTCTTGTAGTCTTTGGAGAGAGTGAAAATAAAAGTCTTTAATTGTGGATGACATTAGAGTAAATTATCCCAACTCATCACTACCTGCAAGTGCACACAAACATCTACCTTTTCAGCAAACTTCTATGGCTTAAACTAGAGGTAACTTGATTTGTACCATGAGAAGTAAGCTAGAGGTACCTCAGGGTTACCTCAGGGTACCTGTGACCTTAAAATAAGCTGAGCTCCAAAAGGTACAAATAATAATAATAATAATAATAATAATAATAATAATAATAATAGTTGCAAGTCCCTGGATGCAGCTGGACTTACATGTCAGGAGTCATCCTTAATAATGGTGTGCATTCATGAAATTATTATCTAATTACAGTGATTTTCCATACACCTATTAAAGTAGGTATTCACAAACCCCAGAAATCTGAGGTTTTAAAGCCCACCTGACAAACAGAAACTCCTCACTCTTTACCTTTGTAATCACAGCTCCACAAATAAGCTCTCTAGGGCTGGATTTTCAAACAGGAATACTGGCTTCTGGAAAACTAGAAGGACTTCTGTTGGACTGATAGTGAGGCTGATGTTATCCCAACCAGGGTATGCTCACAGGGTTGAAATCTACCTGTGGGTGCCATCAGAATGTATTGAGAGCAAAATTTAGAAAGTAACTTGTATTTTATGTCCTGCTGTTGTGAGGAGAGAAGCTAGTGTAGCTTTCAGTGACATGTACATGTCTGTGATGTTCCTGGGGTTTGGTGGGCAGGCTGGCCCAGTGTTTCACAGGTTGTTCAGTAAATGGGGTTGATAAATATTTCAGTAACAAATACTGAGTGTCACAGCCAGATTCATTTGATTAACTACTGCTGGCATTTCTGTAAGCATGGGACTGGCTACTACATTTATATTTGATATTTTTTCTATCATAACCCAGCCAATGTTGTGTGAAGGTGATGACCTGGCACAAAGACTGGAATGAACTCTTGGGGAAAGTGCTATGGCAGGTGAATTCTGCACAGTCCCCTGTTGTTTAGCTTTTCCTCCCTCCTCTTCTTCATGCTTTCCTCCTCACTGTGGGGAGATGCTCCTCTTCTGAGCTCTGGGTTTGTATTTCAGCCTCCATTCATCTCCCTAAAGAGAATAAACTGCAGTGGGGCTGACTGCAGCAGCAAAACTCATAAAGAGATTCCCCTTCTCCTCCTCTTGTGAGGGCTTTCCTCACTCAGCCTGTCCCAGGGGGGTTGAATGCCTTCTGCCACCTCACTCTTGAGACATTAAGACCTTGAAATTTGAAAGAGGAGTGGTGTAGTCTGGAGAAAAATGGACCTGTGTTCTAACCCATGCAGCTTGTGATACGCACATTGTCGGGCGATAACAAAGGATTTACATAGGATTTACATTTTTCTTAGGGGACGTTCAGTGGAAAGGGAGCAATCAGTAGCAATGACAGATGAATCCATTTGGCGTCAAAGGCTGCCTCTTTCACACAAATAACAGGCTTTTTCTTAATCTACAATTTGTCACTGTTTATTCGGCAGAGCAAGCCTTTAAATTGCCCTGCGGCATCCTGGGGTTGTGCTTGCTGGGACGCATGGGAGGAGTTTGGGGGAGTTAGAGGGCATTTGTGCCTTTGGAATAAACCTAGAAACCTGAATGAGGCTCTCCAGAACTCAGTTTTTCTGGGGGAGAATATAGGTGAAATGTGATCTGATCTGCCGCGATTCAGTCATGGACACGGTGGGGGAGGAAACAGTCTGGCTCCCACCAGCAGTGGGAAGTTTGGCATTGGTGCTGCTCAGCACTTGCTTTTCTGGGACTGATGCTGAAGGGGATTCACAGCTTTTTATTTTTTTTCTCAGTTCCTGTTCAGGTCTCAACATGAGAACTCTGAAAATCTGTCAAGTCACCTGCTGCTCCAGGGAGGCAGAGAGGACAAGAGAGGAACTCCAAGCCCACAGCTCCCCATTAACTTTTACCCACGGTGTTTACTCCCAGTTTGTTCCCTGGTGATTAGGCTGCTTTCATCCTGGCTTCTGTTCCCTCCTTCAAATATTATTTCTGCTCCAGGCATTTGTAGTCTCTATGGCTAGAGAGTGCTGATCCAACCTATATCTGTAAAGGATTGTTTGGGAATAGTGATTCCTGCCTTGGAGTTGTGGATAAACTCTGGGAAATCTCCAAAATCTTTCCAGAGCAGTGTGTTCCTGCTGAATACAGTGGATCTAATGCTATATAGCTCAGGATGTCTATGCTGTTTGTCCCAGAGTGAAATCCAAAAAAATCCCTACTCAAGTAATGAAATCAATATAAGAAGGATGGATCTTCTATTTTAGTGACCATGGCTTGGATCTTGCTTTTCCCTGCTCTCCTGCCAGCTTGATTGTACAATTCTATTTTGGGGTGTCTCTGGAAGTTGACAAATATTATTCAGGAGATGATGCCTAATAAATAAACTGAGTTGTGCATCCATATGGAAGCTAGTATTTATTCTGGGCAAGCAACAGGCTTCAATGTAGTTCAGGTTGGGTGGCCAAGCATTTAGAAAGCAAGAAATGCAATATTAAGGTTGGGTAGTCCTACACTTCATAGAATCATAGAATGGTTTGGCTTGGAAGGAGCCTTAAAGATTGTCTAACCTTCTGCCATGGATAGGAATACCTTCCACTACACCAGGCTGCTCAAAACCCCATTTCTATAGATGCATCTATATAGGATTAGATAAACTTCCTTCTACTTCTTTCTGAATTAGAAAAATTTCAGGGAATATAATGTATTTCAGAGTAATGAGAAATGAAAATTCCCTTCAGAGCAAAACTTAATTCTGGAATAAATTGTCCTTTCAATGTATAAATTAAGAGGTAACTCAGTAGCAAACTTAGTAGTAACCCCAGTAACTATCAATGTCTGCAACAGGCTTCAGATCCTCCACCTATCCAGTGCCTTGGTCAGAACATACATCAGTCACTGGAGTGGAAATAGTTATATCCTGACAGTGGTTAATTGTCTATATAAAATGAAAAATATCATTAGCTTTATCAAAAGTTGTATGTGATTGGAAACCACAGAATTGGTGGTAATGGTACAATGTAGTTCATTGCCACAACAGGGACAACCAAGGCCTTTTGTTTTACCTGTTTAAAAATAAAAAATAAGCCAAACTTTCACAAAGATATTTGTCTCATATAGGAACACTTACACTCCTATTTTTCAGGATGTTTCCAGGACCAGAGGCAATGGGCCTGAATAAACTGAAATGCAGAAGATTCCCTCTCAGCATCAGGAATGTGCTTTTCACTGTCAGGGCACTGGCACAGATCACCCAGAGAAATTGGGGAGTCTCTTTTCTTGCAGATGTTCAAAACCATTGGGGCAGGGTCCTGGCAGCCATCTCCAGGCTGCCCTGCTTGAGCAGGACCAGGTGACCTCAAGGTCCCTTTCAACCTCAACCATTCTGTGATTCTCTGTTCAAAGACAGGGCTAAAGCCCTGCTCTCACTCCCTGGAACCCACACCAAGGACCTTTGTCCTTTTGTGTTGGGGCTCCAAAGGGAGTTGGGGTCAAGCTGGGACATCTCACAAGAGCATGTGGAGAGCTGCTCTGCAGCTGTTCTTCTTCTGGCTTTGGGCATCTAAGGAAAAGCTGGTCCTTTGTGAATCACTGAGTGCCTGGGGGCAGAGGAGGGACCTAATGGTGGCTCCTGAAGCTTCCTTGGGCTCCTCCTTAAAACTGCACCTGGAAAAGATGGACCTGGAAATGATGCTCCATTTTTTTCTATCATTATTTTTAGGCCATAGGTGAAGTTTCCTGATATTCCTTGGACATTTTAGGTTAAATCTCCTGGTAATCTCATTCCAGAGTGTCTTTGCTTTGAGTAATCAAAAGCTAAAGGAGAAATAAGAATAGGATACATCTGCTCCATGAGAGTTTGCTCAGCTACTGGCCTTTTTGTGCAGGAAGTGGGAAACCTAGCTTCAGTATTTATTTTTACTTAGAGTGCCTATGTTGTTGGGTGAGAAGAAGAGTGAATATATTTCACCCTTCCTGCCCAAAAAGTCTTATTTCATGTGAATATGCAGTCACAGAAAACCCACAAAAAGTGCTAACCAGCACCCTCAGGAATTAGTCCACTTGCTTCACGCATTGAAAAATATTAAATTATTTTGAGATTGGAAGAGATCCAAGGGGAAGAATGAAAGGCAGCAGGCTCCCTTAGCACTCCCCAGGGAGATGAGTAGGATATTTGGTGAGGAGGCAGCTGAATCAGGAAGAAAGTTGATCTGAGCAGATGTTTCCCAACCAGCTGCTGAGTGGTCTAGCCTCTGGGCTGGAGGGTATCTGAGGGCAGCAGGATCTGGAAGGCTCTGGAGCCCTTCCACCTGGCAGGCAATAATTCAGAGCTCACACAAAGAGCCAGGGTGAGTCACTAGTCTGCTGATTAGGCTGCTCTCCTGGGAGGGAGGCACCTGGATCCCAGACCCAGGTACTGGCTGCAAAGTGGAATAGCATCAACTGGGAGGGATTGGAAATTCTTAATGCTGCCTGGTAAGGAGGCTCTGCATGAGTGGGAGGCATGAGTTTGAATCCACTTGAAGAGGGTAGAGAGTTTAATGCAGGTCTCCTAAAAGCCAAAGGAAATGTCCTGCCTTAAAGTTATGGAAATTGGATGGCTCTTCTTCAGGCATTGGGTACTGAGATGGATATTTGACTTTGTTTTCTTAAAAGTGGTGGGTTTTGGTTCTGCAGAGTCCTACTTTCTGTGGGACTTTCTTTTCCCCCAACTGCTATAAGGCTTTTCACCTGCAGAACAGATAATTATTCACACTCCCCTGTCTGGAATATCCTACCATGCCCTGGAAAGTGCCAAGAACGTGCTTGTATGTGCAGAAGGAGACGTGGTCTCTGGAAATGGTCTGATGAACTGTGAATCAGGGGTGGCCACAGTAAAGTTTGATGGGTCTGGCAGAACTTGTAGCTATGAAAAGAGAATGAGTGATTTTTAAATCTTGGGAAAGTCTCCAAAATTTTATCTTGAATGGATATGTTAGTGGTAAGCAGCAGAGATTTAGAGTTTTAGGAGTAGATTCATCTTCATTTACACCAGGTTAAAGCTGAAGATAATTCAATTCAAACCCAGAGTGTTGTTCTGAATTGACTCTTCCACAAAAGAGATAAGAAAAATGGCCAAAATTATTTATTTGTGCCAATTGTATAAAATGTGTAAAGAGGAGTCTCTCTGCCTTTACCAGAAACGATCTGAAAGATCCTATCTGGTCTACCTTTGTCAGCTTGGCATCTTTGCAGTAGTCAGTGGTTGCACAAAACTGGCCAATTTTTCCATATATAGGGTTGCTAAATTACCCTTTCTGGTTTGGTTTTATTACCCCCTTGGAGCAATGATCTCACCCATCTATGTTGTGCTGCTCTTCGGGAGTGGCAGGGGTGGAGTGGGGTGGGATGAGCAAAGCCCTGAGCTTTTTCCAGAGTTCCCTGCATATGCAGAACATTTCATTGTCTTCTCTAACACGCCCTCACCTTTCACACAGACTGGAATTTGACACACCAGGTTAGAGAAAGAAAGCAAGGGGGGAAAAAAAAGCACAAAAAAAAAGCACAACACAAGAAAAAACCCAACAAACAAGATCTTATCGTGCAAAATATCCATCCACCCTCCTGATAAAAAAAAAAAAGCCTCAGGTTAGGAAAATAAAAAAATGACTCTAATAAACACTCAAAATTAACATGCAAATACATCCATGGTTCCTGGCAGAGATGGAAAGACAGAACATAGACTTCTTCCAAAGAGGCAGTTTTTAGACTTCTTGTAAAAGGAAAGTTTTATCCCAACTGTTGTTGTTGTTGCATTATCCTGAGAAGGTTTTCTTCTCTGTTGAGGAAAGCTCTCCTTCTTCCCTTACCCCACCCCATACCCCACATTCATTTCACCAGGTGGCATGACGAAACCCTCCAGATCAAGGCAGGTTTCATCAACAAGGCTTCATGCCATGCCACCCATAATTCATCCCAGCCTGCTGTGGCTTTCTCCCAACAAGCAGCACCTCTTGCAAAACCAGCCCCTGTCTCACATTTCTTCCTAACTCGTGTTCCTGAGCACCAACAATAGGAGAGCATGAATCACTAACAGAGCGTTCAGACCTTCGCTCCACTCCGGCCAGTTTGTGTCATTGCCTTAATGTTAATTACACACCATAATGTGTGCATTTAATTTCCGTGGTGTTTCAATTAAATTAATCAGGCAATTAAAATTAATTAAAATTACAGAAATCACCTGCAGAAGTGCTTGAAACGTGGGGGAGGGGAAGGGAGGGGTTGGGAGGGAGCTGGGAACGTAGATGGCTGTGTTTTCACAGACCTTCCTTCCCTTGATTAATTTTGGGGATAGACTCTTTCAGAGCAGGTTATTTAAGGATTTAAAAACTGTTCCAAGGCCCATTGAAGCCAATGGAAATCCTTCTATTGGCAGTGATAGGCTTGGGACCAGGCCACTAACCTCAAGTGCTCAGGATGGAGATTCAAGGGGTAAGTGATGAAAGTCCTGATGCTGAGCAGATATTCATCAACACCTTCAGGGAACAAGGCCAAAGGCCTTGAAGTACCAAATCAGAGTCAGATTTTGAAAGGAAGGTTAAAGATGAGGATGATGTTCGTGGGAGTTAAGCGCATCAGTCCTTCCAAGGATCTGGGCAGGAGAGGTATTCTAAGAAACTTAAACAGGTTTGAAGTGTCAAAAGATTTTTAAAACATGACTAACTGTATCCTACCTTGAGGTCTCACTGATTTCTGCAGTCAGTGAAAGGGGGTCCTAATCTCACTAAGGTGTTTCTTGATTCCTGAATTCTTGAACAAGTTCTTGAATGAAGCCTGTCCAGCAGTTTCCTTCATTTAGACATGGATTAGCGCATTCAATTGCTTCCCAGAGGGGTTGTATCCTGCTCTGTGGAAGAGTTTATAGACATCATGTCAACCTGGACAGTTCTCTTACTGCTTATGCTTTTTTTACCAAGCAGGCACAGCCTCATGCTCATCTTTTAGCCAAACCATAATTTTTTTTTCCCGGCACGGAAGGTTCAACACTTTCAGCTTTGAACAACTACTTCCTCCTACCAATCAACCCCTGCCCAACTAGTTCCTATGTCTGGGAGACAGGTTGGTTCCTTCTGTGCTTTCCTGGAAAGACTTTGCCTGGCACACTCCTGTCTTAGCCTGTGAGTCACCCATTCTTTGCTCCCATTCTTTGCCCCACAGTTGGGGATGTTTATACCACAGTCACTGAAGTTCACTCAGGTATCCCCAAGCTGCCTTTAAATTAATTTGCCATTGTTAGGATCACTGTAGTTTCAGGGAACACTGTGTGGGCTGAAAAACCAGAGGATGAAGCAAAATAAATGCTCATAATTAGGATGAGCTGCAGTGCACTGCACTGGCCACTGGAACCTGAGCTGGCTGTTTAAAGGCATAACTGCTTTTTTGCACATTATAATTTCACTCACACTGCTAGATAATCCCTCAGAGTTCCATAGGCAATTACCAATGCTTCTTGTGTCCAAGAGGGAGTAAAACCTTATCACCTCTGCCCCAATGGAATCTGCTTTTGCTCCACGCTCATGAGCCACCTTTTTCTCTCCAGTTGTTTAGATGATTAACATAATTAAGTTATGCACACAGCAAATGTTTAAGGCTTCTAGTTAGACTGAAGTGTACTGCCAGTTTCAGATCTGAAAGATTTAAGCATGCTAAAACTTGTTATTTCTTACCAACTGTATCAGTGGGTATTTTCTCTTTCTATAAATTATTCATCTTTTACACTCTCAGCTGACTTGATCACAATATTCCCATTATTATTAACCATAATAGTTTTCTGTTACCTTTGCTCTTTCCTAATTCACGGCAAATTGTGTTGTCCATTTACACAGAAGATTTTCCCATCTTTTTGTTTTTTTGGATCTATATCATTAATTTTTTTCTTATATCTTTCTTTCTCCACTCCCTTTTAAAACAAACAAACAAACAAACAAACAAACAAACAAACAAGTTAGGAAAAAAGAAATAGAAGAAACAGTAACAAGAATACAAAAAGAAGGGCCACTCCGCAAGTGGCCCCGATCCCTCCGCAGGGTCCGAGGTCCCCCTCCCCGGCATTTTACTGCCAAAGAGCCCAGAATTTTATTTAAAAATCTGATGGACACTCATTCTTCTCTCCAAAATTTTCTGAGTGATGAAACACCCCTCTCTCACTTTGCTAATCCTCCTCCATCTGAATCCTTTGACAAGACTTCTTGTGTGGCCTTTGGCACGTCACTTCACCTCAGTTTCCTCATCTATAAAATGGCTGTTAATCCCTATATAGTATCACCCACGCAAATTTCCAAGGCTTATGCTTCAACAGGGCTTTGAAGATAAGTGAGCAAAGTTTCAAAAGGACCTAAGAGATTTAGGAGTGAAAATTTCATTAGCTTTCCATCAGATTTGTATTCTTATATCTCCAAGAGCCTTTTGAAAGCCTGCAGAATTGCAAGACTTTACTCATCAGAGTCATATTCCTTGTTCTCCTCAAGGAAAGCAATTGCTCCAGGCTAGTTTTGGCAGAAGAGCTTGTTCCTCAAAAGAAGCAAGGTGAGTCTTGGGGCTCTCCAGTTTCTTCCCCAGTTTCAGATATGAAACCTTGGATGCATGCTCCAACCATTTTGGGCAAAGTGCTATCTCTCACTTCTTATATCGGCAGATCTTCTTGGCTTGTTTTGGCTGAAAGAAGGGAGGGAAGGTGCACATCTCCAGCTTTGAGCTGGATTTGAGATAGTAACCTTCAGCTGGGAGGCAGTGGTGAGCTCCTTTGGGTAGTGTGGGGGTTTTCATCTCCTCAGTCAGCACCACTGCTCCTTGAAGAGGGAATAACGCGCTTTTCTCTGCGCGTGCATTGGGATGGAGGGGCCTGCAAGCTGCCCTGTCAGTCTTGGACATTGACTAAAGAAGAGTTACTAGATTTCTCTAATTGCAAAAGGATGATCTTACTTTTTCATACATACAGTGAATGGAAATCCCCTGCTTTTTTTTTTTTTTCCCCCCCAAAAAAACCCCAACAATATTAAACAAAAAAACCTCAGGATCAAAATTGCCAGGGAGGCACACTTAAAAAATTTCAAATATTGTCCTTTTTGTTTTTTTTGCCTTTTTTACTTTTAAATTTGCCATCCCAAGTTCCACTTTCTCTCCTTTCTCAAATACTATAAAAAGGGAAAGAAAAAGAAACTGTTCAACTAAAAAAACCCGTAGAAACCAGTAGCTAGGTGGCTTTGGTTTGTTCAGCTTCAGTGGCTAAACCACTGTTCTGAAACACTGGGAAATAATGTTACTTTTCTTGGTGGGACTTTCCTTATCAAAATGAAAAGATAAAGAAACTTATGAAGAAAGAAGTATTTTTCTTTGGCCATAAACGAAATATTTACTTTTGATTTTTATTTCATTGACATACTTAATTCAATTGAATTTGAAAATGGGAACCCAGGTGGTTTTCTTTCCTAAATTTTAGGGTAAATTGACTTTTTTTACCCCTAAACTGTTATACTTGACATATTTGCTGCAGATTTTGCTCAACTAGACATGACATTTTGCTTAAAATAAATCTTTCTGCAAAAAACCCAACAAACTGTACTGAGTTTGGGAAAGGGATCCTTAGAAAAAAAACCAGTAAATATCATAATAATAGTAAAATAGGATTAGTTGCTCATATTCACAGCACAAAGCTCTGAAGTGGACCATCAATTAAAATAGATCCTTCCAATCTGAGTTATTCTTTGACTCTGTGATTATCAAAGTATCTGTCTTGTACCTTGTCCCTAAAATTTAACACCTTCCAGTTTAATACATTCAGTCTTTAACATTATGTTTTTCTTCAATTTCCCAGGGATGGAACAAATTCAGAAGCAAGTCACAGTGAAATTTTCTGGCTGAGTAGGTAACCAAGTCTACAAGACTCAAGTCTCAAAACATCATCACACTGTAGGTTTCCCATTTCCTCTTTAGTTGTACAAAATACAATAAATGTCAAGTGGTCAAGAACTACCTCTAAAACACTGGTGTGGAAAAGTCTGGACAAAACTGGGTCTCTGATGGATCTCTTGGGAGATTTTGAGTTTTCATTTTAAAATGTCTTCAGCTACAGTAGCGTGCATTGGCCTAGTATTTATGTTTCTGCAGGGCCATTGATAGTGTCCATACCTGCTGTCAACAGCAATTGGGAAAGACACGGAACTCAAAAAACCTCAGAAGAATTTATCTTGTGATGGAAGGCTCTTGGTATGCAGCAGAGTTTCTTTTCACCTCTGGAATTGCATGCTACATACTAATTAGAGCTGTTAATTAAATACATTTTGTTAAAACATGTTGCATCAAAGGTGAAGCATTTTGTAGAGAAGTTTTGTTGACACCTCTCTTGGAGAGATTTTTAAGGTTCAGGACTAGTCAAAGACAGTATTCCAGGAGAAGCAGAGCCTCATGTTTCTGTTACATGGATAGTACGAAAGTGTCATTAAAATTCCAGTGTCATTTAATTTGACAGAATATTTGAAAACCTTTTTATTTTCCTCTCTTTTTCTTCCTTCCAATGTGGAAGGGAAACAAATTTCAAACCTCAAAAAGCGTGGTAAAACGGAATTGCTGTCCTATGGATTATTCCTGTAACGAAGCCAACGAACTTGTCGTGCAATGTCCAGTTCCTCCCTGTGGAAGCACAGCAATTCATTTATGCAGCTTTACCAAGCGTCCAAAGCGCTTCATGCATTGCTAACAATTATGGGCACATCTTGGTGGTCACATCGAATTCAATGGCAGCTTTCCCACAGATTTTATCAGGAACAGAATTCATCCCTATATGCTTTAATTGTATAACTCAGTTTCATTATTGCTTAAGACTCCCCAGTTCGTGCCAGCATGTGAAATTCTGATGAAGTTTTATGTTAGCGGCTGCTGCTAACTGTTCTTAATTATTTGATATTCATCTGAGGCATGAATTTCATAGATGTGCAGCTCCTCTTATTCATATTCTAATCGGTGGTAATTTGGATACTTTGTCCATCTGTAAATAAGACCTTTGAAGGGCAATCCTTATCCCATTGTCTCTAATGGATGCAGGTCATACTTCCAAGGTTAAACCTCTTTTTCAGTTAACAAATAACATACAGCTGGTTAAAAAACATTAAAAATTGTGGGTTTTTTTTTTTTTTTTTTTTTTTTTTTTTTTTTTTTTTTTTAATTACAAAGGGATTTTTTTTTTTTTTTTTGGCAGGGGGGAGGGGCTGGGAGGAAGAATCTCAAATGTGGGGAAAAATCAGAGAATTTTTCATAAAGCTGATTCTGATACATCAGTATTGAGCACAGACTTGACAACAGTGCACGATGGAGAATTGACTGGACATCAGAAACCTCTGATGCTCCCCACAGCTGGGAGACACACACATGGGATATCAACCCTTGAAATTGTCACAGTTGCTCAGCACTGTGCTGATTAAAGTTCTGGTTAGAGCTCCAACTTTGTTACCTTTCTTTTAGGGACCCCATAGGGAATGCTTGACTTAAGGTTGGATACAACATAAGGCATTATGAAGTGAAAACACTATTTTTAAAGACATTTCTGTGCTTAATCTCCATTTCTCTAGTAGCAGATTTCCAGGTCCTCTGTTTTCTCCTTTCCTTTTGGGGAAATATATGCATATAGCAGTGGGGTCACAAGAGGTGGGTCCTCCCAGGGCTGTACAATTGTGGCCAATTGTGGATGAGACTTTGGCACCATTGGTTTTACCAAACCTTTCTCAGCAAGTTCAAACAACAGGATTTTCTCTCAATGGGAGCAGAGATTAACCTTGGTTCAAACTGCCCTGCTGAAGAGCTGCAGTGGCTGATCTAACAAATTGGAAGAGAATATTTTAGTCTCTTCCCACTCAGAAGTCACTCATGTAATCAGACCTCACATCTAGACTAACACCCTGCCTCGCCTCAGCTTAATTGAAAAAGAAAAAGCAGTCTCTGTATGCTAGAGGCATGATGGTTTCAAAAGTCTAAAGTGGAATACTGGCATTTTTGCTTTTGGGTACCCAAATGGGGACATCTAAAACATCTGGTATCCCGTCAGTCAATACTGAGAAGTTTCTGAAAACCAACCCTTAGAAATACCAGAGGAAAGCTCCCAAATTCAGGAATCCTTCTGTCAAAAATCAGTTCTTGATGGGTAGTTTTGGAAAAACTCACATATTGTCCCCACCTCCAAATGCTTTCTGAAGGTTTGTATGACCAAGAATATCCTTTGTATTTGGGATCAGTCACAAAACTACTCCCAAGCTGACACCTTACTTACCACATTCCCACCCTGGTGGGAATACTGGCTTTGAAATGGAAAGGTTTATGTCAGAAATATTGACACAACCCTGAACTGTAGTGATGTTGATGTCAGGAATGAGTGTGAGGTAGTTCATTGAATCAGTCCTTCTTCTAATCCTTGGGAAGAGGCTGTAGAAAAGATTAGTTTTCTATATCAAGTGTCATTCATTGAAAGGGTTTGGGAGATAAAACTCATAAACCATGGAAGCACAGATACAATGCAGGTGAAAGGGTTAAAGGACTGAAGAAGACTCAGTAATTCTCACAAATGAGGACCAGATGTTTTTGACTTTTAAAAAACACTCAGTCTCTTCCACCCCTACTCACCTTTCTGATACTGTGAATTATTCAGTTGAGATCAATGAGACATTACTGAGGAGGCAGTTTCTTTTCCATGGTTTCTCCTGTTCATATCAAGAAATAAAAGAGGGGGTGGGAGTAACAAGGATGTATGTGTTAATAATAGCAAGAGCAGTTCTCACCTGGTGTAAATTGGCATAGCTCCACAGAAGAGATCTGATTTACAGCAGATAGGACTTGTCCATCAGTGTGGCTGGCTATGCCCTGTGATATTGTAAAAGCCTTAACAGACTATGTCATGTTGCTCAATATTCTGTCTGTTCAGGGCTGTGCCATGTCAAATGCTGTGCTGAAAGGTGTGCCAGTGCAGAATCAGGCCTGCTGCAAACATGGGAGTTCTGAAATCCCAGGGGGAAGGAGCTGCACACCTGAGAGTGAGAAAAGATGTGGCAACAGCATTGGTCAGCGGAACATAAATGTGTGAAGATCTTCAGCCATTTGGAAAAAGAAATGAGGGATTATGTAGAACTAAATGACTGCTAGGTAGAAGAAAAATCAATCTAATTTGTTGTTTCATCTCCCATTAAAATCAGCCAAAAAAAGAAGGAGTTGGGTTGAAGTTTGCCTACAACAGATAGGTCACATCAGACCTGTTCAGTCCAGTCTGATTCCTTCCCTGTCATGACTCACCTGTGAATACTCATGAAGGGGTGCTGAATTTGGCAGGCAAAACACAGTCACATCATGGTAAATCCAGTTAGCTCAGTTTAATCTGCATCCAAAAATATTGTCTATGTGGTGAAAGGGACAGGCTGAGAAGTGGAGGGACATTTCAGTGTCCAAAATGATTGCACTCATCACCATTATCATGGGCATCTCAATTCATCCCTTTTGTCCACTACCCACTTTTCCTAGGGGCAGGAAATTCTAGCAGCAGCAAAGAGACTGAGTGAGGTTATGCCTCTTGTACTCAGACACTGAGCACTTTGGGAGCAGTGTGGCTGCTGGATGCTTCCCACCACAGTCACTTGGAGCAGCATGGCAGTGAAGGTGTGTGGAAATTGGCCAAGAAAAAGCTGGGTTGCATTGATTGAAGCTGCCCCTCTGAGAAATTTTTTTTAAATTATATGAGCTAGTCCCAAAGGGATGACATGGAGGTAGCAGAGGGCAGAAGGAAAAAGCATGAAACAAATCCAGAGCATTATTCTGGTCTAGGATGGAGTTTACCTTGGGATGCTCACTCAGTCCTGAGCTCCATAGTTTTTCCTATGGGCCAACTTTTTCAGGGAATGTTCATTTCTTTCTTCATGGGCAACAGTAAGGTGACTTCAGAAAGAGGGCACTTAAGCCAGAGCTGGTAGGTTCTGAAAATAATTGTATCTTTATAACTTGCCTAAATACTTATTATTTGATTTTTATGATTTAATTATTGCATTTTTATAATTTAGTATTTATCTAGGTGACTTGATATCTGGGTGTGTTTTAACTTTTTTCATTTCCTTTTGGCCTGTTAATCCAAGTATTTTTATTTTGTTTTGTTATGCCTTAGGTAGATACATCACAAATGATGCCCTGCCACTGAATACATCTTTAACTGATGTATATTTAATATTCTTTTTCTAAACTCTCTTGATTTACTGACTCTTTTTATCCCCTGTGATAATAACTAGTCAATGTATTACCTTGAGATTTTTCTTCCAAAATATTCTCGTTCCCTTTACATGAACCTTAATATAGGTTGGCCAATGGCCAAGTAATTTTCCATATCAGCAACCTCTCTGCTTGTGTGGAGCCAGGAGAGATGTGCCTCTTGTAAAGTCTGCTCTTCTCTAAAATCCAGAGTTCTTGTACTCTGAAAAATCCCCAAACTTTCTATTTAAAATTAGCTGGTCAACCATGTGTTGGCTTCCTGCTTTTGATTTCATTATTTTAATGCACCTTTGTTCAGATTTCTCCCCCCACTACTTAATACCACTTAATACCAAAGTAATGCTTTTTTCTAAAATTGCTCTCAGTGAACTCAATGATAAATTCATGATGTCAGGTATCATGAAGATAAAGGGTGGCAAAATCTCATTCCAATTGATATGAATTTTTCCACCACCTTTGACACTACTCTTGGAAGCTGTCCAATATGGATTGGTGAGCTAAAGTTAATGGATAATTTTTTTGTAGTGGTCCAAGGTAATGAAAAAAAACACCTGAAATGAGCAGTTATTACTTGCACCACCTTATTTAAATTTTCACAAATTAAATGTATTCCCCCCTCCACCCCCACCAAAAAAACTTTTAAGCAAAGTTTTCTGGTGGAGAGAAGAAGATATTCAAAGGATTAAAGCAAATCTCTTAGGATGACATGGTTGAAGTGGTTCTGTGGGCTCCGTTGTAGGTAATTCTTGAGCATGCACAGCAATAAAAGGAGGCAGAAAGCAGCAGTGGAAATGCAGTTGAAAACATGTGAGGTAGGAAGGGACTTTTGGCACACAGTAGCACGAAAAGGTCATGCCAGTGTGTGTGGGTGGTGGAAGACACCACAGAGACCAGCACCCTCACAGAGCTATAGGGGTGATATTTATCACCAAACTCTGTAAATACCAAAACAAAGGCACAAAAGGAGACAAAGGGGATTGACTCTTTCAGAAGATAAGATCAAAATGCAGAACATGGGGAGGAAAAGGGACCAGGCGTTGAGGTGGGAGTTACAAGGTGCAAATAAACTCCTACAGTGAAGGGACATTAAGGACCTCTGGTGGCATGGTCACAATGACAGATGGATATATAGTAGGTCTTTGCCAAGGAAAAAAATCTGTTTCCTCGGGAATACAGGATTGTACTTCTCTGGATTTTAAATGCACCATGTTAAAATATTTGTAATGTATGGGGTGAAATAGTCCTTAGCCTCTTCTTACAGAAGACCCTTTAGTTGTGACTAATCTACTATAAAGGGACAGATACACTTTTATCACTGCTGAGTGAGTGGTGGAGTCAATAACACCCTTAAATCCAAGGCCCAGTATAGATAAAACTCAGGCCCAGCAAATATGAGGGTTTTCTTTGCATCTTTTCATTCTAAACAGTGACTGTCTTCCCCAAGGCATCATAAAAAGACATTTCCAGCAAAGACCAAGTTCCCTAACTAACATGAACTGGGAAAGTTCCAGTGTCTTCTATGGAGTTTCCAACCATATAGTCCAGCAGAGACTGGAGCTTCCTGAGTCCAAAGCGTTAATGGAAAGCAAGACTTGTGGCTATTGCAGAGGAAATTATATTAATAAAAATATTTCAGAAAATTCTGGATTCTTTCCAGTCAGATGGATATTTTTATTATGTTTAAATATCCACGTCAGGGTCTCATTTGCTGCAGACTTTTAGGAGAGCAAGGGACATTCCTGAATGTCATGTTCCATATTTTTCCATTCTGTCTCAGACACATTTGATTTCATTTCATCAAGGGAGACACTATTCTCCATAAAAGTTAATCTACTGTCACTTTTTACAGCACTGTTTTTCCTTTCTAAATAACAATAAAAGTATCGACCTCTTCCTTAGAGAATTTCATGAGTCAGTGTGAAGGAATACCTGGAGGAACAGCATGGCAACTCCATATGGCAGATAGGGCACTGAAGCAGAGGGAAGTGATTTATTGAGAATCCCCCAACAGTCAATCCCTGAAGCAGAGTTGTGTGCAGGATCCAAACCTCCAAAATCTCAGAGCAATGAGCAAGCACCTATGTCTCACCTGAGCTCAAAGACAAGGGAAGGCTGGATTTGTGTAGATTCTGACTCCAAGTGTGTGTTTTGGACAGAAGTTGCTTATGGTAATTAGTTCCCTCTGATAGTAGAGGGAACTGTCAGATTTTAGAGTCCTCCTGCTAAACCAACACAGAGCATCTTATACATATTTACATGTGCTTTTTAAGCTGCATGGGTCACTAGAGATTCCTAAATTTGGATTGAGCAGCTGTTTGCTTCTCTCCTCATGTGGTGAATGTCATCTTCGTGACCTGAAGGAAGAGGATGCCCTGTGATGTGACCTGATGAATGGATGGGTCCTTTTTTGGTTTCACCCCCTTCTACCTCACATAACACAAAGCAAAAACTCTGTTCATAAAATAATATGAAGTCTACAGATAAAAAGCTCTCCATACAAACTTTAAACTGTGTGGATTCCAATACTCCAAGGCATCATGTATTCCAACTTCCACAATATTTTCAAACATAGCAGAACCAAATAGAAGAAATTGCTCCCATTGTGTGAGAAATTCCAGCATTTCAGAATTTGCTTTGATAATTAGAAGTTGTGATATTTCGTGGAAGGGAAAGACAAGCTGTTTTAAAGGAAACACAGAAACACACTTATCAAAAGGGAGGTCATTAGTGTGAACATTTGGCACAGGTGGGGACTCAGCTGGCCTGAGGTATGCAGTCCTGACCACCACATTAAAAAAAAAAAAAAAAAGTAATAAACCTTTTGGAAAGCATCCAGAGTAGAGTAACATGAAGGAAAAGAGGTTTAAGAAAACATGACCTATAATGAAAAGTTGAAGGAATTGAGTTTGTTTAGTCTAGGAAAGCAGTGAAGGAAGGGAGGCATGTTATGAGTCTTCAAACATATAATAGGGTTTTTAAAAGAGGACACTGATCAATTGTTCTCTGTGTCCACTGCTGGTAGGACAAGAGGGAATGGACTCAATTTGAAATGGGAAGAGTTTTAGGTTAGCACAACCTTGATGGGATAAAGAATCATCACCACTGGAGGTTTTCCAAAACAAGTTAGACACATATCTGTCAAGGATGATCTAGAAATATTTGTTGTTGTGTCAGAGCAAAGGGTCAGGGTGGAAGCCCTAATGAAATCCTTGCTTCTTTATATCCCATCCCACTGTGAAGTGTTTTGGCTTGGTAATGCCCACACAGTCATAGAAATCACAGAGAAAAAAAACCATCTTGTACTGTTGTGCACCATCATTCTAAACAGTGAAGACTACCTGAAAATGTTAATATAAAAAGTCAAAACAAGAAAAACAAAATAAAATAACGAAAAAAATTCCAAACAAATAAAACAAATAAGAAGGCCAAACTTTTTTAATCTTGGGTTCTTCTTGAAACATTGGCAACAAGAATATTAGCACAGTCAACTAGCTCCCAAAAAAATCTTGATTTTGAGAAATCAGGTTGTTCTCATAGAAAAAATTATAATCCAAATAATATTAACAAATGCTGCTGCATCAGGAGGGCTGCTGGCCCTTTAAAACCCTAGTGGGTTTTACTCCAGCTGCATACAGAGAATATTTTTAGCAAAATTTTCACTTCTAGCATGGGGAATTTGGAATGGGATATTGTATTTATAATACAGTGCTTTTTTACAGAGCTTTCAAAGGGCAGATCTTGCAGAGGAGTGGGCAGATCTTGCAGAGGAGTGGACAGATGAGGAAAGTTTCACCTCACTGCTGTTGGAGTTTCAAAGCTGAAGCCAATGAAAGCTTGGCAGCAGCTGAAGGAAGATGAGCAGCTGTGGGGAACCAGAAAAGTTTCCATCTCTCCAAGTGGGACTTAATGTGCTGGGGGTGATGCAGCCTCTGATAACTTCTATATACTTGGAAGTGAAGAAAAAAACCTAAAAGTTGCAGAGAATTAAGACCTAATTATCTCTGTCTTCTAAGCCTCACTGCTAGTTGCATGGAAATTCCTTTTGGGTCAGAGAAGTGCAATTACTCAGTAATCTGTGGAGAGATGTCATCCTATAATCACCTGATGTTTGTTTACCAGCAATTCTCATTAAATTTCCTTTAATTAAGAAGCAGTTACATTGTATCTGGGGCCCTTTGATTGTCATTGACACTTGCTGAGAGTGAGAGCTGCTCTAGGTTGGACGTGCCCCTATTAAAATCATTAATGTTGGCCTGGGGATGTTGGAAGTGAAATATGGCTCTGATGGACCAAGGGTTCCCATATGCCTTGGGATTCTCAGGTTTTTGTTTACATGAGGCTTTGTTTTACTGACATTACTGCAATTTCCTGGAAATGACCCTGACCCAGTACAATTCCAGATTCTCTGTCATGTGACAACATACTTTGAGGTTGTGTTTTTAAAGGGGGTCTGAGTTTTAAGGGTATCTGAGTTAGACGTCACCACACTTATCCTTGGAAATGGTCAGTATGGGGTAACTACAGCCCAACACCGAGTGCTGACCCTTCTGTGTGAAGATGTATTTTGCATAAATCTGTGGGGAAGCCCTGAGTGGTGCACGAGATGTTTGAGGAACTCCTTGAGGATGGAGCACCAAACCTGTGCTGTACCAGTGACATCATTCCAGGTGACTGGGTGGAGACACCCCATGAGCATTGCACACAAATAATGGGGAGTTCAGTTGGAAGAGAAGTTGGTGAGAAAGAACTGGACAGGAGGATGTACAGTGAAAAATTAATTTTTTGATCAAAACCTTTAAGAAGACATTAACTAAAACTCGGGGCTCCTGTCATGCTCTGCCCAAGAACTGAAGCAACAGCACTGAGATGGACACACACAAGTTATAAAAAGATCCTTCTGAGGAAACAATTTTTTCTTCTTTTGAGTCCAGTAAAAAAACCCTGAGTGTGGCTGAATGTTGGATGTACAACCCCCAAAGCAAATAATTCATAATGAATGCCCTATCCCATTTTAATTCATTCAGTGTTGTCCCTACATGGCAGGATATCTAGAGGCCAAACACTGTTCCCATAATGTTGGTACAATCCCATTGATACATTGATTTCAGGAGGTCACACCAGATTATCATAATGCCTCCTTCGGGCCACAAAAATCTATGAATACGAAAGCATGGGAGAACAAGTTCAGGAGAATGTGGAAAACTTAAATTTGTATTTTTGTGTGGAGGAGAGAGGGGAGTATGAGGGACTTTTGAACATCAATGTGAACACTTTTCAGGTTGGTACATGTTGAAAGCTGCTACTATTTGATGGCTCTAGGGTAGTTTATGTGAAACCAGCTAGAGGTCTCTGCACAGTTCCTTGGAGCTAAAAGTTTAGTGATGTTAAAAAAGAGGCTTCATGGACTGCAAAAGGTCTCAAATCTGGCCCTCAGTGGATAAATACCCACAATAATATCAAACTGTCCATTCTAGGACACCTCCTACATTGATTTTAACCCTCACCTTATCTCCCTGCCAACACAACTCAGCTTTATCTGAATATTCACTTTGAAACACAGGGAGAACAATGACACCCATTTGAAAACTGCCTTTCAAATGGGCACCAGAGTAATAAAAGATTGACAGTCTCTAAAATCAAATGTTTCAGGGAGAACTGATTGAATTTCCTCCATAAAACTCTCTTAAATACCCACATCCCTTCCCCAGGGACAAGTTTTCCATAAACAAGCAACATTCTTTTGTTGTTGTTGTTGTTGTATTTTTAACAGTCTTGTACAGTATCTTGTCAAGATGTCATCAATACAATTGCTTTGACATTTTTAGTGCAGCATTTGGAAGGCAGGTTGGGTTTTTCAGTCTGGCAAGCCAATATAAGTCAGTCTCTGATACTTAATTTCTCTATGAGATCCTTCACTTCTATTATAAACAGATCCAGCAGTTGAGAGATAAATTTCTTGGTAACAGTTTGGACTTTTTTATGAACCACCTGCAAGTTTTCTGCAAACAACATGTTTTATGGGAGCTCAAGGCAATGTTCACCCATCAAGACCTGACAGTAAGAAGTGGATGAATGAGGCCTTATCTCAGCCACACATGTAACCTTCTGTGTCCCCTGGCTTGACCTCCCTCTGCACTCATTTATGAAAATGATTCATCTTTAAAGAGCTTCCTCGCTCTGCCTGGAGGCTGTAGATCTTTCTGCACTGGACTTGTGCAGGCTGAGGTTATAAACTTCGGCATGGAAAGCACACAGAGGGGCTTAATTTTGAACATTAGGGGAAAAAAAAAAAGTGTACACTGTGTACACACTTAAAGCGGCATGTCAAAATACAGACAGTTAAAAAAATCCCAATTTTGGAATACTGAGAATTTTAAAAAGGGGGTTGCTGGAAAAGTGGGTCTCTTATTAAGGTCATGAAAGATTTTTATTTACAATCAAACTATTTAAAAATAACTATTTGTTGTCATTATTTTTGCTTCTTACTTTATATGTGGATTTGTTTTTTTCCCCTATGGACAATAAGGAATAAAACGTAATGCATTTCTAATTGTTACTGATTTCTGGTTTTAGAGAGTCACACTAGAATGTACCCCAGATTCAACAACTGAGGAAAAACCAGAAATCAGAACAGTCTTTCATGACAAAATAATCTCTTGTGGCACTGTAAATAATATTTTTAAAAGTCAGCAAAAAAAGCATTCTGTTGAATTTTTAGCAGTATTTAAATATCTGAAATACTAAACATGTTAGTGAAAAACTTCCCCACATCTCAAGCTTATTTCTGCCTTTTCTCTATTACAAGAAGTAAACTCTTGCTCCTCTCAGCAAACCTGAACATCTAAGATTTAGCAGTAAAAATAACATTTAAAAATAAAAGCTGGTGTCAGCTTCTGAGTTAAGTTACATGTCCAAGTTTCTTGGGTAGAATACTTTTCATATTAGTTTAGGATTTGTCTCCTGTATATAAACAAGTCACCCAAACTGTAATCCAAAATGCTTGATCATCCATGCAGGAAAAAAAACCAACTCCCACCTATTCTGGGATAACATTTAAGCCTGAGCTCATTTATTCAGCTGTCAGAAGCTGGGTTAGAGCCTGATTTCACTTTGCTTGGTGGTGAAACCTGTTATTAGGGCAGGCTCAAGTAAAAAGCTCCTCCAGCACAGAGAGCCCCTGCACAGAGTCCTTTTCACACTGTCTTTACTGACATCCAGGCAAACATTTCCACCACTAAAAGCAAAGAGACACAGAGTCCAAGAGAATTTAAGCTGAGTGTCCTTGAGTTGTGTTCTCAGAAAGATGTAGGTGAGGGCAGATGGAAGCTGGTCATGCTCATATGTGTCAAAGTTCTCTGTGGGAATACAGATCTTCAGGTTGGGGGGACCCAGCAGACAAAACCTAGCATTTGATGGGTAAGATAAATCCCTGGTGAACCTTGTGTTTGTTGTGAGATGCTGGATGTGGGCCTGAGAGCAGAACACTCTTATGGAAAGTGTCTGCCCTCACTGGCTTGGTATTCATAGTGATCATTGTATTCTCCACAAGTATTTACTCCATGAAACAAGAAAATTCTGGTCAGCCTCACAGCCTAGCATGGAAGAACTTCTCAAGGAGAAATAAAAACATTACAGGAATACCACTGTTATCTCCTATTTGGGTAATATAAATCCTGGAAATTCACAGCTTATGTTAAAACCCCAGAATTTCCAACACCTCTGTCATCCTTCAGGATGGAAAAGAAGTTCCCCCATAGAAGCCCTGCTCTGAAGTGATGCAGTGAAGTACACATGCCATTCTGGAGGAGTGTTTACTGCTGCAGAGTAAATAGGACACTCAATACGTCTGTGTGTTACAGAACTTTCTAGCCAGTCATAACACACATACCTTTCACCAGCTGATACTTTCAAAATTCCTGCTGTCTTTTTTTGTTCCCCCTTCATGACTGAAGTTTTATAGACCCTGTTTTAATTGCAATCTCAGACATTAAACATCATTGGTTCTGGTAAGAGCATTGGCCATTAGCTCAGAGAGCTTTTGTTACTCTCCCTTGTTTATGCCTCAATGTATTTATACAGGGCACTTCTAACTCCTATAATCCTTCCTTGCTGAGCTTTTTAAAGTCAACAAGCTGTGTTCAGACATGTTGCATTGATGTATAACTAAAGACACCAGTGAATAACTGATGTGCCTGTGTAGGACAATGTGTTGGTGTGCAGTGGGTGACCAAGGACCCTGCAAATCAGTCAGCTCTGCTCTGGTTCTCAGCAGAGCTGGGGCAGCTGGATGTGGCACTGTGCTTTGACCCTTAGTCCACCCTTTTGTCTCCTTTTTGAAGCAGAATTTTTTCTCTCCAATCATTTAAGCAGCTCTTATCTATACTTAATATACAATCATAATATATTTAGGTTGTCTGTGCTTATGCACATCCAGAATATCCAAGTGAAGCTGTCATTAAGCATCCAATGCAAGTTATTTCTCCCAGCTCCATGCCAAGGAGCTTTAACTGTTTTTTGTTGAAGTCTGGTGAAGCTGAAGATTTTTTAGGTGGGGTTTGTTGCTGGGGTTTTTGTTCAGTTTGTGTTTTTTGCAAAATCATTACTGAATGTAAATTTCAGGGTCTTATTGATGAGTCTGCAAATGCAGACTTGACTGGGGAAGCCTGGTTTCTTTACTGACCATCTGTCATTAGTACATAGCTTTGAGGGTTAGCAGTTGAACTCTTGTGATTGTGTTTATGGTACTTGATTGGACATATTTAATACGCTTAAGAGGAGGAAACATTGAATTTATTTGATTCAACTATTTCCTGGAGTGGATTTTCAGCTGGAGGGAGGAAGGGAGGGACAGAGATAGACAGACAGCAGAGCTCTCATGTGTAAAAGGTGATAAACAGCCTGACTGAGGAACAAGAAGGTTGGCAGCTTTAGCAGATCAAATGTGTCTTAGTTGTGCTAAGTAAACTAAACTGGTTCAGAGAGGCTGCAGATATTAAAGATCCTGGATACCCATGAATAAGGATTAAAGCTCTTACTCTTTTCTATTCTAAACTATTCCAGCCCTTCTGTCATTGGCATGGTATCAAAGATCTACATCTACCAAAGGACTTGCCTATCACAGCTTGGAATTCAGTAGCTTCTAGTTCTTAGGAGCTTTGTTGATACGGAGTTGCCCAATTTAGGCAAGTAAGCTTCTTATGCAATGCATTGGGCATCAGGCACTTCTGAAAAGGTTCAACATGTGACAGCACAAGGTAAAACCCAGTCTGAGGGCAGGAAGGCCAAGGGTAGGTGTGTAAGGCTTTGTTCTCTTTTCTTCTTGGAAGCCAGGTGCCTAACTCCAGATTTGGAGGCAGATACTGTCTTTCATTCAGATTTCACAGGCTTCTGTCAGTCCATGAACTACATCGCCAGTAGTCAGCTGAAGCACTCACTTGATATCTTGGAAACTCTCTTTCAGATCTTCCCATTCCTGTTGGAAGAGATCTGTGTCTCCCACTTCAATGGATTAAAAGTTAAAATACAGGGTCATTCTGTTGTCTTTGGACATTTCACCCAAAAGTGGAACACAGAAGATACTGATGACCAGAGTAATCTCTGCATTTCTAGCTTTGCCAGATAAAGAGGCGAAAATCCAGCTCCTTCACTGCCTATTAAGAATATTGGGGCTTTGAACAGAGGTCAAAACCAGCTATGTATTTGTACATTTTAAAGCATAGTTTAACATATTACATATTATTTTTTTGTATATTTATACATATTAAAAAGCCAGCTACGCATTTGATCAGCCAGCTATGTGTGTTACCTGCCCATGTGGCATTAATACTCAATTTCTATATTTTCCTACCTTTTGTTGTCAATTTCCTCACAGCCATAGAGATCAGATTTGTGCCTGTGCAAGGAAGAAATCCGGACCACTAAACATCAGTGAATTTGTCACTGATTTGCAATACCTCAAGGAGCAACTCTTTCTCTTCCAGGACTGGGATAGTGGCTAATTCTGGTGTTTGCAAACTGACACACAAAGAGCTTGTGAATCACCTCTCATTTCATGTTTCCCACTACTAATCCTCTGAGAGTTGTTTAGAAGAAGCAATGGCATGACAGAAAGGACAACAGCCACAGGGCCTTTTTTTGGACATGAGGATATTTTCTGCCTACTTCATGTTTCATAGAAAACCAAACCTGAGCCATGGGAAGAAGGTGGATGGCCGCTGAATGAGTTTCCTGTGCCTGATTGCCACGCAGGCTGGGAGCTTTCACCCTAGTTTGTTTAGATAGCTGCCTCTGATCATCTCAGCTTTCTTATTTATTGGCACGCTGACAGCATGCCAGTGGCAAGACAACTCCCTGCAGGAGTTCCCATCATTTGGATCACAGCTTCCTCCCTCTCCACCTACTGCAGCTATTAGGCACATCCAATATACACCTCGGCATGCATGCACTAAACTGCCTGGGTGAACCCAAGGAGCAGCCAACTCCAAATACAAAACAGGCTTCCAAATAATAATAATACCCGTGGAGCCTGAAGAGTTGCCTTCCCTGCCCAAAAGGCTTTTTAGGGGTTCTGGGAAGGGAAAGCAATGGCTTTTGAAACCCAGGTTAAATCCTGCAGTGGAGATTTTCATTTTTGAGTGCCTCCACGCTTTTGGGGTGCTCAGTTTGGGGCACCTGCAATGGCCCTGAAGCTGAGTTTCCTCTTCAGCTGTCAGATCCCACGGGATGGGGGTGTTCATCACACTGCCAGAGCTCATTTTGCAGCGGCTCTCTGGCTCCTCACCACCAAAGTGTTAATTTAACCCACAAAAATGGCTAAGCCTGCGGGACCCAGGGGTTGGCTAGCAAGGGTTTTTTGGCCTGTGCAGATGCAGGAATATTCCAGTGCAGGACAGGACTTGTTCTATGCACAAACTCTCCTCAAACCCAGCTGCTAAGAAATGGCAGTGAGGAGGGGATATTTTTCCCTCTTTTCAAATGGACAGGCTATCAAATGGAACATCAGGCAGTGCTTTCAGGATGGAGACACTTTTCCTCACTTTTTCTCCACTTTTCCTCATTACCAGGCAATGTTCTAGGCTAAGAGGCACTGGTAGGCTTGCCAAGTGCCAGAAAAAACAGGAATAAAAACCTTGGGGGATTTCCCGGCCAATTTTCACATAGTCAGGTATCTCAAATGTGTGTTTCTGCTTCTGAATCACTAACTATTTAGTACTGGGGTGGTTATTTGGACAGCCCAGAGAGGTGAAGAGCTGAGAGAGACACCCCACTTTTTTACACAAGCCTGCCCATGTCACCAACTGGAGTGTGAGGAGAGGTGTCTCTAGAGCCCACTCTGACCTCCCCTCTCGAGTCAGACAGAAAGCTTCAATTTTCTGTACCTTCCAGGCAGGAAACTGGGAAGATAAAATGCCTAAAAATAAAAGTATTTAGCAATACACTCATTTTCAGATTAGTTACTGGTCTAATTGGAGAAGGAGCATTTAAAGTGAATAGTATGGTGTGGCCATCACTTGATCTGCTCCTGGAATAAGACAGCTGTGTGAAACAAGGACACAAAAAGAGCTGTATCAGCTATACAGGGATCCATCTAACACATGTACCTCTCTCTGACAGGGGCCAAGAATTAATACATGCTTGGGGAAAAGTAAAATGGCAAAGTGAGACTTCCTCAGAGCACTCTCACAACATCTTGAGATTTGCATTGCAGTGTCTTCCGGAGCCAGAGGTAATGTCTTTGTATTTAATAGCTCTTGAAGAATTTTTCTTTCATGAACTTGTCCAGTCCTTTTTGAACCCATGTAAATTTACAGCATCCACAACATCCTGTGGCAAGGAGTTCCACAGCTTAATTATACATTGTATGAAGAATCATTTCCCTTTGTTTGTTTTGAACCCGTCTCCTCCATGTTCCATTTGATGTCCCCTTGCTCTTGTTTTGGAAAAGACAGAGAACAATTGCTCATCATTTCCATGCCTCTTTGATTTCACAGATCTCTGTCATCTACCCCTCATTCACAACCTGGTCCTTAATGAGCAATCTAAGGTTATCACACTGACTCTTGATTGCTTAAAATTGTTCTTCCCACCTAATGGGAATCCACATTGGGCAGAGAGAAGTGAAAGGGTGTTTAGAATCAGGAAGAATAAAATGTCTGGGTGGATTTGTAATATCAGCAACCATCACCATTTACAGGGAACAATCTTTGATCTGTGGGTACTTGGGAAATTCCTCTCAACCATCTGTCTGAGGAATTCTGAAGGAGTTCCCTGTCTTGCAAGTACACTGCAAAAGCAATCAGAGGATAACACCACATCTAAATCTGCTTATCAAAACCACTATCAGGAAGAGATGACAAAAATATACTGTATGTTTACCGAAAGATCAGTTCTCTTTGTTAACTTTTGGTTCAAATTATATAGCCAGTAGACACTTAACATGTTATCTCCTTGAGATATCAGCGATATTGTATTACAACATTACAGAGAGCTTTATAGACTAGTGACAAGAAGCTGAGAGTTTCTCAACTGACATATAATTATCTAATGTGCTTGATGTGCCAAAAATTGCTACTCTACATGGGCGAACTGAAAGCACAGAAGAGAAACAGAAAATACCTGAAGGATTTGGGAGGAAGGTGGGAAAACACAACCTTTACAGCAGGGGTTGTTTCTCAGAAAAAAAATACCTCTTGAAAATAATTAATCTGTTTTAAAAACGTGTATAATTTTAACCTTTAAAAGTGCTCATCAACTTATATTAGGCATTAATTAATTGCTAACATCTGACCTGGCTCACTTTCAGAAAACCAACCTATTCATTCGTTCTGAGGCTCACAATCTAGAAGGAACTTCTGGCAGCAAAAGCTGAGCCCGTGTCCAGCCAATTTCAAGCTTTGGGGTCTTTGGAGAAGCTCTAGATAGAGGAGGAGCACCTGAAATATTCAGTGTTGGGCCAAGTGGTCAGAGCAGTTTAGCTCACCCCGGTCTGTTTGTGCAGTTGTGTTTGCGACATCGAATGATTGCGTGTTCCTGCCTGGCTCCCAGGTTGCCTCAATCTCACTAATTGCTGTCCTGAAGATTTAGCAAGATTCCAAGAAACAGTTGGAGGCTTTTCCAGGTGGCTGGAGAAAGTAAGGGGAAGAGACATTTCTTTCTTAAAGATCTAAACTTGGTGAAGTTAAGAATAGGCATTTAATAAAAACAAAGGTGGGTAGGTAGTTCTTCCTTTTTGTGTAAATAACTACTATCTCTTCAGATGCATTTGAACCCAGTCACTGGTAGAGAAAAGATCATATTCCATACAAACATTCAGGTGTATCCAGGAGGTCAGTATTTATAACCTTGCAGCAGTTTGACCTTTATCTTAACTCTCCTCAGAACAGAGTGAACATGAGACCCAGATTCTCAAAGGTATTCAGACATCTTTCCATGGTGAATCTGTACACTTGAATACATTCTGAGATCTGTGCACAAATATTATGGATTATTTTAAAGGAAGAAACATACTCGATTTTTTTTTAAACTGAGTTTAAATGATCCAAAATCCAAAATGATAATCCAAACTTTTTTCTTTATAGCAAGTAGTTGCAGAGAAACTGGAAAACATGTTTATCTTTCTACAGTTCCATCCCTATCCAATGAACCTTCCTTCCAATTTTGATGCAACAGACTGTCCCTGCTCCTCATTTAACAAAATTTATTAATGTAGTAGAGAAATATACAAGAACCTGACATGTCTCTCTTGAGAAAATTGCCCTTTATTCAGTATTTCCCTGTTCTCTTCTTGTCTTTATCCTGAAGGAAGGACTGCTTTTCATTGCCTGCCTTCTGCCTTGATTGCAGCCTTTCTGGAGCAGACCTTTTCCTTTTCTTCCATGTTTCTTTGCTCTTTTGAGCAGCACGCAGTGATCTGAGACCAGTTTTGTTTCTTGACATCCTTAAGTTTTGTGACTGCTGGACTGCAAAGTGCAAAACTCCCAAACACTGCACACACAGTAAATAATAGTAACAATTAGAACATCCAAGTACTTGGAAATTTCTCATCCTTGCTGTTGGAAAAAAGAACTTTTAACTACCCAACATCTTAAGATAAAAACTTGCTTGTCCATGGATGACTCCTCACTTTTTGTTTTTTTATTTATTTTTCTTTCTATTTTTCTTTCCCAGGCATGCAAGATTCTGGTAAATTGAATTCAGGGTTTTTTTCTCAGGTTTCTCCAGCTGTTTATCTGTCTTCTACTCATTTCAGTTAAATCAGTGTGGGTAAAATGATACATTTCTCCCTTGTAGATAAAAATGAATCAACTTCTTGCTCTGCTTATTAGGCAAGAAAAAAAAAAGAGGGAAAACCAGATTGCACTCTAAACTGCAACTTTTCCCTTAATTACAACTTGAGAACGAAATAAATTCAGCTGCTAGGCAAACAATTATCTTTCTGTGAAATTTTTTATCTTCATTAGTGTTAATGTGCTTTCTGTGTGTCAGACCACCTGCTTTTCAGAAGTCCCATAAAAGTATTTCTTAAGGGCCCAGCTCTACCCAGCCTGTAGCTGAGGGAGCTGGAGGGAGACCTTCTACTTACATGATGCAATTGCCAAGCAGAACTGTAGTTCTTATCCTTCAGGGCCAACATACCTCACAGGAATCACAGAAAAAGTAAGTAGGAGCCTTGCTGCATAGTAGGCTGCAAAAGGAGGAACCTGAGACAGCTCTGATTCCTGTTTTGGCAGAGGGTCATCAAGAATTTGGGGTGGTCTGTGACTTACATCTTTATTTCCCAAACCCTCACATATGTGGTTTGCAAAGCCTCCTGGGGTTTAATATGACTGCTGAAAATCAGTTCTGTCCTTCCAGCATGGAATTTTGAGTAAAAAACGCAGAAATTTTTGAGCTTTTTGTTGCTTTTTGTCTGGATATCTAGCCAGTTTTTCTGTGACAAAAGGGCCAATACAGATATAGGGAAAATGCTTTGCACTAGAACCTCTTTCAGAGCTCTGGAAATTTAATTTTCAGGGTGAGATGGGACAAAGGGAGTTGTGGCTGCAACAGGACAGTCTGGTGGAGCCCCTCAGTTCCTCACAGCAGCTCTGCAAACCCTCTCCTTCTTGTTTACTCAGTAATTGCTGCTGCCCTTATTTTCCAGCGGGGAGGAAGGGAAAAGCAAAGGTAATGTGACCTTTGGTATTTTGAAATAACATGATAACTATGCACATCTTCAAAGGACATGGTTGCTGAAGAACAGCTGGGGATGGTGGTGGGAACAGCCTCCCCCTGACATTCAGCCCTGGTGGAGGAACCAGAAGAACCTGCAGAGCTCGTGAGAAGCAGTGGGGAAAACTAGGAGTGGCCAGAACAGCCTCATTGTCCCCTTTCATTATATCTGAGATTGACCTTTATTAGTTGCCTGGGGGTATGGAATGGGCTGAAGCTCTTCAGAGGAGGTAGAACCCAAGCACCCATGCAAAGCATGGAAAAGGAGGAGGCAGGGTGAAGGGGAAAGCCAAAGGGAGATTGCACTGAGTGCTGATGTTCTCCCTTGAGGGCCCTGACTAACCACTGAAGGAGCTAAGCACGCTTTTAAGCACTCAGCTTTCCAGCATCTGGGTAGAACAGGAAAAGATTATTACTCCTGTTCATGTGAAACAGGAATGGTGAAGCAGAAGACATCTGAATGCCCCTGAGGATGCTGGTCAGAGAAATTAAATTCTAATTATCCACCAGAATCACTGCTTAATGGAAATTGAGGGTTTTTTCAAACACCAGCTTTTCTGGAGGTGGGGGGAAGGGGAAAATGAGACAATCTGAAGGAACAATTTTGATTATTGAAAAAAGAAAATTATTGTGTTTCTCATTGCACACAAAATATTTTTTAAACAGACTACTCATAAAAGACAAATCTACAGCAGAGATAGAATAAACAAAAAACTGAAAGTATTTGACTAAAGCCAAGCATGAAGGAAAAGAAAGAATAAATTTGTGTCTTCTGAAAAGATCTTGTAAGATATTGCAAGATGTTGCCTGGCAGGGGGGATGGACAAGATGATCCCCCTCAGCATTGTGAATGTGCAAAACTTTTTGAATATCAAAAATAAGCTGATTTTTATGAGATGACATATGTGTGGGGGTTTTGGTCAAAGAAAGGATTCCCAAATTAATCTCTTCTGCTGTGGGTTAAGACAAGTTTGTGTGAAGCACTGAGAGAAATTTTAACTGTAATCTAGGAAGCTCTTCATATGATCCTTTTATTAATACTGAGTCATAGAGAGTGCACTATGAACAGAACCTGAGATTAAGGGCAAGATTACATCTTATAATTGATTCTGATTTTGTGAGTGGACAAACTTCAGATTCAGCAGGAACATATTTGAGAAGGGCTGGAGGTTTATTTAGTGAGTCCACCACTTCTTTCTGAAGCACAGAAAAGTAGATGAAAGGAGCCTTGACTCCTTCCAACATGCACTCCTGCTTCTTCTTCCCTCCCCTCCACACATTGCTGAGTGCAGCTGGAACAGGGCAAGGCAGGTGGCTGCCAATGTTTGCTGCTTAAAATCACTCAGCAACAGAAGGGCAATGCTTTCCAGAACCTGTGGAGCGATGGTGTGGCTGCATAGCAGGAGGAGGGAGCAGTGGCTGGAAACACGAGTCCTCTCCCCACTTCTTTTGAGGAAAATGTAAGCATGGCTGGTGTACCATGATAGGGGTGTCATGGACAACCTGGAAACTCAGCCTAAATATGTACTGTATTTGAATTTGTACTGTATTTGAAAAAAATATCCCACAAAACCAGGTGATGTTAATGCTTTAAAATAAGCCATTTGGATTTAGAAAGAGAAGAAAAGAGCATTGAAATAATATTTCATTTCACTGTAAGTCATTATTTGCTGCAAATGGGAGTTATTTTCAGTGTAAGAAGAAATTGGTAACTCAGTGTCCCTCAGCACTGGGCTTGCACACGAGGTTCCTGCATCTCCCATCAGAGCAGCTGCCATGGTCTGAATGCACATTCAGGTCCTCTGGGTTTAGAGATGGACACTATGAAGGTGGAGAAGCCTCACCTTGCTGTTCCTATAATGCCTCCAGTGCTGCTGTCCTTCTTTCAGGGGTTGTAGTGACCTTTGAGGTACAACTTGGGCATCTTGCATGGCTGCAGTTATTGCTAATGGTGATCCTAAAGAAAGAGCACGCAGCACTCTGTTCTTGCACTTTCACACTGATGTGTTTTGCAAGCATGAAGGAATGAAGCTGCACACGAGGTGGGGAACAGACCCTTACAAAGGAGCCAGACTCCAGCTGGCAGAGGTGTCAGGACAGAGGTTTGTTTCTGGGGAAAGGTAATCACTGTTTTGGGAAACCTGACAACTGTGCCGGGAGGAAAGAGGCTGATGGCGCAGAGGCGTGTGGAGGCAAGCTCCCTGCTGACAGGGGAGAGCTCCCAGTGCCTGCACCCCAGTGCAGCCATCAATCATGCTGGGGCCACATGAGCACTGCCAGCACTCGCCACCAGACAGAGGCACATGATGCAACGGGCACAGGTGTGCAGCCAGCACCGGGGCAGGCAGCAGGGCTTTGCATGCATAACACACCTTCCTCTGAAGTTCTCGAGGCCATTTGCAAGCATTAATTAATTCTCACAACGCCCAGGGATGGTAGGCAAGGCAGTGTCACTGGCAAATTAATTTCATAGGTAGTGTCTTTGATATCACACGCTCATGTGCTCACTGTGCAGGATTTGATGTATTATGTTATTTCCCCAACACACCTGCTGCCCTTCAGCTCTTCTGCGCAGCATCCTGGATGGAATTATTATTATTATTTCGGTTATTATTATTGCTGTTGTTGCTATTATTATTAGCTTTATTACAGCAGGACTGGTGCTATGAAGTGGATACCTGCATCTGAAGAGAAAGTCATTGCCTCAGAGAGCTCATAACCTAAACAGGCAAGATCCTTATTTGTGCAAGTCTGTGCTCGCTCTCCAAGAATGTTGGCTGTAAAATGCCTCAGTGAAGTTTGTGCTGGGATTGACAAAGATTGGCCTGTCTGCTGGGATTTTTTTTGTGCAGCTCTGCATTTAATCTGTGTTATGGGCTGACTGCATGAAGATGTTCTCACCTAAAGATTTCCAAAGCTGTGAGAGGGTGGTGCAGCCACCTGAGAGCTCCACTGACAGGGGTTGACATCAAGCAGATATGATGTCAATAGGGAGAATTGACTATATAGAGAGGCTTTTGTCAATAAATGACACTCTTATACAAAATTATCAAAATTAAGTTTTGGTTTTCATTTCTTTTTCACTTTCAGAGTGAGCTTAAATGGAAAAGGTGTGGAAAATGATGAAGATAAATTTTTCATAGTAATTGAAACTAGCAGGATATAGAAATTTATCAGCCAGATCTATCTAAAATTTACTGGGCTTGGGAACAGGCATATTACTGATTCAATTTTACCAATCCAGGGAATTCTGGACATTTAATAGCATGCCTCAAAGCTTTTCGCTTCTTTCCTCCTCTCTTTTATTCCAATTGGCATTTGCTTTTTTGCTTTTTTTTCCTTTTTTTTTTTTTCCCATCCATTCCCCAGTCAGGTGATCCCAGCTAGGAGATACAGATTGCTTCCCTCAGCTGGCCTAAGGCATGCATAAAAAAATCACTTTCATTCAACAGGATATCTAACCTCTTCATGTGTACTGATATATCAGTGCTTTTTCATGTGTGACATAAATATTTATCTACTGGATAACAGGATGCAAGTGCCATGGTTTGCAGCATTGCAGAGCTGACCTTCAGTCTGGAATTCACATGTTTCTTTAGTAATTTATATTACAGGTTAACCCTACACTTTGTCTTTTCTATCTGTGCCCTGGGGAAAGGCAAATAGTCCAATGTCAGTTCCAAGCAATCTGGATTTTGAGCCACATCTCTTTGGAAATTCTGTTCTGTTTATTGGGCCTGGAACTTTAAAGAAGAAAGAGACCTGATAGCATCATATCCATAGTGTAATTTCATTAATTTGTTATATGATATTCTGAGATCTGGTTGAATGCTGATGGCATCATGGCTTTTGTTTGGGACAAATCCTTGAATGGGGAGTTGAATTCTGGCAACTTTAATTTTTCTGTCATTACAGATTGGCAGATGTGTGTAGATCACAAATAACACAGGTGTGAGTATGCTCCCTTGTGGTAAGCCATTTTGTTGTCACACCATTTACTCCATTTCTTTCAAAGTTCATGGTGAAATAATTTGTCTTCTAATAAAGATTGTATCAGTCACACTCTGTGATGATCTTTCAGTATGATAAACATTTTGGCAGGGCATCCCATTAGCTCAGGCAAGAAAAGGAAGCAGAGATGCTACTTTTTTTTTCTCACCAATAACATTGTGCTGAGAATACCCACCAAACTCTGGAAGACCCAGGTTTAATCCCTCTTCTGCTTTAGGGGATTTGAACTTGTCTCTCCACTTCCCTGACTGCCCTAACCACTAGGGTAAAGAATATTCTAGGGCAGGGCATTCTCAGTTCCTCATATTGAAACCATTTCACTTTGCATAGGTTAATTAAATATTCATGGGAACAGGAAGATGGCAAACCTATGCAAATGACTATGTATCTTGGTGGTATAGTCTTTCATTTAGGAGCAGAGGGCCTGGCTTCCATTATCCACATCAATGAATACTTAAATGAGAAATACAAGAAACATTCATAGAAGCAGGCACAGGAACTAAGGACTTCCTCTTCCAGGTGAATACTAACCACTGAACTAGAAATCATTCTCCCTGTGACACAGGAAATGGTGAGATGTATTATACAAATAAAACTGCTCCAACAAGAGAACTTTAGACAGGTCTGTCTTGAAACCTTGCACTGTGAATATTCACCCATAACTTGAGACTTGGGTTCAAGTTCCTTGAGAAGAAACTGAGCTTTAATTACCAAGGTGTGTACAGTAGTCCATCCCTGGTTAAAAAAAGGGCATTGCCACTATTTCTTGCTCTTGCTTGCCTGCTTAATTTCTTATGCCTTTTTTGGGTGATCAAAGGGTGGTTGTGTTGATGAAGGGTGTATTTATTTTGCACAGTGTTTGTTATGCACCATATTTGGATGTTGCCTTTTTGGTTGGGTCAGAAGGATTGCCTTCTGCACATGCCTCACCATGGTGGCTTTCCCACCACTGACAGATTGTGCTGCTGAAGGGAAAATTGAGATGTTGCTGATTTCATTGTATGGGGACTCACCACTTGTCTCTGGTCAATGACATTCCCACCAATTTCCAGCTAAACCCCCTTTCATGAGTCCTAGTGAGACTGAGGTGAGCTTGGGAAACTCCACTAAGTAGATCTTTCAGATGAAGAAGGAAGAGGAACTTTTAGAATGGGTTTATTGGATTTCCACATCAAGGTTTTGATGGAAGAGGGACTGCAGGGTTTCCATGAGGACACCAGAAGCTGCATCCATGTTGGACAGAGCCAGTCTGGGCTGGCTCCAGGACAGACCTGCCACTGGACACAGGTGACATTGGTAGCAATAACATATTTAAGAAAGGCCAAAAAATGCTACACAGGATATGAGAGGAGAAAAAAAAAAAAAAAAAAAAAAAAAAGACACAATGCTGCAGAAAAACGAGCTCAGTGAAGAAGGAGGGAGATGATGGGCTCATCTCCTGCAGTGCATGGAGAAGACTGTGGTGAGGCAGCTGTCCCCTTGGAGGTCCTCAGTGGAGCAGAGATCCAGCTGCAGCTTGGGGAGCCCTTGCATCCAATGTAGGTGGATGTGCCTTGAAGGTGGATGTGCAGCCTGTGGAGAAGCCCTGCTGGAGCAGACTGCTAGCAGGAACTGCAGGCTGTGGAGAGGAGTTCATGCAGTTTTCCTGGCAGGACGTGTGAAACCTTAGGGAACCATACCAGAACAGTTTGTGAAGAACTGAAGCTCATAAGAAGGACCCACACTGGAGAAGTTCATAAAGGACAGAAGGTCATAGGAGAGACTCCCAAGCAGGGCAAGAGCATGAAGAGAAAGGAGCAAGAAGGATGAAGAGCTTTGAACTGATCCCAACACCTATTTAGTATCTAACCAAACCACTTTGAGGGAGAAGAGGGGAAGGTGTTTTTAGTTTTGTTTGTATTTCTCATTTTCCTTCTGATTATTTGGCAGTAAGTTAAATTAATTTCTCTAAGTCAAGCCTATTTTGGCCATGACGTGATGTCCTTGTCCTTACCTTGACCCATGAGCTTTTAATCATGTTTTCTCTTGCAGTCCTGTTGAGAAGGAGTGATAGAGCAGCTTGGGGGGCACCTGGCAGCCAGCCAAGGTCAGCCCATCACCAGGTTTTGTCACATTTCACTTTAATTATTTATGAGAGAGTTGGCCTCATCTGAGCTTATTTGGGCTTTACTGTCAGTCAGTGGAGAGAAACAAGATTTCCAAGAGTTCCAGTTTCATCTCATCCTAATGGAGACATAAATACAGAGCAGATGAGACTTATCTTTTAAGCCCATGTTTCTCTGTGGACAGTCAAGGAAGCCTAGAGTGCCTAACCCAGATGTAGGTATCTACATCACAGCTGCCAAGAGTTCAGAAGGTGGCTCCTTCTGCTGTATTTTATTGTTTCATCAAGATTTATTTGTGGTCTATGGTTCTAATTGCCCTGGAGACTTGAGATGGTACTGCACACACTCAGTGGCAGAAGAGCATTGTAAAGGGGAAATACAAGTTCTGTTCATAGGATGCAATTCCGAGCAGTGCTGAGTTCAGTCTGGGAGCAAAGAGCACTGGTGGCACTGCCCCAGATGCAGAGGCAGCACTGATGCTTCAGTCAGGTGCTGGAGTCACATTAGAAACTTTCAGAAAATCTCAACACTGATACAACCATACTGCAGAGTAAGCCTGTTAACACCCAGGTTTCTCTTCCTCTCCTCCTTTATTACTGCAGAGGTACCAGAAGCTTTAGGACACCTGGACCTCACTGACAGCTGTATCTCAAATGCATCCAGGACATGAATCTGTTTCAAAAAGCAGCAGTTATTTTCCCTCATCTATGTATGGCTTTCAGGATAAGTGGTTGCAGAAGCATATCAGTGCTCAAGAAATCACAAACTAAAAGGAAACAAGTGTCATGTCCATTCTTTGATCTTTTTATAATTCTTATTCTTTATTTTAATTAATATCAGATTTATTTAATGAAACTAAAATAAGCTCACATCTGGCTTTAATCCCTGTATTTTCCTCAGTCGGTAGACCATACTTCTGCACATTCATAAAAATGTGAAAAATCAGGATGAACCCGAGCACGCTGATAATGCTGTTTCATCTGGGTTCCCAAAGGCACAATGCATCATTTCAGATGTTGCAGAGCTGAGTCACTGACACTGATGTGACTAATCTTAACGATGTGCTTTGATTCCCTAATATGTCGCTGTAAAGTTTGACATGTTTGATACATTCATCTCAGCATTCCAGGGCAACTTTCTGTTCCCACAGTGAATCTACTCACTGGGAAGACAAATTGTCTGTGGAAAATAAAATTCCCAGCCCAGCCCTTGAAACACACTAGCTAATTTTCCTTTAAATTTGTCTATGGACCAAATTTTGCCCTCATCAGTGGGATGCAACTTTCATTGAATATACTATTCGTGTATCCAAAGGCAAAATTTGTTCCTATCTATCAATCTACCTACTATTTTATCTACTATCTGTCTGCTTAACTCTATTAATTAGTTAATGTTTGTAAAACACTCAAAAGATGTAAAGCCCTATAGAAATGCTAAGTATTATAATTATTGTTATCTCGCTGCTGTATCTCTTTACCTATCTAGCTATCTACCTTCTCTATCTATTATAATAACAATAATACTTAACACTTATATACTGTTCTTAATCTTCAAAGTACTTTACAAACATTAACTAATTAATCTAATCTAGTCATCTTGCAAACAACTCTTTTAACAAACCAGTGGTTGTTTCTGTAAAATAAAATTCTTTGCAAAAAGAAGGATTGTATTTTGGGGGGGTTATTTTGTTCAGGTTTGGCTATGATAAGGTAATAAATATGTATAGAAGCAAAGCAGGAAGAGGATGGATGAGAAAAGCTCCATCACTAGGTAAAATAGAGCTTATAACATGTTGCAGTTAGAGACCATGAAGATGTCTCCTGGTCAGCTTATTCCTGCCTTAGTTTTAATATAGAGGTTTCCTGCTACAAAAATGTGATTTTTTTTGGTTGTTGTTTTTTATAAAGAGCTGTGAAATTTTTCTACAAATTTCCTTTTTCTAGATTATTCTCTAGCCAGAAGCAAGGCCAAGGTTGTCAAACGGAACAGCTCAAGCTGAGCTCTTTAGCCCCACATCTGCAAAGATAATTTGGCTAATTTTTTGTCCTTACAGAAACTGCAGTGATGGTGACACAGAAATTTCAAACTGTAAGTAAGGGCAATGGGGCAAGGAGTCCAAAACCCTTGAGAGGAAGAGACCAGCTTACTTTAAAAACAAATTCACCCTGAATAGCTTGGCAGATCTTCATCTAGACTCATAGTGGTGCTGAGAAAAGGCAGTGTATTTTCAGAGACAGCATTCTGGAAGTGTAAGGTAGAGATCAAGAAATATGTGAAGAGTTTTTTGGGTTACCTTTGTGCTTCTAAAGGTCACACACTCAGACCAAGCACTGCTTGGCAATGGTCACCCAACTGCCTGACTTGGTTTTAGACTAATTTTCAAGGAAAATCTTCTACAGACAGGGGTAAGAGAGCTGTCCTGTGCCATTTGTATTGGGACCAAGAATCAGCCCTGGCTCTCTTACACCTGAGATGGGAGGTACAGACATGATGAAAGCATATCCAGAGCACCAGAGAGAAGAAAATGAAACAAAATCAAATATAAAAAAGATTCTGTTTTCCACTTGACGAAAGGGTAGACTTTTTCTTATTTTCTTTTCCTTTTAGTGTTTTCTTCCTTCTCCTTCTCCTTCTCCTTCTCCTTCTCCTTCTCCTTCTCCTTCTCCTTCTCCTTCTCCTTCTCCTTCTCCTTCTCCTTCTCCTTCTCCTTCTCCTTCTCCTTCTCCTTCTCCTTTTATTTTTTTTTTTTCTGGTATTTTTGTATCTGTCCTACTTATTTATTACTTAGACAAAAGGCACAGGGTCAGTTCTGGTAAGTCCTAACATGGAAACCAGTTAGGAATCTCCACTGAGCTCTCCCAAGGCAGCCAGAAAAGCAGCAAATCTGTGACCACTATTGCACAGATATTTTTTTCTCTATTAGTTCTAAAAAGAAAAACAAAGCAAAACAAAAACAAACAACTAAAAAGGTAATTTTTTTTACCATTTCCCAACATCTCTTCCTCCAGCAGCTAGGTTAAGATAAATCATGCCTCTTCCAACCAGGAAAAAAAACAAACAAACAAACAAACAAAAAAAAAACCAACCCAACTTTTATATTGCATTCTCAGGCTCTCTTGCAGCTAGGTACAAGCTCAAAGCACCACTTCACCACTGCAAAAATTTCAGAAGTATAGCTGCCTTTCATGGAACAGCCTGGATAGAGCTGTCATCCTGCAATAGGTATGTTTTTAAATGAAAAATGAAGCAAAACAAAACAAAAAAAGGTGTCATTAAAGGCAGTGGCACAGGGCTGAATTCAGGTTGTACATCACTCATACTGCCCTCCAGAATAGAATGGCATATTGAGTTGGAGCAATTACAGGCAAATCAGGCTTCCAATACAATCAATGCAATAAGCAGCTGTGCTGTTTGTGTTACAAATTCACAGAAGATGATCTGAATGTGGTTCCTGTCAGTCAGGCATGACAGCCAGCTAGGCTGAAATCCAGGTGATACGGGCTCAGCCACACACTCCCCGAGTCACCTTGTACACAAGACCTAATCTAACCCCGACCTTCACATCTTGTTTTTGCTCTAGCAGTGCATTTCATAAATACAGGGCTTTGATGGTCCTAAATGTTATGCCCAGCAGGGCTTGAAAATGAAAGTGCTGAGTTGAAGCCATGGTTGCAAATGAGAAACATGCACTCAGTTAACATCTACTAATAAGGGGTGCATTGAGGCGCAAGGCACATAGAAACCTTTAATTAAAGTTTGAGGTTGGAAAAAAAACGGATCAGGAATCTGGGAGACTTGGGCTAGAAAAGGTAAAGATATCACCAAGTGTTTGCAAAATATATGACTCCAGGAACACACTTGCAGAAGTGACATATCACAAAGGTGGACAGGTGAAGCTGATGCAGAGGGACTTGGATCCTCTTTAGAGCAGCAGAAAGGAATTATAAATTATCTGCTTTTGGATAGGTGGGAGGGGGCTGGATTCACTGCAGAGTGTCTTCAATATAACTACAGCTCCTCCTCCTCTACTCCCTAGAAAGGTTCCTGAAATGTTTCTCAGAGAAGGGAAAAAAGTCCCCCTTTATCTGAGCACACAAAACCCCCTGTGCAGAAAGCCAAACCTCCAGATTAGAATTCAAGGCACTTTACAGAGCCACTGTTACTTACACGCTCCCCTCAGTGACGCAGAGGAAGACAAGAACATGTTTTTAATTGCAAAGTCAAATGGTTATGCATGGGTCCTGTCATGCTTGTGAGAACTTGTTCTTCCCCAGCCCTCCCTCTCCTCCCTGCTGAGACAGCCTTGCCAAAACCTGGCTTGAGAGTGGTCACAGGGAAAACATGAAGCCTTGCAGGGATTTGGGGAGTAGACACCAATCTGTCAGAGGTGTCACCAGAACTGGATATATCTGCTGATCTGTTACCACTTGCTAATTACGGATTCGGCAGCTAATTGTCATAAATCTTGGTAAGAGATGTGGAATGAAGCAGAGTTTTTAAAGCAGCATAGCCTGGATTGGTTTGCTGGAATGATCACCCCCGTGCCAGAGCTCTGCTGCTGTGTGATACCTCGGTGAATACCTGTATTGTTGTGAGTGCCAATTTGCTCCCAAAAGCATTTCTGACATTCCTTTGCAAGAATGGTGAGTGTCCAGGACTGTAATACACTGACTTGTTGAAGGATTTTGTTTAATAAAACCAGAGATACTGGCAGTCACAGCCAAACAGATGTTTTACAGGATGAAATCTTGCACCCTTCATCAGCCTGAACTTCTGGTCCACCCTTCAGAAAGAAAAGCACAACTGTGCCAAGCAGGATTGAGGTCTCATGCCTTGACTGTGCAAACCCACAAATTGGGCACTGCCTCAGTGGGAGTTAACACTCTTTGAATGTGATTCAGCCAGTCAGAGTTTGGACTTGGAAAGAAAGGGATTTAGCAAGTTTGATTCAGCTTTAGGTATCCTTTCCAACATTTCTGCCATGTCTAGTTACCCACTGTCTTACTCCACCTAATTTCAACGCTTCTCTGAGTCTTGAAATCTGCAGTTCAGGGTGGAAGGGGTAAAGCCAAGCCTTCAACATCTCAAAGGCATTGAATTCACTTAAATGCTGAACAACTTCTCAGGAAATCAAGTCCCTTCAGGGTATGTGCAGTTGAATTTCCAAAAATAACTACTTGAAACTGTCTGTGGGTCTAAAGATCACAGGCTCTGTATTCATGTGAACCAGTCTTCAGATAAAATATCAGAACTAAATTTCTGTAACTGTTCAACTGGCTTTTCCTTTGGAGAGAGTAGACTGAAGGTTGCATGCAGAAGAAATACCTCTCTTAACACGTAACTCTTGTTTTTCAGAAATGTTGTTCTGCTTTTTATTTCCTAGTCCTTTTCCTGTTTTCAGTCAGTTTTTGTAATGTTTTCATCAAGTCCAAGTTTTTATCTAGACCAAGATTACCAACTGCTTTTGGAAATAAAAACTAATATCTATCACATATTCCACTGAAATCTGCCAAAATTTCCAGGTAGAAAGACACAACAATCTATTTTAAGACTAGTTTTTACTAAATCTGGCTGAAAACTCCACTGTGGAACGTTTGCTTATTTTCCCAGATGAAAAAGCTGATTCATAGTAATTCAAACATTTTGCTGAGATGGTCCAGTTTTGATTCAGGTGTGACAAACTTCAAGCAGGGCACAATTATCTCTTAATGAGTAGATTCCTGACAGGAATTAGACCTGCAAGGTGCTGTGGCCAGTTGGGAACCATCTCCTCTGGTTCCTGTCAGCACATCAGGAATAGTGGCCACCAGGGAATGAGGAACCTGAAAATGTTTAAACGATTCATGTTTAAACGTGGTGATGTTTTCTGCTTGATGGAAAAGGAGACAGATGGAGGCCAGAACAGCATTACTCAATTCTTCCCTGAGCTTCCATGTCTGTCCATCTAGCTGTCTAAAAATCAGGACCAATTGCTTTGTCAGGAAAAAGTAAAAATAGGGGGTTTATTCTGAATGAGAAAGCAATTTAATCCTAAAGTATTGAAACCTGATCTACAGAGAATGATTTTGCTATATAAACTATTAGGGCTCTTAACAATCCATGGCCATTAAGATGCATTAATTGATTAATTAGAAAAAGAATTAATCCCTCTCTGGGAAATGTAAAACTACTTCTTTGGTACTAGGGAGAAAAGTTTATTCTGTATATTATTATTAAGCACACAGACGACGATCTTTCTGACTGAGTTCTGCAACCCACACTTTTTATTTCTGAAGGCAAAAGCTTTTGTGCACTGAAAGTAACCATTTATCTTTCAGAAAGTAGAGATGCACATCAGCAGACACCAAAAAAAAAAAAAAAAAAATGGTTGCAAAACACCTGTTTTGAAGCTCGTGCCACTATGATTTTTCGGAAAAACCTTGAAAAGAACGTGAAAGACGTTGTTTGCTTTAGAGTGAGATAATTTTTAGTTCTAATTTCACCTAAAACCTCATAGGAAATATTTTTGGGTTGACATAATGCAAGTCAAGTATCCTCAGCCGTAATTCCTCTTGTTTTTTGGTAATGCATGCTGTCTATGCCAGCCCTGGAATATCGGGATTGATGCAAAATGTCAATGAACTGGATCACCAGTAATTTTCCACAATGGATTGTATAAAATTTGTATAAAAGACTTATAAGTAGTCTCAGAATCTGGACTAAAACACCAGAAAATTTACTTTTATTGGTGCATTAATCCTCCATTTAGTGCTGAACTCCCACCTGAGCAAGGAAAACAAGCGGAAACACATCGTGGCCCAAAGAACTAAAATCTCTTGCTTTGCTCTTATTGCTGCTCTTGGGAGGCCGAGTAAAGAGCACCAAACCAATCCCTGCTGCAGGTGGTTTCCTTCCAGCATGGTCACATCTCTCCTCCTATGTGTGTGTCTGGTGTGACAGCACGTGCAGGTGGCTGCACGCTCCCGTAAATCACATCAGCCGCTCGCGGACACGCTCCCGTCCCTCTGGAGCTGGCAGGGTCCCAGCTGGGCTCCAACAAACACACACGTGTCCCAAAAACCAGAGCTGGGTCTTGCAGCTTCCATGCCTGGCAATCCCATTCCTTCCTTCTACCCAGATCCACACCCAGCCTCCGTCGTGATGACAAATGCAGCAGCCAAGGGTGAGACGAGTGGTTAAGTTAATGATGATTTAACACTTTGCAGACTGCTGTCCCAGGTGATTATACATTCTTTGCATTTTTTGGCTGGAAATATGGAAAATTAATTAGTAGCAGAAGGGTAAAACTTTGCCAGCCATTAACTGAATTATAAGTAAGTGTTTTCTTTGTCTGGCAATATCTTACCTTATCCTTGTGCCAAAAATATCTCATAACTTGGTATTATATTCTCTGAAGACAACCTTTTCAATGACTTTATGAGTGAAATACTGTAATACCAGTAGGAGAGGATTTTTTTCCCCCTTTTTTTTTTTTTTTGGTGGTGATGAAAGGGGACATAGCTACATTTCTGAAGGTCAAGTGTTTGGAACCAAAAGCTGCTTTCTTGCCGAGAAAGCAAGAAAGAATATTTTCTAAGCCTAAATACTGTTGTTTACTTATTTTCTGATGGAAAGTAAAATGCTGTGGATATCTGGGAGGGAAGAGAGAATCAGATTTGTCATCTGCTTCCAATCTTTTTTTTATAGTAAGCAGTGTTGTAGCTGAGGTATCTTCCATCTGCACATTTACTCTGGAACAAAGATTGATGTAACCTGATTGATATATGTTGCAGTATTAAAAAAAAAAAAAAAAAAAAAAAAAAAAGTGGAAGACAAAACCTCATGTCTTGCTGTTATAAGGCACACAGCTCCTAATCTACTTGATGCCCATTAATCAGCAGAGCTGCAATCACATTATCTTTCCTCCACTTGGGTCCTAATGCTTGGTCCAAGCTTCCATCACTTCTGGAGGTCTATAAACCCAGTCTGTTTTGGATGGCAGGTGGGACCTGAGGATATCTTGACCCTCCTGTTTCTCTGGAACAGGGATTTTCTGGCTGCTGGATGTTAAGCTGCTCATGCTTCTGGCCACAGGTGTATAATGTAACCAGAGGTGATTTTTCAGTGTGACAAACGTGGGCTAGGCAGAGAATTAGGTGCCTAATGAATGTGTTGCCCATTGTCTCACAGAGCTAGGGAATGGTCTGAGAGGATGTCTGGGATGTTTCTTCCTCCCCCTGCATGCAGAGGCACACACCTTTCATCAGGCTCTGCACTGCAAATCGCCCACGAGTACCTGCCTGCTTTCAGAATTAATCACTCTTGACTTGGAAGCACTTTCATCTGCTTAAACTTTCTTTCCCCCACCCCCTTTCCCTTCCTCATGCTGAGACAAGGTACCATGGATGCTGCAAGTGCAGTGGAGGTGCTGTCTAGACAACCAGAGCATCTCTGTGAACAAGAGACTTGCCATGCACAAAAGGCGTTGGCACACGAGGCTGTTGACAGGCTCATCTCCCACTCCCTTCACCAAGGCTCCAGCCACAAAAGCCATGTCTAGTCAGTTGAATGTGCTTTCAAATGTCAATGTTTGGAATGATTAGCAAATACGAGAAAAGATCCTGACTGTGGCAAAACCCAGAATTGTCTAAGGGGGAATTTGCAAAGGGTTTTAGGAAGTTGTGTAGAGTTTGTTGAGTTTTCTTGCATTGCAGCACAAAGTGATCCAAATTCCTCATTTTTGATGGATCTTTGTGGCACCCATTCAGGGACCATGGAAGAGCTGTTTGGAGAGGTCAACAGTCCAACCTCCATCCTGGAGATGATACATTTCCAACACCAAAGTAGGCCAAACATGGATTTACCTAGATGAATCTTGAAAACTTCCAAGGATGGAGATTTCACAGCATTGCTGGGCTGTAACCTGCTGGTCACACTCCTCCTAATGTAACCCAGCAAAAAGTTTGTTATATTCACTGTTGTCTCATATCCAGTTTGGTGTCCTCCTTGAAGTTGGGCTGCTATTTAGCCTGTCCCCTGCCTCTACTGGTTCATGGGGTAATTCCACCCCAGCTATAGAAATTATACTATGTTTTCTTACTTCATGAAGTCTCTGCTGCCCTGGCCTTCAAGTCTTTAAAAATCTGCCTGACTTGAAGATCTACTGTTCAGGTTATCAATTACTTGTAATATGCTCATCACCAGCTGCTAAATGGACATTGAGCTGCATTTGTACTTGGTATCAGGCCAATTTCCAATTGTTGGGTAGTTTATTCCTTCTCCAGCTTCCTAATGATAACGCTGTGGGTGACAAAATCCTGATGTATTAAAGATGTGTAGTATCTGCTGCTCTTCCCTCTCCCTTACAGCCAGTCAATTAATGAAGAATTCAATTATAGAAGGCAATGAGGTTATTTACCAATGATTTGCCCTAGACAAATCCTTTTAGACTGTTTATGATTGCGTCTTGTCTTTCAGTAGATTGGAAGTGGACACCAGAAGGATGTTCCCAGACCCTTCCAGTGCCTGAGGTGAGGCTGACCAGTTTATAGTTCCCTGGTTTTCCCTTTATTCACATTCCCATGGAATTGTTTCTATGCCTTTAGGTCCAGCAGAGATTCGGCCTTCCTGACATTATCAAGACTGAAGTATTAACTCTAAACTAATGCAATAAAGAACATGGGAAATCTGAAGATTTCTCAAGACCTTTGCCTGTGGATGGTGTGTGTGCTCTTGCAGCTCATCCTGGAGACACAGGAAGACCCACCAGGCCTTACAACTTTTCACAGAAATTTTTCAAGAGGTTTGTTTTATGGTTGACGTGTGAAGCCATACAGTTCCTTCCCCTCTCTGAGTTCTGTGTGCTGGAAAGCCACCTCCCCTCAGTATGGTACTCACAGAAAATGTGTCTGGTTGAGGGGGAAGTGGGCTTGCAAACCCTCTTTTGTGCAAGGCACAAAGGAAAAGGGGTGGCTTATAGTCTGCAGCAAAACGAGAGGAGGCTCTCTGCTCTCTTCAAAGGGCTTCCTCTTCCCCTGCTCTCTCTATTGTGAATTCTTTAAAAAGACCACCCTTCCCTTCTGCAGAGTGAAAACATCAAAGGGAATGGTGTGGTGGGGTATTTCCTTGTGAACACTGACTTACCTTACAAAGGTGAGGAGTTCACAGGAGGTTCTCTCTTGTGAAGCATGTTCTGGCTGCCTGGCTTTGAATGCTGAGCTCACTGGGAAAATGTTCTTACATCTTCAGGCAAGCAGCTTTGCTGCAAAGCCAAATCTCTTCCTCTCCCTCCCACTTTCTACTTACCCAGTAATATTTTATTTTATTTTATTTTATTTTATTTTATTTTATTTTATTTTATTTTATTTTATTTTATTTTATTTTATTTTATTTTATTTTATTTTATTTTATTTTATTTCATTTCATTTTTTCAATTTAGTTTTATACTTTATATTTTTATACTAATTTATTTCATATTTTATTTAATTTAACTTCAGTTTTATTTTGTTTTGGGCAACACTAAAACTTTCTAGGTCTTGAGGGTTTTGTGAGTTTTTTATTTTTTTATGGAGGTAGTCACAAAAACTGAAGTGCAACAGAAAATTGATTTTAAAAGATTCAGTCTTCTATTTATTAAGGTACATTTACATGTGAGGATGTGAATCTGTCCCATCCCAGGATATGGAGAAGAGATAAGTTTGTTCATGCTTGTTTCAGCATAAGATTTTGATTGTTTTATTGGCTAATAAGCTTAGCAAGAACAGTCAGCAATCAACCAGCTGTATCAAATTTTTCAGTGAGCTGGAGTTTAAATTTAATGTCATTAGAATAGCTCCAAAAGCCTCAATTTCCTCTGGTTGTGGGCAAACTTGGTGGCAATTAAAACGGTAACAGTTTTTTTTTTTTCCTTTTTCATTTTTATCCTTAAGGGTAGAGCTGTCATCCAAAAATCAGAGGCTAAAACCTGTCTGTAGTCAAGGATAAGGCAGGAAAACCCTCTTCAGCCCATCATGCCACATCTTTTAATTATTGCTCTATGGTATAAGAATTTATGTATAACCAAAAATATATAAAATACATATTGTATATATATATAAAATGTAAATACAGACAATGAATAATGATTCATTTTATCCATGAAACTCTTGAGGATGAGTCTCCATGGTTTACCTTGGAGCAAATATATTAGTTCTTACATCCCAAGGGGTTTTTGGAGGTTCCCAGTCCTGTTTTAAGGATCACTCATCTCCTCAGATGAAACCACTTCCCCAGCACTGCATCATGTAGGAAGGCAAACTCAGGCTGATTTTTCACAGTGGCAAAGTTTTGAAGAAGGGTAAAAGAGGCTGGAAACTGCTGGGAATTGCTAATCAACTATGAGATTCACCAAAACCACCCAGGATTTCAGCTTGAGCATGTTATCCTGGCACAACCAAGTGGAGCAGCACCACATGTCCCTGAGTCTCAGAACTAAAGTGACATTTGGAATCTGCTATCTAGACCTAAAAAAAAAAAAAAAAAAAAAAAAAAAAAACAAAAAACCAAAAAAACAAACAAAAAAAACCCAACAAACCTGTCTCCTTTACAAACCCTCCTTACTTCTACATATCACAATAGGTTATTCACAATCCAGTATTAGGTCAGTGGTCGAACTCAAAGACCTGAGAAGACTTTTCCAATCTTAAAATTCTATGATTCTATGATTCTAAACATGAGCTTCATCCAAGATGCCTCAGAGTCCAGAGGTTTTTTTCATGCTAAATCCCAGCTGTGACTCACAGTCTCACAGCAGAATTCATATAAATGTGTGTATGACACTGGAAGTGAGTTGTGCAATAGCAGGAAGGGAAAAGCTAAGAAAAAATCCTCTCTGTTCAGGTGGCATTCATGAACCTTACCAGTCCATCAGGGTAAAGAGCAGAGGAAATCCTTTATCAGGAGCTAAATGCAAAGAATCTGATTTTAACCCACGTTGTGCAGGTTGGCTAGAGCATGTGAGCATTTCTGAAATCAGAGGTGCTGAATGGAGAAACAGTTTCTGCTCTTGTCAGCACTTTGGTCTGTGTGTGGTTTCCCCTCTGCCATTAGCTCCAGGCATTTTGGAAATTGTATTTCTCCTGCAAGGCAGAGTGGGAAGAGCTGACAAGGTGGGTTAAAGTATTGAGTCATGAGGATAATTAATCAAGGGTCTTCTGCAGAATTTCTGTTTGGTGTTGGGTTTTTTTGGTCTCACAGCGATGAGCAGGCTCCAGCGGGCCCCCGGCAGCAACGTGGGCTCTCACAGGTTTTCAGGTCAGAGTACTTGACCTCAAGACTGCTGTCTCTTCAGGTTGGATTGCTTCAATTTGAGAAGGTTATTAACTGGGAGGCAATCTGCAGGTTGCCTTGTGCTGAGGTTGTCGCCAATAAGGGGTGAGAGATGGTCCCTGGCTGAACAGATGTGCAGAGTAAGAGGATGAGTAGCAGGAGGTGAGAAGTAAAAGTTACACAGCCTTTTAGTCCTCAACACCCCTGAGACTCTGCCTGGAGCAAACTCAAGGCTTCCTAGGGAAAAGGACAAAAAACATTTTTGTGGCTGTCCAGCAATAAGCCATCCTGAAGCCATCCAGCTCATCCTGAGCCACTCCTCACCAGGACTTCATCCTGTACCTGCTGCAAGAAGCTGAGCCCTCCTTGTACATTTGAGGGGCTGCAGAGACTGTTTCCTTGGCATGCAAGGACTAAGCACACAGCAGCTGCTCACTTTTAATTTTAAAGGAGAATCACAGAATGATTTGGTTTGGAAGGGACTGTAAAAATCATCCAGTTCCAACTTCCCTGCTGTGGCAGGGACATCTTCCTCTAGAGAAGAGAGAAATCATCAAAATAGCAAGGACAAATAAAACACTTTGATGAGCAGAATACAGCCTTCTTCTTGCCCTGGTGTTGTTTAGTAACTTGAGGTTACATTTCGGGCTGCTGTTCAGGAAATTCAACTAAGCCTGGTAGGAAAAATGGTGAAGCATAGCTGCAAGATAAATAAATTATTCAAGGACCAAACCCTCCTTTAGGCATTTTACCCCCTGGGGCTGAAAACACTTGAACAAGTCTCATGTCACTTGCATATGATATTACTGCTTTCCCAAAACACATTTTCTTCCCCAGAGAAAACAATTTTAATTAATTCTCCAAAAAACATTTCTGCCAAGTCTAACCTGGTCGAGTGTATGCATCAAATTCCTGACTGTGTCCTATAAAACTTGTCATGACTTATTTTTACTCTTTTTCCACTGGTTGTAAAGAGATGGATTCAAAGGCATTCCTTCTCATGCAGGTCCAGATTGAAGCACATTTTTAACAAAAAGACCGTAGTGATGTATTTTGCTGAATTGGGACCTTTTATGGGACAGATGAATCGAGCCCTTTTTTGTCATTCTGTTTTGGAGTAAACATTTCTGCAGTGTAACATTAATTATGGATTCTCCACCTTGATTCAGTATTGCATTTAGGCTGCTATTCCCTGTTAAATCATCTTCCTTGACATGTGAAATTCAGGCTGCCTTTGTTAGATTAAAGTCTTTTTATCTGACCTGCCTTTAAGCTTCATCTACTTAGTCATATCACTGGGTAGGTAACAGAAAATTGCCAATATGTCACCCAGTGGGTAAATCAATTCATGAAAGGAGGCCTAGTGCTTTTAGATTGACTGCAGAATGGCTCTTTTCTTTTTTTCCAAGCATATCTTCCTCAGCACACCTGGGTATTCCTCCTGAGGGCTCAGGAAAAAAGTTTGAATTGCCTTGTTCTTTATTAGCTACATCCCGTCTCCTTTATATTACAGGTGAACGTGATTTGCTCCACAGTGCGGTGTATTCCTGAGAGAGGGACTGAAAGAAAAAGGACAAATTATCCTCACAGTGATGTGGAAAGCAGGAAGAGAGCTAGCAGGAAAATTATCACTAGTAAAAATCTGAGATGTTCTCTGCATATATTTAAGAGGCAGCACCACCCCGACTGGGGTGAGCTTGGGGCACAGGTGAACTCTTGTTGGGGAAATAAGACCAAAACTCTCTTAAGTGACAAGATTTCTCAGGTGCAAATTCCAGAAGTTTTCTAAAAAAGAAGCTTTTATTTTCAGAAAGCCCCCCAAACCATCTATCCAGGGTAATGAATTGGTCAGTGAAGTGCTGGAGAAAAGAGGAGCATTTTTTACCTGTCCATTGCCAAGTGTACCAAAAACCTCCAAGGGCTCCATGGGAAGAGACTCAGAGAGCAGCGTGGAGCTGGAGGTTTTCATTGGGCAACAACAGGTTTTGCATAATATTTGGGGAAACTGAGGCACAAAAGTGCATCTAATAGCTTACTCTTTTCTTTCAACCTAGGTACTTTATTTATGCCTTACAAAATACAGTGTTTGTTTGAGTCACAGAATGGTTTGAGTTGGAAGAGACCTTAACGATCATCTGATTCCAGCTCTCCTGCCATGGGCAGGGACATCTTCCACAGGTTGCTCTAAGACCTGTCCAGCCTGGCCTTGAACACTCCCAGGGATGAAGCATCCACAACTTCCTTGGGCACCCATGCCTGGACCTCACCAACCTCAGAGTGAAGAATTTCTTCCTAATATCTGATCTAAACCTGACCTCTGCCTTTTTAAAAAAACCTCAGACAGTTTGAGACTCCTTCCTGTGACTGGTGTTGCTGATTTCACCTCCACTCAACAAGGAGCTGTCAAATGTTGGTGTTCTTCATCTTCTCAAGACGACATTAACCATGGGACACCTGAACAGAAGAGTTTTGGTTCATGCTTCCAGGGCATTGTACTGAGAGCAGGAGGCATCAATCCAAGGCTGTCCAAAGTGCAAGAGGCACAACAAATCCTCCTGGAGAGTTTTACAACAGAGAACGAGCTTTACCAGAACCACACACTTCCATTTTAGTGTGATGTGATGGGTAGAAAGAAGAAGGAGAAATAAGAGTCGTGATCTGCCTGTTCCCTCCAATCTGCCACAATACAGTCTGTGAAACAAAACATTGCCAGGCTCAGTTTCCCCAGGCTACATCTGGACTCTGGAAACAGAAATCCTGAGCCAGTGGAGATATTTCTGCTAAAAAATGTTTAGCAGTAGCAAACTGAATTCTCAGCTTCAGAAGACTTTAATTTTTTCGCAAAATTTAAAAATAATGCCTATATATTCGGACTTAATTTTTTAAGGAAAAAGAGGTCTTCCCCTACCTTAGAATTTTAAAAATTGCCAGAAAGCAGACAAAACATCTTTTTGGCTATAAATTCAAAATTTTTGAATAATTACCTCTGATTCTGATCTAATGCTTCTTGCAAATGCTTTGAAAATGTCAACCAGTATATTCCTTGTGCTGTGATCTATATGTCTGTCACAGACAAGAAATATAAAATTTTTGAAATTCTTCTTTGGAAAGATTTTTGGGCACTATGACCCTTCTTGTTCTCTCCCTTAAATTGGAAATCAGGAATAGCTCATTAAAATTTCTGTATTTTTTCAGTGTAAGTGAAAGGAAAATCAAACTGCATGTATCTGATATACATTAACTTAAAGTCTGCTATTAAACTACAAGTCGTGAAAGACTATGGGAAATCTGAACCCCTGATGATTTTTTGCTAATTCTATAAAGAGTCTATTTAATTTCCTCAGGAAAACAAGGCAAATCTTCCCTTGAGGGCATATACATTTTTGAATGGGCTACAAGTGAGTCCCTTAGGGCTCAGTTATCACTGATCACAGTTTGGTCTGTTGGATATTGCTAAGGGAAATTTAGTGTGATTGTCTGTGATCACTGGCATGTGCTCATACCCATTAGGAGACCTATTCAGCCCACTGACATTTAGTTCCTAGGAGAATAGGGTAGCTGCTCTCAAAACATTTTGAGTTTGCAGCATTTTTTTTTCGTTCCCTTCCCACTCCTTCCCCCCCTCCCTCCCTGTGGGTTTTTTCAGGCAGAGGAGCAGATGTTCAAGATCAGAAAAGAGCTTTTACAGGGAGCTGTCACACTGGGCAGGCAGTGCTGTATTCTAAAAAAATGCAACATAACAAAACCACTCCTCTTCCAGTCTGGTTAATTTTTTCTATTACTCTTTTCTAGGCAGTTGCAAGGGTGACATAGGAAAGCAATAATATCACCTCCACCTGCATCTATTAAGCAGAGAAGTGAGCTTTAGAGACTTTCTTCTGAACCACAGGTGCTTTCAGGGGGTCTCCCCCAGAACCACCAGTAGCTTCAGGACTGGTGTGGTGCAGTGTTGTCCTTATCACTACAACTTACTTTATAGGTCATTCCCAAAAACTTCTGTCACTCCAGGATATTTGCAGTCTCAAAGACTGGTTTCACTGACATCACAGACTAGAGCCAATGTAGACATGCAATGGGAACTAGTAGTGGCACTTTTGGTGATAGGAAATATAGAACAAGTCATAAATGTATGAGAGGTGAAATACAGATATTTCACTGTTAGAACATTCAGTCCTTTGGATGCAAGGAGGAAGCAAGGGCTGGTGTTTTACAGTCTCCTGAGTGACAGGCTACATATTCACACAGGTGTCTGCTTTGTATAAAATAGAAAATTTGCTTTCTTATCTGCAGAATTTGGATCTAGGTCTCACTGCAACATCCTTTTCCCTAGGGTTTAATGAAGCAGAGCTCTCATAGTTGCTTTTTTGTCAAGATGTGTTGAACTGCAGGATAGGACTGGGGCAAACATCATCTAATAAAGTTCCAAGACACATACAGAAGAAAGAAAAAAAAAAAAAAAAAAAAAAAAGGAAAAGGAAAACACAGCAATTTAATTTTTGGTAAAACCACCAAAACCAGCCATCAAACAATCTTTCTTCATTCTTTTTTCTTCTCATTCTAACTTACTGTTAGATTCAAAGAGACCCATATATTTTTTTCCACTCCTACTTCACCAGTTTTAATGATTTAGGCATTTTTTTCAATAAAAGAGAGCAAACTGTGGAAACCAAAACCAATGTGGCTTATCCTTGCTTGTGTGTTTGCCTCTTGTAGACTTGCCAGATCCCAGTGCTTTGCCTAAAGACTTTCTCTGTTAGGGCAGACTGCAAAGCAACTTGTTTTCTTCTTGCATGTGCGTCAGTGAGGAGTTTAGGGCTGGTCTCCAGAATGGGTGGGGAAACAATCCAGGTGTGAAAATGCATGCATGTAGATGCTTGCAATTAAACTGTAGCCACAGTTGCAGACAGCTTTTTTTTTTTTTTTTTTTTTTTTTTTTTTTTTTTTTTTTCTCCTTCCAGCTGTAGCTTTGCCATTAGCTGGTTTCAATCCTGCACTTGAGCACTGCTGAATTTCCAGCATTTATTTAGGTGCTGTTTTGCTGGACATTTGGTCCAGTAAGTAAAGAAACACAACTATTTCCCACCCATAAGCAGCTGGACCTTTGAATTTGTCTCTGCTCCTTGTAGAGGCCATGGCAGCCTGACACCATCCATCCATCCATCCCCTGGAATTTGGCATGGCTTGATTTTATTCCTGAAAATATTTAGACCAGATTGGATGCTGAGGCTTTTCTTCTACATATATGCTTCTCCCCACTTACCTTTTTCCTTTAATCGTGTGCTTGACAAAGTTTGAGTAATACAGCTGAAATGAAAGAATAAGCTGGGAAAAAAACCAGCAGAACAACTTTAACCATTAAATGGTTTGGTGAATCAGCTGTTACCTGAATGAAAGACCTGATAAAGATTGCAGCTGTAGTAAAGTAGTCCAACTCCAGAGTTTTAGGTCTTTAGCTGAAACTATTGATGCAAGGGGAAAAATACAAATGGAGAACTGCTCTACAGCTGCTTGGTCTACTCTACCATTCTGGGAAAATTTTTCAGAACCTTTGGGGATTATAGGAAGACACAGGGCTTGGCTCTTACAAGTCATGTAGCTTGGTTTATCATAAACCCAAGGCAGATGGGAAAAAGTGCCTATGCCATTAATATCCAATGACAAGGTGCTGTGGAGGAGGAGTAGGAGAAACACCTAGAGAAGAGTCCAGGATATTTCTGCAGCAGCTTTCTCTTTGTCCTCAGCATCTTGAAGAAGGGTGCACACCCACTTCATATTCAAGACAAATATGTGATCAGAATTTCTGCATGTTTTTTTGATATGTTATGAAACATTCTGAAGTTCAATTTGTGAGAGAGGACTTTATAGGTCATTGGGAGAAAGGTCCTGTCTGCAAACATTAAAAATTTTCTGTTTGGAAGAGAACACCACTGCAAGAACAGAGAGACATTCCTTAAACATAATGTGGTTTTCCAGTGGAATCGCTTCACATCTTCAGAGTATCACCTGTTGCATAAATACATTGCTACAAAGGTAGCAACTAGGAATAATTTTTTTTTAATTTTTTTTTTTTTAATCCTTATATTCCCAAAGGCAAAATAGTTCTGTGGTGTGAAGATACGACTCTCACCTGACACAGTGCCATTAGTTCAGCTGGAGAGAATTGCCTGTGGGCAAACATCAAACCATGATGGATTAGGTTATGGTTTTTTTCCACGCAGGTGTCTCTGAGTAACTTTTCGTAAATCTTTGGAGATGAAAAATCAGGGAATAACTTAATCATGTTGTGTTATTAAAAAGATTTATTGAGCAGCACCCAGTGGATTAATTGGGTGGTCCCTAAAAAGCCTAAATTTTGGGGGCTTGCTGTGGTTGTAAAACCTCTCTTTGCATGGTGGTTTTATATGGAGGGTTTTTTTTTTTTCCCTTCTCCCTCTACTCCACCAGTGTGGGGGTGATAACACTGCAAAGGAAAATATGCTGTTGGTGACTTATCACAATTTTAAATTGCTAGTAACTGTCATATACTACATGCTACTACAAACAAAGCTGATCTGTGCAGCGTGTTGGATAATGGAACATGCAATGTTGCTAATTAGGAGACAGTGAGAATTATATCAACCCCATATGACTGTCACAATCAAACCCATGGAGCAGCCCAGGGAATGGTTATAAAAAGAATATCATGGTCTCAACATTGCCTGAAGGAGAAGTCTCATAAAGCTTCACTATAAAATTTATCTGACATATTTCCAGGCAGTAATTATACCTCTGATTTATATGTGTTTAATATCACTTATGCTATTTTTTTTTTTTCCCTCAAAGGACTCTTGGAAGCTTTTTGTTGTACTGTCACATTTTCTTTCTTGAAAATGGAGCCAGGTAGCAGTGGTGTCACATCACTTTCTCAGCATTCACATTAGACAAGATTTGGGGTTTGTTGTGTATATTTTTTTTAATTTTCAAAGCATATTACAAATCATCTTCAAGCAACAGCTCTCCAGTTTTCCTGTCCAGTGTGCACTAGAACAGGCTGACAAGGGAAGTGGTTGAGTCACCATCCCTGGAGGTATTTAAAAGGCATGAAGATGTGACACTTGGGGACATGGTTTACTAGTGGGCTTGGCAGTGCTGGGACAACAGCTGGATTTGGTGTTCTTAGAGGTCTTTTCCAACCTAAAATATTCTATTCCTATACAAGATATTTAAACACTTCTTTGCTGTAGTGAGACCTATGAAAAGTCATTAATTTGACAGCACCCAGAAAGATATCTGTGAAAAATCACCCAGTGCAGTTAGCCCAGATCTCTTGGGCTTTGAATACCAGGTCATGACAGACAGGGGGGATGTGCAATTCAGCAGTCTGCCTTCCAACAGGGCTCAGTTTGGGATCCCAATCATCTTCCAAGTGTGGTTTAGCATTCTGGTGTCCTTGCAAGCCCCTGGGCATGTGCAGCTGGGGTGGCCACTGACTGTCTCAGCACGAAGAGCTCTAGGGCAGGAGAGGAGATGCAATCTGGGCATGCAAATGAGTGACTGGTAAACCCTGGGAATGAGGTGGGAACTCTGCAGTGATTCTCAAGTGGCACAGGCTTGCAAATGCCAGTCACAGGGGTGAGATGAGGGCTCTAGAGGGAGGGAGGTACTGTGAGAGTGCATCTTCCTGTGGTGTGTGAAGCAGCAGCACAGAAATGCCATTGACTAACTCACCTTGCAGGAACACAGAGTCCTGAATTCTGTGCTAGGATGTCTCCAGCACTTCTAAGAAACAGAACTGACTGATTACCAAGACTCAAAGAGCTGTAGTTACCAGATTTGACATTCACGTGAGCATTAAAGAGTTTTGAAGGGGGTTTAGACAAAAGAGGGGAACAGAGAGATCTCCAAACTGCAGCCAGCTCGGTTTGCTATCTGACATTTGGCTTCACATCTGGGCTTCTGGATTCCTGGGCTTTTTTTGGTGAAAACCAGAGTTCCAGATAGTAATGTGAAGTTTTGGACTTCCAGGGAAAGGTTCACAGGTTATTTCTCTCTTTCCAAGAGAATACTGACACATTTTTGGCAAACTGAGAAAATTATTATGTGTGGATCTAAGAATAAAGCTGAGTAAAGCTGCTATAATTTGTCATTAGTGTTAATCTTGGTGGAGGTAGTGCTGATGACCAAATCCCTGACATTATATTAAGACTTTTGAAGTAGCTTTCAAGGCAGAAGTGCTCCTTGGAGTGCATTATTATTCTCAGATAAAGATGAGACTTTATCAGCTTGCTACTGTAATTTTGATGATTTTTAGCCTACAACTCTCCAAATTAAAATAGGAAAGCACAATTGTCCCCATCAACAAATGGTGACATGAAAAGAGACAGAAGGACAGAAGGACTTTTCCAGGCCAAAGGATCTCACGTTAGACCAAATTTAATCATATAATTTATCATGTTAGACCAAAATTAATTGTAATCATGCAATAGGAAACTTCCTGGCAAAGGTGGACATTAAGGTTTGTACATTAAAAATATCCTCAGAAGCTCCAGTGAATGCTAAATAAACTTCTGCTGCTTCCAGCTTTTGGAGAAGTCAGTCTGGTAAATGGAAGGATGCTCAAACACCTCTGCTCTGTCTGGTATTCTTACTTGCACTGAGGTCAGGCTCCATGGAAATATCAGAGATATGGCTCTCACCCACACATGGCAGCTGCCTGAAACTGTAGAGCTGAGGTCAGTATTGTTTTCATACTCCTCACTCCCCCCCATTTTATGGATTTACCAGTAAGATGTCTAAATAGTTTGTGAAGCACCTCCTGAATTAGTACACCATTAGGCCCTGTGGAAACCATAATAAAAATTTGTTAATCAGCCTGGTACATTAAAATACACTTAAATTGTGCATTTCAATATTGGCATGAAAGCTGCAGTTGCTCATACTCTGCTTCAGACTCTCCTGCTGAGAAGAGGCAATCTTGGAAGAGGGACAGTACAGAGAGAGGGGAATTTCAGAAATTCACCAGCTAATTTTAATCTACGCTGCAGGAGAGTCAGAGTTTGTGTAACTTTGAGGCCAGGCTGCTGCAGCTGAGCTGAGCCTCTGTCTCAATGATTTTGCATTCATGTTGCCAGCAGACTTCGTTTTGCACTGGCGAAACACCAGCACTTTCCGTAGTAAAACCACCCCGTGACATTACTTCTGGAAGACAACCACAAAACCTAATCCCTTAATCCCACTTGAGAAAGCTGTTTCAAATGGGAAGCAGAGTTGTGTTCACTTCCATGCTCACATGACTGATTCTGATCTCAGTTCTGCCAGCACAAATTGAAACACACACTCTAACATGGCAAAATTTGCTCTCGATCTGGCCCAGATACTGCAATTCCCATCTGGGCATAAGGTGGCTCCATGCTGCCTGATAGATGCATCAAAGGCATGAGAGACAATCTGTATCCCATTATTGGCAAAAGCATGAGCTGAATTGGGAGTTATCATTAAAAAAAAAAAAAAAAAAATTTTTTTTTCTTTTTTTCTTTTTATTAATTTTTTCCTTTTCCCCCAAAACCAGAGACAGGTGAGGCCATGTATCTGAGGTATTACAGACTCATATACAAGATCATAGTGGAATGGCCTGAAGCTGAAAGAGAGTAGGCATAGACTGGCTATTAGAAAGAAATTCTTTATTGTGAGAGTGGTGAGGCCCTGCCATAGGCTGCCCAGAGAAGCTGTGGCTGCTCCATCCTTGGAAGTGTCCAAGACCAGGCTGGATGGGGCTTGGAGCACTCTGGGACAGTGGAAGGTGTCCCTACCCATGGCATGGGGGTTAGAACTAGATAATATTTAAGGTCTCTTCAACCAAGCCATTCTATGATTCTTTGATCATGTCTGCTTTCTTTGGAGCAAATTCTTAGATTTTTAGCACATGGCTTCATTTGTAAACCATTCTCAGATGGATGTGTTTTTCTATCTTTTTTTTCCTAACTTTCTCTAACTTTTTTTTCCTAATCAATATTCTATATTGTATAAACTTTATGATAAATTCCATTTTGCTCCAGAGCAGTGGTGTAGAAATCAAAAACCATGACTCTTTTACAAGTTGTGCAAAGTGGTGGCTCCAGACAGTTTGGCCTGCATCTTGAATGAACAATTATGCAATCAAGAACATAATCTGTTCATAAAAAAGATTTTGGAGATCTGGATCACATGCTAGGATTTTAAAGGAAAAAGCTGATATAACTTTTCAAAATTTGAGGTGAGAAAAGGACAATAAAAACATCTCACTCTCTTTGTGTCAGGAATAAATAAAATCTTTGTGTTTCATCTCACCACCTTGGTATATGTGTCATTCATGGAGTGGATTTCCCTCCTATTCTCTGTGCTTTTTTCATCCTGTGTAAGGAGCTCGTGTTGCTCACTCTATGTGTTGGGTATCATGGGAAGGCAGAGAAAACTAGAGAGTCTCCAGGGAGAGTCAGGAAATGTCTGCTGTGGTTCATAATGGGTTCACCAAATCAGTGATGACATTTAAATAGTGTTTATAAAGTGTATTTAAGTCCTCGGGTGAAGTGAAAAGACATTATCATTAATATATTAATATCCTGTGGCTTCTTATGAGGCTATGTTTTTTTAATCTTGAATAGAAGTGGTTTATAATAGTTTTTCCAGAAATAATCCTTTTCCTTCTTTTTTCACCCCCACCTGTGGGACTGACACTTTTTCTAAACAGCCTCCAGCTGTGGTTGTTGCAGCTTGGTGCTGACACTTCCAGGGACATAGCAGGACTCCAAGAATGTGAATTCTTCATATCAGGAAGGAAATAAGAGCTAACACCTTACTTCCAGCAATATGTGCTTGGTTTATTATATTTATTGCTTCAATTCCATTGTGTTGGATTAATTTCACCTTATTCAGTCCATCAAAACTGATGAAATGCTCATCTTCTGATAGCGACTGGAAAATTTCCCCTAATATGAAGCCATATCTTAGATTAGGATGAATCCTTTCCTTTCAAAGTATCTTTTTAAAAGCAGATAGATTCAACAGTTTTTAGAAGTGGTTATTATTTGGATTAGTGATGCAAAATGGTTTCATAACCGGTTCCCACAAGGCAAAACAGGCAGTGTCATGGAAAATAGAACTTATTAACACTAAGGGCCAGATCTGATCAAACAGAAGGCAGGGGGATCTGTGAGTGAACTGAAAGTGATCCCAACACTTGGTGATGGAACACAGCACAGAATCAGATTGCTAGAAATGGGGTGAAACTCACCTGTTCACGCTGCCTCCTTGAGACTGCTAGGGTTTTTCCTTGGGAAATTCTTTATATGTGCTAAAGTGCATTGAAGTGCTTTTGTCAGGCTCTTTACAAAGTGAATTCAATATGAAGAAAGGGTTACAAACACAGGTCTGCTCTAGGACAGCAAATGTGCAACTTTTCCTCCTCAGTAATCCCTCATTTTATGCAGAGGTTGTTGCAAGATGAAACAATATTCCACAGATTTGTCTGCACTATTTAGTCCTGATAAAAGTAATATTAGCACAGAACCACTAGACTGTAGATCTAGTAGATTGTAGGTACACTTATAAATTCTGCTTGTAAATGACCACAGATGGTCATTTTAGTTATATTTATTTATATTAATTATCCCAAATCTCAAATTCATGCTGGGATTGTTGGGTTCTGTCTGGTTCTATTCTGTTCCATCCTATCTTATTCTTTCCTATCTTATCCCAGCCTAGCCTAGTCTAGTCTATCCTATCCCAATCCCATGCAATAGGGAACTCCTGAAATTTTGTTACTAGTCTGTTCTTCATGTCTAGCAGGTACCTGAAACTTCTTAGTCTGATTTTGTAAAGAAATGACATGGTGAAAATTAGTAGTTATCAGAATTAACCCTTTGCAATGACTGTCTTTACTAATAATTTTTAAATAATGTCAAATGTGATATTGGAAACCATGTGAACAGGTAAGGGCATATTTGTGGAAGAAAAAAAAGATGGACAAAAATTAGGGCAATTTTTTCTGCTTGATAAATGAATTTATAAAATCAGAAAAGGTATTTTTAAAAATTGTTAGTGCTCATACTTTTTATTTTCATATTTTTTGCATTATTTTATCAGAAGTCATAAACAGTTTTGGTTTTATATATTACTTTGTACTTGTTTTCTTGATATTTGACCTTTTATAACACAAAATCTTATTTTCTGTTAGTAAATTATCAATTAATATTTTATAATCAGTTTTTATTACAGGTCCTCTATCATATTGATTAAAATATCCAAATGAAATTTAAGAACTGAAGCTACAACTTCTCTTAATTCTGCAGATCAATATATATGTTATCTTCTCTAAAAATTTTTCCTTTGCTTCACATTTACCTGATTTTATTTTTGGAAATCATTTAACCTGGCCTGTAAAATATGGTGGAATGAGACAAATAATCTCTCAATGTTGCATAAAAAGTAGAAAAACATGTGTGCTTATTCTGTGTGCACAAACCTGCCATTTGTTGTCACATTAAATATTGAAAATTTGAATTTTTTGTCAGAAGGGTAAATATATTTATATATTTATATACATACATACATACATATATATGTCCATACTCAGTCTCCAAGAAATCTCAAGATTTCTAAGTGTGAGAACTTAAGATGTAGATTAATAAATGTGTATTTAAATATTTAAACACTGGAGTTCTTTTCAAAAGTGCTGAGAATATTACATTTCCCAGGTATGATTGTGCTCGCTCCTAACTTTGGGAAACCAAGTCCCTCATTAAGACAATTAAAGTATGTGAGGCCAAATTTTGGTCTCATTACTTTTTGTCCGTAAATCGTCGTTACAGCTCATGTCAACACTTTGAATGACCATCTTCTTCCAACAAAATTAAACTAATGGGCTCAGAACCTGACTATTGTCATGGGAAAACAAGATAAAAACCCCTTTTCCATGCTTTTATCACTGCTGTCATTAACTACTGGCTTGTGTAGAGCACATAAAGCACACCAGGCACTGACTTCTCTCTGTTCCATGACCACTTGAGGAGGAAAACCCCAAAAGCTGTTTCTACCTCCACATTGCTCTGAGTCCCTGGGCTGCTGGGTGTTGGTGCTCAGTCAGACCATGCATCAGTTTCCCTGCTGAGGAAAGCTGCAGTTTAAAGAAATCAGCCTTATTATGCCCCAATGACAAGCATAATTAAGAATGTCTGTCTGTGAAAGGCACAAGAATAGAGGGAAAGCTTTTGTTCACCTGAGCACACTACCATCCATGACCCATCCAGGTAATTTAAGCCCTGGTTGAATTGGACAAGGACAGGTGTAATTGGGCCCCAGTCTAGGCTGCTTCCAGCCTTGCAATTACCCTAATGAGGTTGTCTGTGGAGGGGTCAGTCGCTAGCGGCCAGTTTGGCTGGAGCCTTCTCAGGCTGTCAGCAGAGGGAGAACAAGGAGTCCATTGGGCCAGAGCACGAGACAAAATGAGTGCTGGTAATTGATCTAGTGACAGCAGCGTCTGTCCTGAGATGAGGGAAATGGCCAGCTGCAGTGAAAAGACTTGATGCCAAAAAACCTCCAAAGATAAAAAAAAACAAAAAAAAAACCCCTTCCACAAAGGACTCGTATGATTCTGAAGATGTGAATTTAGACAGATTTTAAAGGGCACCCAGCCATGTGGCCATTAAATTTCACTCAGACAGATACAAGCATGTTGCCATCTCTGTCAACTGAATAAAAAGGGCCTTTCCAGGAGGTTTTGTACCTCCGCCCTCTCAACCCACTCCTTGCCAAAATCCCCAAATGCATGTGCAGCCTGTAGGTGTGGATCCATAGGCAATGTTGACAGATGTGCCATTATGTTCTCTTGGATCTTTCCAGGAAGGTTCTGGATGTGCCCTTGAAAATGCATTCACAGTTAGTGGTGTGATTCAGCATGCATATTTTGAGCTTTACTATTTCAGGTGGGCTGAAATGTAATTTTAACCCATCCTTCCTTTGCTCTGTTCTTGTGATGGTTTTTAATTAAACATAGTCTTTAATCAATTAAGTGGCAGCTGCAAGTAATGTGTTAGTGCTCTGAATGTTTCTTTAGAAATATCCAAAACTGCAGAAAATGCAAGTTCAAATAGCAGCAGGGAAGAAATTTACTTTCATCCTTCCTTTGAATTCCACAAAATTTCCTGTCTGGGACTACTCATCTATATCTTGCCTAGACATAAGAGACAGCCTTTCAAAAACAATTAATCCCTCCTCCCTTTTCTATCTGCATGGTGATTCAGGATAATAGAAATAATCGTAATAATAAATATTGAAGCTGGAGTTAGAAATGGCAGCTCCAAAGTTTGAAAATCTATGTTTATTGCTGGCAGAACCTACATGTTTGGAAAGGGCATTGTTGATAAATGCCCTTTTGTTGCTTGTCATCAGTTTGACTTCAGGGATAGCATGGAACATACATGTCCCTACACATAATTAAGCTTAAGATTACTTTTAATAATGAAAACAATAATAGTAATTGTTATGACTCTTTGTAATTGAGGCTAGAGACTAATTTCGGTCACCTTTATCCAATGGTATAACTAATTATCTACATTGACCTTAGACATCTAAAATATGGTGTCTCTATATCAAGCCCAGAATCTCCTTACATATATTTTTTTATGAATTGAACAGTCCTTGTGCCTGTGAGACATGGGAACAGAGACACCAGTAGGTTGTGACTGGAGTTGCCAAAAGAAGGTGGAGTTGTTTACCCCAGCTGTTCTCTTTAGTCACCAGAGAGAAGTAGGTGACAGCAGCAGGCAAGTGATTCAACCTTCAGGGAGCTGGCTAAGAATAAAATGAATTTGGTTTAATTTCTTCTGGAGGAAACTCCTATTCTCTGTTCTACAAAGGGATGAGCAGCTCAGTTGTAGATGCTGAATGTTGAAGGAGTAAGATAGATTGGCACAATCCTGTCTGTGACTTGTATGTGTTCAAACTTGGAGTCTGTGGTGTGGTCAAAACTATGATTGATTTTTTTAATGCTCAGCTGTGAATGACCCTAAAGCTAAGGGTCTTTGCTAGAGCAGATGAGAGCTTGCCTGAAGGAACAGAGAATGAGATCCTAGCCTGTTTCCTATTTCATACCTTTTGCCACTATGTTCCACATGGATGTTCAAAACCCCCAGGATTTTGAGGTCTTTCTCACACATGCATTTCCAGCAGGATGGAAAATTCCAATAATAGTGTGAGCAATTTAGAATCATTAGCTGAACAACCACATGGAGTCTCTGTGAGTTAATGGCAGTGATGACAATGCCTTGTAACTGGTGACCTGCCTGGCAGGGAGACCACTGTGCTAGACATCAAATGGGGCAACTGGACAGGCTTGCTCTGAGAGCATGTCATGGCTCCACAGACCCTGCAGCCACCAGCCCTCTGCTGAAGGGAGTGTGTGGTAACAACAATAATAAAAAATAAATGTTATCTTGCAGTATTTTTTCTGTTTCTCATCCTTATGCCACAATGCCAAGGAAGTTAGGGACAATGCTGGCTAGCAGAATGATGGATTTATGACTACTGCTGACGCCTCTATTCCTCCTGTGAATCAGAAGTTTTAAAAAGCAGGTGTGTGTCTCCTGTACAAATAGCCTGATGTACTATAACAGAGTACATCAGGATCTCATGTGCATGTTGAGGCCCATGCTGAGCTCAGTTCAGAAACCAAGAACTTGTCCCCTAGTACAAAGCCCCACCCACTAGTCAGACATCAGCATCCCTTTCACACATTAAACACACTGAACACCGTCTCTTTTCCCTATCAAACACATCAAGGAGTTGGAAAAGAAAGTAATTCTGGGGACTCAGTGCCTTCCTATATTTTGTTTTAATTTTTTGCAGGTTTTACTTAAAGCAATTACACTCAGAAGCTCCTTTTTTTCCCTCCCAAAGCATTATTTGCTTTGGGGGTACAGACCTTATTTGGAGTTCAATCATATTCTGAGATAACACATTTGACTTATTCTATCTGGTACAACAAATTAATCAAATCATATTTTCTGAACATTAAAAATATATTTGCAACACTGTACTGATTTGGCTGAGATAGAGTCAATTTTCTTCACAGTAACTGATACTGGGCTGTGATGTGGATTTGTACTGGAAACTGATTGAAGTATTTCAATTCAAACTGTTGATAATACAGGGATGTTTTCATTACTGCTGGCAGAGCTTACACAGAGTCAAGGTCTTTTCTGCTCCTCACCTCACCCCACCAGCAGGAATTCTGGGGGTGCACAAGGAGTTGGGAAGGGTCAGAGCTGGGACAGCTGACCCTGACTGACCCAAGGGATATTCCAGATATTGGAAGGGATATTGATGGGGCCTTGTTTTCCTGGAGATTGCTGAACACCATCCATAAGGAGTGGGGAATTAATTCCTTGTTTTGCTTTGCTTGCACACATAGCTCTTGTTTTACATGTTGAACTGTCTTTATTTCAGCCCATGAGTTTTCTCACCATTTAGGCATGGATTTTCTCACTTTTTAGTCATAATTTGCCAGCTGGGGTTAAACCCTGACACTGGTGTAATCAGGTAGATCTTGGACTGAGACATACAAACTGATCTGTGAAACTGATAAACCTCACCCCAAGTTTTGTTCTTTTATTAAGGTTATTTGGAAATGAAATTAATTTACCCATAAGGTTTTCCATCCACACGCTTAGAAGAATTTGAAAAATGTTACACTGTCTCCTGAAGCCTACACTTTAGTGATGAAAAATGTTTGTAAAAATTAAAGAACAGTAAAAGCTTTTATACACCAATGTCACCTTGTTAATTAAAACCCAGGTAGGGGAAAGAAAAAAAAAAAGAAGAAATAATAGCAGTGGATATCAATGCTTAGCCAAAAGTATCACGAAATTGGAAAACCAAAAAAGGAATTAACAGAAACTAAAGAATGCAGAAGAAACCCAATACAGATTTAGAAATAGGTATTGAAGCCAAAATATATGGACATTGAAATGGATTGTTTTTCACTCCTTAGGAACATGCAGACAAAATCCCAAAGTAGCCATGGTAATGAACACTCTTCCAGCAAACTGCAGCTCCTGGGCAGCCAAACCATGGGCACAGGCAGCTAGGAGCTAGGTCCAGTTTTAACTCTTTGTTTTCTCTGCATGTCACTTTCCCCACTGGATATCAGACTGTTTTCTACCACTTTTTGTGAACTTTTCTCATTAGCTTAGAAGTCTTCACAGAAAGAGATCTTCTGTTACGTGCTTCCTCTGTGCCCGAGGCAAAGGGACCCCCATACTTTGATCAAAGGTTTTGCAGTTGCTGTAGAACAGTGTAGTTGAATCTCACATGGAATTTAGTTTGTCCACAAATTAATCTTACTGTTGTGACACACTTGACTGCCAGTGTATAAACCACAACAAGAAATGGCCATGATCTCTCACTCGGTCTTATGTTCAGATTTGTCCAAAACAACAAAATCTGGTCTAATAAAACCACTAATGGACAAGAAGGAATGATTTTAATGGAGTGACATCTAAACTGCTTTTCAGTTTTTGTAGTGGAAGATGTCTGAAGGAGCTATTCAAGAGACATTAAAAAATCAGATTGATTGTCCTCATAATAATACATCAGTAGCAACCTCACTTTGTACCTGCTACTCATTCCAGCTAAACTTGCATGATTCGCATGAGGAAACATTATTAATTCTTTGGAGAAAACTAAAACCAGAAATTTTAGCAAAGTGACTATAATAACCAAAACTGCATGACTGAAGATTTCAGCTCAGCATTTACACTGTTCTCAGAAAAATTATTGTATCTCAACAGGAGATAGGTTAAATACACTGTACCTACCATAAAAACACAACCCTCTCTCAGCCTTTCACATGAGCTCAATTCTGTTATGATTGGTGAATCTTTTAAATCTCCCAATAATTACACTGCATGTAGAGGTAGTTCAGCCTTCAGGACTTAAAAATTCTGATATTACTTATGACTCCACCTAAAAATACGGTTAAAGAACAATTTAAATCTGCCTCTGGATTTCTATAACCTACATCAGCATGCTCTTGACCACAGCTTAGTCATCATCTCACTCTGTGTACCAACTCTGGTTACCCTGGATTGGTACCAGTGGAGATTTGCTCACCTACATGTATTCACATTAAACTCCCAGTTTCCACACCCTAGTTTGCACATGTATCCTACTTAGAAAGTCTTGTTCTCATTCAGATTGCAGATTAGCTGGGTCTCACTCCCTGAACATCTACTCAAATTTGTGTTTAATCTTTGTTTGGTGGGTGGTAGTCTCCACCATTATTCATTGTCTGTTGATGACAGAGTGATTGCTTTCCTCCTGGGCTTTTCCATGATTCTCCTTGCTAAATATTACTGGAAATACCCCATCCAAATAGTAGCTTTTTTCCTTAAGACTATTTTGATTTTTCAGAATTTAGACAATTTAGGTGGGATTCTTCTCATCCACTTTTGAGAGGGTAGGATTCAGATTCAGACATCTATTTTTAGGTTTTGGCATGCAGGTATCTCCAGGAAAGTTGAGTGTCTGAGCACTGGGGATCCACACTGCACAACCAGGGTGATAGAACATGTAGGTACCTTCTCCTTGCTGTTTCTGGCCTCACTGGGGACATTGCAGGATAACAGGGAGCCTATGAGCTCCTCCTAAATCCACCAAATTCCCTGACATGTCAGTTCAGCTCAGGCTGAGCCACAGTAATGACTCCTGCTCATGTACTGGAGTGTACTGGATTAAAATAAACAGTCTCCACCAACCTAAAGCATGTAACAGCTTAATAATGCCTTAGTAGGTCCTCCTGGCCTACTCAGTTGAAATTTGAAAATTGCAGATAATTACAAACAGCACAAAAGGAGTCTTATAACAGGAAGTGCTGGACAGTATTAATAACAGGTTTCATTAGCAGATCCACCTATACTGTATATGACAGCTGCATTAGGGGAAAAAAATATCCCACAGAAGATTAGACACTCAGCATAGCAGGTATTAAGTAAATAAGTAATCAAATTGTCCATAAAACCATATAAGAATCTTTCAGCTTTATGAAACCCACATTTGAAGCTGTAAATGATGGACCATGGGGAAAGTCAAATGCATGATAATAGTTATGAGATTGTTACAAAAGTCTGTAAATCAAGAAAGCTGTAGAATCATATAATAGTTTGAGTTGGAAAAGACCTTTATGGTCATCTAGTTGCATCGCCCCTGCTGTGGACAGGGACACCTTCCACTACACCAGGCTGCTCCAAGTCCCATCCAACCTGACCTTGAACACTTCCATGGATGAATATTTCCAAAGCTTCTTTGGGTAACCTGTGCCATGGCCTCATCACCCTCACAATAAAGAATTTCATCCTAGTATCCAATCTAATCCTGCCCTCCTTCTGCTTAAAGCCACTCCACTGTGTCCCATCCCTCCACGTCCTTGTCAAAAGTCCCTCCCCAGCCCTCTTGCAGCCCCCTTTAGGCACTGGAAAAGGGTCTGAGGTTTTCCTGGAGCCTTTTGCCCTCCAAGCTGAGCATCTCCAACTGTCTCAGCCTCTCTTCATAGCAGAGGTGATCCAGCCCTCCTTGCTGAAAATATGTTAGAGCTCTACACAAGGCAGATGAATTATATTGCTGTACAATGACTTGGAGACTTCAGGAAAGAATGCATACCTAAGTAAAGACCTAAGTAGTGAGCAGACTGCTTCCTTTAAAAAGAATAAGCTTTCTGATCAGACCAAATCCATCAAAAAACATAGTTTGGTCAATTTGGATGTACAAAATGCACAGAAGTGGAGTTTCTCTTGTTCTTTCTTTGCTTGTTAGAAGCACTGGCTGTACCCATTTCTATAGCATAGAAAATGCACAAGGCCCATGTGTTTGTCAAAAGGCTTGGTGAAGCACCAAGCTGTGATCTTGTGTACTTTTTGCAAATAGTTCCCCAAGACTCAGACAGAGTTCCGCTGTTGGGCACGCTTTAGTTCCTCAGCAACTTCTGCTTCCTCTGTAAAAACTAGTAATGGGAAGAAAATGTTTTGGGACATGAGTTATCTCACTTGATACGTGTACAACTGCCAGCAGGATGGAGCCTTCATTTTACACACACCACTGCTTTTATTCTGACATGTTCTCTTTACCCCCCTGTGGTTTCATGGGTCAGGGACTAGGTGGAGGTGCCCTATGTTTTCAATTTGCTGAAATATGAAATGAAATAGCAGTAGAGAAGAAAGACTCTGTCAGCCATATCTGGTGGATAGAGCATGAACAGAGAACACCCAGTGGGAGCACTGTGGGTGTGTTTGATTTTGCTGCACATGTAGTTTACAACTCACTCGAGGCTCTGCAGCTCATTAGTTTTGGGTGGGTCTCTCCCACCAGTACAGCCAGCCTTCATTTCAGGAATGTTTTTGTGTATCAAATTTGATTTTGAGTGGATGCAACAAGACTGATGGCATGAGAAGGCCCATAGGGAAAGCTGTCAGGTTTATTCAGATAATACAAGAGGGCTGGTAGGGTGCTCCCTTACTCTTCATCAGTTTCAGAGAAGAACTGTTGAAATTCGGATTTTTAAAAAGTTTTTGACTTCCATATTCTAGGAAGAAAAACACAATAGAGGCTTGGGACAAGACTCAAAAGTTTGGAAAATTTCTGCTAGGACTGCTCTATTTCAATCCTGAAGAAAAAAACCAAACACAGACATGGTATTAAAGACTCAACAAAAAAATGAAATACCAACAACACCAGCACATAAAGAAGAGTATGGAGTATTTGTAACTGGGAACACTGAAATTATCACTGTCCCAGATGTCTTTTGGCTTTGCTTTTCAGAGTTCTGAGGTTGTTACCCACAGATGGTACAGCCACAAGTGGCCAAGGCTTGTTCTGACCTTCAGGTATCACTTGGAGTGTGCTACAGAGCAGTTAACCACTGTGAGAAAATATAAATTGACCCATGTTTAATCTGCATCAATCTTAAGGCTGAAAGTTGCTCTGATGAGAAAAAGTGAACAACTTCCACAACAAAATATGGAGCCCTCAGTGTAATAGGGAGTTTAGAGGGGATCACAGCTGGGGAGAAAGGAGCCATAACTCTTGGGCAGCTTTTGAGTGTCCAGGGTGCATCATGGGTTTTTAATCTGTGGGTGTGTATCCTTTATGGGTATGATTTTGCCCTTCAGGTATGAGCCCTTTGTTGACATCTTGGTCATGTTCACCTCTTGGTCAGTCATCAGAATGATGAAATATTGAAGTGTGGACTTGCACTGGCACGAAAGATGCCATGAACTCAAACTGTATTTTTATTGAGGAGAAGGCTGAGCAGTGATTTCAGCTTGTATACACCTACATGATAAAGATGCTTTTCTTTTTCCAGAGGTCTAAGAACATCCAAGAAAGAAAAACAGGAGACAGAAAAATTCAGATGGAAAAGAAGTAGGGTTCAACCATGAACCCATCAAACAACTGAAATAGCAAAATGATGCTTTAAAAAAAAAAAAAAAAAAACCCTATTGTTGGGCACTTAAAATTAAAGACTGAATATTTTCCCCCTAAAGGACACGTTTACCTTCAAAGTGAACTTTAAAATATGGCCTGGCCTATGTGGTAAGTCAGACATCCTTCCCTAGCTACTCAAAAACCTCTACTACTTTGAGGGGATGTCTCTCTTAATCTTGATACCTGGGTGATACAAGAGGTAATAAATTTAACAGTTTTCATTTTCCCTGTTTCTATAGCAAGCAGACATAGTGAATCGTACCAAAAATGCCTGAATCGTGTCCTCCACCTTCCCCAATTATGCCTTTTGCCAAGGGCTGTAATGAAGTCATGGGATCAGGGAGAAAAGTTTGAGTAAACTTCAGGCAGTGTTTCTTCTCACTCAGAAACAATTATTCCTGAAAACCATAATCTTGACCAGTATCTGGGTTGGTCTGAAAACCAGACTATGCAGATGGAGGTGACTGAACAGAATTGTCTAAGGTTACATTAGAGAAGACAAGGCCTCTTTTTAAATTTATGTGTGTAGAAATACACCTATATATATTAAATTTTAATTGCCCGTTGCTTGTCAGATCCAGATTGGATCTCTTTGTTCCTGTTTTTATTCTCATTGCACATGCTAGACCAACCCCTTCACCTGGGTGTGCTGCCATGCAGGTGTTTGCTGACACACCTGGGGGAGGGATGTGCCCAAGGCTGGAGGTGGCAGGAGCAGAAATGCCCACAGCTTGGCAGGGGTTAGGGTAAATACCCCTGAGCCACCCTGCCTGCTTTGGTTACCTGGGGTCTCTGCCATGAATTTATTGAATGATCATAAAGGCAGTAATCTCCCTGTGTCTCACATCCCCATGGGGATCACAATATTTCCTTTCATTTCCTTGTGGATGATTTTCCACGTGAGCATGCACAGCCCCCGGCACAGAAGATAACGGTAACAGGGTTGATATCCTGACTTTATGGAAAGGCACATGTGGATGTCTCAGGAACAAGATGACTTGAAAGCTGCTTGCTCCTCAAAATGATGCAGCCTGGAACCCCTGCAAGGCTCTTCCCATTCATAGCAGAAGAGTGTGAATGGCTTAGGAGAACAGGCACTGAGGTACAGCCTCCTCGTCTTCCTCCTCCTCCTCCAGGAACACTGAGTTCCCTTTAGAAGAAACTGTTCCTTTTGCTGCTGAGCTAACATGATTAAACAAGACAGGTCTGGCAGGGCTCTTCCACATTGTCAAATCTTGAACAAAAGGCATAATTTTCCTATTTCTTACAACTCCAAACAGCCTGCTTATAGAGATGACAATTACTCATGGGCAGTGTAACTCAAGACTTTTCCAGTGTTTATATCTCCACATGATCCATACATTTACATGGCAACGCATGGGACAAGACATGTCTTTTCATTTTCCCATCATAATTCATAGCAGGACCCTGCCAAGAAAACACTGGAGCTGATTACCAAGTGTGACTACAATCGGATCATTTAGCAATTTGAATTTCCACACCTTTTGTGTGAGGCTGGGCTTTGTTTTACTTAAAGCAATAATTGCATTCTAATTTCATAATATAGGTCGTGGTTGCTTCATCTCTCTGTGCCTTCAAGGAAAAGAAAAGCTGCACAGAACACAACAAACATTTTTTAATTAATTTTTTAAAATGAGCTAATAAATGTTTACCTGCTTCACAGGTGTGCTTGCTGCAAAGTAACTTAATTATCATTCCCACAGTCCCTGTACAAAGGATCATAAAGGGATTAGACATTGGTGTTATCTCCAGTAATAATGAATTAGTATTTTATGAAGTACAAAGTTCAAAGGAACATTTTTAAGAGTAAAAGTTTTTAAATAAAATTCATTACAGAAGGAGTTAAGGCCTAATACATTTTAAACCAGGAAGAATTTCAAAACAGAGTAGAAATGAATGATTTCAGTCTTGGACTCCATCCGTCACAATGCTCAAATTTTTCTTCAAGGTTCCTCCCAGTGAACAATGGGCACCTCTCATATCCATGTAGGATTGATCCAGAGCTTATTGGAGACCTTTTCCTTTCTTCTCATCCAGAGCATGACACTCCATGCTTCAGCTGGAACTGTAGGGTCACTCAGTTTATCAGGTCACATAACACATGGCAGGTCATGGCATGTCCCAGCTGGTCTAGTTTTCATTGGATTACTCACCTTCATCTCCAACACAGCAGCATGGGTTCCCACAGGTCTTCAGACCCAGGTGCTGCATGACAGATCCAGTCAATTGTCTCCTTCCTTCATCCCTAAGCACAGCCTAGAGGTGCTGAAAAGGGTGAAGTGGGCAGCAAAAGTCTACAGTGTGTCTAATATTTAATATATGTTTAATATTTAATATTTGTTCCATCCATTTCCATGGGCTTCAGACTAGGCTTGGTACTGAGTCCTTTCCTAGAGTGCACAGGAAATCAAACTGCCTGAAAATAAAGTCCAGATAGCTCTTATTTAAAATAAAAAGGGGAGCCATATCAAAACTTGATCATGTGCCTGTTTAAAGGTGGTGACACTTTTCTCTCTTTTAGAAAACTATGGATTGGATCTCAATTTTGCCATCTCTGAAGGCACCAAACAGAAGTGATTTTTCTATACCTGTCTCCATCACAAACCTCATCTGAGTCAGCCTATGAGAGTTTCCCCCGAACACACATAGCCATACTTCTCTCTGAGTATATCCCTACTATCCAAACTGTCTGGAAATCAGGCAAAACTACTTCTCATCCTGTTCCCAACTGACCTTTCTTTTCTTTTCTTTTTTTTTTTTTTTTTTTTTTTTAATACTGCAATTGTATGCATAAAAAAATTAGATATGGGCGGCTCCCATTATTGTTTTGGAGTTGCAACCACAGAAACCCAGATTCACAGAATGGACTTCAGAGACCATCTAATTTCAACCCTGCCAGGGGCAGGGACACTTTCCAGCAGAGCTGTCCTTGTCTGCACTCAGAGATGTAATTCAGGTGTCTCCCATCCTCAGCTGGGCAATGTGTCTTGAGTTTCTCCTCACTCAGTATGGTTTAGTCCCTGCAGGACATTGTGGGCTGATGTTTCTGTACATTTTAGCTTCCTGCAGCCCTTTCTGTGTACACATACAAGTAGAGATCATGTGTGGGGGCTTTCTTCACCCAGGGCTGCACAGCTCAAATAATGCACTCTATAAAGTGCATTCGTGTGACTTGAGACTTAATAGCTCTTCTTACGTGTTCCATGACCACTTCCTTTAACAATATGCTTTAGCACTTTTATGACTTTTTTTTTTAGTACTTCAAAGGGCTGTTAAGTTCCTGTATCCATAATCCTTCCCAGAGCCTGGCAGGGAAGGTAGCTGTGCACAGTCATCCTTTCTTGCAAATCAGCAAGAGGTGCTTATGCGAGTTTCCCACAGCACAGAAGGGGCAGCACCAAATTTAAGATTAGAATTTCAAAACATCTAGAAACCTTCCTTTTGGTGTAGGTCTATAAACACCCATGAAGGATTTGATGTTCCAGACCAGAGAAGGGCCAGCCTGACCACAGTCATAGCTCACAGCCTGTAGGGTGTAAAGAATATGCTTGTGCCCCTCTGTAGGCAAAGAGGAGTGAAAGGATTCTTCAGAGCATTATTGAAACATGCAACAGACCCCTTGTTTGAATCACCCCCTTGTCTTTCTCTTGCCTGTGCAGAAAGCAGTGTTGAGCTTTCTAGTGTAGCTGTGCAAACACAGGTAGTGTAAATACCCCTCACTAATCTGTGTGACTGAATGCAACCATTTGCCTTCACCCATTGCACAATGCTCACGCTCAGCTGCGTGTGTAGAATAGGTTTTAATTCCAAATAATTGCTGGGTTTTGGTTTTGACATACTGAGTAGGATGCATTTGCCTAAGCACAGACATTTTTGGACATATATATGTGAGGTATTGCACTATCTGCAACTGCAGGGTGGTTCAGGTCTACTCCAAATCCTTCATTGTGTCATGGAGCTCTCTGGACTTCCCCAGGGTGCTCTGAGAGTCAAGTCCTGTGTTTAGGCAACCAAGATCCATCTATTTGTAAACAGATACTTTGATGCCATCCAAGGGCATCAACTTTCTTCTTGGAAGATGGATATTTTTTATTTCTTCATCACTTTTCCACGTGCCAGTAACTCAAACAGAATGAGCCTGGTTCTTATTTGCCAAATCCTACAAGAAACTTCATATAACTTCACGGTCTGTCAGTAACTACACTGTGAAAATTCACAAAATAATAGAAATATGTCCGTGCTTTTAAATTCACCATGGAATTGAACACATTTTTCCTTAAATTTGATAATTTGAATAATATTTTTGTCATTGTTTTTCCCTTCTTTTGGGCTTTGACCTTTTTGGGACCTAAAAAATTGCTAAAGTAGAGCATGGGTTTATGTTTGCCTTGTAACTTTGTTGAGCAAAATGTTTTCTGATTTCAAAAGAGTTTGCAGAAAATTACCATTGATCAGTGTGGATGAAAGTCTTCTTTGGGTATCTTAATGGCATTTTTCTTTCTGAAAGAAAGCTAAAACAGCCCCAGAATTTTTAAATATTTACCCCTTTTTTGGGTAAATATACTTCCCATAGCAATTACTGCCCTCTTTAGCTGTAGTCAGCATTTCTACAGTTGTTGTCAGCTATGACCTTGGAAATAAGGGAAAAGAGGCCAGACTGAACAGAGCATGGCCATGTTGTGGACTGGCTATGTTGGGAATGCTCTTCAGCTCTCACTTTGCCTCTTGATAAATCTTTATCTGATGTGTCTTTGCTTCCTGATGTATCAGGAAACAAGCAAACAAATGAAAGATGGAGAAAGGGGAAAGGGCATATCATTACTTTTTTTACTTTAATTTTCTAAATAGTAGTTCAATCTCATCTGTGCTCAGGCTTCTTCTAGAGATCCTTGAGATACAGGCACTTCCAGAGGCTTTCTGTCCTTCTGCCTCAGGCACTTACTCAGTGACCTGAATGGCTGACAAGGCTGCTTATGGATGGCTATAAAATAAGAAAGATGAATCCTGCCATTTGTGACCTGCCAAACAGAGACAACAAGCACTCCTTAACCAGAGCATCACAAAATCTGAATTCTACATCCATTTTATCACCACTGTCCTCCAGATAAGTCAGAGTTGTTAGATGAGTAAATTGAGGTAGATGGTGAATCCACCTAATTGTTGGCATGCAAGGAATAAGTGGTGGAGTAGCAATAAATCAAACTTCTTCTTCTTGTTCTCTGCTTCTGTGCATTGACACAACTTGCTTCTCCACAGCTCCACTTAGTTTTAACTTTTGGAAACACAATGGGTGGTTTTCTCCCTATGTGATTCTGGGTATTCAGTTTAGTTGCTGATTTGTCATAGGACATCTGAAATATCTACACATACAAAACCCAGGGAAGAACCACAGTTTTCTGGAGAAGCAACGAAAAGACAGGCAGAAGATCCCAAGTTATTTTAGTTGGGAATAGATGTTAGGCAATGGAAAGGGTATTCTTGCAGGCAACTTGCAGGTTAAGAAACCTTCATTTAGGTGATTTAGGTGTCCAAGATCTCTTTATAAATGACACATCTAGTGCTTAATTGAGATGTCTAAAAGTAGCTTCAATTCTATCACTAATTTGATATTATGCACCTCAGTTTAAGAAGGTTTTACATTATCACCTTGCAAGAGATCAAAACTGTTTCACTATTGAGATATTTTCTATGGTATGGTGGACCAGACAAACTGTTTTGATGTTGCTCTCTAGTTGAAGAAGGAAGATCTGTGCCTGTGTGGATTGTGTCTCTTGGAAGTTGGTCACAATGACCCTTTCTTGCTCTTATAGAGAATCACAGAATCATTTAGGTTGGGGAAAAACTTTAAGATCATTGTTATCCCAGCACTGTCAAGTCCGCCACTAAACCATGACCCTAAGCACCACATCTACACAATTTTTAAACCCCTCCAGTTTTCGTGAATCTAACACTTCCCTGGAGAGCCTGCTCCAATGCTTGAAAACCCTTTTTCCCAATATCCAATCTAAAATCCTCCCCTGCTGCAATAGATAAATGTATCTGTTCCATCACTGGGCTAAAAATTTCACAATGCAGACAGACAGAGAGACAGAGGAAAACAAAAAAAAAAAAAAAAAAAAAAATCTACATCTCAGCTGCACTGCATAACCAGCCATCATTGTAATAGAATTACTGACATTATGGGCTGCTAAAGGAACAGTTAGTAGCTTGTCTCACTTGTCTGTAATTTACTCTGTGTCTATTTAGCCTTGATGTACAACCGAGGTCAATTGTTGTGCCACTTTCCTATCTCCCTACTTGGAGTTATAGAGAGTAATGTGTGCCTCATGAATGACTATCTCTCCTGGTCAAGCTTGTCTGTCCTGTCGTTCAGCAGTGCCATGTGTTAATAGATAGTGCTGAGCAGTTAATATCACCAGCTAATTGGCAAAGCACGTGTGAAGCAGATGTATTTAAATATAGAATGTGGAGGCTGAAGGAGTAACTGAAATGCATAAGTGATAAGGATTTATTATTAGAGCAGATTAATGAGCCCACCTTTTTCTCCTCCCCCCTTCATCTCTCATCCTCTTCCCTGACCAAGTGTATTTTTAATTCTTCCATTTCGGAAAGGTTTTATTCCACTGTTGAGAAGATTCTGATGGGGAATTTTGTGTTGGCTATGTGGCAGTACCTAGAAGGCTGGACTCATTTTTCTGCATACTGAGTATTTGTGAAGACTCGGGTCTTCACAATAGTAAAACAGTAACAACTGGTTTATAAAGCATAGGTGAAGAAGGGGGTAGGTGAAAAAGGGACAGACAGAGGGAGATGTGTATTTTTCTAATGCAGATCTCTTGTCTGAAAGATCTAAAATATTAAAGAGGAATATCCTTTTCCCTTTGAAAGACCTCTGGCTGAAGTCTCAGCCCTCTGCCAGGCACTGTCTACTCAAAGGCACCTTTCCACTGCCCTTGATGTGAGGGGTTCTCAGTGCTTCAGGCCACTCTCCTCCCTAAATCTAACCTGAAAAGGGAATGAAGGTGGCTTTTGACATTTCCTCACTCCCACCTTTAGCTCCTATGTAAACTTCCATCCTAGCTGTGGCTGTGCCCCCAGAATTGAAGACCAGCTTTTGGAGTTTTATCAAGATGCACATCCTTAAGTTTTCCCTCAAATGGGGTAGGTTTGGGGTTTACCTCTTTTGTGTGGAGATTGCTTTTCACTCTGAGACACCTGGATTGCTTTGTGAGCATCCCTGGTGCTCTTGAAGCCACTGTGTGTGTATTTGTGGTCTCTGCTTTGCAGCTGGAGAAGCTCAGATCCAGAGATGACCCTGATGATGCTTCTGATGATTCTGATGATGAAAGACTAAGAAGTTAAATACTGATCTTGAATGAAATTAAAATCAAACAGAAGAATTCATAAGGAAAGATATATTTTCCCCATTCTATTCTCCTCAGCCCAACATTGTCTTCCCCAATGTTTTACCAAGGAGCAGTAGGCACAAGAGCAACCAATCACACAAAATTAGTCCTGCACACGAGCATGCCCATGGTTTTATTTGTTCCTGGCTTGATATCTTCTGTCAAGAATTTGTGATTGAAGAGCTATTGGGTTCACTGGCAAAACAAATTTTCCTTTATTCACCTTACAGCCAGGTAAGTGGAATTCCCTTGCTCTTGGACTGGAAAGTTTAGAATTAACTCACTTCTCATTATCAGGTTTTCAGCTCTAAATATGGTGAAATTATTATTTTATTTATTTATTAAATAAATATGGTTCATTTTTACTACATTTTAAGTGGAAATATGGCTCTGTCAGCTTTTTCTAATCTGGCAGGCCTGAGGATGCTTTAGCTGTGATGTGATGCTGAACAGATATGAGCCCCAATTAGATACAGAACCCTTCATCCCCATAGTTTCCATGGGAAGGAAGACTGTGTACATGGATTAAATAGGGAGGTGTAACACATTCCTATCTGTCTCTGATCAGGACAGGAAGGGACTTGGACACATTGATATCCATTGCCTGCTCTACACACAGCCTCAGCAGATTTCACCAGCCTTAAAATAAAAACCATAATAAAATAATTTTTTTAAAAATATCTGCAAAATCTGAAAAAAAAAAAAAAAAAAAAAAAAAAAACCAAAAAAACAAACCAGGTTATATTTATCTTTTAGATAAGTGTCTCAGTCTTTGTAGAAAACTACAAAAGTATCCAAATCATCCTGTTTTACTCATGAGACTCTATGAAAATGAAATAAGGGCAGGATTTTCCCAGCAAACAGAAGTTTCTTTGGGTTTATCCCATACTTTACAACTTCCCATGGTTCAATGACATGACTTGGATTGTTATCCATCACAGGGTTTGCTTAAGTGAGCTTGGGTTTTGGCACACCAAAGCTCCCCTAAGCTGCAGCTTTGTTTTTATTATTTGGGTTCTGTCAGGAAGATATTTACAGTTATTCTAACATTACCCTTCACAAACAGATTACCATTGCAAATTGCACTAGGGGGAAGTGGTGAAAAATTTTGGGCAGGATTAAGGTAATCCTAAAACAAGCTAATAAAAAACACATATAAGTGTTCTATTTTTGAAAGGAGACAAGATGAGACACATAATCTCTTTCAATAAGTTTTTTGAAGCAGTAAACCTTTAAACCCAATATACAATATAGATGTGTGTATGTGTGTGTGTGCCTGTGTACATGGGTATTTTCTTAAAGTTGCCTTTGCCAAGTTGCAAAGCCCAGCTTGTCAGTTACATCATGTTTATAAATCTCCTCTTCAGTGAAATTTGTCTGACATCAACCTTCAGCTCATGCAAGCATAACTCTATTTTGGCAGATGAGTGTTTGAGAACTTTGTTTTTGTTTTTTAATTGGTTTTTTTTTTTTTTTTTTTTTTTTTTTTTTTTTTCCTCAGAATCTATTTTTTAAATTGTAATAATTTTATTGACTTTTTAATAAAAGGGTCATGCCAGAAAAAATAATTTAATGTTTATATTAACTTTAAATCCTGCCCTCTTGCTGTCTGTAACCACATCATCAGTAAACAAAGGCCAGATTTTTTTGTAAAGCAAATGTTATAGTCTTAGTATTTTTTTCTTTGTGGTTTTGTCCTATTATTTGATTAAGAGCTGAATGTTATCCTTGATGTTGTGAGTGGCAAAAGTGCTGCTGGCTCAAATCAAATGGAAAGAAATGTTAGATGCATATGATTGCAAGCACCACCTGTGTTTCTAAAACAAGTGGCAGATCTTTTACAGATTAAAAAAAATGCCATTGCTATATGGGGCAATTTATCCTGCCCCTAAGGCAGCTTTGTCATAACCCCATGGTGCAAATTGTTGCAGCTTGAAAGTGGAATGGCTACAGCCCTATCTTGTAATGAAGGCAATTTATATTAGCTAAAAACCTACCCCAGTGATTTAGATCCTGATCTTGTTTACACCAGGGTTGTGGCAAAATTGCTGGTGGGTTCAAATGAAAACTGAAGTCAAATGCCACTGAAGCATCCAGGACTCCTACAATTGACATGAAAGGCACCCAAGAGAATGGGTGCTTGAATTCACTGTCATGGAAATGACTTGGAGGAGGCAGTTCTGCCTGAGATACCACCCTATGACACCACGTGGTCAGGCAATTTTGCCTGTAGGATCCAGCTGGATTTAAGACAAGATCAGATTCTCTGCTCTTTTCACCTCCCTGCTTCTCTCTATCTGGCAGAACACTAATTTGTATCATGTGTGAGGAGTTTCACCACAAGTACTCTTAAATCTTTTGGTCTTTTTCTTTTTAATTATGCCTTCCTATTTTTAACTGCTACCTCTTTAATCCTGTAAAGATAATATGCTGATCTCAAATGCTGCTTCAGGGTGGCAGCTAATTGCATATTTGGCCAAGTACTGGACTTCCTTTCTTACGGTATTTGTCTCAAATGCTCAACAAAAGCAATTTGTGGTATGTTTTACTAGCCAAATGTATATAATATTACATATTATTAGAATGTTATTAAAGCAAAGACTTTTGTTGTTCTTCTGCCAAACACAAAGAACTCTTTTCCCTTGTATAAAGAAGTTTCAAAGCTAAAACTTCCTGCCTCTTCAAGCTTCCAGTGGTGTCCTGACCTCAGTGTACTGGGAAAGGCTATTTTTCTCGTTCCAGGAAGGAGCTGTAGATGTTTTCCATTCTTGTGACTTGGGGCAGGACAAGGTGTGACTGCACCACTTGTGGATACCTCTGAGCTAATTCCCACTGTTTGTTTGGGTAGTGCATGCAGGAGAGTGCAGAGAAAAGCCCAAATTGCAAAGCCTGACAGAGGAGCATGGTTTAAACTCTGCTCAGCTCCCTGCTGCCAGCAATGCCTGAGGAGGCTACTTTAAAGCTAAACTTAGTACACACATCTTAACCTTGTCTGAGCTCTTCTCTTAGCTTTTCACCTTCTTTCAGCTCACTTTCTATATGTAGTTTCTGATTCTTGCTTTTCCTGAGAACCTCTTGTATTCCTGGTGTCAATACAGAAGCAGGCACTCATTCAAGATGCAAAATAATTTTAAAAATTAGCTCCTTTTCCAGATCAAGAAACTGAAGCACACAGACATTCTTACACAAAAGCTGGTCTCAGGGGGCAGAGAACAGGAGCTGCAGGTTTGCAAATGACATTTCCACATGTAGGGATTTGGAAAAGGGACTAAACTCTGGCAAATTCACCGTTGTTTGCAGCCCAGCCTGCTGTATGCCCTGCATTGGGGGATTCTTTCTTTTCTGGCCTGGCCTTTCCCTTCTGCTGTGTCCATTAGACCAGGTCTCATTACCTGACTCTATTCCTCTTCCTAACCCAGTCTTTCCTTCAAATAAGCATTGCAGCAACTGCTTCCAACCTTCAATGCCTCTCTTCCAGTGGAGTTACAGTGATGCCTGTAGGAAACAGGGAAAGACTGGAAAGGATTCTTGCTTCAAATGAAATCCATACCCACACCAGAAATCTTGCAGCAGAAACTTTACATCCTGCTGAGGAGATACCAGTGGCTTCAAGTTTGAGTCAGTGAAGAACTCCACAGAGCTCTGCTATTAACTCTGTATTTGGTGTAGAAAGTGATTTAGAAATTCTCACAGTTCTGGGCTCCTCATGCAAGAAAGACATTGAGGTGCTGGACTGTGTCCAGAGAAGGGCAATGGAGCTGGGGAAGGGGCTGGAGCACAAGTCTGAAGAGAAGCAGCTGAGGGAGCTCAGCCTGGAGAAAAGGAGATTAAAGGGGAACCTTTTCACTCCCTACAACTCCCTGACAGGAGGGTACAGCCAGATGGGGGATCAGTCTTCTTTCTCAGGTAACAAGTCACAGGACAAGAACAAATGGCTTCAAATTCCAAAGCCAAGGGAGGTTTGGATTAGATATTACAAAATATTTCTTCCTTCTAAGTGTGGCCAGGTATTGGAACAGGCTGCCCAGGGCAGAGGTGGAATCACTATCCCTGGAAGCATTAAAATTGCACATAGATGTGGTGTTTGGCAGCATGTTTAGTGGTGCATGTGGAAATCCTGGGTTAATAATTGGACTCAATGATCTTAGAGGTTTTTCCAAACCTTAATAATTCTATAATTCTACAGTGATGCTAGCAGGCTGGAGACACTAGAATTGTGTGGAAAGGAGGTACCAAAGCTGGTGTGACCTTACCCCTGCTGTTTATAGACAGCAGCCCTTGGAGTGAGCTCTCCTGAGGCTTTTCCCAGGGGTCCTGTGAGTTCTGTGACACAGACATGTACTCCTGGTGTCTACATTCTGCCTTTCAACAGCACTAATGGGTCTGTGTCACTTCCAGCCCAGGGCTGGCTGCTCTCCAAGCTGGGAAATGCCTGGACAGCATGAGCCTGGCTTCAGAGAGAAATGCAGGCTCTGTTTGCTCACCTCCCACATCAGGGCTCCCTCACATGCCACATGATAGGTGTTGCTGAGTCCTGTTTTGTTTTGGATTTTGTTGTAGATAACTAACAAGAGAAAGGCTCACAAGCCCATCTTTCTCTTCAGTCTGTACAAGACTTAAGTGGAAATATGATGTATTTCGCTCATCACTCAGGCTTTTAAACTAGTGTAAAATGATGATTTTGAAACATTATCTTTTTTTTCCTACCACTTTGCCTTGACCTGAATTTAGGGAACCGACAGATCCTTTCCACCCTTCCTGTTCCCTGCAAGAAAAAATGAAGGTTAGGATTTCAGCAATTCTGATGTTATTGTACTTAAAAGATCCAGTTGGAAATGCAATGAATAACTTGTTGATGACATTCCAGTGACAACTGAAGTTAATAATGGTCGTAAAAAGTCATTTACTTCAATTGACTTATTGCAAATGCACAAGGGCTATTAGCTTCATTAATGTAAAAAAGTAAGAAAAAAAACCCCCACTCTATTTCCTTTCTTCCCTTCTTTTTGAAGTTGCAAATATGTTACAAATAAACTGCTAAATAGATTTAATATTTGACATAAAGGACCTCTGTCCCAGATGTCTGACATAGTTTATAAATTACTATGCTTCTAGAAAGTGTGTTACTGCTATACCTTATTTTGTTTTAATGAATGGATATTATTTCTTGAGCAACAAGGAAGAAAATAAGTCACCAATAACTAAGTCCTGTAAAACACAGATATCAGCATAGATTCTATTCATATTTGAGCAGTACAGGGCTCAAAGAGGCTCAGTTATCTAGAGAAAAATTAGCATAACCATTTTAAGAGTCTGTCTTCAAATATTTTTAAGCCGTTCCTTAATTTTGTTAATGTTTCAGAATTGTGTTTTTTGGGGAAGAAGACAAATAAGGAGCCTCCATGTTACTTCTTCTCTGAAGAGAACAAGCTTTATTGTTGCATTAAGTCACTCACAAGGATGAGAAATGATGTCTTTAATGCCAAAGATTTCATCCATGACAATGAGGATTCCTTTTTCCAGTGACTGCATTTTAACCTTCAAATCCCAAAGGTCACAGAGAGGTAATGTTTTCATTAAAACATACCTGCTAAGGTGACCTAAGCCTTAACATAAACAAAGTCTTTTAAATGCAGACACCTGAAATACCTTGGTTTTCAATCCTGGCTCCAGTGTTTGAATCTCAAAGGTGAAGAAGGCATACCAAATTCCTTTGAAGCCTGCTTTTCTAACCCTAAACTACTTGCTAGAAGTAGATTTCCACTTACAAACAATTAATCATCTATGTGGAAATCACATTTTTAGCAAATTTTACATATGTGTATTTCACATGTATGTGTGTGCATTTCCAATTTGCAAAGGTAGTTATTTTTTAAAGTTAAAATATCCCAGTTTTGTTTTTTAATGAATATAGCTTATGTTTTTATATGAATAGGTAATATACATTTTCTATCAATTAAAGTAAAGGAGGAAAATCCCAAGAAGGAATCTTTTAATACAATATATAATCTTTTACTGACTACCAACTGATTGTGTCAGAGTTTGAAAGGCACAAATCATCATAAATCTATGTATTTACAATTTACATAAATTAAGAATCTTAACCACAGGTCTCCCTGGTTTCTGTTAGGGTGAATCAGGAGCTTTTCCAGCACCTCTGCAATTTAATATCATCAAAACCTCTGGTATCATCTCTGCTCCTGGCTGACCTGCAGGCTGTACTGTGCTTCCTCCAAGCCCCTCTGGGAGACAGGTGCCAGATTTATGTTTCTTTTGTTGTAAAAGCAAGCAGGATAGGTCTAACCTTAAGGATTTTCTGTCCCAACATCCTCACTCACCTCCTCTCCAGCAATTCCTATTTCTCCTTTAATTATACTGGTCTTGTGCTATAAGGTATAAATTCTTCATAAGCATGTTCCTGTCCTCTTGTCAGGGCAGGACATTCAAAATCCTTGGTTGTTGAAAAATGGTGAAAACAGGGGACAGTAGGGTTTCAAAGTTCTTTCTGAGATTTTCACAGAATATGTTAAAAATTTTTAAAAATCATGATTTACAAAGGAAGTATTTACAGCTGCAGCACAATTTTCTTACACTTTGCTAATAAATGAATAATGTTTCACTTTCATTTAGTCAAGGCTGAATCCTCCAGAGAAGCAAAACTTTTTAATAGTAGTAATTAGATAATTATACATTAAATATTAAAACTAAAACTGGCCATATCACTGAACTGAAATGCCGTGTGAAATATAGAAGCTGGTAAAATATGTATTATACAGTTAAACAGTGTAATAGTTTAAGGGAACAATAAGGCTTAAAGAAAAAACTGAATTGCACCCCTGTCCTGAAAAATGTTCAGCTCTCCTGACAAGTATGTTTGTTCTGTAGAATAAAAAAGGTAGTGTCCACATATTTAATTTCTGCAAAGTTTCATGTTAGCAAAGCCACGCTTAAGTTGGATCTACTCAAGGGAGGAAAATCAAGCAAAAAATTAATTCCAGTGTAAGAAACGCAACAATTCAAGCCTGTGTGTATTAAAACAGCAAGTTAGGAAAAGACTGAGTGAAGGCATGTGTGACAGAAATGCCAATAACTGGTCACAGGAGTGTGAAACTGCCTTGGCTCTTGTTTCAAAGTTGGTGGCAGCCTGTGACTCCAGTGGGATTTTGCACCAGGTCCTCAAAGATCCCTCTGAATAATCCCAACACTCATGAAAATTGCCCAAATTTATTAAATGGCAGCAAAGCTGTGGCTGATTTTCCTTTCCACACATGACCAATATCTATGATTATCCATGGGGCTTTGTCAGTCACAGCTGGGGATCCACCTGGGTCCAGATATGAATTTCTAATGGATTTGTTTTGTTGGATGAGAGTAGAAACAATAAGTATCTGCCCTGGGATGCTCAGTCCTCACTCTTTATTTCTACTTCCTCAGAGTAGGAGAGAAGGAGAGGGTAAGTAAGGAGAGGAATCTTAATCAGTCCAGGTAAGCCCCCACTACGTGATGCTTAGATAGGTCAGTGGCACAAAAATATCATTACACAACAGATGACTTAAATTTTGTGCAGCTCTAGAAGGAGGTGCTGAGCTGGGATTTCCTCAAGAAGGGTTTGTGAAGTGTTGTGAAGGAGCTCAGGTTTGAAAACTGAGTGCCACTTTTATTCCACATAAACCATTGGCTTTAAAAAGGAACTTTGGTTCATAAATGGTTTCCCATATTTATTTTGATTTGATTTTTATAGCTTTTTATGTTCTGAGAAGGGGGGCCAGGACTCTTTGCTGGGGTCTTTTCTTATATATTTCCTACATTTCATGCCTGCAGACTAAAAAGCTCTGAAAACAGATGCCTTGCTTTCAAAGCAGCTTTTACTTTTTTTTTGGCAATGCCAGATATTTTACAGTAGAAAATATAAAACAAAACCAAAGCCAAAGACTTTTGATATCTTCTGTTTCCTTATCATCCTTTGTTATGCTTGTTAATCAGGGTGACTGGGAGTATTTTAAACACTTATAATATATAAATTTCTCCCCCCTCCCCCAAACATCTGTTTATTTTACAACAACATGAACCTTGGGAAAAAAATTGTAGCAACTAATATATATTATTTTTCAAAGTGAAGAAGTAAACATGCAGCTTTCACATTTGCTACATCAAACGTATGCTATTTATTTAGTTGCTTGAGGCAGGAGGCCTGATCAGAAGAGAATTTCTTTTATGGCCTAAGGTGGTAAACTATTTTTAATAAGAACAATGCTTAAGGAAAAGAAAATTCCTAAAAAAACCTCCTTCAATTAGTTGAAGAGGACAGAAGGGAAATCCCCTTTTGTGGTAAGGAAAAGTAGAGAGTTCCATGACACATCCAGCTTGGGCTGCCTTAAACTTCCTCTGTTGGATGAGGAGGATGTCATCAGGCATCTTCTCATCTGGATGTAAAAGTGAAAATATGTCAAATACATCACACACCATGTCACAAACTTGCCAAAAAGTTCCTGTTTCTCCCCTGTGTACAAGCAGAGGTGAGGACAACCAGGTGAGTGTTCAGATGACATCCAACCACTCATCCTTTTCCACCAATTTCTGCTTATTTCACTTAACAGTGTATCCCCAAACATCCAGATACTCCAGAGAAAATAAGAAAAGCTGAAAGTTATAAATGGGGAATTATGAGCATGTGAAATGGCCCAAAGCAGAGGTAGTTGGGTGAAAATCATCCAGGAACCAGCTCAAGCCCTAAACCCAAGCCTTACTCAGTTTATGAGTACAGACACAGCCCAAGACCTTCCATTTTTAAACTATTTGTCAATATCTAAGCTAGAAACTAGAATCAGCTGAATGAAAACTGAAGGAAACAATTGCAAACCCCAAGACTATTAAACCCATTATCAAGAACCATAAGACTTACAATAAAAACAAGACATAAATATTTTATTTCTGTATTTTCAAAGTTAAGCCTTAAGACAATGATGCATTTATCACTTGGTTTCTATCTTCAGTGTGAGTAATTAATTATGAGTGCAAACCCAGGACAGACTGATTGTGCACAGCCAAACTGAAACACACGATTTTTTACACCATGCAAATATTGTAAGAATATGACAGAATACAAAACTTAAAAATTTCTTTTAGAATGACATTGCTATATTTGGATAATAGAAAACATTCTGGAAACCATAAACTGAATTGTTAAATAATATAAATATTGGAGTTTTACTCTTTAGACATAAGATTCCAGTGTATTTCAAATGTTTTTTTAACCACAATGAAAACTTTATCTTGCAACCACATTTACCGTAAATTATTTTGGTTTTCTTCTGCTTACAGAATTCTCCAAACAGACAGATACAGTCTGCTGTGCAACACATCCCTTTGATGAGAAAACACACTCTTGTTGCCTTGACTAACAAATAATAACCAACATGTTAATGGGAAAAGATAAAACAAGACTCTGAAATGCTCATTTGTGTCAAAATTAGTTTATTTCCCAGGGCATGGGGAGTCCCAGCTGAATTGGTTGCTGCAGTGATATAAGAAACATTCAAACTGTACCCTTGATTAGAATCTGGGAGAGAGAGATAAAAGGTTTATCTGTGTGACAAGAGCTGGTTGATGGACTATTAGATGACACTTTTTTATGTTTGCTAGAATCTCACAGCTTTTGTTGATGCTTTGTCACTAAACTCATCCCCAGCCCCAAATTAACAATCTTACCTTCCAGAGGAGGCTTTCTGGCAAACAAAAGTGATGAGAGCAAATATGTAAATGACATTAATATTTTTCTTCTAAAATACATGTTGACATGTGTGTGTGTGTAAATGTTTAGGCACATTCGTGGACTATAAAATATCCATCTGTCCATGTGGATTTATGTATGTGTGTTTGTGTTTCACTCACCCTTTAACAGGTCAAGATTTTAAAATAAAGATTTAAAATAAAATGTGAGTGGACCAATATTATATAAACAATATATTATTACAACTTATTATAATATGCTTTATCAATACATATACATATAATATGCAATAGAAATGCATTATTATAACACCTATCATTTTGAATACCAAAATACATATTCTCAATATATAATATCATATATGATATTATGGAATCATAGAATCACAGAATGGTTTGGGTTGAAAGGGACTTTAAAGATCATCCAGGGATCTGTGATTTCAACCCCCTGCCGTGGGCAGGGGCATCTTCCACTATCCCAGATTCCTCCAAGTCCCATCTAACCTGGCCTTGGACACTTCCAGGGATGGGGCAGCCATAGCTTCTCTAGGCAAAGATATACAATATATAATAATACATATTTTATATATTATACTATAGACATATCTATCAGTGCACATGTATCGTGTGCATATGGAAAAAAAATAGATGAAAACCTAAGTTTAGGTAGAGTTTGACATATTTTAATTTCCATTTCATGTTTTGCCCTGGACAAGAGGCTCCAGTGAGACCCTGTGGCTACCTGGTGGAATTCAGCCATGGTTTTTGTATGAACTGAGGGTGGTCAGAGTCACACAGGGGCAAACTGAATGAATCAGGTAAATGGTTGTAAGTGAGAGACAACAAATAGAGGAACAGACTTTGAGAAGTGTGGTGAGGATCTGGAGTGCAGTAGTCCTTAATCAGATTTCCCAGATTACTGCATCATATTTATGGGTTTAGTGCAGCTAATTGTTGCTGCCTCTTTCAACGTTTTTTCAGCTACTTCCTACAGCACATGGCTATAACTCACTCCCACTCACTCCATAGTTAGATGTAGAAAGGCTTGCAGGGAAAGACCTTTTCTTCAGAGGGCTTCATAAATTCTGTAAAAAGAAAACAACCTTCTCCAAGACTAATTCATCCTTTGTTTCACATTAAAAATAAAAAACCAGGGGAATTTCCCACACAAAGAAATGCTGTCAGAGCTGAAGTGGTGCATGGTCATACCCTAAGTGTTTATCAAAGTAGAATGAGCCCTGCCAGCAGCTCTGAGGCATGTGGCTTTTGCAAAATATCATAAACAAATGTACCTACAGGCTTCTTCCCTCCACCTGTTCTCCCCTGAGCTGGAGTTCACATCCTGCTTTTCCTGATCATGTACAAATATATGACCCAGAATTGCACTCAGCACTTTTCACTGCTGATTTTCTTGAGCTTTAGTGGTTGCATCACACTGGGCCAAGAACATGACAGCTGATCAGAGAGGTGGTCTGAGATGACTTTCCACCTGTCTGATTCTTCAGCAGGCTGGCAGTGAAAGTGTATTCCCTGTGTAGCTTGCAACAACTCCAAAGCTGTTCTAGATCCCATCAAGAACACTTGTACCTCCTAAATGGGGTTATGACTCACAGTGCTTTTGGATTTTGATAAGACTGATGACATTGCCTCTGTCATCAGTCCCTCCTCTACCTCACCTCTGCCAGATGTTGTCTTCCACAGAGGGAACTAATCTGAAACTTCTGCTGTTTCATGGTCTGAAGTCAGAGGGGTTTGAATTCCCAGACAGGGCTGCCAGGCTGGGGCATCCAAAGATGCAATCCTCTCTTGCTGCTGTCTCAGAGAGCTAATCATCAGCTGTGGGGCCTGGAGGACACTGGGCATGGGGTGACCTCAGCTGTGGCTGAAGTGGAAAGCTAAGTGGAAATCAGATGGGAGGTACTAAGAACAGATCTGTGTTCTCCATATTCATCATTAGCCAAAAATCACTGTCTGAGCTACATTTCCTTTGTGGCTGGTGGAGGACAAAAGTCACTTTCAGGACAAAGTTCACCTTATCATAAAATAAACTTGTGCTAAAGGATGTATAAATCAAATCTCTTGCCTGTCAAGGGATCTCAGGAAGATTAGGTGGGATGTTGACATCTAAAAATAAGGAAAGTGAACTTACTCCTACAGTAAGTTGGAATATTAGGGTGATTACTTGGTCATAGCAGTAGAGATAATGACCAGAACATTATCATCAGCTGGGTTAAATTATATTATGTGTTTATTTACAATAATTTATCTGGGTTAGTCTGTACATTTGTGTTTCAGGTGCTCTGACATTCTCCAAGCAATAGTTTTCCTTTAGTTTCTAGAAGCATCAAGGTAAAATATCTATATAATATCTGTGTTTATATGTATTTTTATATACATGTATGTGTATGTGTATATATGTGCATGTTGAAGAGTCAAAAAATAATCTAAAATGAAAACATATCAGAAATGAACTAACAGAAGTTACTCTACACAGAGAAAATCTGTTCTCCATGTCTACCTTAATCCATGCATTTCAGTTATATTCACTTCTCTGCACTTGAGTCTATTCACTACATTAAAGCCAACCCACCAAAAGTACTTATTTCACAGTAACCCAGTATTAATTGGCATTTTCCTCCCAGCTCCCCCATCCCAGCCCTCTTACTGTCTTCCTAGAATGACTCATCATGAATGGTGAAAATTCCCATGTCACGTTCTAGTGCAGAGTAGCTGGAAGGTGTGAGTGGTGTTTGGAAGGACTCATTGTCTGATTTACATTTTGCCAAAAATAAGCACTTTTACTCAGGCTCAGCCTTGTTAACAAATTTCTTCATCAGCAGGCAAAGCAGTCACTGCTGCCAAATTATGCAGTAATGCAGACTCAGCATTTTTCTGAGTTCTCCTTCAAGCCATCATGCCACTGATGTTATTTTATTTTATTTTATTTTATTTTATTTTATTTTATTTTATTTTATTTTATTTTATTTGTCTTGAATAGTATCTCAAGGTGAATGAAGTCTTATGACCACCAAAAAGGTAGCCTTAAATGGAAAACTATCATTAAAGCTCTCTTGTGCTTGCAGTTTCCACTCTCAGAGGAATTCCAGAATCCAGAAATTAGTCCTCATTCTGGATCATAACAAAATGGTTTTTCTCTCAGATTTTTCCAGGAGCTGAAATGAAATTATGGTAAAAGACTTGGGTCAATCAAACAATTCAATTTCAGTTTCATACTTTGCTCTTTTTTTTTTTTTTTGTCCAAAAAATTATGGTGTCAGATTAATTTCAAAGTTACTTTGAAACTAATTGAAAATATTATCACAGAACAATATAACTTTTTTTTTTTTTTTTTTTTCCTGTTACAACTCCATGATTATATTCAGAGCTTCTGTTTTGATTACAGCATTTTGGGGAAGAAGATGGCAGAGTGGACAAGTTTCAAGCTGACTTCAGCTTTTCCTGGGGAAAGCAGAGGCTCATGGCTCTCTGCAGGAGAGTAGTTCCTAAAACATGTGTTTAATCTGAATGTATTCCCTATCAAATTTCATGAAAAGACATGATGGATTTACCTTTCTTATAATGTTCAGACGAAGTCACTGCTTTTGAGTAGCTGTTTCATTGCTTTTGTCAAGGATCTACTTTCTGTTAGTCTTTATCTTGTAGCACTGTAATGGTTTCACAGCTTTTATTTATTAATTGGGAAAAGCAAGAGTTGTTTTCAGCTTTACAAGCCAAAGGAGCCAATTCCTGCACAGATTTTTGCCACCAGCTCCAACAAATTAAATTCAGAGAAATGTCCTGTAAAAGCTGAGTCATCCTGGTGTAAAAGGAAAACCAACATCCTCTGAAGGGTGGTATTGCATCACTGGCACAAATCTGCCTGTCCTCATGTGGATAAACAGCAAAGCAACACCAAACAGCCTCTTGGTAAGACACAAACACTGTTAAACATTATTTGGATCTCTTGGTTTGTTTTGCTTTGAAGAAATGAGGAATTTCTGGAAATTGTGTCCAGGATGTAGCTGGAGCTGGTTGTTTATCCATCAATTGGGATTTTAAGTAATGCTTTTTGGGGCTGGATTTCACTGCAGTGAAGTCACAATATGCCACTTTTATGGAGGAAAATAAAAAAAAAAAAAAAAAAAAAAAAAAAAAAATCACAGTCAAAAGTTTTCAGGTCTGAGCCAGAAAGAGAAATTATTCAGCTTTCTCTTATTTTGAGAAAGTCAGATATTATGAAGGAAACAAAAAACCCCTATGTTCCAGCCCAAAATATATTTGGAATCATTCTTCCTAACCACTGGCATTGGTGGCAGAGTCAGGAGAAAGTCCTGCTTATGGTAAGAGACATTCAAATCCAGGGGCTGGATTCTGATGATCCTGGTGGATGCCTTCCAATTCCAGATATTCTGTGATTCTAAGTGCCTGAGAAAGAATCATTCTCAGCAGAAAGCAGAAAGAATCAAAGCTCAGCAGGTGGTTTGTAAAGGCAACATCATTTCCTTCTGTTCACTGGGAGAAGATGAATTCACACAGAAAACTTGCTGAGGAGGCACAGGTGGAATTAAATCTTCTGAATGACCTCTTAGTACAGATATGGGAAGGGCTCTTTGCCTTCTGTTTAAGTTAGCAGAAGTTTTGCTGAATTGGGATCCAGGACTCCTTGCCCAGAAATGCTGACTTGTCCTGTACCTCAATTTCCCTATCTGCAGGATGAGTAATAATGCTATTTACATCAGATTATTTACATCAAGTTAGTCATTAAATGCTGCAGAATTTTACAGCATTCATTAAAATGCTGTAAAAGAACAAGATTAATCAGCCATCCATTACTCAGTGTGTAGAATTACTCACAGGGCAGGTTTCTTCCTGATCAGATGCCCACCACCATTTTAACCAAAATAACTTGACTAACAGAAACCACTGCAATGTTGACAGTTAATGACAAATACTTTTATTCTGTGTGTTCTTCTACATATGGTTAAAGACACGACCAGATGAAAAACAGCTTTTCTGCAAATGTTCCTGTGAACTGAAGCCACTCCTTGCAAATAGGCACGAGCAACGAATTAAAAACACACACCAGATTTTGATCTCAGTTCAGCAAGTTTTGCTTGGGCACAAGTCCATTGGCTCCTTCACCCAACCAAGCGAGGCACAAATCAGGATGACATATTCATGCATGTCAGATAAAAGTGTGCAGGGTTATGTCCATATTAGTCATGCAATAACAGGACAGATGCATGTTAGGGTGGAACAGTGTTAGCAAATTATCTCACAAAAGGCTATTTGTCTTCTTGGGACTCGTGCCACCACTTCAACAAGTCTGAGTAAATCTGCATTCCTGACTTCCTGTCATGGAGACTTAATCCAGCTCGGTCAGTGAGGAGATGCAGGTTGCAATAAATTGGTTGGAGAAGGAAAACCTTTCAGAAGATTTTGCATTTGTCCTTCTGTGTGGCCACATTTCTGCACCGGCACTCACTGAACTACCCAGCAACACACTGGGGAGAAAGTGAAAGAAGGAGATGTCTGCAATCCAGCTAGGATGTGGCTCCCTGGATTCCCTTCATAACCACAGGCCAGATGTTGAAACATCAGTGATGTGTTTTATTTTTCACAGAAGCTAAGGGCCCAAATAGATCAACTATTTTAGAGTTAACTTGAAAAGGAACTCAGGGAGACCTACTGGTGTAGAGTGTGCTGGTCTATTTGGATGCAGATAAATTTCACTTGAAATGTGAGTCAGAGCTCCCCACACCTGGCAACCTTCAGCAATGGCAAAGTGTAAAACTGCTTCATTTTACCAGTTTCTGTACTAAACAGTAGTGACACGATGACAAGTCTGAGCCCTCTGTGCCTCAGGTCCTCTCTATGACAGTAAGAGCAGCATCAGCAGAGAAACAGCTGGAATTTAAGCTCCCAGATGGATTTGCTTAAACCACGACTATTTTGCCCTGAAGTGCACTTAGGAGCACTCACTCTGTCTTTCAGCAGCAGTCACAGGAGCTGCACCAAAATCTTGTAGCAAGCTGAACTTCAACTAAATATGCAAAGCTGGCCTGCCTACATCTTAAATTAATTGAGCACAGACTCAAGGTGAGAAATGAGTATAGAAAGAGAGAATTAGACCTGTTTTCCTCTCCCCAAAACTCAGTCCAGTCGAAGAGGTGACCTGAGTCACGTCTGCCTGTGCTCACCACCTTTGCCTGCTTTTAGCTTATGAGCTCTTTTGTAACCTGCCTCTGACACGGAGGTATTTACAAAACAAATTTCTGATCACAGGATCCTGCTGTGAGCAAACAAATTCTATTTGCTACACTGACTCCAGGACAGCCATAGGCTGAGGAAAAAAAAGCTCTGGTCAACTCCTAGCCCTGTTTACCAGAGCAGGACCTAAATAGTGAAGTTCACATATTGTTTAATGCTGTGACCTCTGTGCACTTGCTAATCCCTCATCCTCTGCTTTGCAGCTTCTTTCTTGTCCACAGCCTCCAGACTAATACCCAGAAAGATGCTTGGATTTCCAAAACTGCAAACCATGCAGCTGCCACATTCACAGGGGATGTTATGTTGAGTCAGCACACTGCCCCAGCCTGACCACAGCTATAGGATCTCTCCTTCCTATGGATAATCACATCTTTGCCTGTATCAGTAGGATTGCTGCAATCTTGCTGCAGTAGGATTTTGATACCAGCACCAAGATTGCTTCTGCTCTCAGGGTAAGCTGAAATTAGACCACTGAAAAGATTTTTGAGTCTGTTATCCTTGTAAATAATGTTTCAAAAATCAATGTTCCAATCACTAGATTTCTCCCATTGTGATAATTTATAAAATGCTATCTGATTTTATTGCTGGCCTACTGAAATATTTAATTTGTTATGAACTCACAAATACTGTGTTTTATCCAGGAATACCCAGTGTTTCACTGGGGCAGACTCAGAGTTCAGGCTCACAGAGAAGATGAGACATAATCCAGTGTGTATCACTCCTCTGACATGTCCTTGTCTTTCTGCACACACAAGGAATCTCATCCCTCTTAAATTGAGTTTAGTTGCTCCACTTTTTTTTTTCTGTTTGTATGCCTGGCAGTGCTCAGGGTGTAGCTGATGTGTGGAAAGTTCACACCCAGCACATCTTAGTCATTACCTGTATAAATAATTGGCATCACTTGACACAGGAAGAGGCTGCCCAGAGAAGCTGTGGGTGCCCCATGCCCAAAAGTGTTCAAGGCCAGGTTTGATTGTGCCAGGTCCAGTGGAAGGTGTCCCTGCCCTTGACCAGGATGCTGGAACCAGATGAGCTTTAAGATCTCTTCCAACCCAAACCATTCTATGATTCTATGATAAATGTACACTGAAAATCACTCTGATGGAGATGATGGGGCTGCACGAGTGTGTAGCAATAGGGGACCAGAATAAGGCGACACTTTCCTTCCCTGTAAAGTTTGTGTTTAAGATGGAGAAGAAAATGGGATGACACTTGGAATGACACGTCACCAAATCTGAAATGACATTTCAGACTCCTTCAGGTGGGTTAAAGAGGAAGATCTCTCCTGTAGGATATTCACTGAGAGAGAAATCAAAGCAGGGAGATATATAGACCCTGTGTTGAAGTAGTCCTATATACAGCCAGATATATGTGCCCAAAATAAATGTGACAACCTTTCAGTGCTGTCATGCAGAGTTTCACTGAGAAGCACAATATCAGGAGTACAGTACTGTGTGTAAGAATAAAAAAAAAAAAAAAAAAAAAAAAATCTAAATTTTAAGATATAATTTAAACATTTTTCTGTGTAGTTGTAATAGGAAAGAATTTGTTTGCTCCAAGATAATGCCTTTTGTTTTTCCATCTTAAAAAAAAAAAAAAAAATTTTCTATGCTCTAGGAAACAGCATCTCTCCTCCAGGTAATTCTGCTTTTTAAACCTCAGTTTTCCTCAAATGTGGAAAAAGCTCCAAAACCCCAATAAAACCCCACAACCTAATTTGAATTCTCTGAAACAGCAGTTCAAAAAGAAATGTTTCATTTAGAAGTATCTTATTTTAAATCAAGTAATTCTTAACATAAATAGCTTTTCAATTGTAAAAATGGTCAGGCTTATACCTTTTCTGATTAAAAAAAAAAAAAAAAAAAAAAAAAAAAAAAAAAAGATTAATTTTATTTAGGTAGATAACTGCCCTTAAAAATGTATTTTTAAAATTTAATTTAAATTTTAGTACAGGGTACAGGGTGAAATAGCTTTTCAGACCATGAATGAGTCTGATAGAAAATAACTGAGGGCAAATAATGCTGAAAAGGAAGGAGAGGTTTTGAAATTGGATTGTGTAAGATGTTGCTAAGAAGTATTAAGCAAAGGCCTTCCCTGAAACACAACCATACTAATATTCAAATTAAATACCTATTAAATATAAGATTCACACTTCACAATATGGATTCTCCCAGGGCTTTGATTATGAGGTGGCAGGAAGAAGCCTGTAATTAATATTATATGGTGATTCTTTTCAAAGCAGATTGTTCCAAGAGCTGTAATCACTACTACTTAAGTAAGTTGTCCTTCAATAGCAAAAAAGAAATTAGGACACAGAGTAAAGGTAAACATTCAAGCCTGTTTAATTTTTGGCAATATTTTTTGGAAAAATTGAAGTTGTCATATTTCTGAACATTTGTACTAGTTGCAGGTTAGATCTTGCCTTGAATCTAGACACTTTTCATGTACCAGGTAAACATTTGTTCTGTATAATGGAACAGAAACATCTTTAAAGAAATGATCCCTTCAAACATTTTTGCTCGGTACCTTTGGCCTGAGGCATCCTCCTTGGAGACCAAACCATTTGGAGCAAAGAAATAGCCTCTAAATGGAGCTGTGAAAATTGCAATAGCATCTGGCATGATGAAACAGAAATTAGCAATTATCATCTCCCAGCAGAGCAATGGGAACCAGATATTCTCTGTTCACCAAGAGAAAAATAATTAATGCTTAAAAAGAGAACCATATTAAGTTTACCTAATCAAATGCTCTGATACAGGGAAATTTGTCTGGATCTCCATTTAACTAGGTGGTTATACAAATAGGTGTGTAGTACTTAACATGAATCTGAGATACTTGCTCCCCTTACATCCCATGGCAACACATTCCATAAGTTAATTATATGCTTTCTTAAAAAAAATAAAAAGGCATTTAATCCATTTCACGGTGGCTGTGTTGCTCATCAAATGTCTAGAACAGTTAATGTCTTGGTAAGACTATCAGCTCAGCAATTTTTAAACCCAAAAGGGCTTATTTTGTCATCTTGTTTGACCTATCAGCTGCTAAAGGCAAAGGGACTTCTCTGAAGTTATTCTTTGCTTTAATCTTAAGTAGATTCTGACTTTTCAGCACAGATCAGCCTCGATTTGCAAGTGGCTGGTGGCAAAATTTGTTGTTTCAATATTTAATAACTCTAATTTGTTCCAGTCAGTGTTTGTTTTAGCTTCCACTTCTACCTTTCAGATCTTGTTATACCCATTTTTGGTAGAATAATTACCCCCCTCCTTGTCCATCATCTGTTTTTTGGGTGAAGTGTAACATCCTGCTTGCTCAGGTCCCTGTCAGATGATTCAGATAATGATTTGCTCTTTTTCATTTTTCACGTCTCTTGTGCTCTTTCTACCATCACTTTATTTTTATCAGCACTAACTTAAAGGTTTCCTGGAAGTGTGATGTCAAATAATCATCTCAGGCCAACAGTGCTTATAAATGATGCTTTTTAGTGATTAAACTGCTCCAGTCAGTTCTGCACAGAGACCAAGGGCTTCTGCACTGTCCCTCATAACATTTCTCTCCTCCAAAGCCAAGATATGGAGTGCTTCAGACACCAAATTAGTCCTGGACAAATAACACTGGTCTAGCCCAGATATCTAAAATTTATAATTCTTAATAGTGTTCTGTTAACCTTTGTCCTGTTGTTTGAACTGTTGAATCTCCCCTGAAAGAGAATTGCTGCTGCTGCTGTCCAGAGACAGTGAGTCCATAAGCATTGGCAGAGGTATTTCCTGAAGATCAGCTGCCTGCTCCTCCTGGGGGTATTGCATGACTGAATTCATCTTCATCAAGCCAGAATACTTTTTTTCTTGAAACTTTCACCTTCTCTGTGAACTGGATCTTGAATGATTTCCTGTTCCATCTAGGGTATGTCTATTCCACCAGAAAAGGGACCTAAGGAGGTACTGCTTAATGCAAGAAAGGGAAATAAAGAAGACATTTATCTGAACTGCAATGTTCTGAGGACATGATTTGGACTTCATGTGGTTAGAACTCTTGCAACAAAAACTCTCCATGTATTCCTCAGTGTGTCCAGAGCAGTATGTCCATGGTGTTTCAAGGTCCAAGACGTGGGACACCACTGTCAGAGAGGTCCTGGAAGAGGTCCCAGGTTGCTCTCTGAAGAGTTGGCAGTGAGTAGATGGGACCAATTTTAGGTGAGCTGGGTTTATGAGACCATGTCCTTGATGGCTTGTGGCAGACAGGGTCTGGAATGAGCTCCAAAACCTGACGTCCTCCCAGTGTATAAAATTCACATCTGACCATCAAAGTTTTTTCAAATGAAATAAAACATAGAATATAGCACCAAAGACAAAGAGCAGTTGTGCAAAATAACACTTTTCATATTTGTACCCATGATTTCCTTTTAAATTATTTTTTTCAATATTTTTTCTCTCTCACCTATACTATAAGGAAATTAAAAAAACCTGTAAGACACATTTAAAATCCCCAACAAACTATGAATTGCTCTTTTAAAAAAAGGAATGCCACAATAGAAATCTCTGTGTATCACTGATATGTAAGTTAAATTATTTAAGACTCTTCTAGGGCAAAAACCTGTGGCAGTTTCTCTCAGCTTGCAGCCCAAACAGAAAGATAGTTGTGACCAGAGTTTTATGAAAACACATAAGGCAGCCATTTTCATTCCTTCAACAAGTGACAGAGAAGTGGCCAAGTGAACTCTTCAGCATCTCAATTTGACTAAATCTTTTTAAAATCACCGTGATCTGCAACGTAGCTGGAATAAAACCACTCTAAACCTCTGCACATGCTGGTTAGCTCAAAACAGCTGACCTGCCAATGATGCTCCTTATTTCTCACTTCTTATCCATGCTTAGAGACACTAAAAACCCATCCAGCTTTTCCTACCTTTTTTTGTCCATGCCAAGGATCCTACACTTGTTGCCAAAAGGATTTTGCTCTTGTGGGCTGAACTTTGGATGTAGAAGGTCACTTTGCTCTTCCACAAGAGGCATGCAGAGGTTTGTCCCAACTAGAAGCAAAGGCAAGATGAGGCTGGGTGCTCACAGAGCATTTATCCTGTTCCAAATGGGTTAAGTAACATTCTTCTGCCTGCTCTGGCCAGTGGCTGGCTGTGCTGTGGGGTGTGTGCCAGATGAGAGTGTGTTCCACACTGTCCTGCATCCTTGGCAGCAGGAAAATCCACCCAGCTCTGCCAGGCTCTGCTCTCTGTCTCTGGAGCACTGGCTGCACTGGACAGAAGGGTTGATCCAAGCAAGGATTTTTTCCCACTGGAATTATTCAAGTGGGTTGACTGGAATGTTTTGTGAATTCATGGAGATCAAAGAGATTTGTTTCAGTTGAGAAGGGGGAAAAAAAAAAAAACCAACGAAAAAAGTAGTAGGAAAATGGGAAATGGCTTTTGGAAAAAATGTAAATGTTTTTTTATTTTGATGCTTTCAAAGTAATTTGAGGTGATGTTTCATTTGAAAATATACTTCAGTTTTATTTACAGTAGAATAAACATCCTTTCCCAGGGTTCAGAGCTGCAATATTTCATTTCAGCCTGAAAAAAAATAGACTTGAAACAAAACTGCCTTTGCTCCTGTTAAAGTCACTGTCATCTATAATTTTTATGCCACTTAAAAAAAAAAAAAAAAATCAGAAATAGTATGAAAATATTAACTGTGAAATCCAGAAATGGTGGGACGCAAAAAAAAGCCATTCTGGGTTTGACACATCTTTCCAAATTTTATTTATATATGTAGGAAATCACTGAGCTTCTTAACATTTCTTGTTCATCTGACTGTACTCATGTCTGTGGAGAAGTGCATGATTTCACAGGAGCTATATTCTACTAAAGTGGAGTGATACCTCCAGGTAATGGGTAGACATTAAGCAATTTCTTCTTCTGATGGTGATCAGTGGAAATCTGTAAACCAGCCCAGGCTCTGAGAAAGGATGGATTTTGCCTTTTTTTTTTTTTTTTTTTTTTTTTTCAGAGACCCATGAAACTAATTTCCAGTAGCTTTCCACTTTTCTTTTCCCTGCTTGACTTCAGAACAGGAGGTCAGGTCAAACTTCTGGCTGGTATAATAGCTAATTACACCCCCTATTTGGCCTAGGATGCAGGGTGAGGCATAAATTAGGAGCTGATAGCTTAGCTGGTGCCATGGTGGGTTATTAGATGTGTGTCAGCGAGCAAAGTTGTGATCAAAGCTCCCAGTGAGGCAGCCAGAGGTCGTGAAGCATGGCTGGGGACTAATTGCTGGGCTGTGTGCTGAAAGGAAGTTTGCAATGAAAGGCCATTAAGATTCAGGTTTTCCAATCCGTGGAGCAAAGCTATGGAGAAATGTGGATTTTTGAGCAAGTAGGGAAATGAGGGGGTCTGGTGTGAGTCCCACTCTGGGTGATGGCTCACTCATTTCTAAAGAGTTTTCCTAAGGAAGGGCAGGATCTGCTTCTAAACATCAGTCCACACAAGGGTTTATTAACCCATATCTTCATTAAAATGGGTTGGTCAAAAGAAAAGAGACTTTTCAAAGTGCTCACACTGATGCAGGAATTTGGCTGGTTGTTAAATGAGCTGGCAGAAACAAAACTCTGCTTGTAGAGCAGAGAGTGGAGAGGGCAGAGGATTTAGTCAGACACTTGAAAAGCACACCAAGATCTATGAATGACAGCTCTTTAGAGAAAAAAACTAGGGGGATAAAATTCTTATTGCTTTTTATTCTCAAAGATTTTCTACACACTCTGCCCAGCTCACCAGATACATTTTCCCAATTGGACAAATGGGGAAACTGAGGCAAAATGAAATACATTTCACTTTTTAATTTATAACACCCGTATCCCCACAGGTCAGATATCCTGGAGTCCAAATGACGTATTTAAGCTGATTTGAAGAAGAATGGAAACCTATTTCCCTATTTTTTTTCACTACTGTTGTAGAAATTAATCACTTGCTATGTATCAATCACTTTTTCAGTCTTGTTTCCTTTTTTGATCTTTTTAAGAGCTCTGAAAGTTTCCCAGTTAAATATTTCTCAAGGATGGTGTCCATCTCAATTTATTTGTACTCTTCCTCCAAAATTTCAAGTGAAATAAAATAAAATAGCATAAAATAATAAAAATTTTTGTAGCTGTCTGTATATTCAGCATAGATGAGGGCAAACACTTTCATTTTCTAAGCATCAGTATAATTTTTATGTATGTGAGCAGTTTAAATGAAATAAGTATTTAGGTAATAACATGATGCAAAACCTAAATAACAGAGACCAAATGTTTTCATGCCTGTTTGGAAAGGTCATCTTGAATATAAACAATGATAAATAGCTAAGGAAAATCTGGTGACTCTGGCAAAATATAGATTGTCAGAACCAAAGCTGGAGTTTCCACAAAGTGAAATTTATGTTGACTCTGTCAACATATATTTGGAGTCCGTTTGAGACAAAATGTCATATTTTGAGGAAAGAAAAAGAATCTCATGAGTGCTTTGGTAAAAATGTTGAAAGGTATTTGTGTCACTTTGGCTTTCAGTTACTCCCAGTTATCAAAATCAAAGGAGTTGTAACTTTTTGTCCAACATTTCTTCAGGAGTTTTTGGCCACAACCACATTTCTCATGCACCCACGTGTCCCAGCTCAAGGATCAGCTTCTTGATCTGTGAGCCAACATCCAACCTGTTGGCCTGTGCCACATGATCTGAAATGAGAGCAGCAGGAGTGACAAATACTGTTAAAGCTTGAGCTTAGGAAAAAACCCTTGCACAGTCTCCTACCTGCTGGGAATCACTTTCCATCTTTCTCTCTCCTCTTTACTCTTACACCTGGCTCACATCTTCCTTCTTCTCTCCCCTACCTGTCCTTGGGATAGGATGGGCAAGTCTCTGGCAATGGTAATTATTGACTGGTATCATGCAATTACCAATCACCAGCCTGTCAATGAACTCACACCTTTTAAATGTACAGTTATTATTCAAAGGCATAAAATGAACCTGAAATAAACTGTGGTTGTAGCTGTCTTTCTTTTTTTTTTTTTTTTTTTTTTTTAATCAAAGGAATTTTCGTTTAATGTAAATGAATTAATTCAGTGAAAAAATACTGAAGCCAAGATTAAAATCTGTGTGGTATTTCATAGGTGAAACAGAAAACAAGAACAACATTTAATAGCTTTCCTGGCTGCTTCCAACATATTTTCTTTTATAGAAAATCACTCCGTGTGAAAGCAGAAAGGGAAAGAAAAAATGTGTTATTGTTGAATTTGTCTTTTTCTTTACCTTAGTATTGAAGAAAATGAGAAGAGAAATCTGTTTCATGTCTCTTTATGTGCTTTTCATACAACTTAACTAGATTATTAGAAATGTTCAGTAATAATCTGTAGATGAAAGGAACGTTAACTCTTGAGTCTTTATTATGATTAAGGCTTGAAGTCATTTGAAAATTGTATGTGGAACATGATCTATTACATCTTATGGCAAATAGGAGCTCATATATTTAGGCTACAGCTAAAGAGTAACATCTGCCTATGTCTTGAAGAGCTAATTGCTAGCAAAAGAGAAATGAATATGTTTGTGACTTTTATGGTAAACTCGGCAATAAAGGGAATAAGGTCCTGATGTGGAAAATTGGAAAGTCAGTTGTTCTGCAGAAACAAACCATTCTTCTGTGGGGAGTAATGGAAGAGATCTTTTTATTTTACATCCTGAGACAAAAGGCAAGCTCAGGACTATATGATTTAAAGTTGAACTTTCAAACCCAGAGTCGATGAGTTGGTTTCCATACTTGTTGTAGTAACACTGCCAACAGCAAAATGCTTTGGCAACAAATCTGCTCCTGTTGAAGTCAAAGGTAAAATTCTTTAACCTGCAGTATCCATCTTGGTACTTGTGAATTCCAGAAATGAGCCAAACCCTCCCATTTAAAAGTGGCATGTGAACTTCCCTAAATTCAGGCTTAACTTGTTACTAGGCTTTAGGTTATGCTTGCTGGGGAGCCAGACTGATGCCATTTGAAAATTTCAGATCTGGATCCAATTTTTGATTTAACACACTCTCAACACTTCAGCTTGTTCAGTTCCAGGATTTTAGTTCACATCTTTCTATTCTCAGTTTTATAATGTTGCACATGCAATTGTTTGAAGTCTCTAAAATGATTAATGTGCATGCAACTCTATGAAAACATTCTTTGGTCTTTCTCCAATTTGCAGTTTCATACATGAGAAAAAGAAGCAATGAAGAAATATTATCCTTTGCTAGCACTGCAACAAGTACCACTAGTCATGTAAATATTACCCCAAACACTGCAAAAATTATTCAGCTCTGTTTGAATCCTTGCTTGTGGAGCTCAGCTTCATTTTACTAAAGCAGCTGTTGGAATCTTATGTCCTTAAATAAATTATTCACTTGAGTAAGGAATAAAAGCAGAACCTGAGCGAGTTCTTCGAGTGATATAAGCTGCTGTTGGGAGAATTGCTGGGAGTGTGCAGGTTTATTACCCAGAGCATTTTCATGAGGCTTTGGTAACACAAGTGCTTAATCCTGTTGAACCATCTCAGAAGAGTGTTTAGGTGTAAGAAGAAATCATGGTTAACAGGCAGGTAAGAAAATCATGTATATCTGGAACTGAGTTGCACTGATATGATGTTCAAGAGATGTTTATGTGCACAGGGCATTCACCAATATACGCATAATGAACACAATCCATAAGCATTCTGGAAAATAGTGGTTTAGAAATGACTTCAAACTCAAATGAAGATTATTTTCTGCATTAAACCAATTTTTAGCTGTAAAAGTTTCTAAAGTGCAGGATACAATCCTACCATGTAGAAGGAAATGCTCTTCAGATATATGACATTACTAAGACTGATACTGAAATAATATGTGCCTTTCTGGAATTCATAATTAAATCAGCCTATAGACAAATTGGAAAATGTTGTTCACTACAGGATAATTTGAATTCAAGGTCCAAACCAAAAATGTCCACTCACTGGTTAAGTTCTCCAGACTTTCTGCAGCAAATACTCCTGCAAGGTGATTGTAGCAACCTCTTCAGTGATTAATTTTTTTAAATACACAACTACTGTTGATCATTTAGTCTGACATTTGTTCTAGTACAGACATATGAGGAGAATCTTTCCAGCTGCTTCTTCTAAAACATTTAAGAATTTTTCATTTCACTCCTGTTCTGAACCTCAGCCCAGAAAGTCTTCATGTAATTCCTGATCCCACTTAGACAGAAGCAGAAAAGTGGTTTGACAAACCCATTAACTCACTGACAGTTCCCAAAGCCACAGCTTATCCCTAACCCTGCCCCAGAGGAGGTGATTATGTGCACAGGTCAGAAAAGAGTCTGTTGGGAGAGAGTATAATAAATAATAAATATAATATATAATATATAATATATAATATATAATATATAATATATAATATATAATATATAATATATAATATATAATATATAATATATAATATATAATATATTATAATATATTATATATTATATATTATATATTATATATTATATATTATATATTATATTATATTATATTATATTATATTATATTATATTATATTATATTATATTATATTATATTATATTATATTATATTATATTATATTATATTATATTATATTATATTATATTATATATATCAAATATCATACATTATATATCATATATCATATAACAATCATATAATATCATGATGTGTCATGTCATAGTATGGCTTGGGCTAGAAGGAACCTGAAGGATCATTAGGTCCAACCCCCTACCATGGACCTTGATTTCCAGGCTGAAGCTGGATTTTGCACCTCTACCCTAGAATTAAAAAAAATCACTGGACTTTATCACATAAGCATGTGTGAGCAGGAGGTGAACTGTGTGGATGAACAAATGATTTCCCAGTCTGCACAGGAAGTGGTGCAACACTCAGATGGAGGACATGGATAAGTTGCAAACTTGTAAGGAGGTCCTCCTAGTCAAAAAGTATTCAAAGTTATAGATGAGTCTGAAAAAAACAGTAAATCACCATGGACTGACATCTGCAGCCAGTGCAAATCCTGGACTATACCCAGGTAAGACTGCCTGGAGCCAAAGATATTTCCAAACCTCCAATACAATCAGCAATTCCTGATCCCACTCTGCTCAAACTCTTCTTTCCACACAAGAAGGAGCAGATCAATACCTAATTAGTTTATGCATTTATGCACAAATCTCTAATGTCAGACAATAGACACACTTCTGGCAATGCATTAACATTGACATGGACTCCACTAAAGTACTAGTGAGGTGCTAGAGGCATTGAGGATATTCAAATTACATAAATCTGACTATAGAAAAATCAATAACTTTTAGTGGACTCCAAATATTAATTAGAACAATGTAGCAAGTGGAAGAGACTTTTTGGCAGAGCCTGTAGTGATAGGACAAGCAGTAATGGGTTTAAAGAAAAAGAGGTTCAACTTCGATTAGATGTAAGGAAGATGTGTTTTTACCATGGGAGGTGAGGCATTTACACAGGTTGTCCAGAGAGGTGACAGGTGACCCATCCATGCAAACATTCAAAGCCAGGCTGGGTGAAGCTCTGAGCAATCTGATCTAATGGAAGATGTTTCTGCTTTTTGCAGGGTGGGGGAAATAGGCGACATCTAAAAGTCCCTTGCAACCCAAAGTATTCTTATGAGTCCAAGGCATGTAAGGCTTTATTTACTTCAACACATCTCTCCAGTGCCTAAGTGATAGACAGCTTTTTCTTCTGTGTGCTCTGTACTCTGAGTTGAACTCACTATTGATAGGTTATCAGTTTGAGCAACTTAGTTGGAAAGTGTCATGTTATTTTTCTGTTCAATGTATGTTATGTCTCTTCCCTAAGAGAAGTTATAAATCTGGATTAAAATCCTGTTACGGTGCCATTCTGGATTTACATTACTGGAAAGGAGAATAATACTCAGGGTTGAGGTACTGGGAGGGACAATAGATCTTCATTTGGTGTGAACAAAATTCTGGCAAAAAAATAATAGGTGAGAAATACCCCATGTTATGTGTCCCCTCTCCATTTCATCCCTCCCTTCCCACCCAGAAATTCAGCTCCCTGGCTGGAAATTTCCATTCTCCCAAAGCACCTGCCCTGCAGGGTTGCACTGGTTTGAAGCATATCTAACACAGCAGTTGAGAGGTTTGTTGGGCTCACACGCACTGGAGAGAGCAGTTTTATTTTCATACTTGATGTTCTCGTGCACATCTGACCAGGGTAACTGAGTGCACAGGTTGTAATCTTTCCAAAAGCAGTAGGTTGATATCAAAGACTTTGCAGCGAAGCAAGGAATTGTGGCAGTACTTCAAGGAACAGGTTTGCAATTAACTGTTAAATACAGATTGAAGGAATGCCCTGCTTGGTTGCTGCAGGCTTTCCTTGCACGCCAGCAATGACTGAATCTAAAGCACAGAGCATGGCAAGATGATAACCTGTTAGCAGGGGAGGAAAAGGGGGTAGAGTTATTGAGTGGTTGATAACAAGCAGGCTGTTTAATGGTTCCAGAATAAAAAAATAACAACCCATCTGAATTACAAGTGTGCTCACAAAAAAAAAAAAAAAAAAAAAAAAAAAGGGGAAGGAAAAAAGGAAAATAACCAAGTTGTGTGGTGTACATGTGAGATGATTCCTTTTGGAAAGCAAGCAAGCAAGCTATAAACTGCTCAGCCTACAAGCTCATTCAGCCTGCAAAGATGGCTTGCACATGCAGATGACAGTGCACACAACTTGGGAAACAAAAGAAAACAATACACTTAGCTGCCAAAAGAAATACTAAACTCCAACTCCAGCTCCCAAAACCTGAGATTGCTCTTATATTTTGCAGTGTGCACTCAGCAGTTCTAGGACAAGACTAAAGGACAATTTTTTTTTTTTTTTTGTCCCATTCTTTAATTATTAGTTTTTCCCAGAGCCACAGTGTGAGCAACCATTACATTTGTCTGGAAAGGAAACCTTTGGATGCATTTGCCCAGAGAAGTTGTGGAATCTACTTCAGATAGAGATATTCAGACATGGAGATATTCAACAGCCATCAGGACACAATTCTGAATAACATCTCTAGGACAGCACTCCTGCTTGAACAGGGAATTCAAAGTAGATGACCTCCAGTGATCCCTTCAAACTTTACCAATTCTTTGATTCTGTGTGATTAAGAATCACAGAGAAATAAGAGATGAAATAAGAGTGGGATAGGGATTTTTTAAGGCTCTTCATAACCAATTAGCATCAGCAGAATTTGTAAGGAATTGCTCAACATGTGTCTAGTTTTGGCACCAAGTTTTTATGTCATTTGCTTAAGCAAATATTTTTCCTCTGCAGTTCATGATTTGGCATGAACTGAAGATCAGGAGAGGAAAAAAATAGGAAAGTTTATAGTGAAATGGTTTGGTGATTTGTCTACTTTCAGAATCTGGAAATTATACAGATAAAGGACAGTCATAGCTGGCCCTGCTCCCTGCTTCAACCAGCATGTTGGACTAAATTATTGCCAGTTGAATTATCCTATAACCATACAAAAAGTTGCATATAGGGCTGTCTTGTTTTGCCACTGGCTGAGATAATGACCTGAGCCTCACCTGAAAAATGAGGTCAAATTTGAACCACATCCTTCAAAAATCCAAAAATCAAACCCCACTGCTTTGACATTCATACCCCAGGAATTTTTCTGTCATTTTTTCAGGAAAGTCTGCTTTGAGGCGAGAATCACCCAAAGTTATAACTGATGGACAGGTTTTGTGTAATGTTTACTGCAGACAATCTACCAATGCAGTGCTTTGCAAAGATCAGGGTTTGATCTCTGATTTTCATCCCATTTTTGTGTCCCTTCCATCCCCAAGATCTTAACCCAAGCAGTGTGTGCCAATGTCAGTAAGTTGCACCCACACACAACACTTCTATTCAAAACTAGCCATTTTTTTCATGACTAAATTCAATAAATGCTGCTATTTGGAATAAGAGCCTATGGAAAGAAAACAAGTTGCTAAGTGAAAGACTCTGTTAATATTGTACTTTGTACCCTTGGTTTTTGTAGAAATAATTGTGTTGTAAATGAGTTTTCAGTAAGTTTTGTTTGAAACTTTTGACTCTGCTTTATTGCCATCAGAATAAGTATTGAAGGGCATATTTACCATTTACCTCAATATAAAATGTTCTTCTAGCTTTAGAGGGATTTATTTTGTTTAATCAGAGAAGACAACCAATTCAAGCCAGGGAGTTAATTGTAAATTGCTAACATCTAAATTCAAGTTGAATTTGAGGGAAGGGTTTGGACTATACCTCTTTTATCAGATCCTCAACTGCTCTTAAAGATCCAAAATCAAAACTACTTTACATCTTTGAAAAGAAAAATACAAGTATCCCATGTAGAGCTAAGGTCTGCTCATGAAGGAAATGATTAGCACAAAGCTTTCATTTTAATTTTGCATCAAGAAGCTCTGCTTGATTAGCTCCTCTCCTGTGCAAATAAGAATAACAACCTGGCACTGGTTAGAACAGCCCTTGGGCTATCCTGCCAAGACATGGGAAAATGAAAGGAGGAAGAAGGAGGAGAAAGAAACCCCAGGGATGGTATGGACAGAGAACCTATGGGCCAAAACAAGTGAAAAGAGATATTTAATATAATATCATTGTCCTTCTCCATTTGATTGAAATGACTGTGTTTTGGGTCATACACCAAGATAATTTTGCCAGGTTTTCTGTGTGCAAATATACATGTGGAAGAAGTTTTATGATTCAGATTAAGCTTTATTTCCTGAATTCTTTATATTTATTTCTCTTTTTTAAAAAAATATTGATTTTACCATTAAAAAAACCCAAACCAAACACAACTCCTGGTGTGAAACATATGATAGTAAATTAACTCATGTTTTATTCTTAGAAATTACTGGTCTACAGCATTTTCCTGTTCAAAATTATATTTTACCCTCCTTAGTTAACCTTGGAGGAATCAATTCTTCACACATTTTTTACATGGGAGTAAAATAAGGCAGCAACCAACTCTTAAATTTAGGGTGAACTGCAGGTGTGGAGTAATCTTATAAGCACAGCCCAAGCTGTGAGCCTTAAAAATTTGTCCCTGAGCACTGCTGAAAATGCAGTTTTTCAAGCAGTGACTTGTTTAAAGTGCTGGTGAGCAAGAAGATGAAGGGGTTTGGCTGCAGGATCTCATGGTCTCACCTCCTGCTCAGGTGCAGCCTCAGCAGGGATGTGCCAGGAGCATTCACAATTTGGAGTAAAACTTTCATGGGGGATGCTGAGAGGCACTTGACCTTCTCCTTCCTCACGCCAGCAGTTTCATCTTTGCTTATCAGATCACAAAAACCATGAGATGTTTTACTAAACTTGTGTTAACTTTTCCAAAGGATCTTTTACAACCAGGGAAAATTTAGATTGGTGATTAAGAGCAATTTCTTCACTGAGAGGGTGGTCAAGCACTAGAAGAGGCTGACCAGGGAAGTGTTGGAATCACTGTCCCTCGAAGTTCCTGAATGGATTAATTCAATGAATTCTTCCCTTGAAGTCTTCATGAAACATCAGGATGTAATGTTCAGGGACATGGTTTAGTGGCAAACTTGGCAATGCTGAGTTAATAATTGGATTGATGATTTTCAAGGTTTTTCCAACCTAAAGAATTCTATGATTCTCTGTTTCTGTGAAACCATCGTGGCCAAGAAACCACTTGTTAGCAGAGTGGACTTGGGTGAAAGCAGTCCCCAGAAACTCCAAACTGTGATATATATATAGCTAAACTGACATAAGACTATCAGATCTTTAAACATCTTTATCTTTTTCTCTACACACACACATACACACACACACACACTTATACATACAGACATGCATGGCCAAAAATAATTAAAGCTATTAATTTCTCTGACCAATTTTCTTTAACTATTTAACTACAAGGTTGTCCAAGGGCTAAAGCCAAGAAATTCCTGCCTAAATGACTGTGCAACATGTCTTCGTTTCATAGAGTCTGAAAAGTGTTTTGTCAACACTTAGCCTGAGATAAATGGGAGGTTGGAGTTTTAGATCATGTTCCCAATCACTTGCTAACTGCAGCCAGTCACTGAATTGTCATGTCCAGGAGATTGCTTTCACATTCTTGTGAATTAGTGTAGCATGTGTCAGCATTCCTGAAGAGGTTTTCAGCCAGTTATGAGCTCTGTCCTTCTCAGAGCAGGAGTTCAGCAGATGCAATTCCACTTCTCTGGGGGAGAGAATCATCAATCATAATCATGCCTCAGTCTCTCACCAGCAGAAACAGCAAGAGGGGTATCTTGACTAGGCTTCTTAGAAGAAAATGAGAAAATACATCTTAAGATTAGAAATTACATCAGAGTACAAGGTTTGATCTCTTCTTGAATCCAATTTTTCCTCAGTTCAAAGGTACATCAATTGATTGCCTTGGGTCATTGCAAATAGTTCTATTAAATAAGGTCCTGCAAAATGTGAAGGGTGAGATGCACCAAGGTTTAAATATCAGTAGTGTTCACATCCACACATGAGCCAGTCTCCCTCAGCTGCCTTTATTGTCAAGTTAAAAAATAAAGGAAGCATTTGGGCATAATTTTTCACGTCCAAAAGTAGCTGCAAAAATAAATCACTTAACTCCATTGTTTGTCAATGGAGTTTGAGAAACCAGCCCAGATGCAGAAGTCTACATTTCACCTTATGCAAGGGAAAAGTCCCCTGCCTTTCTGAAGCCATTCAAGTTATTGTGTGCATCTCCTTTTGTGAGAAAGTAGCTTCCTATCCTGTGGAGGAAGTGTAGTTAGACTGGGCACAGAGATGGAGGGGGAAAAAATTGAAGTGATTAAAGTGTTGGAGAAAGGAACTGAAATAAAGAATAAACCAGAAATGACCTAAACTTCCAGCACCATAATTACAGCACTCTGAGAAATATTTGGGACTCCTAATGGCTGCTTCATGTATACTGGAATGTTTTTGTTCTCAAGCTAATGATCATCTGTTCTAAGTGTCATAGGTGAGATTGGAAAGAGGCTTTGGAACAGGATCCAGCATGTTTCTCCCATGTGAATGTCATGAAACCTGCACTAAGATCAAGACTTTTCTTTCAGCTTGACCTTGCTGTTGCAGGTGATGGCCAACATCAGGAGGAAGGGCAGAGTAGTACTTTGCCAAATATCTTCTGGTCTGGGTACTACAGACAAATTTTCTAAGAGGTGGAAGTAGCAACAAGCTAAATTAGGAAATGAACACTAAAGTTCTCCAGTGCTTAGACAAGTGATGTAGCCTAAAGGTTGTGGTATAAATGCCAAGGTGACTCTGCCAGTCACCAAGCAGTAGTCAGCAGTGCTTCTTCCAGGGCTCTTGAGCCTGTTGGTTCATGTCAGGAATGATGATGCCTGACTGTCTGGCCCCTCCATGAGACCCAGGAAGAGGAACTCCTCGTAGTCTGTGAAGCTGTCTAGACATCAGGCAGGGTGGTTCCACCCTGCCTTGCCAGGAGAAAAGAAGTTCAGTGCATGTGCAGCCTTAAGTGCCTGGACAACTCAAACCAAAATTAGTGAGGTGAGGCCGAGTGACTCCTCATGTTATGGAGATTTTAGGATGGCAGTTTGGGATTTGGGAATACAAATTCCTGTCATTCTGTCTGCCTGAATGACTGCTTGGAGATGCATACAAGTCTCCACACTGCTGTAGGCAACTGAAGTTTCTGACATCACTGGGAACAAACCTATCTCAACACTGAGTGATTTTTAAAAAACTCATGCCCCTGTGATGATCCAAGGGTTAGAGAGTTCTTTTTTTTCTGCCCACTGCTGTAGCAGAAGCAGCAATAAATGAGGTGATCTATCAAACAAAAAGATGCTCCATGTTTTTTTGAAATTGGACAGGAAATTGCACAGGAACAACATGAATAACATGCATGTTTGTGAAGCCCCAGTATCCTTTGCAACTGCTCATGGGCAAAGTCCAAAGATGTTCCTATGGTGGAGCATCAGCTGTAGTTTGCAACAGCCCTTGGAGCAGTAACAACCCTTTCCATGCCATTTTTTAGAATAATGGAATAACTAAGGTTGGAAAAGCCCTCCCAGGTCATCAAGTCCAACCATTGACCCAGCAATGCCAAGCCCACCACCAAACCATGTCTCTAAGGACAACATCTATATGTTTGGGTTTTTTTTAACACTTCCAGGGAGGGTGACTCAATCACGGTTCTAATGCCTGACTACCCTTTCAGTGAAGTAATTTTCCCTAATATCCAATCTCTAAACCTGGTGCAGCTTGAGGCTTTTTTGTCTTGTATTGCTCTTGTAGGGAGTGAGCCCTGCTGCTCTTTGAAGTGTATGTGGAGTTTTTGGGAAGCAGAAAGGGAAAAAAAAATCTGCAGAGGGGTTTTGCAGGGGTTAGGGTGGGGTGGGTGCCAGCTGTCAACAAAACCACTTAAGGTCATATTGGCCACTAAAAAAAGACATGTTTCAGCTTCACCTTAAAACAATCTCAACCCACCTTTCCAATGAAGAGAAGAAATCCCTATTCCAACATCACAGTGCCATAAAGGAGTAAATTCAGAGTAAATGGAATTTGTCAACCTCTAGGTTGAAAGTTCAGTTTTATATCTGGCACGCACCAAGTTGCCTGATTTTTTTATTTCCACATATTTCTAGGTGTAGTGTAAGGCTCTGTGACTGAGATCCAAACCTGATGGACTGTGAACAAGACCATGAGTGTCAGGAGAGAGAAGAAAAACTCACAGCAGCTGCAAGGAGAGAGCTGGGATCTGAGACCTGTCGGGCTTAGATATAAAGGTAAGAAGCATGGTCTCTGAGCAAAATCAATTTTATTCAATAGAGAGAAAAGCTTCAGCTCCAAAGAACTGAGGCTCTCATTTTAAGGTTTAGGAAGGGCTTTTTAATGCACTGCTGGGTAAGCCGGGCCCTTTTACATACCTGGGAAGAGGAGGCTAAACCTAGACCTAAGGGAAGTCAGAGTTTGTTCCTCTCTCCATGCTGTGGCTTCAGCATCTTTCACAGAAGGAGAAAGAACTTTTAAAGAGCAGTAACTGAGGAAATCATCTTCAGAGTGAGCTCCTCTCTCCATGGATCCACAGGTGCCTGCCAGGACCTTGCTCCAGGGTCACAGCCTCCTTTGGGCATCCACCTGCTCTGGTGTGAGCTCTTCCATGGGCTGCAGATGGATTTCTGAATCCCTGTGGTCTCCATGTCCTGCAGGGCACAGCTGCCTCACCCTGGGCTGCACCAGGGGCTGCAGGGGAATCTCAGCTCCAGTGCCTGGAGCAGCTCCTGCCCCTCCTTCTCCACTGACCTTGGTGTCTGCAGGGCTGTTCCTCTCACAGAGTCTCACCTCTGGCCGTAATTATCTCTGTGCAATAACTTTTTCGTTCCTTTCTAAATATATTATTTCAGCAGTGTTACCACCATTTCTGACTGGCCCAGCCTTGGCTCAGTCTTGGAGCTGTTTGGAATTGTCTCTGCTGGACATGAAGGAAACTTCAGCAGCTTCTCACAGAAGCCACCCTTGTAGCTCCCCTCTATCAAAACCTGGCCAAGCAAAATCACTAAGGACTGGTTGTCCATCTCCCCACCAAGGATTTCACTCTCTTCAGCCCAAAGAGATAAACCATGACCTTCCCTTCTCAGCAGATTGCCTAAATCTCAATAGAATAGCAAAAGTGTCAGGCTGATATTGTTGCTACTCAGGAGGGATGCTGCTGCTCCACTTCTCTGTCAGCACTTAGCCATGCTTGAAGTGAAACATCTAGTCCCAAATTGTCATTTCCCTGAAGGCCACAATGCATGTGTGGAATTAACTATATAATTAGATTATCCACCATGATGGCCCTGGCAGGATGAAATATTTTGAGCATAAGTAAAACAGCTGTATTATGAGTTAAGAGTAAGGTAACATTTTACAGACTTTTACGCTACAACAAAGAAAGATAAGTGTGACATGAAAGTAAAAGTCTTTTATCTGTGTATGTCTTTGAAAACTCAGTCTACACAGACTCAAAGCATCTGTTAATCAGATTATAGGCCATATCCTGCTCCCAAAACAGTTAATGGCAACGCTCTCATTGATTTCCTCAGGACAGAAGCATGCCCTGAAGGAGGACTCTACTTCTTCATAGGCCTACTTGTAGAAGAAACATTTGTGCTATTCAGAAAGGCAAAGCAATTTCCTGGAAGCAGAAACTCCCACCTGCACTTGTAACAGCTCAGGCTATTTTAGGAACTGAAAAAATTCCACCCAGCATTAGGATTACATTTTCAAAAATGTTTCCTTCATGTTTCTCATGCTGCTTTATGCTACCCATGAAGGAGGGGGAGCTGCTTTTTGATTCACAGGAGTCACACTTTCTGTGGATCTTTTTCTCCTGTCACATCTTCTCTTTCCCAGACTCTCATATTAATTTCTGGTCCTCAGACCCCAGTTAGATGAATATGGGAAGGTGAAACATTTTTACCACTCTCCACAGAGGTGATGGGTACTGGAAATAGCTGTCCACACCAGACTGCAGGATCACAGCTGATGTTTGTGTTGCTGTGGCATTCTGATGGTGTTAAATGCTTTTGCTCCCACAAGTATTACTTCAAGGTTATCATTCATTTTAGCACTTCTGATTTAGTTCCTTTTACATTCCTTCCTACTGTATTGAAATTTTCCCCTTCTTTGTGCAGTGGTGAAAAAGAGCCAATTGCTGCCTATATGCAAATAGAACAAACATATAGGCATATACATATACACATATATTTAAATTACTTGTAAGGTTTTGACCATTAAGTAATAGCAGCATAACATTCATTGCCTTCTTGAGGAAAACCCTAAAAGTAGAAATTTGGATATTTCTTTACAGAATGTATGATTTAGGGCTCCTTCATTACTTCTTGTTGCTGTTAAGCCATTGCAAAAGGGAATGATTTGTGGTTTAGCCCAGAATCTGATAACTGGATGCTTTTGAGATGCCTCACTGGTGTGGACACTGAAAATTAGGAGAGATGTTGGAAAATTGTGATCACAGTGGCTAGCTGTCTGTGACCTATCCCCTTGGGGGTAAGGATATGGGGGTACAGATAGGGCTGTGCCATCCTGGAATGTAAATTGCCTTCCAGCCTAGGGAAAACAGCTTGGTCAGCTGCTGCTGGTAGCACTGCCCATTCTCCTGCCCACTGTGATAGAGGGACACTTCTCCATCCCACTGGCACTAGGATCTTTGCAGTGACAGGTTTGGACTGCCTTAAAAATATGTCAGTAGTTAATTTTCAATCTATTAATTCCCACAGCTCAACAGCAGCAAACAAGTTTTCAAGGGCTTCCTGAGTACAAAATCTGGACCGAAATCTCTAGCTATATAATTTCATCAGCAGGAAGTACCTTTTGCAGACCTCACTGCTACTCAGATAGAAACCACAGATTCTGCTTCTGTTGATAAACCCCCTACATTAAAGAATTCAGCCTTCAACAATTTTCAATTCCAAGCAAAAACTCTGACAATTTTATTTCCCATGTGCTTCTCATTTTCCAGTAGAAATGCAATGTCCTCTCCTGCTGCATATCAGTTTAACTCAGCCCACAACAGCAGGGAAAATTTTTGGAAGCTCATTTTCCAGAATGCTTGTTGCTTTACATTGGCTGGAAACTTCCCCTGCACCTGTCCTAAAACTGCATCTACATTTAGCCCAGTACAGTGTTAATTTACAATCATGCAGAAGCCTTAAACAAACTGCCTTAAGTCTGCTCTGTTTTCAAACCAGCAGCTCATCTTTATTTCCACTTGTGTTCAGAGTTTCTACACTAATATAAATGGGAACCACAATGGATTTCTAATGAAATGGAGCTATTTTCTCTTACTGTCTCCTACAGATCCTGGCCTAAGTATAATTTTATTTATTATATTTATATTGTACCTCTATTCCCCTACTACTTAAATGTGAAGGCTTTTTGAGACTGCATTAAGCTGTTTGACTTCTAAATGCAGCACAAAAATTCTTTATGCATTTTATGAAGTCCTGCCACAGAATGGGTAGTTGCCTTCACTAAAACATTATGAAACACTAAACTTTTGCTTTGAATTCTACTGTTTCTAAACCTGAGGATGGTTAACTTCTTATTGTCCATCCAGTCATGACCCCAAGTCTGTCCTTGCTTGACAAAACAGAGGGAGCATCCCCAGTGTTTATTCAGTGGAAGATGTATGAGGGTAAATATGGTTTACTTAGGATTCAGGAAACAGAGAGTTTATTCACTTCCCACTGCCTGGCCTACAGTCTCAGTGGGATGAGCACATTCCCTTTCATTAACTAAGTACACAAGTCAAACTTCACTGCTGTGCAGTGCTTAGAACATTTCTAAATGTGTGCTCAGTTCCTGCTGGGGCACAATCCAAGCTTCCATTTCCCTGAGAAAGACATTAATCATAGAATCACAGAAGCCCAGAATGGTTTGGGTTGGAAGGGACCTTAAAGATCATCTGATTCCTACCCCATGCCATGGGCAGGGACACCTTCCACCAGAGCAGGCATCTCAAAATCCCATTCAAACTGGGCTTTGATGCTTCCAAGTATGGAGCAGCCACAGTTCATTTGGAAAACCTGTTCCAGTGCTTCACCACCCTCACAATAAAGGTTTTCTTCCTAATATCTAATCTAAATTTCTGCTTTATCTCTGTCGAGAGTTTGAGGCGCTCTGTACTCTCCATACAAACATGTCTAAAAAATAATCTGCCATTCTTTTGAGAAGAAACCCTGAAGGAAAATGCCTCCTTTAATGATTAAGAGCTCAGTTGGATGGGAAGAATCCTGCATCTCAGTTCCTGGGCTGGAGACTGCTTTCTGCATATTGTCTACTGCCTGTTCCAGAGGGAATATGCATTGGCTTCTAGGCTGCTTTCTGATCACATGCAACCTGTGTAATTGCTGGGCTCTTAAATTGCGATATTAACTTGTTGCTTGATTAATCTTATGAGTTTTTGTTGGGGTTTTCTTTGTTTGCTTGCTTTTTATTTTTTTTTTTCCCCTGCAGATGCATTTTCAAAGAGAGATAAATCAGCATCTCCCCATTGCTCAGTCCACTACAATTAGCCTGTAGGTTTCAAAGTAAAGTCCTTTATTTCATGATGTGTGCATGGATGTACCAGTGGGAACAGTGAATCTCCCATGTCCAGGATAAATGGTCTGACAAGATTCTACTCCACTGTGGAAGGAAAATGAGGGGTTTCCTTCCTGTTCTCATTTCAATATCTTTTCTTACTTTCCTTTTAGTGCCCAAGTTGGGAATCTTTAAAACATGAGGGTATCTCTTCATAAATATAAGCAAAATGCTTGTGCCTCATCCTAGCAGTTATAATCTGAAACGCTGCACAGTCAGTGACTCATTTGTGCATCTAGATCTTGCAAAATGTTTTTAATAATGATTTGGCTTGTGGAAATGGTAAAAAGCTGCCTTCTTAAAATACTGACTAGCTCTTGAAACCTAAAAGTTCTTCTTTCATAAGGTTTTAGGATGTTTCATCTTAGGATGGTGACAAATCTGATTAGTTTTTCAGTAGCTCTTTTACTAAACTTAACAAAAGTAGTTATTTCTTCCTTTCTTCCTTTCTTTCTTCCTTTATTTCTTCCTTTCTTTCCCCTTTCACAAATGCATGAGTGTACCTACAAACAGAAATGTTCAAGGAAGGAATATGAGAGGATGTTTTATTGGAGTAGGCAGATTTTATATTGAATTGTATTTTTTACTGTTGATTTATTTTAGGAAATCTGCCCTTCTTAGATTCCTTCCATTGTCAGTCAAGCAAGACTTTTTCAGGGGGAAAGTTTCTGCGAAGTCTTTGCTTGGCATGTTTCAAGTCCCATCTTTGCAGTGCCAGGGTGCATCTCCCACCTATAACCCTTGGTACATTTGAGCTGGCTGCAGGGAGGGTTAAAGGGGCCACATTGCCATCTGTAGGCATCTCACATCCTAAAAAAAAAAAAAAAAGCAACTTTTCCTGTTTTCACATGCAACCCACTGAGCAGAGAGGATGGAAATCTGGGGTTTCATCTTTCTCTGTTTGCTCAGCCCTGTTTTTTCCCCCTATTTCTGCAAATAAAAGGGTTAAGTTAAGGAACAGCCCCAGAGAGGAATTGGGGATGTAATTTTGATGACTTTTGTGGTCAGTTGTGCACTAGCAGTGGGAGGGAGTTGGCACTGGAGATGGGTTTTTTTGGGTGTTCTCACATTTTGTGATATGAGTTGAGGTAAATGCGGATGTTAATGTTGCTATATCTGGTGATAATCTTGGTTTTGAGTGATTTAGTTGATAAGAAATGGGTGTCTTTGAGTAACCTTAGAACAAGCTTTGGGTTGATTTTCTTTAATATTATATTTACTGCTATCTCTGATGCAGTTCTTTTAAAGAAATACAGAATCATATGTTCAGTACAGCAAATTCACAAATAGGGATTACAAGATGGGATTTGTTCTTGTTGGTCTCTGGCTTGTCTGGATGCTGGTTGGCAAATACAGTCCAAAACTTTATCTTTTGGTCTGGTGTAGAAAAACATTAATATCAACAGAAGCTGGAAGGATATATTTAGCCTGAAAGGTTTAATAGCTTGTGTAAGTTTATATTTCTTTCATTATTTTCACTGCAGTAAATGCAGAAAGTCCACTTTAGGGTCACAGACTTCTTGATTTACATATTGTGCTTGGGGTTTATATTTTCTCACTTTAGTTGGCTAAAGGTAAGGCATTAAAGCTCATTTTATGTTTTATGAAGAGAGGTAGGTTTGAAGCTTCAGAAGAAAATTGGTGCTGCCTATTTTAGGACAAGATAAGTGGTTGATGTCCCACTTATTTTCTCTGGTGGACCAGGGGATTCAAATTATCTCAGTGAGAAGACTGCAGCTGAGCTAACTTCTCAATTCTCTTTGCAGTCCATGGAGAACACAATTTTTTTTTGAATGATTCATTCCATCTTTTTGAGACACATGTTTCAGACTAGGTCAGGTGGAGGCACTGGCTGTAGACATTTTTAACTAACTGAATTTTTTCCAACTGAAAATAGGAGAACTCAACTTGATCTTCTAAATAAATACAAACAAAAATCACTAAGATACACCTAATATGAGAACTAAGACAATGCAATGACAGCCCAAGTGAGGATCATTTGCCAGAACAGCCTGAGCACATACTAAAAAATATTATTTAGTATTTTGGTTAATAAAATCAGTTAGCTTAATACACTTTTATTATGTGAAAACCTTTCTGGGAAAAAAAAAAAAGCAAATTAATGTTGAAGTGGCAATAATATAATTAGTGTTTTATTACTACATAGAAATTAATTTTATGTCAAGTACAGGAAGTATATCACATATTTTTATTGTCAGATAACCTTTTATTCATAAATCCAGCTTCCTTCTAGACTACCTGGTAAAACCAGAAAGATATTCCTTTCTGGTGAGATTGGCTGGTAAGGCCTGGGGTTAATACCAGCAGTCAAAATTAATTATTCCTTACTGTCTTGGTACAAGAATTGGAAATTTTATTGACTTTTGTTTTTTTTTTTTTTTATTCTATCAATTACAAAAAAGTTTGGTTTTGTGTGTGTGGTTTTTTATGTTTGTTGTTTGTTGTATTGGTTTTTTTAGTGTTTTGGTTTTATTACTGTTTTATTTTCTCTGTATGCGGGAAAACGTTTTAACTGCAAAAAATATATTTCCTTCAAGCTAAACTTTTCTTATGTGGAAACCTCTGTACAGGCTCTTTGGCTTCTCTCTACCTAGGATATATCTGCTCCTGACTGCACAGGATAATTTTTGACTCAAAATCTTGTATTTTAACAACCCTGATAGAGTTTTTGCAGCACCAGACTCTTTTTCTGATAAAGGGAATCATTTACTCAGTTTTGGGGAGGCATATCAGCTCTAGTAATAGTGCTGGCTATTTGGAACAAATCCAACCTTTTTCTCCAAGTACTTGAACATACACTCACTTCTCTTTTTTTTTTTTTTTTTTTTTTCCCTGTAATTTTGCTTGTAGATGGGGCCTCTTTCCTCCCTTTTGAACACAGGAATGAAAGGATTTCTCCCCTATGCAAATGAACAGGAAAACTTCCTTCAGAGTAATATGTATAAATATGACTACTCCATTTGCATCTATACTGACATGTAGCCAAATCATATTGTATTTTTTTTAATCTTAATGTGACGAGTAAACCAGCTTTCTATTTGTTTTCTCAAGTAGTTGTAATTTGCCTCCTTCATCTCTAGCAACCACACATCACCCTTTAAATTGGTAATGGAAAAGGGTGTTACTTTGGTTGTGTAGAATTAAGGAGATATTGCCTTAAAAATGCACACAGAAGCAAAACCTGTAATATCTGTTTCAACACTGTTGTGCTTTGACCCAGATCAGTAAACAGAAATTAAGGATTTTATCTCACAACAAGGAAATTGCATAAATATTCAATGACAATGGTCAACTGAGGTTAGGCCCTTCATGGCATTCTCTTATTTTCATGTCTCTGTGTTGTTTTTCCTCCAGACATATGTTCATTGGAAGGTTTTAGTAAAGCTTTGCTTTGGCAGAAGTCCCCAGAATAATCTGTCAATGGAAAAAATTAGTTTCATGTTACCTTCAAAAAGATAAGAGTGTTACCTCACTTCAGAATTGAAGATATCAAAGTAAGGAAATGTCAAGTGACTTATCATGTTGCCTAACAGGAATTTTATAGATTTCTGAAAGATTTTGGAAGACTAGACTTTTATGTCAGCTCCTTGTCCTTGGAGATTTAAGCTGATCTTTTGGGTTGCTAAAACTCACATTTGAATGGCACTCTTCTCTGTATCTATTTAAAAATCTGCTTAACACAAAGCCAGTGTGTAAAGCATGATCTTGGCCTTATGGAAAGAACACACTAAAGCAAACACAGGGTGGCGAGTCAGAATTAATATCCAAGGCCCTATGCACAACATTAGAGTCACTGCAGCTATAACTGGGATAAAAATGACATTATAGGGACATCTAACCAATAATGCCATTTGACTTTGGGTGAGGAAATCGCACAGGGAAGCTGTGGCATCCTGACCACAGGAGACACATGTCTGCTAATGCTGGGGAAATTTTCAGAGCAGAGAACTTCACAGAATGATTTACCTACAGTTAAATAGAATTGCAGAATAAGAGGTGAAGTCAGTTGCCACTGACACCCTCGACCCTCCTGAATTCAACAGATATTGTACTAATGGTTTCACTGTAGGGAAAAAGTTAACCTCCAGGATGTTTTGGGAAACATGGAGGAAAGAAATCAAAGAAAGAACATTGAAACAGGAAGGACACAAGCCAAATGGGAGCCTAAGTGAAGAGCTGTAGAGAAGTGAGTATCCCATCCTTGATTTAGACAATAAAGTAATTTCTCATACTCACAGTTGGAAAGAGGAGCTTTTGGAGTGCCAGCAGCACTCAAATTCCTTAAACCATCAGGCCAATAAAAAAAGACTTCACATTCTTTATTCCTTATATTTCCAATATTTGTAAAGGGACTAAAAAAGGGGATTTATTCATCACTCTGATGCTTGGATCTGGCAATCATGCTGCAGGGCTTGGGCACGGGATTTGCATTGCAGATGCCTGTTCTCATGGGAAACCTGCTGGGTACTGAACTCATTTCAGAGATCCTCATAGCTTTTGATAATTCATCCAGCATGGCCAGAAACACTACTGGATTCTTTATAAACCTTCCCTAGGTTTGTGTGTCCTTCAGGATCTTTGTCTCATGTAATTTTTGTGATCTGTATTTTTAACTGGAAAACTTCAAAACCTGATATCACAGGTTTGGCCAGAACACATAAAGCTTAATGTTATCTTGTGTAATACTCACCCTGGTCAGGATTTAATTCTATACTTTCAGATATAAAAGGCAAATCAGACAAATTTTCTTCATCTCACTATGTCTCCTCCTGATTTCTGAGAGTTGTTGTGGTCACCCTATGCACAATGAGGTTCTCTGCCTCTCCCTGTAACAACTCAGGGTCACACTAAACAAACTTCATTATATTATTTTGTCTGGTTTTAAATATATTTTTAAAATTTATTATTATTTTGCTTTGACTTTTACCTGTTTATTTTCACTGGATATCTTTTTTCTTTGTGGCAGAAATAACCAGATTATCTGTTCTTTTCACCTTGTAGGGTCTACTCCAAAGCCCATTTAAGTCAATAGTTTCTTTCCTCTGACATCAATAAGCTCTGGATGAGGCCCAAAATGAACACAAGTAAACTCAGTTTGATAGGATGGGTATTAACTATACTGATTGCTACTGGAAACAAATTTATGAGCCTCTCACTCTAGGAGCCAACCACAATAATTTTAATTATACAAAAGGAAGTATTGCTCGTGTAAAAACATTCCAAATACTTCCATTTCTTTCAAGCTACTTCAAAACTGGGCAGAACTACAAAGTATTATTGAAAACCCAGGATGGGGTGGAGGGGTATTTCCCTTCCTCTGAAATTCCTCCCCCATATATGCATACTGCTAAACCATCCCTAGCAGGGATTACTTTTATCTCCAGCTCATGAAGAAATTTCTGAAGAGCTGTTTTGCTTTTGTCCTTGGAATGCGCGGAGTTGTGCAAAATGGGCTTGTGTTTCCATAGGATTAAAAAAGAGAAAGTTCACTTCTTGGGAAGGGAGCTCGAAGGGAGCCACGTGGAGCTTTCCCTCTCCATCCTTTGCCAGCACCAAAGCTCCTGTTGTGCAGGATACAATGCAGGGGATGAGCACCACTGCTCAAGCATTTCAAAGTGAGCACCCTGCTGAGGATCATCAAGCTGCTGGAGATGTACCCAAACCTGCTAAATTGCATATCCTGCATATCAGGTGAGTAGCTACGGCAAATTTATCCTTCATCTGTGTGTAGCTATGCCAGCACTCTGTACTGAAAATTTGTGTCTTCTGGGAATCTAAACAGCTTAGTGTCAATAATCATACAGGTTTGGTCTGAAGGACTGTGTTTCAACACTTACAAGAGATGAAGAAGGATAATTTTCCTCATTTAGCCAAACTGAGTCTTTCTGTCAGTACTAAGAGCAGCTGTGATCCTGTGTTTGAACAGAGGTTCAGGTTACTCATACTCAATCTTGGAAATGACTGACATACCCTCCAACAGATCATGGAGTATGTAATCTGCAGATCTCTGCCTTAGCTCCCTTCCTGCGTGATGGTGCTCCTGATTTAGACTGTGAACCTGGTCAGGGATTGCATTTTCATTCAGGAACTGCTTCTATTTGTCATGGTTGGATTGCAGTCCCAGTTGGACCTCACAAAGTTTCTCTCTTTGTCTCACTTGTTGCTCTCATGGCAATGCACATGAAGCAGGAAGGAGTAGGTTTTTCTCTTCTCTACCTTCCTTGGTTTGCATGCATTTATATGGATAGGATAAAATTCTCTCAAGATATTTGGCTCAACACCCTTCAGCACACCACCAAAACACTTCTACTCCATGAATTTCAGAAATTTCCATTAAGTGGAGGGTAAAAAATATAAATCAACAAATCTAAGCTTCTGTGAAGAGAATTCTACTTCTTTGTAGTCACACAGATACAGAACAGTGCGGTTGCATTATCTTTCATCTGCTAATTTCTAAGGATTTGACAGAAATTGCACAAAGGAGCATTGCTGTGTACTGGGAGGCAGGCAAGTCTAGGGATGGAGGGATTATCCCAACCTCTGCCCCATAACTGTGCTGTGGGACTCTGATCTCTTCTTGCTGGCAGAAGGAACAGTCCCCAAGGTGAGGACAGCACCTTCTGCACTGTTCTTTCACCTCTAAATGAAGTCCATATCTAGGGCAGAGACAGCCATGGAGTGATAAAGGCACCTGTAAGAGTTAAAGAGTTACTGGGAAAGCTGAAAGAAGCAGCTTGATATGAAATGGCTGCACTGTGAGCCTGGTAAATGCTCCCTCTCTCTTTCCTCCTGTGAAACAAGAGCAGAGGCAAGAGGCATCCACCTGGGCTTGTGGGGAGGAAAACAGGCTGCTCTGAGGCACTGCAGGAACATGCTGCTGCACTCTGGAGACAGATATTCAACATTCATAAGCAGAGAAGACCCCTGTGGCTTCTTAAGGTGACATGGGAAGAGGGGAAAACACAACTCCAGCATCTTGACTCTTAGGTTGTGCTAGATGTGGCCAGTCACCCTGAAAATCCTCTCCAGCCAAAACAAACTGAGTACTCTGACCTCTTAAATATATTCTGCTATAAAGATAATATTTTCCACAGATAAGAGTGCCATATACATTATATATGAAGCTAGAACCATCAATAGTCTATTCATGCTTTCCTTCCTCTTCGCTATGTGAGACAACTCTAAGAAAACAATCTTGATGTAAATGAAAATTAAAAGAGATATAAGGAAAGGAACCACATAACAGAAGCACAGAGGTGCTGGTTCAGGGAAAGGTTTTAGCCCTGGGAAGCAGCTGGTGTCTCACTTTCCATCAGAAAAAACACTCCCACTTAGAGGCTTTTCAGTTTTAGCCTTTGGGTTGTAACAAAGCTCTCTGCTGTTATCTTTTTTGCCAAATGCCTGTACTGTAATAGAAGGAAAGATCCACACCAATGGGGATGGAGTGCAAGTATGGACTGAGTGGGGATGTTTTGTATAAGGAAAATAAATATAAACATTCTCAGAAGGGAAATACAGATAAGGGAATACATATTTTATGGAGGCCAAACAGGTGAGCTGAGCCAGACTCAGGAGAGGGACTTTGCTCCTTCCTGTTTCATGCTCAGCTCCTGCATTTGGGATGCCAAAAGGAGGAAGATGCAACCCTAACTTTCCCTGGAAATTCACTTGAAGGTGGAATGCAAAACTTTGAAACCACAGGGAGAATTTTCATTTCCAACTAGATGTTTAGGTATCAGATCTACACATAAACTTATATATAAAAAATATCTGAACCAAGTAATCCTGCCAGCCCTCCATTGCTCCCAGCACTCTTATTAACAGAAGTCTAAATAGAAGAATTTCACAGAAATATTAAATGACATGATAGAACTTTTAAGTAATATTCCTGAAATAAATCAGGCAAATATTTTCTGATATACTTTAATTTTATTCTTAAACTATCACAGCCTGACTTATTTCCCCAACTCTTATGAAGGTCTAAGTGTTAAAAAAAAAAAAAAAAAAAAAAAAGATTTTGGAACCTAAATCTAGAGCTGTAATCCCAGTAAATGCAGAGTGTAGGAGCACATTGTGGCATCTTTCTGTGGCACAGAGGCTGATGAAGATGGTGTGGCTCACATGTAGGTTGTATAAATCTCACCCTTCAAAGCCATTTACATCTAAATGGATAACTGGGACTGGTCCCTGGTCTGTATTGAGTCCGAGACTATGACTGGTAATTGTTAAGAAAATGTTACATGGCCCCAGGCCTGAGCAGTGATCACCTTAAAATGCAGAAGTATCACTGTGCTCTTGATACAGGCTTCTGGAACTCAACCTATGAGTAAACTTGACTGAAATACAGGGTTGGGATTCAGTCTGGTGTGGACATACTAGTGTGTAAATGTTTTGATGTAGATAACTAAATATTGAGGTGATAGATATTGATAACTGGAGAACAGAATGGAGATCTCAGACGAATTCAGTTAACAAAATTTTGGTGTCTAAGGGTTAGATATATTTAGGAGGTCATATGGCATGCTTGGGACCTTTATGTCTCAATACCTTAGGGCTTCTCAAATGTAGCAAATGTCAAATGTGGGAACAGATAAACCCAACATATCTCTTGACTGTGATGACAGACTAACATTTCCCTGCACACATCATGTGGAAATTTATCTGGATATAACTTGGTCTTGAACTGAAACCTTTCTTAAAGGCTGCTTCTCTTTGAAAGGCTCTAACCTGAGAGCTCCATTCACTCTGGGGCCCTCTTCCTCCTAAAAAGTGAAGCAAAGAGCCTGCTGTTCAGGCTGCACACTCTGAGATGAGCAGGAGCATGGTCTTCACACCTTGTGATCATCTTCCACTCAATATGTGTGTATGGGGGAAAGCAAAGCAAAGCAAAGCAAAGCAAAGCAAAGCAAAGCAAAACAGACAAACAAACAAAATGTCAAGACACTTTGAATCAGGAAAATGTGCCTACTAGTTACAGACAGATCAGCAGAAAATATCATTCCCTGCAGCACAAAGTCAACCTGCACCTCTGCCCTGGCTTGCCTCTGATGGGGTACACAGGCTGGAAGAGAGGAAAACAGTTTAGGCAACCCCTTGTTGAGGGTGTGCTTTAACCCAATGGCTACTTGGATAAAATATTTTTGTTCCACTAATGTTTTGGGAATTTTGGAGTTTTTAATGTGTGCCAGTCTCTGTTTCTGGAAACTTGGTTTTCTACTGTGCCAGGGCATCTCCTTATAGCCTGATTTAAAGTTTATGTCTGAGTTTCTCAGGTCTGCAGGCAAATAGAAATGTTAGCAATGCTAAATAATTTAATACCTGAGCTTCCTCTGGGCCAGTGACTGCAAATGGAAACTTTCCCCTTCCTATTGGGATCTGTGTGGCAGTAGATGCTGTTGGGTGAGGATAAACAATGGGACATCCTACAGAATTCTGTAATGCACTGCACCACCAGCATTACCCAGGGTTGTCCACTGGAAATGAAGAGATTCTCTCCTAGTTGTTTTAGCAAAACAACAGGATTTGCACAGAACTTTGTACCATGCATCTGCTCATTTTTTAGTAAAACAGGCATTATTTCACATGGCTGGTGGAGGTTTGAAGTTCCTGCATAGGAAGAACCAGTATCTGCTCTTTTGCCATAATGCCTCTTATGGGATTTGGGTGAAGGAGTTTCACAGATTTTCTGGAACTTTTAAACAGACAGAGGGCTGTGACATTAACCCTGACAGAACATTTTGGGTTCTTCTGTTCTTTGGGATATGTTATAGCACACAATTGAATTCCTTGTCTAGAGAAGACAATATTTATACTCTTATTTATACTATAATTTCTACTACTATTTATGCTTTTATTCATAATATTATTTATTTATATTTTATTATTTGCCCCAAAGGTCAACAGACCCAGGCTAATTCAGGGAAAGAGATCAGACAACATTAAAAACAAATAAAAGGTTGGCTTTAATTGCAACAATGCCTTACTGCTCAACAAACATGGCCCTGCTCTTGCACAGAGATCCTTGGAGGCAGATTGCAGAAATAGAGGCCTAAATTAATATTTCAAATGAGCCAGACCCTTTCATTTTAAACAGAGCCTCATTTTAATTAACTTATTTTGGCAAGGATAAACAATTCATGAATAGTATTGTAAATTCCTTTCCTCCACATACATTTCAAAACTGTCAAGATACATAAGGGAAATATTTATTAGACACTTTAGGAAGTAGCTTTTATGCCATGACCTTATTCCAATTTCTTCTCTCTCTTTCCTTAGGTGTTTGGAAATTTTAAACTCCAGATGACAGTCAATCTCAGGTGGTTATTTCTAAGGACTGACAGCTTTGAACCCTGTGGAGGAAACCAAAATAGAGCGAGAAGGATGAAAGAAAAAATAAAACAACAATGAAAAAAAAGAAAAGAAAGAAAACTTTTTGCTTAAATTAGGTCAGGAACCTCTTGGCACTGTCCACATTCTTCTTCAGCACCTTGGCTTTCTGCTTCATGTCTGAAAGGGAACAGAAAGAGCAGATAATCAGCCAACCCTGGTGCACTTTCACAATTTCTGTATAAAATTTCACTTAATGCAATTGTGGCGCCAGGGCTGGGCGTATGATGGTACCATTCAGAATATGTTTATATAACATGACTGCATGCCACTGTGATCCTTTAAATTCTTTTCTAAGAGCTTTACTCACTCCAGGTTCGCTCATCCAAAACCCTTTATAATCTCAAATATCTTTGTTACTTTCTCCTTTGAGCAGCAGTGCTGGAGGCAGGGGGGAAGGGGAAGGGGAGAAAGAAGAAGGGAAATATGTAATTGATGTGGACACTGGGAAGAGTTTGCTCTTTTCCCCCATGCCTGGGGGATAAAAGAATTTTTCTTTAATGCAAATTCACTAGGATATGACAACTTTTGCAGTAACTCTAAAAGAATATAAAGGGAGGATTTGAGTTGCTTTGAGAAATTCTTTTGGGAATTTTCAATTTGGAATTTTGGGAAAGTTTGGGACACATGAGTGGAGCAGCCAAGGAGGGCACAGAGAGCACAGTGGAGTCGTGGCTTCTCATGGCTCCATGCAAGTGCCTATCTCTCCTCATTCACTGCTCACACATCCCTCCAGCTCCTTGTTCCTTCTGTAGCTCGGGGAAACACCTGGACTCATACTGTCACATATTCTCCTTTCAAACCCTTCCTGATAATGTCCTTCCTCATGATGCACTGAGAATAAAAAATACCCTCATGGCAGGGAGGCTGCTGACCTCCCAGCGTGTCAGACAGAGGGACATGACATCGTTGCTTCTTTATTTTCCCTTTCTTTCTCCATTCTTACTCTGTTCTTTGCCCATCTGGCATCCCATAATGCCTTTATCAGTGATATCTGTGGGGATATAACATTGTATTATGGCTTGAATAATAAATAAAGACATTTTTCTTAGGGAAAAGGGTTCCTCATAAAGCATTTTTTTTTTTTAATAAACATGCTCTTCCAAGATTACTAATAGGATGTTTAAATGCATATTCCAGCTTTTGACTTGGCTCAGATAACTTCTTCACAGTTTGCTTTAAAACAATATTATTGCCAGACATGGAAATAAATGTGTCTCCTTCCAGACAGAACAATGACAGCCTTTCATCTGGATAGGACATTGTTCCATCATTTTAACCTGAGCTTGGGGATTAAGGCTTGCAGCTCCTCATCAAGTGTCAAAAAGTACATTAGGCAAATGAAATATATTGCACTGTGGGCTATGTTACTTATTTTTATAAACAGTTCTTATAACTACAGCAGTGCTGTATAAATAGGAGTTTTGTAGGGTATGTTGCGGTTCTAAAATATTAAAAAATAATTTCTGAATGATAAAATACTTCCAACAGGCAGGTGGGTATGTGCTGTTGTATACTCATGACACAGAAAAAAATAGTAAACTCCCTCAGGGCATTTTCTCAGTGTTGTACAAGTTATTTCCATGGAGTTTCCATGGGCAAAGGCAAAGAGACTAGTATAGATCCTTACTTTCCAAGCCTCTCCCACTGTTAATTCAGCATGCTGAGACTCAGTTTTCCTATATTTTCAATCTGTATTTTCTTGAGGACTGATAAATGTAAGAACCATGCATTTTTTTTTTTGGCTTGCAATGAACTGTCAAGACCATGTCTTTCCAACCTCCTGCCATGGGCAGGGGCACCTTCTACTATCCCTGTCCAACCTGGCCTTGGACACATCCAGGGATCCAGGGGCAGCCACGGCTTCTCTGGGCACCCTGTGCCAGGACTTCACCAGCCTCACAGGGAAGAATTTATTCCTAACATCTTATCTATTCCCACTTTTTTTTTTTTTTTTTTTTTTTTAAGCTGAAAGCCATTCCCCCTTGTTCTAGCAAGAGCAAGATAGCTGCACTGGCAAAAAGGAGAGAAGCATGAGTGCTGGTTATTGTTGTGCCAAGGTTTTTTTATCCCACTTTATTGATCATTTATACAGAGATCCCAGGTATGGCCCTGGAATCCAGCAGCTGGCTGGACTTGTGAGCATACAAAGCTTCTCACAATCAGGCCACACCAGTATTTTCAGAGCAAATAGCTACAGAAGCAGCATGTATCAGGAAGACACCAACATTTAAAGATAATTTCTCTTTTTCTGGTAGCAGGCAAAAAGCTCCAGGCATTACCTTTTGCTCAGTTTATCCTAAGGGAGGCATTATCTGCTTCATGGTGCCTTTCCCCACTTCTCTCCCAGCTCACCAGTCCCAGGGCACCATGTGCTGATCCAACACCCACTTCACTTTAAAGCCATGTTTTGGGTGAATTTATGGCATATTAGCTCTTTTCTATTGATACTTCACCCATACATACCCATAGAGGTATTTCCATCAGGAGGTAGGTTCCTATCCACTGCCACAGAAAGTGTGGCATGCTCAATCCCCTTAAGAGCTGCTCTAGATTAACAGCATAGTATGGAGCAAAGGAATTGCTGTTGGATGTTACAGGACACTTCTGTTTTTGTGTTTGTCATGGGTGTTGATCCAGACTTTACGAAAGAAATAAAAATTTTACTCAGAAAGAATAAATTTCCATATGTTTTCAACTCATAATTTGAATTTTTCCTCCCCTCAGACTGTGTACTCAGATATGTTGAAAACTGTTGAAAAGGAAAAATTCTCCATATTCTAGCTCAACAGGACATTTAGTTTTAATTTTTTGCTAGTAAAAATTTGCCAAATAGAAAGAAGACTTTGACAAATTTTATTTGAAAATGATCAAGATAACAATAATGAATTTATTGACCATTGTTGTTTGGCTGAGGTTATTTTGTTGTTGTTTTGGAGTGCAGCAGTTTTTCTGGAATCTCAAAACAACATTGTTGGATATGGAACTATCATTTACACAACTCGATTTACTGAGTCGTGGCATATTGGAACCGACTGGGAATCCTCCTTTGAATATCTGATTATCTGGATGTGCTGTGAACACACTGAAAATAATATGAACTTTAAATGCATGCCCTAATTCTTATCATAGCGGTGCAGGAAAAGGAAATTTATTTCCATGCTGTTTTCTTCATGGCCTTTTTGCTTGCAAGTAAACACATCCAGTGATCATTCTGTGGATGTGTATGTTTTAATAGGCATTTTAATAAAGTAATGTAGAATATGTTTACTGCCATTCATTAAGAGTTTGATATCAAAATGTCTTACAACCTGTCTAAATTCATAATAACTGCATACTTGTGAATATTTCAGCTTTGCCTACAACCACCTTGGAGGTTTATCACATTATGCATAGAAAAATATTGTGGGAAAGCACAATAAATATAATCTCAGCAGCTATTCCCTTCAAAGACTTTCAGTTTTATGCATCTTGAATTCTAAATAGGTTTATTGCCAATTATACATGATGATGAAGCAGTAACACGGAGTATATGCCATATTTAAGAGACTCACACCAGCAGATGCTCTTGTAAATGTATTTTGCTCCAAACCAAGAAATCAGTATTGTGAAATCCCCCCAAAAGCTTGCCGCTGCACTTTCTCAGCTCAGAACTTGTAAGCATTTCTGCTCTTTGATGGATGGATTCTTATAAACTCTGGCCAAAAGCCACCATGACACAAAGATGTTTGTTTGTGCCCAGTTTTTCTGTCCTGCAGGAGCACTGGAGGTGTGCACGAAGCTCAGGACCAACTGGGATAACATCCTGTATCCAGGCAAAATTTGCAATGCAGAAAACACAGACAAAAGGGCTGGAGGGGACTTTGGGAGGATCATCCAGTGCAATTCATCATTCCCTGTCCTGCTGATAAGTGCTGAGGGGAACAGATCACCTTCATGGCTGGGAGGTTAGAGCCAGATAATCTTTAGTGTTCCTTCCCATCCCTACCATCCCTAGATTCTATTATTTTATATTCTATTTCTTCCCTTCTCAGCCTTCAACAAGCCCCTGTTTTGCTGTCTTTCCTCCAGCACTGTGCCATTTATGTCGTTATTTCTCCAGACATTCACCTGTCTCACCTCTTTTTTTAAACCAATTTCCTCAATACTAGAAACTGCATTTCAAATTAAGCTAAGCAGAACTAACAGGCTGCTTCAGGGGTTTCATTTAAATATAGTGTGCAAATAGAGACAGAAAACAAAGGAAGCATATTAGATTTAAATTTACACATCTGGAACAGTCACAGAGAATTTAAGTCCTTGGTCCTGCATCCCACTAACTGGAATGATCACTGAGATCTTTTCAAGGTCAGGTTGGATGAAGCCCTGAGCAAAGTGGTCTAGGGGAAGGTGTCCCTGGGCACAGCAGGGGGTTGAAACTAGATGATATTTAAGATTCTTTCCAACCCAAACCATTCTATGGGTTCTGTGATCTTTGGTTTTGTTAGCGTGCACCTCAATACTGCTGCAGGTTTGAAAAGTGAAAGGCTTTCCCAGCCTCATGCCAAAGTAAAGCTGTGACAAGAATCCAGCACTGCTTAGTCTGAATTCAGTGCCTTAACCACAAAACCACATTTTTTTTGGTTGTTTTTTCTTTCTGTGAAAGAAAAGATTTCAGACCTTTCAGAAACAGAAAACAATAACCACCTGTCTGTAACAGAAAGCTCACCTTCTTTTATCATAGAGATGTCACAGTCTGGTTTCACTGTTCTTAGAGCTGGCAAGACAGAAACTAGCTCCCTGAGGTCTGTGGTAATTTCAAATGTGATATTCCATTAGAATCTCCCTTTCTGATTTGTCCCAGGTATCTCAATGTCTGTATTTATAAGAACTCCAAAGGTTTAAATGATTTTGATCGACTAGTGGTAAAATTTCTCCTTGACTCCTCCCTACCCATGGCTAAGCACTCAATTAGCACAGTGCAAGCCCTACACTGCTGTTGAGTCTCTTCATTTATCCAGACTTCCTTTAAAATAAATCACTTCCTCTCACAAGACTTGGAAAATATTGGTCTAGACCTGTGAGTGCATATGGCTTTCTATGCCACCCAGTGAATCATAGAGAAATTTTGGTACTGAAAAACACATGTGCCCCTACCTAAACATCTCTTTTGACAAATATAGGCTGGGATAAGGCAAAATATTCTAAAATCCAGAGTAACAAGTATATGCTGTTCACATTTGAAATGTGAGTAAAATTTTACATGGAAATTTCAGCCCAAAGGTATGAATTTTTTATTCATCTGTTATTCAGCCCTTTTTCCCCTATGTTGCACCCTGTGAACTTTACTCACCAGGGTCTACCTCAATTTTAATTGCATTAGCACATCTAACGTTCAGATACTTAACATCAAATAAACAAAAATGAAAATTCATTGCACATCTGAGAATGTGTTCCCCATTCAGGAAAATACATGGAAATGCCTTTAAGCCTATCCATATTAAGGACAGCATGTAAGCAAATAACGTTAATCTTGTACTAAGTATGTGCTTAAATAAATGAAGATGCCTTTCCAGCCTATATTTTTCACTTTGCCTATAAGCACATCAGAACTTCTCTAAGCTTAAATTATTGGCATAGGAAGGATCTTATTGTTACAAGCCCAAAGTAGGAGGTCTAATAAAATTTCCTAATCTGATGAACCACGCAAAAAGAACCAGAACAAATATAATTTTATATCTTTACTTGGGGGAAAAAAGCAGATGGTGTGGCTTGAAGTTTGCTCCTCTATCTTTTATTAGGCTGTAACATATATAAATTATATCAAACACTGCAATAAAATGAAGCTGGATTTTTGTAGGCACAGATCCACTTAAAAAGCTGTATTTTTAAAAAAATCCTGTAGGAAATAGAAGTTGTACATAAAATCACATCATATTTAGAAGGAAAGCAAATAAAATACAGATGATTCTATTATAACATTTTAAAATATGTATTTATCACATGTTGCCATTTTCCTTTCTGAAAGTGCATTGTTGTAGTTATTCCAATAAAAATAGCAGTTTGTGCACTGTCTAACAGCAGCAAATTGAGTATCCCCATAATCAGGTAATATAAGGTAAAGCAATAAGGAAAAGAACTTTCAAAAATTCTAAATGAAAAGGAAAAAGATCATTTTGGAAACAGTCCAAGCTTTATATTTCAGGCATCAGACATTCTCTCACTGAGGAATGGGAAGGAGGAAATTTACCTAGTGGGAATCACTCGGCTCTGATTCATCTTGCTAAAATTTAGGTGCCTAGGTATCTAAAAATTAGGTGTCTAGTCATGGCTAATTATCTGTGTTCCTTCTGTAGTCAATAAAGAGAGATAAGCACCTCTGGAAGGTGATTCAGTCTACCTATCTCAGGACATTTATCTTGGAACAGGATGAGTTTCCTTGTCTCCCACTGCCTATTTCTGTCTGTTCATCACAGAGGGAGCTGAGGTGGTTACCTTAGGTCAGATTCCTGACTAGTAGATAACTACATTTAGGTGAGGTGATTCTCTTCATAAGTAATTGCTCTTATTGTTGATAGCAGGGATAATTTCCACTGATATCAAGGCACGATGTTTATCTGTACACTGTGTGTGATTTAACCAACCAACTTTTCCATATGGTAATAGTGCTTTCCAGAAAGGGAAATTTGTGCCTGAATTTGTACTTGCCCAGATCACCCCTTCCAGGGGCTTCCCATCTTAACTTGATATTTACCAGTGGAATGAGCAACTGCCAGAATCCACTCCAGAAATAAATGCATTTAAGTGAGGAGGGATAAAAATATTTCTCTCTAAATAAAACAAATATATCTCTAAATCCATCAGCATTTAAACTCTGCCCACTGTTCAATATGGAATTAAGTCTTCCGAATTTTTAGAAAACCCAATTTTCTGCTAAAATTCTAAGTGACCTCAGATTAAAAATGCAGCAATGGTCAAAGAGTAACGTAGGCCTGGTTTCAGTTCTGCAGCTGGATCATCCCTGGGATTCTCCTCATATGGTGGAAGAAGAGGAGGCCAAGTGAAGAGGTGTCTCTCCACCTTCCCAGTTCTTTAACAGAGAAGACATTGCTCTGAAGCCCTGCCAACAATACCTGTGACATAATGCAAGCCACCAAACTTTTACTCAGGTGATTTAACTCACTAGTTTAAAAAAAATTAACAACAACAAAAAAAACCTCTTGGGAAAAAATGAATGGAAAACAACCCAAGTATTACACAATTTTTTCATTATTTCAGGCACTGAATTTAAAAATACTTGCTGATTGTGGTAGAGGCTGCATGAACTGAATTTTAATGCAGATTTGGTTGGTCCAATGTAGAGACAACTAACTCTCAACATGGTAGCTGCAAATCAAAGATTGCCCAGAAATAATATTTTTTTAAAATTTTTGAAACAGAATCAGGCTTTTTCATGCTAAAGATTTCTTTTAGTCACCAAAGCCCATAAAGAATTCAACAAAATTTTAATTTGTCGATCTGCAGACCAATTTAGCAAAACTGGAACTGGACATGGTTTGTTAATACAGGTTACAACTCAAAATGTGGAAAAAAAAAAGTTCCAAAACTTTGTTCCGCATTATGACATTTCCCCTCAAAATGTCCAAATTGGATAAGAAACTCCTTTGAAGCTACTCTAACACACAGACTCAAAACCTTAGGGCTTGTTATTGTGAGTCTCTAAATGCCAGGTTAATGGCAAGTCAAGAGTAGGGCAAATATCAAAAAAAATTCTAAACACACTTTTGTCTCCATAGTCCAGAGCTTAACTCTTGGTGCCAAGGAGAAACCTGTGTTCAAAGGGATGGCTCAATTTTGGGTTTTGTACTTCAACTGGGCATCTTACAGCTCATTGAGTTACTGACTGATATTGTCTATGGATGTAAGAAAAGTTTTGAACAAAAAAAATGATGCAATTAAGTGAGGAAAACAGGGGTTAAATATATCCCCTGTCTTTCTGATGCACAAGCCCCTTAGCTGAATCAAGCTCCATTGTGTCTCAGAGCTTTTTTTGTTGTTGTTGTTGTTGTTTGTTTGTTTTTGTTTTTGTTTTTGTTTTTGTACCCCAAAAATACTAGTGGATCCAACAAAAAAAGCTTTATCCTCTCTGCAGAGCTCATTTTTCTGTACAAAACTGTAGAAATGTTAGAGGGGTCTGTCTGAAAATTTGCTTTAGTCGAGGCTTATGATAAACTGGCAAATCCTCAGCCCACTTCCTCCCAAGTAATGTTTGGGTATTGATTCTCTCATGGGCATGACTTTGTTTTCTGCAGAACGTCAAAGAAATTTGGTAGTTTGGTGACAGTTACAATCTGTGTCCTGCTTTTTAAAAAGCATAGTTAAATATTCTGCTGAAGAGAGTTTGGGTGTGTGAGTATATGTCTTTCAATCATAAGCAGATTAAGTTATACAGAGTTAAACAACCTATTACTGCAATTCTTGGGGCAGGGATAGTCTTTCTGCTCCAAGTTTAATGGCTTGGAGCAATAAGCTTGTGGCTCTTAGCAACTGCTGAAACACAAAAGGTAAATAAGGGTGTTTAGAACTGGATCCTAAGCCTTTGCTCTACTTGGCAGTTGTTTATTTGGGTGACTCCCATGTACTTTGGTGTTACTGCAGGCCACATTGTCACCTAGGTATATATTGCAGAACTGGCCTAGAAAAAACAGACAGTGCTACTTCTCATTGCTTTCTGTGACCAAGAGAAAGGATAAAAAAAAAGAAAAAAAATCATCCTACAGGGTTATTATTCTGGCCTTTCTTTGATCATTGACTTCACTTAATTTAAAATTAAAGAGAGATCAGAAAGAATAAATGCATATTAAATTAATAGCACCTATTCAAAGACTTGCATATTGCAGATAACAAAGTAATGTTCACAGGAAAGATAGAGATAGAAAATAGGATGGAATTTCCCCTACTTGTTATCATTTTCAGAAGTCCATATTCATGCTCATTTAATCATTACCATAATCTGTAGAGAAAAATGGCCATGACAATCTGCATCTCACTACACACACACACACACATGAATATTAGCTGGAAAGGAAACACATGACCTGGTTCTTTTCTCCCTTATCTGGGCATTATGTATACAGGATTGCTTGTCCAGGATGTGGGTGACCCAAATGTCATTTTTTTCTTTTCTTCAGGCTTCCATCATTTTTTTGTCCACAGGCATTGCCACATCACCAGGTTATACCAGAACTCAAAAAAAATCAATGTTGTTTTTTTTTTTTTTTTTTTTTTTTTTTTTTTTTTTTGTTTTTTGTTTTTTTCTGTGAAGAATAGAGTCAGGGGTTCATGCTAGGAGGACTCCATGATTCTCTGTCTGTGGCTTAAGAGTCATGACATTCAAATAATAAGAAATGAGTTTTGGTTCACAGTCGATTATTCTTCATTATTTTGCAAATTATGTGGTGAGAAAACTGTGGTGTTAAAACCAGAATGCAATTTTCCCTCTTTTTTTTAGTATTGTTGCTGCTTTTTTTTTATTGTTGCTGAGTGTCACTGAAGCCCTTCTCTGTTATGATCACAGAATCACATTGGGTGATGTGAGTGGTGTGACCAACTCAGACAACAACCTGGTGTGCCTGGGAAGCTCTGTGGATCTAATCCACACATTGGGTTCAGAGTCACTTGAGCTTCTTTGGTATTCCAAGCCCTAAATCATCCATTTAAAAACTAATGTCACCTCTTGAAATAATGATATTTTGAGGTGTCATGTTAGCCATATCATTGAAGGCTTTCCTCTTGAAATAAATGAGACCTGGATCAGAACATGGTTGTTTAGCCAGGAGAGATTTTGCAGAAGGGTCTCTCTCAAAAGTGTATGGAGGTTCTGCACAGTTTCATAATGTACAAGCCCCTTTGATTAAGCTCTTTTCATTTTCAAATTACTTAATTACCATTCCTCTTTCTTTCAAATCAAAATGTGCAACAGCTTATCTCAGTCATTTGAGAAGGCTGGTAAAAAAGGCGATATCACCAGGAAATTAAAAAATAAAATAATGATAATGTCAGTCAGCTTCAAGAAGAGAAAGAAAATTGACTCTTAGTAATGTTATGTATTAATTACAGTTACCCTTATTTAACATCCCCATTATATTGCACTGAGCAGTGCCCAGTAACCCTGGTGTAAAAGAGTCTTGTCCACAGTTAAAGGTTCTCTCCTACACTCTGCTGTCTTAAAGAAGGAAATTTCATTTATTCATTATATTCATTGTGATATTTCTGTTCCTTGAAAGTAATTCATCTTTTTAAAAAAAAATTCAGAATTCATTTGTATGGATCAGATTTTAGGCAGAGGTGATTTTCAGATCAATCTAAAGTATTCACAGGATGGGAAACTAAAGAGAGATTGATTCTTATTTCACCAATAAAAAAAAAAAAAAAAAAAATCCTAAAGAGAATTTAAAAAGTATAAACTTTTCATAAGCATATTCTAAAGGAAGTTAGTTCAAAAAAGCTGTTACATATTTCTCAGTAGGTGTTGGGACATTATGACATTTTAACATTGATTTTTTTGAACACTTTGGAGTGTCTAACATTTTCAGTGTGAAAAGCACTCAGTTGTACCAAAATGTTCGATGGTGCTAACTATGGTTTCCCGAATTTTAATTCGATTGAAAAAATAAAACAAACAACTGTGATCAGTAAGACAGAAATCCCATAATAGAATTATAGAATGGTTTGGATTGGAAGGGACCTTAAAGATAATTTCATTTCAAGCCCCTGCCATGGACAGAAGTACCTTCCACTATCCCAGGTTGCTCTAACCCCCATCCAGCCTGGCCTTGGACACTTCCAGGGATCCAGGGGCAGCCACAGCTTCTCTGGGCACCCGTGCCAGGACCTCCCCACCCTCAGAGTGAAGAATTTCTTCCTGATATCAGATCTAAACCTGCCTTCTGTCAGCTTAAAACCATTCCCCCTTGTCCTATCACATTAGTAGAGCACTACATTTCAGTATTTGCTATGGAAATATTGTTTTCAGAGAGCTCTTTTTTTTTTTTTTTTTTTTCTTTTCCATAAATGTTTGCATATTTATTAACAACAATGTGTGGAAGAAATCTTTCATGCTTGAAAGAAATCTAGATTGCATCATATCAGAATGAGTGGGAAGCATTCTGAATTTTTTTTAAACAACAACTTTACTTTTGTTTAAAATAAAGAATTTAATTTTGATTTAATACCCTGGATAAAAACCACAAAACCAACCAAACAACAACAGCAACAAAATCCCACCAACACCCACAATTTTTACTTAAATAGTTTTCTGCTTTTCAGAAAATTAATTTTGCAGGTACCCATTTTGACAAGAAGCTCTGTGCCTAATTTTATACCAAGGAATGTGTGCTCTGTGGAATGGCTGAGGTTTCCCATTATTCTCACCAATAGTGGTGTGGTAGGGATCCACCATGCTCTGTGAACACAGCTCTTATCTACTTAAGAAAGATCAGTTCAACCTTACTCAGTTCAATAACTCAAGCAATTTTGTCCCTTACTTGATAAAAACTCTTTCTTTTTAGCTTTTCTTCTGTAGTGAAACTGCACTGTAGAGCTTAAAAAAAAAAAAAAAAAAAAAAAAAATCAATCAGCTCTTCTGTTACATTATTGTCCAGAATGGAATTTTTACTGTAGGACAGATGGTTCAAAAAGCAAATGGTTCAAAAAGCAAATAGTTAAAAAAGCAAAAAGTCAAAAAGTAAATAGTTAAGGTCTATAAACACAATCCAGACCATGCTGGTAGTCAGGAAGGTTGATTTTAGTTGGTAAATAACTTTTAACTATTTCCTGCAATCTCTAAAACATCTCCCTAATTACTTATTTCCACATGATACAGTTTTACCATGGTGATCATGCAGATTTATGTTGAAAGAGCACTAGAGATCAGACTCTGGTCCATGGCTGGGATGAACATCACTTGCTAGTGCTCATCTCCTGAGCATACAGCACTTTGTGTACATATTGAAAACCTACAAGTCCAGAGCAAATCTATATCCTGCTCAGGCTAGCCTTAAAAATCAATAGAGTTGGCCAAGTTTCTGTGTCTGTGACCTCCCCATACTGTAATTACAAAGTCACAATGGATGTAATTGCTCTATAAAACTTCCACATACCAGGGAAGTACAGAACAGGAATAACATTGACAAGGTATACTTTGTACATTATGGTTTGCTTTTTTTTCCTCGGGACAGTAAGGCTCCGTTTAGGGTGTGTTGTGGCAGGAGGTCTGGGTGTATTTTTCTTCCTGGAATGATGAAGTGCAAACAGTTTTCTCTTTCAGACCTGGAGGTTACAGGTGTGCCACCATGTTTTCCATACCACTGCAGCATTCTTCCCTACTATCATCATGCCTGTAAAATGAACTGGGCTCTTGCTCATACACTGTTAAAAATTTACTGTCAGCTCCTGATTTATGGACTTGCTTTGCAAAGTCCTGAGCTTAGCACTGGGTGATGCAGCCCCTTTGGATAATTTCAGCTCTTCCATGACACAATAATGTGATTCTCATTGTTTCAAAGAGATCCTGGACTTCTGTCCAGTCCAAGGACTCTGATTAAGGAAGAGCCACCTCTAAGTTCAGTCAGTGATGAACCTCAAATGTCTCAGGAATTCAGGATGAGACAAAACCTTGAAGTTTCAGGTTTGGTTTTTTTAAAATGTTCAAAGCTTCTGGTTCTTAAAAGCCCATCTCAACATCTTTTCAGAACTACTTTATTTTTTAAAAATATCTTTCTTTTTCCACCTACAGAAAGAAAAGGCAGAATTTTCTTCAAGCTACATAAAAATCATTTAGCCCTAAATTTGCTTCAAACACTTCTCATTTTTCTTCATTATTTTCATGGGCAGGTTTATTTCTTGCTCATGCTGTATCACAGTTGGGCTTTTTTTTAACATATTACTTAAATATTTACTTTTTGAAACATTCATTTCATAGCAAAAATTCAATCCTGGACAATAATATAACAGAGTTTAGTCAGAAACAAAATGTTGCTTAAAAAAGATATGTGGCAAATATTTTGCAGCAAGTGTACAAAGTACTGGGAGAAGCTGCTGTTGGTGTTTTGACAGATCAGATCAGCCAATGTCAAAGCTGGCTTTCTGATTATGTACAGAAGTTAGTCCTCCTGACACAAGGATTCTTGAACTTCCTCATGATGCAGATAATGTCTTCACATGAAGAGAACCTCACACACACTTAGAATTTGTCTCTGTATTTGTTTTAATCACGTCAGGCTCTGAGTGGAAATGAAAAAAATATTTTTAGAGGGAAAAACCTGTGGCCCAGCTCAGATGGCTGCTTTTCAGTGATCTGAGTCATCCCCTGCACATGCTTCTTTCTCCCTCTCCTGATATTAGACAGCTCCAAGTGATCAGCTCACTTTTATACCCCTTCAGAGTCACATAGATCCCTATTGTGACAAGTTGCATTGAGAGTGATTTTATGGGTATATTGTGTTTTCTCATGATCTGCTCATGAGCAATGAGGACAAAGGATTAGGTATGCTTGACTCTTGGCTGCAGAAGTGGGTGCAACAGCACACAGTGGGATTCTGCTTTGGGAGGAACCCCACACAAAGCTTGATGGATGGCCTCTTGTCCTCTATCAGAGGATTAACACACCACATGACTGCTTCAAACATGGTCAGACAAGCCTCTTCTGTGATGTGTTTGCTCTGTGTTCCCATCTTGTAACCTTACATGTAGGTTCTCACACAAGCAAGGAGAAAAAATTCTTCTTTAAAAAAAGGGAAGGCTTGGTAAAACTCTCTTCCACTGCCTAAGGGATGGCACTGAAAGATGAGCCCAGACTGTTGCCAAATGTGTTCTAAAATAGGTGCAGAGGCAGTGCTGGTGTTGCAAGACAGGGCCTTTATCACAGGGACTCTGTTTACTGTGGAAGTGCCTAAGAGCTGGAAGTCTCCCTGGAGAGGCTGTGGGATCTTCTTAAATTCGTAGGGAATTACAAAACTTTTATGGGCAAGGCTCTGACCAATCTACTGTGGAAGCAAGAGACTGAACTGGAGATTTCCAAAGGTCACTTGAAGCTTGGCTGATGCTGAAGTTCTATGATTTTATGTAGAGGAGTGTGGAAGACATGACAGCATCCATGTAATACAACGTCTAGTTCCTAGAGCTCTGTTCTGGGAAAAAAACACAATGTCCAGTCCTGCCAGGGACAGAAAAATAATATGGTCAGATCCCAATGGTAAAGAGAAAAAAAAATGTCCACAACACATCCACATCTCTCATTTTAACCTTAAAATCTGGAGCTACTGTCTGGATCATGAAACTCTCCTTGATCTCATCTCATCAAACTCATCCAGTTTGAGTCATCTTTGTAGAAAGATTTACAAATGCGGCCTTTTAAATCTGATTTTGTAAGGACAGGAGGACTCTGCAAGCCCTCACTGTGTATCTGTGAGATCACAGAGTAACCTGTGAACTTTTTGGCAAATTTCATCTCATTGGATAAGTTTTGAGAAAGAGTTAAACTTTCAAAGGAAAGGAATTCCTAGGCAATTTTTCCCTCCTGAAGAGAGATATCTGAATAGATAAAAGAGAGCTAAATAATGCAGCTATTTGAGGAGTTCTGCAAATGAGAATCCACTTTTTATCAGTTTGTGTATCTATGTATCTATCTATCTCAAACTTGTATACTCCCTTTATTATGAATGCTCTTATGCACAGTACATGCCCGGAATAGCAAGACATGCATCTCACCTGATTCCCTGCTCTGGTTGCATTCCACATTTAAGGATTAGGATCTTAAATACATACATAGGAAAGTGTGAGTCAAGGACTATGTTAAAACCATAGTTACAGAGAAGATTAAAAGTGTTCACTTTCTATCAACTACTTACACCTTCTAACTCTGGATGTGTGTTTTCATATCTGAATCAGTTTTGGTGAATTGTTCCAGATTCAGATTTGTCAATATTACACTGTGTCTGTATAAAAATTAATTTTACTTCACATTTCTGTGTTTTTTGTCATTTTGTTTTCTTTTTTTTTTTTTCCTGAGACTAGCTCAGTCAAAACTCCTTTATCAAAACTGGTGTAGAAGCAATACAAACATTATATTAATTTATTGCAGTAATGTATTGTTAAAAAGACATTAATAATAATGTAACTTTAATTAAAAGAGCTGTGTGGCAAAAATGTGGGGATATGAGAGGTCTGTCAATGCCTAGTGTTGATTATATAAAACTGTAGTCACACAACTCAGAACTCAAACTCTAAATCATCAAAATACTAATGCCTTTGAGAAGGAATTTTAAAATGGCATAAAAGTTGGACACTGAAACAGAAAGATTTAAAATAATCCACAAATGTTTCCTAGAACTAAGGGAGTTAAACAGGAATGACCTCAGATGAATTTCTGAACTCCAAAATTCCTTCTATAAGCCATGTGAGGGTGTGTATAGAGTTTCTATTTCTTTTTTTTTCTTTTTCTTTTTTTTTTTTAACATATGAGTAATTAATCATTTTGAAGTGTTTCAAGAGGAGTAGAGCCTCAGCCCTTTTCACTTTTAAAATCTGGGCTAAATATCATTGTGAAAAATACCCTTAAGCTTCAGAACGATTCAGGGGGGCTCAGTAAACTTATCACTGTTGAAATTCCATAGACAGCATCAGGCAGGAGTGAGATGAAGTGATGATAATAGTCCTTGTGGGTGTTGATGTGTGCAGGTCAACCCCTCACCCTGGCCTGGCCTCTTAAAACATTTTTGACTCATTTGTTCCATCAAGGAGTCTTAGAAAGACCAACACAGTTGTGTGATGGAGTTGAGAAGGGGTTTTAAGGCAGGTCTTTCTCCCCAGGGTCAGGGTGGAAAGCAGATGTGGTATCTAAAAAGTGGGGTTTTGAAAGAAGGGGTAAGGCTAGCAGGAAGGGAAGGGACAGCCAGACAGGAGGGAAAATTCAGACCTTCAGTAGGAGCCATCCAAAGAGCTCTGCCACTGCCCAAGCCTTGTTTCACCAGGAAGAGGGGAGTGGTGAAGGGGAGCAAGGGTGGGAAGTTGCTTTAACGTTGGTGGAGAACACATTTCCCATGTTTTTGCTGGCATTTGGCCCTCAGCAACTTTCCTACCTGGTTGTCTGAGTCACAGCAATTCAGTCTCTGTCCGGAACAATTCCAGCCAGTCCAGTCCCGATTGACCAAATGTCAATGATTTCCTTTTTTATTTTGGAGTGCTTGTTTTGGTAACCTCTATTCATGGAGGAAGTCTGGATCTGATAGCTTTCCTGTTTCATTTCCTACCTGAATTTTATGAGTGATCATCTTTCCTTGTTCTCAAGCAGCAAGTCTCCATGCAGTTTCCCTTCTGGAATGATTTTTGCCATTCTTTTGAATTCCCAGAAGAGATGTTGAACAGTGAGGGAAAAAACTTTTCTGGTATGACTGGGAGCACACTCTCTGTCAAAAAAAAAAAAAAAAAAAAAAAAGAGAGAAAAGAAAAAAGTGTGTGAAAAAGATCACAAAAGATGTTAGGTTGGATACCAGCTTAGATTCATCCTTGAATGGGTAGAGTATGTTTTGATAATAGCCATCTAACTCTTGCTTGTATGCATTGAATTTTCTCCCTGCAGTAACATTGGAATAGAAAAAGCAGCTACAGATAAGATTTGTATCATTTTTCAGAGAAAAAGTAAAAAAAAAAAAAAAAAAAGTGTTTAGAAACAAATATTTTGTGTTCATGTTCAGGATTACTTTTGAGTTTTGGTTTGAGTTCAGTTGAACTTTTCATAAACATTTTTGAAATTGATTTCTTAATTTTAATAAATTGGATATCAGAGAGTTGTTTTACACTCAGATGGGGGAAGGCAGCTTGTTTGCAGAGGATAAATCCAATTGTACTCTCACCACAGTATTCCACAATATCACACACTATTGAGTTTAGCTATCTTACTAAAGGTTTGCACAGCTACACACAAGATTAAAACTAGATTTTCAATGCACTGACAAGTTTTTTTCATGAAGAATCATGTCACAAATACTTTCTCCTGTGTGTTGAAAAAGTTAATGTTTGTGGAGCTCACTCTGCACTCACTTCACCGAATCCCTGCTTTCTTATGCTGCTTTTTAATATCTAGTTACTTGTAAGTGATAGCTTAATGTAGGATTTGGAATGCTAAAGTCATATTTATGTTCACTAATGGAAATAATAACTTTTAGAATTAAAGAATGGCTTGGGTTGGAAGAGACCTTAAAGATCATCTCTTTCCCACCTCCCTGCCACAGACAGGGACACCTTCCACTAGACCAGGCTGCTCAGAGACCCACTAAGCCCAGCCTTGAATACCCCTAGGGATGGGGAGTGTCACTTTGTCCTGGTTCCAGCCAGCTGGGAGGAAAGGAGGCTCTTGTGGGTTGGAGGGATTGCAGAGGGAGTGGTTGGGAATTGTCAGGGATGAGCAGTCACATGTGAATCATTAATTTCTTCTACACTCTATCGGTATTGTTGCTGTCACTGCTCATTTTCTTATCTCATTGCTCTTTCCAGAAAATTGTCATCTCAAACCATGATCTTTACCTTTTGTGCTTCCAATTGTCCTCCCCATCCTGCCACAGATGGAGGGTGAAGGTGAGGGGGCATTGAGCAAGCAGAACGTGGTTTGGTGTTTCAGTGGAATCGCTGAATTGGGGAATACCATTCCTAAACCACAACACATTCCAAATATATTTTTAGCAACAGCTGTGATACATGAAGAATAATTGATGAATATTTCCCATGCAAAGAGATGTTATGATACTTTTCAATTCTTTCTTCCAGCATGCTTTCTTCTTACAGATGAATGCACATTTCAGATACTGTACTATTCAAGCCCTTATCAAAAACTGAAAATTTTTCTTCCAATCTACTAAGATATTTTTGAGCTAATGATATCAAAAAGAGACATTTTTTTTCCATGTATTTATTCTTGTTGCATGGAATCAGAGGGTTCATTTCATATTTCATAGCTTTATTAGCCATTGATTTCCTTCTGGAATGCATGTGAAGCTCCTTTTATCACCAGTGGGAGCCATATATTCACATTAAGTTGAGAACAGGTCCTGATTCATAATAATTTTTCTTCAAGTATAGGTGTATATCAGAAATATACCAGGTGCTTTTCTTTTTTTTTTTTTTTTTTTTTTTTTTTTTTAATATATCTCATTGTAAATCCTGAACAGACTTAATTACTGTTTTTTAGAGCTGCTTGAAAATCTCTTCAGGGACCCTTTCCATTATTTTTTCATATCAAGTTAGAGTCTTTTTTTAAACCATTTATATTATTTCTTAGCTAACCTTTCCATTCTGTCAATTCTTTTCTTGAACACCAAAAATTTTGCCTTAGCAGTACTTCATTCTATACTTGAACATCTAAGTCTCATTCCAAAACTACATAAACCAGTGGAAAAGCTCCTACTTGCCACGACTGACTATGGATCACCCCTGCAATAAGCATCACGTCAAAATTCAAAGAATTTTGTTTTATGGATGTTCCAGCTTTTCTGAGAATGAAGCAAACGGAAACCCTACATCTAGATATTTATTTGTTTTTGTCTGCCTTGTTGATTTTGTTAGTTGTTGAGTCAGTTTTTCCATTGCTACAGTTTCCGCACACTTCATTAAGTTCAGTCCAATTCAGCAACGCATTTGAAAATGCTTGTTTCATATATTCACACTACCAAGCATATTGAAAAAGTTTACCAACAAACAGCAAAATGCTAAAACATGAGCATAATTTACTATAGTTTTTGACCTAGGTCAGGAAGATCACCATGAATTTTCAGATGTCAATTTATTTACATGCAATTTATAACATTTTGTTGATTTTATTCCATTATTTCTTTTTTGTTCCAATTCCTTCAATTTTATTTTCTTCTTTTACTGGATTGCATCTCATCAACTTAGTAGTGTGTGATAATTACACTTGCTTAGTAATATATTGCAGTAGATGTCAAAAGAAATCTTATATTTTTTAAATGCTTATCGAGGGCTCAGACAATAATCTGGAGATTGGGAAGTGTAGGGTATAAGAGAGAATGAAGGACTTGTTTTCTCTCCTCATTTTTTAATTCAATCAACATACAGAGGGCCTAGATAATAGTCCACTAAAGCAGAGTTCTGCTTCATGTGCACACACAATCAAAAAAGTTTAGAGTTTAATTTGAATTAATAGATTTTTATAGAGTTTACCTATAAATTTTACCATGGAAAGTAGAGGTGATGGTGTTTGAAGAGACTTCTCCATGTTCACAAAGGAGTAGAGCTGAAGATACAGCCCAGTTCTTCAAAAAACTGGCCCAGGGATTTTCTAAGGGTTGATCATGTGCACATCAATAGGAAGGAAGATATTCAGTCCATATTTGAGCTTATAAAGTGGTGTCTTGAAAGGAAACATCAGCAAAAAAAATCAGCACAAATCTCTGGATGTCTCCTGTTTTTTTTTCATTTAAAAAAAAGGAATAAAGAAATGTTTATTCACACACACAGACATACATACACACACATATATATAGATATATATATACAACATATATATATATATCTGTTTCTTTCCAGCTAAAGTCATAAACATGCATCTTCTCTGTTTCTTATTTCTACACACTTACTGACATTTTTTCTGATTCTTCTCCATTGATTCTAACTGGTTCTTTTCACATTTCCATTTCCATTATTGCTTTTCAGAGAAAGAGGCTGGTAGGTGACAAACGTGGAAACATTCTGTAAATGAGCTACATAATCTGCAAATAAATTGCCATTTCTTCAGAAACAGTAAATGAATAATCTATAAAGATGTACAAGAGAGTTCCTATTTTCATAACCTGTATGTTTTATAAACTCATAAATGCAGCAGATGAGCAAGTCAGAATGGAGTTGCAACATTCTGCTAAATCATTTTGCCATTATTTTTTTTTCTTTTCATTATAGGAATAAAAAGTTATGGAGACTATTATCCTTTTAAAAGAACCCCTTTCTCTCTTGTCCTTTTTTCCTCCTCAGTATATTTTTTTCTTCTGAGGATTTTTCCAGACTGTCAATATGTTTTCCCCAAAAGTACATGGGAAGTGGCAAAATGCATTAGAGCTATTACTTTCCTCAATGACTTTAATTCCCAAACACTGAACTTTTAAGAGTTTCATGTCTTTTGGGTTATGCAAAGCTTGGTCTGTATCAGAATAGGAGACAAGCTAATAGCACTCTGTTTACCTACTTCCATATCTTCGATTAATCACCCAAAGAGCCCAAACGAAAGGCAGCTCTAAACATTACTAAAAGCTACTGGTTGGCACCATTTGTTTTGGTTGAGGGCAGCAGAAGGAAATGGAGATTGGTTTTTGTAATTAGTTTAAAGATATACCAGAATCAGTTCAACATCTTTCAATCACTATTGATTTATGAAGCTGTATTATTTAATTCATTATAAAGGAAAGCTGTTTTTACATTGGGCCCTTCACTGTCATGGGAGCAAGTGGTCAGAACAGTTCTGAGGGTGCCATTTTATCCAAGTGCTTTCAGAATAGCACAGGATGTGTCTAGAAAATATATTGGTGGTGATAATTTTATATGTAAACACACACACATACACAAAGTGCAACATCATTTCCTACGTGTGAATAAGCACACACAATCATATAAAAATCTTTTTTCATGTTGAGTCCAAGGAGATCAGTGCTGTGCAAAGCTCCACTGAACTTTTTTTGGTCCCAGAGTCATCTCTGTGTGTTCAATCCTGATGAAAGCATTGGCATGTCCTGCCTGAATATGACCATTAAGATCCAATAAAAATAAAAGTGATTGAGAGCTGTAGCTTTAGGATGTCAAAGAAAAGAAAGAAACATTTCAGGCTCTGCTCTGCTGAGTCTAACAGTTCACCCAAGGCAGATGAAACCCTTCTAAAGCTAATGAGTATCCTGTGTTTGGGTGGGATATATGATTGCAAATGTGCATGCACAGGCTCTACATACTTGATCAGTATTGGGTTTTTGGGGACCCCTGCATTAGTACAGGGATTTTGGAAATTGTGAGAGACACTGTTAGTCTAGTGAAGAGAACAACAAAACCATCACAGGGAGGTCTTATATTTCACCCAGCACAACTTGATTTTTTTTTCTTTTCAACAACATATAAAAAAAGGTTCTTTCTATTCTGGATAGGTCTGACCAGATAAAGTATTACTCCTATCACTAGTGGCTCAAAAATTTTGGGAGGTTATTCACTAATGAATTGCAGACTCTGCAGCACCTATATATGAGTTCCTTGAAATTAATTATGTGTACATAAAAATGTGTATATATATATACATACACACACAGAAAAACAGTGTTTTACCATATGCTCAAGAAGTTTGAACATATAAAGACCAATTTCTCACTCAAGTAGTGTTTGAAAGTATCAACTGTAATTTCCATTTTGATCCTATTCAGGATTTAACCACCTGTACGTGCACAAGCACAGAGACCACCAATGAAGCTCACACAGTGAGATTTTTAATGGAAATCACTCATATTTTTAGTTAAATTACAGCATGTGTCATTCCTGCCAGAAACAGGTGCATTTATACTATCTGTAATCAAATTACTGTCCTCATATTCATCCAAAGAATGCCTCTGAGAAACAACATGCTTTTACGAAACCCAAATAAACAATTTCTAAGAAAAGAGATACAAGAGAGCAGATCTTCCCCCATGGCTGATCACACTCCTCAGCTGATGCTGCTGATAAATTTGCTGATAAAACATGGAGGGACTTTCACAGGGGAACATGACTTTTAAAGCAGCTTTGTAAGACTCAAACCTCCTTACATTGCAGATCTTCTGATCCTTGTTGTCTAACTGCGGTTACATGTGCTGACTCCACTTTGAAAAATAATTTCTTAATCACTTTTGGCTCATCTTGGGTTTTCACATTGCAAAGCTGATGCAGCTGTGAAAGGATGGACCAGATTCCATTCTCCCTCACACCTCATCAACATCAATGTTAATTAAGTTCTAGGTTTGGGGCCAAGTTACACCCTGAGATACAAATGGCCTCCAGTCTGGGGCAAGGACTCTTCTCTTTATTTGTGCTGTGCCTGGCATGATGTGGTTCATGGATTGTGCCTGAGATTCCTGGGGATTGCTGCAGTAAAGATAATAAAATGCAATATTACATCCCTCAAGTGAATGGTGGTAACTCCACACACAGCAGTAGGGTTGGGGTCAGCAGGCCAAATCTGTGCCCTTATTGTACAGTGACCTGTGGTCCTGCTCTTCTGACTCTCCAAGCTGGAGAACATGGTGGAGCTCATTATGATTTTTTTCCTTTCCTCATGCAAAGAAAAGCAGAACGACTCAGGTTCACATGTCATTCTGGGAGCAGGGAAACACTGCCAGACGAGCACATTCTGTGACTGCAAACAAGTTAATTCTTCCTTTTAACGTATTCTGCCACAAACTACTTCCTTCTTCAGGAAATCAAACGGGCTGCTCCATTAAATGCTTCAGACCTGTGGTACCTTTCAGGTTTTTGTTTAGTTCAAGCAGACAAGTCCTCGTCCCAGCACAAACCTGGCTCTCCCCCTCTCTGTCTTTCCCTGCAGTGTTACTTGAGTCCTCATTTTCAAATGCCGTAATAGCACGGAATAACTATTTAGTTGAACACAATCACACAATTGTGTGACAAGACAAATGTAATGTAGAGCACAGGGGAAATGTGATCCTAAACTCAGGGCATCCATTCTGCACCAGAACAGTCGAGAGCTATGTAGTTTTTGAAAGCCAGTCTCCTCTTGACAATTACCTTCAATTAATGGTACACTGCACTAAGCAGAAAATAAAAACTATGCCATTAAATCCTTCAATGCAGGCTGGAAGGGTTCCAGGTTGGCTCTAAACTACCCTAAAGAGCCTGTGTTCATATTACATGGTTATAACTTTACAGGCCTAAAAGAATATGAATCAACAGTCATTTATGCTGTCCCCTGCACTTGACAAAGCTTATGTCTGAGAGTTCTAATCCTGATGTAGCCAGGTTATACGGAGGCTGTTTTGTGTCCAAAGTATAAACCTGTCCACAAACATTGCCTTTGCTACTTTAAAACCAAATAGCTGCCATACAGGTACTTCTTTCACTGGTATGTATTTCATAGAAATCTATTGGAAGAATGAAAGCACACTTGTTTTGGTTTTTTTTTTTTTGTTTTTTTTTTTTTTTGCAAAGTATTTATTATGAGCTTTACATTGGAATCCATGCAGTTGAACACAGGTCCTTTATTTATATGTTCCCTGATGCACAGGCTTGGGCTGAGCTTTGCAAAATAAGAGAGTGATCAGCCAGGATTGCTGAGTATGAGGTGTCCCAGGATGCACCAAGCTGTCCCTGTCCCATCCCACAGTGGAGGAAGTGGTGGGATCCTTGGAGCAGTTGTTACCTCCAGGCTGTCCCTCCCTGACCCATCTGGGGTGGCCTTTGGCAATGTGATGATTCTGATGTGCAGAAAGGCCACAAGGATTGGCTCTGCAGGCTAGAGCTCATTCAAAAGTTATGATGAAAGTGCTGAGAGGTGAAAGACCATGCTCTGAAAAAAAGTGAAGCTTCATGATTTTAATTGTCTCATTTGTTTTTAGGACTTATGTCTCAGTGAACTGAAGTATCTCCTAAGTTGCAACTAGGCTAAAATTTTTCTGTCCAAACGAGCTTGGATGTGAAAACATGCCTAAAATGAGGCAATATCTTTCAAGGGAAACATCTCATTTTAATATAAAAATACATTTTCTTCAGTTTTCAGCCAGAATGTTTGGCTTTCAAAGACAAATCCACTTTGGGTTTGGTTCACATTGTTAGTTTTTAATTAGACTTTTCAGTGTATCAAACAAATATAAACATTTTCCTCTAATGTGTTTAGAGCAACTCTCAATACACTCTAATATCTTAAGAACCAAGCTAGGGAGGTTGTTCCTGTGTTTTTCTTGTTTTCAGCCTGATTATGGAGGTAGCCTTGGCTCTCAGAGATTCCTACCTGATGCCCAATACCACCCATCACCACAGCCCTCAGCAGCAGAGAAGCTGGAGCAGTCTTTGGACTAGAGGCTTTACACTCACAGCAGGAGTAAATAGCTGGGAAATACCAGAATATGTGATTTCACATGAACATTTCTTATGTGGGACAAAAAAATCCTGCACGTTCACCCAGTGAGCAGTGTCAAATGTTCATAACAGGTTATTGTGATATTCATATTTTTAAATTTAATTACTAATTAGGTCCTGATGGAGGGTTTTACTTTTTCCTTAGTTTACAGTGGCAATTTTTCAGCTTTTCTTGTTTCTTTTTAGCCATCTATACAGTGTTTTTTTTTCCTTATGTTCTTCCTCTCTCTGACACCCCAATCAGTACTTTTGGCAGCTCTGAAGAGGTACCAGTACACATAGTATCCCTTTGGGGTATTGCAAGGCTTTACCAAAATCCCTTATTATTTTGAGATATTTGGAACTTAACCCTTGAATTATGAAATGCAACAATGAAAGCTTATCAATAATATCTAGGATGACAGCAGCTAAATTGTATGATGTGACAGAGTTTAACTGCCTTATTTCCCTAAAATTCTTCATGTAAACTTTAATTCAGGTTAATCTTTAATTACTAATACAACTTCATTTGGCCCCAAAATATCCACAGTTCTTAGAGCTTTGCTTCTGAAACACATGGTTATTCAGACTCCCCCCCCCCCCAAAAAAAAAGAGATGTGCTCAATGCACAAGATGCCAAACTAAGATTAAACCCACTAAGGTCTACAAAGCCTGCTGCAAGAATGATAACTATCTTTGTCAAAATCCCAAGCAAAAACGTACGTCAAGTGAGATTGTCGATAAAATATGAATATCAGGGTAGGACTAAGTTGTGGGTTAGTTTCAAAGAATTTATTTTCCTCTGAGATGCAAAATTTATCTCAAATCTTACAACCCATTTCTGAAAACTGCATTTATAAATTCTGATGACATGTGTAGTTTCCTTCTATGGCAACACATAACTACAAAAGACTTGTTTATTAAATGGATCTGTGTGTTTCTGTGGTCCACTGAGAATTTTGGGGTACTAATTTTTTAATTCTAACACATCTGTCATTCATTACATGCATGCCCACAAACCTACAGCTTTCTCACACTGGACATGTTCATCTTAAGAGATGAAAACCCAAAGATGGGACATCTGATTCCCACAAAGACATCATCTGCCACAGCATAATTGAAAGGGTTTTTGTCTAGGTGATATGATGGGGATTTCTTTGCTTTGCAGAGATGTTCTGAGATTCAGCTAACCCTATTGTCCCAAAGGATCCTCGTGTTATGTCAGCACTAATTCATCTCTCTTCCACACTGTGACTGTTTATCTGGGATGTGGTAAGGTTTAATTTAAGTATTTTATAGTGGGTTTTTTTGTTGGGCATTGCTTGCTAACTCAGAACTGTAAAACACAAAATACAGAAACAAGCATCAGTTCTTGCTTCATGGGTAATGTAATTGAAGTCATTGAAACTTAGACTTTATTTATGGGAACAGATTGTATTCCTACATCACAAAGTGTCAAAAAACACGTGCTGATGACTAACAGATTTCACCCTGCATGTGGCCTAAGCTGCAGAATTCACCCTGTAACTCTGTCAAAAGGAAATTCATTTCAGATCCTTTTACCTCTTCATTCATAGACTTTGAGCAACAAAGAATCTATAACATTAAGGGATTAACTGCACTAAGATGTGGTGAGTGGCACACTGCAGTCAGGGTTAAATAAACAGGGCAACTTTGGCTTTTAGGCATTCGCTTCTCTTCAGTGCCTATAAAAAATATTGCATGAGGATCATCCTACCCAGGTGATGGAAGGGAACTGGAGGCACGGGATTCATCCCCTGTGCTGAGAAAACACGGTGTGAGACTATCAAATGTTTCCTTTATATGTTCAGATGTCTCTCTGCAGAGTCATATTTTGACATCAACACAATTCCCTTATCAGATTCCTTCCATGTTCTCAAAGTTCAGCAGGATCCTTTCACTCTCAGAGCTCCTTCAGTGGTCAAGGCTCCCTTCCCTTCTCCCTGCCATTTCCCCATTTCTTAGAGCTCTGTATTCACTGTGATGCTTCTCCCTGTTTCCTGGTCATGCTGAATTTGTGTCCTCAGTGTCTCATCAGCAGCAATAATTAATGAAATTGAGATATGTCTGATACTCATAACACTTGGATTCTCATTCCTCTATGATTTGCTGTGATTTGTGTTTTCACTATAGTTTCAGGTTCTCACTTCGGATCCCTGCACAGCTCTTTACCAAACTCATACTGAATGAACAATCAGCTATGAGAATCCTTGTATGAGAGCAGATGAACTAGGAAGTTGTGGAAATATGTCTTATGGACTTGCCTATCCATTGCAAGTATTCAATTTATTGTTCCTTGGACAAGCTTAGACCTCATTTAAATCAATCCACTCTTGACCTGTACAGGATATTTTTCTGAATAAAACCCAAAACAAGACTGAATGCAAATTCCAATATTTGTCTTATGTGACAGAAAGGAAAGACAGCTGTAATTCAACTATTTTGATGAATCATCTATGAACTGTACAAGTGTTAACACATCCTGTCATTATGATTTCTACACTCCCACCTGCTTCTTTGCTTCACCCACCTGTTGCATCTTGCCTTGTAGATTGCAAGTTGTTTGGGGATGGTACCTTGTTTACTTTGTGTGTTGTAAAATGCCTTAGTACGACCCAGTTTAAGCTTCTAGGCTCTTCTGCAAAAATAAAAGTTAAGAGTGTAATGAACATCTGAGATAAGCAGAGGCAATAGTAAGATACTGATTAGTTTTCGGATAGGAGCCTTTAAAGTGCATTTTATTTTTTAGTAATGATATACTTAATGTGTGATAATGATCTTAGTGTAAAATCTGATTGGAAAGGAGACACCTGTTGTTTTTTCTACAAAGTAGTTAAATGAGGTCAGCACTTTAAGCTTTCTCCCCTCCCTTCCCTCCAGCCCAGGGCTGACCTCACCTTGGTTAACAACAGATAAAATTGCAATGCCTGGTCCCACCAGTGCCTTGTGGTGGGAAAATTAACATGTGTTACCTATTCACTGGTAACAATGCTGGGGTGTTTCCAGTAGGGAAGGGAGGAAGGCTATCAGTTGTTTCCTTGGTCTGATATTTCGTGGACTTTACCACACACGTTGACTTTGAAGATGAACTCTTTCATGGTTGTCATTCCTGCTTATTGTGAGAAATTTGTAGCCCGTTGCAAAGGTACCACCAAAGCCATCAGCTGGGAGGTAAAGATCCTGGCATGAGCTGGATTCAAGCCCTTTCCCAAGAGGATATGGGCTCATCTGCCTGTTGCGCTGGTCCCCTCCACCATGTATCTGTTTGAACAAGAGCATTGTTACCTGTTTGGCAATAAAGTATTTAGCAGACACCCGTCATCCATCAAAGCATTATCATTAATAATCACAGTGAGACATTGGGCAGAATGGGAAATTAATCACAAGTGGCAGGTGAAGCACCTCAGTGCAAGAGGAGCTTTTCTGCATGCTGAATAGGAGCATTTTTCTGCTCACCTTCACAAAGAGAAACAAAAAGGGTTTAATTCAGAGTTGCAACATGTCCCTCTTTCCTCTGCTGGTGCAAAGAGAATGGTGCATGATCAATTTATTGCCAAATGGGGTAAACTTCAGAGTGATAGAAAATGTCCTCATAGAGTCCTACAACAGTGAGACAGGGTGGCTGTTTCTTGAAGAATTGGGAATTCAGATTTCCACAGCTTGGCAACAGGGTTTGAATAATTTCAGGACTCATTGAGACTGAAAAAAAAAATTATTGTAATTATCACCTTTCTGCTTCCTGCATGACCCCCCGTCAACAGCTACCATGAGAACGGCAGTGATTGAAAAGGCATGGCAATAACATTGATAACATGAAGCTGATTGAAACCTAAACAATTTGAATGAAAGTCCTTCTCAATATATCAACAAGTTGAACTTACGTCACCGATTATAGACTCTTTTTGTTACTCTCTCCCTGAAATGGAAAATGATTCATCCTTTCATTATGACAGTTCTGATCTGAGTATCATGCTGAGCTAATTGAAGTTTGCTTTTATGTTAGAAAAATCTACAAGACACAGAGATAGAGTGTGTGTCTTTTAATAGCTGCTGCCCAATGTTTTTTATTTTTAACCAAAGTCTGTTTACTCCTACAACTGAGTGACATAAATTCATACAGAAGGAAACTAAATAAACGTATATTCACGTAAGTCTTGGAACGTACATTTAACCAAGAAATGTTCAGCATGATTTTCAGCCCTCCAATGATGACTCTGTCACTGTAAAATATTGATACAGCAATACTTATTGCTCCAGATTTTAGCTGAGGAGAGTGTGGGGGTCTCTGGTAGATGTTGTGGGATGCTTATGAGAATGACAACTGCATGATGGAAGTGGTGATGGCAAGCACAGAACTTTGAAGACCTGGTAGTCCTTTTAGCACACTCTCAGCTGAAAAGAGCTAAGCAATATTCACTTGTCACATTTCAAATAAGATTACTTTTACACAATATAAACCATTTCAGCAAGGGTGCTGTATTGCTTTTGAGGTGCACTGTCCCTCAAAGAAGAATCCAACTGAAAGAGGGTAGGTTTGGATTAGGAAGAAATTTTTCCTTGTGGATGTGTTGAGGCACTGGCCCAGGTTGCCCAGAGAAGCTGCAGCTGCTCCACCCTTGGAATTGTCCAAGGGCAGATGGATGGGGCTCTGGAGTAAGCTGGGATAGTGGAAGATGTCCCTGACCATGGCAGGGGGTTGTAACAAGAGAATCTTTAAGGTCCCATTTAAAACCAAACCATTCTTTGATTCTATAAATTAGTGATCTTATTCTCCAGAATGTAGGACCCCTTTTTGCAGTCATCTTCTCAGATGACAGTACTGATTTAAAGCACAGGAACATAAGTCCAATGTCCAGGATCAGATCAAAATGAGTCTTTCCCCAGAATCCCCTTTTAACAGCGAAAGATAGAAGATTCTGAGGAAAAGAGAAGAATAATTAATGCTTTGATAATCAGTGATTTACATCACGTCAGCTGAAACTATTTGGAACATAATGCGTGGTAACTTTGATAAACTGTTCTGCTAATTTGATTAATTTATTTCTTTTGCCTTTAAAGCACCCTGCAGCAATAAGTTCTATAGCAATAGGAAATAAGGTAATATTACAGAAGCATACAATTCATAAATGTATAATTCACAATCATCAGCAGCAGATTGTTTCCCAAGACAGATTCCAATTTGTGTTCATACTTCCTTAAATTTTCCAGCATCAGCTGACAACAGTGTTATCTTTCAATAACTCTAAGGAATAGAGTGCTGCAGCCACACAGTTCTACACTGGTATCACTTCCAGGCCAAATTATCTCTAATGACAGCCAGGGAGGAGTTTGAACTTGTTGGAACAATCACCACCTAGCCTAACAAACCCTGAGACTGTTATCCTGAGCCTTCATGCTCACTGTCCCATGACAAGAGCATGGAAAGGACTTTGCTGTGTTCTGGGTTACAGAAACCCAATGTCCCTCTGAGTGCCTTGTCTAAACTCTGGAGCAGAAGCTGGATATTGCAGGACCCTCCAGGAGAATGCTCCAATATTCCTCTGGGGTGCATTTCATAGGACATGGGGTAGGATTCTAGAGACCACAAACTGGCTTCCCAGCAGAAGTTCAGCAAAGTCTAACCATGTACAAATCTGTTTCAACAGCTCCCTCTCTAGTGAGACATTTGGGTAATTTCTTAAGAAGTCCACCTCTCTTCCTCATAACCTTTGATAATTTGCCATCAGAAGTTAGAGCAGACCTTGACTTCCATTAGAAAACATGATGCACATTAGAAAGAGACAAGTGGTTCCCAATCCTATGGGATGAGTGCTCATGAAATGTGGGCAGTGATGCACTTATACTCAATACTAGTAATATTAACAGCAACTAGTATCCAACCCAGGCACATACATCTGAGATTCTCAGCTTTTTTAAAATGTACAGTTATATTTCACGGACACAGACTTTGGGGCTCATGAAAACACTCAAAAAACGAGGTACATTCCTTAACAGGAGTAGGATAACCCTTGGGGTTGTTGAAACTGGGAAAAGTGCCTGTTGAAATATAAAATGCCTTTGAGCCATTTGGGAATACACTGTTGAAAAAGAAAATCAAAGACTAGGGAAGGGGAAATGTACTGTCATTTTCTGTTAAGAAGCTCATTTTTCGCCTCCTTTTAGAACCATTCAAAATTACTTCTGGCACAATTTAATAATCTACATCAGTTTCCCAAGAGTTAAGATAGCAAACGATATTATGGCAAAAGTGTCTTAAATAAAATAAACCTCAGTAAAACCCAAAATGTTGCTTTTTCATCATATTCTTGAATAATTCAAGAGCTGTAACATCCACTTTTAAATTTTACTTAAATGAGGATATTCTTCCTTCTAAATGACAAAAGTATTTTAGTACAAGGCATATGCAGTGGAGCAGAATTAGGTTAAGATTAGGTGTTATGTAAGAGATTGTGTAATGTAACTCTTTCACATGTGATTGTGCAATTGTCAGCATTAATTATAAGCAATTATCCATGTTCTTTGGACACCGTTGTTCTCCTCCTACCTCCCTAGTTCTGTGGGTCACCTTCCAAAATCTCTGTGAGGGGGAGAGAGGCAGGGAACACGGGGTGGCAACCATGGAGGGAATTCCTGCTGTGTTTCACAGCCAAGGGAGAGACTGGTCCTTTCAAACTCACGCCATTGCCCAATGGATGGGGGCTGGATCCTGCCTTAGCAGCCCTGCCTGACTTCCTCCCTTATCCAAGAATTTGGCTTGGCTCATAGACTCCTGCCCAAGGTGCAAATTGTCCTTCAGCCATGACACTGACCTGGCACAACATGACAACTGTCATGGATGAGCCCCTTGTGACTCAAGAGCCCCAGCTTGGACATCCTTGTGTGTTGCTTCATGCACATCATGGACTAAATGCATAACAATGAGTCATGCTGATTCCAACAGAGATTAAGTTCATGTAGAGGAAGGATCTCAGATGACCTGCAGTTGTTTTCATACTCTTTTTGTCCTCAGCTTTTAGCATAAGGACTCTGGCAATGGGCTCTGTTGGTCCTTTAATTGTTCAACAGAGTGGTGCAGCACCTTTTAGCAAAGGTAGCAAATAATGCAAGTTTGCAGGCCAGAACACATTTATTTTTTCAACAGCTCTGCTGAAGGCCACATGATAAGTAGGATAGCTTGGGATAAAGACTGGGAGGTATGGAGGGAGAGTTATACCAGCATTACATTTGACAGAACCTGATTTTCAGGTTTCTGAGAGGTGGTCATGATATTCATCCTGCAGAAATGCTGTTCCCTCACAGACTTCCTGAGTTGTCTCTCAAAAAGGGTAGGATGCATCTGAGCAAAGATATATGTTGACAAGAGAGGCATCTACATCCATGAAAGTCAATCCAGTTTTTCTTTACAGTCAGGGGAAATCTGGCTGATATATCCTGTGAAGCCCAGAACTATTTATCTCATTCTCAAACATCCTCTCAATTAGGTCATGTAAAGCATGCCTAGAAATTGCCTGTTTTTCTCCCCTAACTGCAAAGAGGGCCAGAGAAGAAAGGTCCAGTTAAAAGATGTCAAAAATGCATGGGAATGCCTGAAATCTGCTGAAATTAATTGTATTATATTTTCTATTCTTCAGTGCCTCCGGTGTAAAAATGGAGATATCAGTATCTCCTTACAGTTTACCACTGTAAACTTCACCACTTGGTAAATACTGTATTTTAAGTATTTTTTATTGTTTTTGGTACAAAACTACAATTCATACTTTAGTCTATTTGATTTTACAAATCAAATAACAAGTAAAATGATGTGCTTCTAGGACAATAAAAACCCATTCTAAGCTTATTGACACAAACTTTCCTCCCAGTCGATGTTATCTCTTTTCAAATTATATTAGATCATATCTTACCAGGAGAGCAGGCTGATTAAGTATGGAACTGAGTCTGATGACACACCAGTTTTACTGCATTTAGCTTAAAAATATAATGGAAATTCTGCTGGTATGATATCACCATGTAACTAGAGCTAGATGCATATTCACATCTTTGTTCTTTCTCCAGAAAAAGCATGAAGCCTATTTGAGAGCTTGTTGAGTGGTAAAATGTCTTCCAGTTTGCATGGAAATAAGGAAATAAAGGGAGTAAAGGAAATAATTAACTTTAAACCTGGAAATATAAAATTGCTGTGAGATTAAAAAGTGAGATTAAAAGTGAGATTAAGCAAGAAATGTCAAAACCACATTCAACCCTCTCCATCTGTCCTATGTACTGCCTTGACAAAAGCCCAACAAAGCTGGCACCTCTAAATGCCTTCACATGCCTTTTTTGTGCTAGGCAAAGCATTTATCACTGTAGTGAAAAAACCCCTCGGAGGGGTTGTGCAATAATCCAGTAATCATTGCACTTTTTCTAAACCTTTGAACTAAAACAGAGGAAATAACAACAGTTCGGTGTTCATTGTAGCTCCTTTTCAACTATTCTATTCTGTTCTATTCTATTCTATTCTATTCTATTCTATTCTATTCTATTCTATTCTATTCTATTCTATTCTATTCTATTCTATTCTATTCTATTCTATTCTATTCTATTCTATTCTATTCTATTCTATTCTATCTATTGTTTAATTTCCAGTAATTAATGTTATGCCTTAAAAGCAGTGATGTCTCACTGAGCCCCATAAAGACCTGAATTGAGTTTGGAAGTGGCTGAGGGGACAACTCAAGAGGGGACATACTCCAAGCAGTGGGAAAATAAAAGCGAAGTGCAATTTTTAATCCTTCTGAAGGCGTTTCTTCAGGAATATGAAATTAGGCTAAGAAAACAAAACAAAACAAAACAAAAAAATCTGGTTCATATCACTCAGCTTTTCTAATCTATGTGCCTCTCCCACAGCAGCAACAAGGACCCCTTTCCAGGAGACTGGTGTACTGAAAACTGCAAAATTCAAGGAGAATCAGGTTTTATAGCTGCACTGACACTCAGGTTATCAATGCATTGAGCTATTGATGTGCACTTTAACTCCACGAACATAAAACGTGCCAAAGCAATATTACGTGTGGGAATCATTCAATAACATGTGGAACGTAAATCTATCCTCTATCTCTTTGCATCAAGAACATTAATTAATTCTGTGATTAGAATGCCATTTTCAGCTTAGAGTGAAAGCTGGGAGAAACTGCCAGTGATCCTTCTGGCTTTAATAACTGTGCATTTAGTTCAAGGAAGGAAAAATGAATTTAGTCATTAAACTGGAAGATTTTCTTATCATTATGAGATTGAGCTGTAGGTAGAACCACAGTATTTATAACAGAGCAGTGCAAGTGTGGATGCTTATTTCAATGTCAGTATTTTATTTTGTTCGGTTTTGTTTTAGAAGACTATGCAAATTCAGGTTCAGATTGCTGGAGAGAGGGGAACAAGGCACTACATGTGTCCTGGGACACGTGTGGGATAATGATACGGTCCTCCCCACATCCAGTTAAATCCATCCCTAATGCACCAATTTACAGGTATATGAACAGAAATGGATCTGATCCTGTGCCTGTTATTAAAACTCCTCTTCCCCAATACCTTCCCCATACCCTTTGCTTTGTGAAAACCCAGGTCAGCAAAGCCTCTGTTTGTTCATGATGATGGAAAAGGTACTGATTATATTGATCTCAAAGAATATTGAGACTGTGAGATCCTGTAAGTGTGACCTGGAGATATTGTCTGCTAAAAACGGAGAACAAGAGTGGACATGCTCAAATTCTATGAAAATAGGTGTGCACAATTTATGCAGCAATTCCAAATGTAATGTACAATAAGTAAAAAATCCAAGGTCATTTATTAGCTGGCAAAACCCTGGCTATGTATCTTTTTTGGAACAGCACCCTTAATGAACTCTCAATGTTCAAACTAACTTCATCATGTGCTAGCGTGTCTCATTGGAGAGAAATCTTGTTGATGTCTGCTTGATCTTTAAAACCTAGAGATAAGAAATTCTTTGTCAATGTCAATAATGGTACCATAAAATAAACTGTATCCACACACTGATAGCACAAACATGTACAGCTGCTCAGAAAGTGCCAACTCATGTGAATGCTTTTTTTTTTTTTTTTTTTTTTCCCTAAGGAGTTATTTTTGTCTAAGGAATTATTAAACTAAGGGAAGATGGAGTAGGGCAAAGAGAATGATGATCACATGCTATTCACAACCATAGGCTGGTAAGAAGCTTTTTTGAATCGCTTCTCTGACTCACACAGGGATGCAGCTTTCTAAAACCAGAAGCCTTTCAATTGCTTTTTGAAAAAGAGACAGAAACTGAATGCTTCTGCTGTGGAATGAAGCACAGCCTTCCTCTCCCCTCCCCCAATATTTCAAATACTTTTCATATGACATTAGGGAGAGGTGCTTTCTATAATTGTATATTCCTTTGAGCATGTGAAGGTAGAAGCATCCTACAGGTAGTATTGTTATACCCCACAATTAATGTAGAGCCAGACATAATTTTCCTTGGAGGTTAAAAGGTGACCAAAGTCCTCCTCTCCTGCCCTTTAACAGGTTCTCCTATTCCCATTGGGACCATCCCAATCCCCCATCCAGGTATAAGTCCCCCAAGACAGACCTAGGAACATTCACACATTTAATTGACTTCTGGGTTCACTGAGGAACGAGATGGGGCACTGGAGGAAGGGCACAAAATCTCATGGAGACTTCCAGCTCCTGAGTGTTCTGTCCTATGTGAATCAGAGAGTGGCCACTCATAGGACTCATTAGATGCCCTTGGCAAGGATGTGCAATCACAGGTCCTCCAGGTATTTGTGCCATAACTTCAGCAACTGGGCATTTAAATCAGAGGCACAGACTTATCAAATAAAGTATAATTGATAAAGACCCCATCCTATCCTTTGGAAATTGCTGCAAATCACTCTAGGTTTTATTCTCTTAAATATCAATGCAGGAAAATACTGAAAGATTGGTTTTTAAAAAAAGTATTTTTAAAATATTCATAATATCTCTAAATACTCTGCTGGAGAAAACTGCCAAAGTCTTTTCCCTTTGTTTGAGAAGTTTATATTCACATAATACTAGAAATGTTGTTTCCTGGTTGCATATTAACAAAATATTCCCATGCTTCAGTAAAAACAACTTATTCTGGTATTTGAAAAAAGAAATTATTTTCTGCTGCTGATGGGTTTTAAAACTGATGGAGATTTAAAAGTCGTGATAGTACATGTACAAACATTTTTGAAGGCCAATATCCAACTGATTAGATCTCTGAAAAACTAATTAGCTAATTTTCTTGAAACTCTACAGCAAATTGAAGTATTATCCAAAGCTTAAAGCTGAAAAGTTCGAGAAGGTTTCATTTATTAAAAAAGGCCAAATTATTAGCACTTACACAGAGCTTGTTAATTATTTCAGTACAGCAGAACTGTTGTACCCTTTAATTAATTATATAAAGCAATCAATTTTTTAAAATATATCAATATAAATTTACTTTGTCTGAGTCAATTCTTATCCCAAGCTCCTTATTTGAAACTAGTGTAACACTGTTCTTTTACCTGAGTGAATTGTGCTTCAAAATTATAAAAATAATGAAAATATAGGAGTTAAGGATATCAACATAGCTTCTTACATCTAAGTTTCAAAGTGCAAGAAGAACAGCTACTGACATTTGCAGTGTATGTCTTCAAAACAAGCACAGTCTGCTTTGAAATAAAAAAAGAAAAAAAAAATCATAAGTTACATGTTATATTTTAAAAGTCTGAATTTAGTTTTGCATGTCCAGGGACTGATGGCTTGTATTGTTGTTTTTTAGATGCAAGTTACCCTAATAGAGAAGGAAAGTAGAAACTATTTGAGTTCTTGCATTTCAGCACTGAAGCGTGTCCAGTCATTGACCAGAATCTACTGATTCATCCTAGAAAATAAAACTAATGAAAAGCAGTATGGCAAGGGACATGGAACTTTTTAAAATGATTCAACCAAATAAGCAAGTTCACTTAAAGATCTCTTTGTGGAAAAATATTTGTCATCTAGTTTGCCATAAATACAAAGAAAATTTACAATGATGTTAATTTGTTTCGCCTTTAGTTCCCTTCATCAGGGTTTGGTCTCATTAGGCTCAAGAGGTAACAAGCTCCTTGGAGTGAATTATTAATTTTACATAAATTATGTTGATTTTTGCTTTTATTATCTCAGAATCGGCTCCTGATTGTCATATAGCACCTTTTAGCAATGTTTATTTGAAGGGATTTTTGTATGTTCTGTTTTTCTGGAAGAATTTGTCAATGCATTTTAAAACATGCTCCATTTTCTCTGTTTAATTTTGGTTTGCTTTCTAGTTGCAGACAAGAAAAAGTACTATGGAAAGTTATAGTAAAAACCAACAAAACCAGAAACCCCACCTTGCCCAGCATAAAAATAGCAGTAGCATATTTAAGGAAACATCTGTCAGGGGAAGCAGAATGAAATACCTTCCCTATAAGACATCATTTTGCTTGTACAAGGGCCAATCTGTTTCATTTGTTGATGTTCACATCAGGATCCATTTGATTTAACCATATCTTTGCTTTGGAGGAAAAAAAAATCCAATGTATTATTTATGCCTCATTGTATATGAGAAATGAGTATATGAGTCAATATTGCTTCAGTGCTGTGCATTATTAAGAATAAGTTAAAGTAGGTCAGCACAGCACATGAGGCTAAATAGACTAATAATGCATCCTACAGTAGACATTCATCTACCAAGGAGTCATGTTATGTGCTGGCACCAACACAAGATAAGCATTTGATTTGTGGATTTTCCAGATCACATTTGTCCTGAAAAAAGAAACTGCTGCTCCAGTTTCTCCAAAATTCACCCTCACTTTTACTAAAGGGACTATATTTTGCTCAAAATTTAGATGTTTGCTGAGGAGTTTTTTAAGTTTGATTTTTCAAAAGTAAAGTCAAGTAAAGATATATAAAACAAAAAAATGAGGGGATCAAAGGAGTTCAAAATTTAAAATTACCTTCAAGTGCTTACAAGTTAATCATCAAAATGTTGTAGCAGTTCCTGATTGAAGGGACATAAAACAGACGAGAATCTATTATGAAAATAACCATTGTTTCTTTTCCCAAATTAAAAGATGTGCTGAAAGAAAGGTACAGAGCACCAAACAAGGAAGAGTTGCAAAGTGAATGAGCTTGGCTAACTGATACTGCATTTTAGGCACTGATCAGTCCAAAAATGTTTTTCTAAATTGTCATCAGCACTCATACAGGGAAATTCTTCTTCAGAAAGTATTGGAAAATAATGATGTGGCATTCCATTGCTATTAAGTCTCAAAGTTCACAGACTGCATCTGTTCAGGTTACAAGTTAAAACTATGCTATCATGCTCAGGTTTTTATTTTCTTTCTCAAGTATCATTCATCATCAATACAAGAGATATTATAATTGAAAATCATCCTACAGTTCCGTTCCTAATGTCTGAGCCAAAAGCTGAGTTGTCTCCCCAGAGCTAACAGTACTCAAATGCAGTTAAAATGATCAAATATGAGTCAAATACACAAAGAGAAAGGTTTATTAAGCAAGGAGGTGCCAGCCTTTGATGGACTTATACTTTAAGCAGCATGCTTCACTCTGCTGGCTGTGTTATAAAACCAAAGGGGAATATCTCCTCTTTTGTTGGATTTGAGAGGGTAGATTTAGAGTCATTAAAGGTAAATTTTAAGAACATGGTCTCTGTTTTCCCAAGTACTGAATAATCCCCAGAGCTCTGTACGTTTCCATAGCCTAGAAGCTGTGGGTACCAGAGGGAAGGAGTGACCATTGTGCAGCTCCTGACCCTCACACAGCTGAGCTCCCAGACTGGGATCTGTCTCCTGGTTTCCTCTGCCTGGTGGGGGAATGTCACCCTGTCCAAACTGCTGCTGCCACTGGTTTTGGGTTCTTCACCCAGACACTTGTTCAAAATTTGCTCCTCCTCCTCATGGTATCAGGAGGAGCTGTGGAACCACCACTGCTGCTGCACCCACAGCTTCAGCTCAGCCACAGATGGGGCTGATATTTCAAGGAAAAAAAAGTCAATGAAAATTGATTTCATACATTCAAATGACGAAATTATGTATTTAACCTGTCTCTTAAGTGGTTTTAGTGCCTGAATAACTTCTGCCAATGGCTGCCCATCATCTGATTTTGTTGTCTCATTAAACAGTCTTATAAAAAATTTGATACAGGTAATGGGAGCATGAAGTGATATCAAGATATCATATTATGATGGTTTTCTGGCCCTAAAATCAAGTTAATAAAGAGGAATGTGCCAAAAGAATTGGGCACTCCCTGGCAGAGGAAAACCTGATGCACTTTTTTAGTAGAACATACTCTTGCATAATTATTTAATGATTCATGTGTGTTGCTTAAAGATGAGCTGCATACAAGAGAAAAACAAGAAATAATGTGAGGCTTTTTTCCTGTTTTTTTTTGTTACAATACATGACCAAACAGTGAAGGTGTTAAATATAAAATTTTGGTTTTGATTTTGTCTTTATTTTTTGTATATATAGGTAGCAGATGGCTGGTAGAGAATAAAAAATAATAATAACATAATCCAACTCGAGAAAGTGAAGGATAAACACTTTAAATTAATGTTTTAAAGAATATTTCTTGGTATTTCACTGCCTACTAAACACTTGAACATCTTTATTATATATTCATAACAGACCCCATTTTCAATGTTTTAATTAAAGGGCTCCAAAAGCACTTCAGAAAAGTCACAGTAAAGTCCATCAACATCCAGGAAAAAGCAATCCTAGTGTTTCCAGTATTTCTTCAGTTATAAAAATAAGCAGAAAATTTTTGTATTAAAAAATCTAAAGTCAATTTTACTAAATTGCCCCTGAAAGTTTCTCTTTCTTAATAAAAACAAAGACAGCATAAAGAACAATATATAGAAAATCCTATGGTGAGTTAATTATGTACAACAAAAACAAGGTAAGCATTGTAAATTTGTCTGGAAATACCAGTTAACTTGAATGTATTATTTTCCAAAGCACTTATTTAATAATTTAGGTAAACTTTGCAAAACTATTTCAGCATGTTTGGACTTTTTTTTAATAAACAAAGAAGAATTGTCCCTTTTGAGTATGCCTTGAGAACACATTATTATAAAACAGCTTGGAGAATACGGGAGATTGCTTATCTTTCTTTATTTAATAGGACAATCCTAAACTGCAAGCTCTGGTTTTGTAGTAAGAAAAACAGATCTCCTGCCATCATGTGGAATGTAGCAGTATCTCCTTTTTGAAAGGATCTGATGTTTGAATACCACGGCAGCAAATACAGGGTGACAGCAACATTGTTTTGTGTCACATTTGAAATCTGAACCGTGATTACAGAATGTGAGCATTTTGGTGGGTAGTGTCCAACATCATCTTCAGTGAAACATCCTCTGTGATTGTGATGGGGAACTTCTGCCTATGAAACTCTGGTAAAAGGAACCCTTCTTTTTTTATTCCTGATGTCAGGAATGTTAAGTTACATGACAGATTTAAGGCTCTTCCTCACAGGGTTGTGTCTGTATAATATATCTCATTGATTGTAGGGAAGTTATACCAGGAGGTTTGGGTTATACTACATTCTTACTATCACTATCTGAGTGTTTGAAAATATGCCAGGCCTGATACTTACCTACTGGTGTAACTTATACCATTTCCAGAGCAGAATGAAGCCAGGTTTGTGTCCAGAATATCTTGATCTAACTCCAGAGCCCATATTCATGAAAAATGTGCACCTACGTAGGTGCTGCCAGAGTTAAAAGCCACTGGACTTTTAAAGGAAATTCATCCTTCCTGGCCACCCAATTGAAGGCAGACGGACATCCCTGACCAAAGGGAATGCAAGTCTTCAGTCTGGAGGAATTGGTCTTTATGGGAAACAAAACAAATATAGCACGTGCTGAGTTATCAGGTCAGTCACAGAAGTCCGAGGTGGTTGTGGTTGGAGAGAACCTCTGGAAATCTCCCATCCAACTTCACACTCAGAGCAGGTTGCTGAAGACTCTGTCCAGTCAGGTTCTGACTCTCTCCAAAGATGAAAACTCCACAACCATTGGATCCCTTTTAACTTTGATCTGTTTTTGACCACGTGTGACCTTAAACCAAAATTTTCATCTTTCTGCTGGTGTAGACCTTCTTTTAAGCTCATAGAAATACTCCATTTATGGAGGATTCCTCTGCTTACTGCTCTACTTTGCTCACTGCTTTGTGCAAGAGAGCTTTCAGTTTAGTTTTAGTGTTCAGCACTAGGATATACTTCTCCCCACTATTTATAATTTCATTCTTTCCCATCACTCTCTGTGGCACTCTGCCCTTCCCTTTTAAGTAATTTTCCTCTTTTGCTTGGTAACACCTCACTGACCCTTGTTTAGAGCCTGTTGATTTTCTGAGATTACTCAAAAGGATCTTCTTTACTCAAGGTAAAGTTGATACACTAATCTCTCCAGAAACAGAAACTGTCGGAAAAAAAAAAATTGGCTTCCAACTACCCCTGAGTTTTCACATTATAACCTTTGTTAAAGCTGTCAATTAAGAGAGCAACAAAAAATCAATGTACAGTGCTGCATTTGCTGCTGTATCAGGTTGCACACTTGGGCAGTGGACTCCTTAGTTTGTGAACTCTTTTTGCACAGAGCTGATCACTTCAGCCTTTTTGGTCTCCAACTGGACTTTATGGAATGCTCACTAGGTAAGGATGTTGTGAGATAAAATGATTTTCAAAACATGTCCTAAAATGGCCAAAGTGTGGATTAACTCGTCTTTGAAAACCAGGCACATTGGGCTGCTGCTCAATGGAGTGATTTTCAGTTTTGTAAGGCCATGCTAAGATGGAACACTACCTCTTTGCTATAATCAAAGAAAACACACTGAGTTTACGGAGTAATAGAGGAAATTTTCATTTTTCTTAGAAATATCAATCTATTTCAGACTGAATTTTGGAATGATATTGCAAAATCATGATTGCCCTCAGATAAAAGGAGAAAATGTGTGAGTTTTTTACATTTTACAGTAATTCTTACAACAAATTCACTTCTGAAATAATTTTAATCTCCCCTGTTTTCTTCTCTTTCTTCAGAAAAAAATTATTTCTATTCATAATGATTGACATATCAATCAGTTTCAATATAAAAATTTAAACATTTCTCAATAACACTAACTGAAAATATTGTAAATCATTTAATAGTATTCATTCTTGAATTTTCTTTTTTCCCCTTGCCCTGGACAAGTCCAGTTGGCCAACTTGTCTAGGGTGAATGTGAAATCCTTTAAAAAAAAGTCAGTTTCATCTAAGAAAAGTTGGACAAAAGTCTAATTCCTTATATTATCCCCATAATGGGGTTTCCAAGGCATAAACACTGAATTAAGAAGAGAGATGCATTCAGCCACAGGAGACTTGTCTAGCATTAAGTAGCCAAGAGGTGTTGCACTTCACAGGCACCCCCTGACCTCATGAATTTCCAGCTCTATTTACCTACAATATTACTGCAGTCCAGGCTGTGGTTTGGAGAATAAAACGGCATAAAAAGTGCTTAAAACAACATAAAAATTTTCCAGATAAATATTTCTTTGTCACTTATTGTATCAAATACCCTGCAATGACAATTTAACATTGGACCAATATCCTAGGACATGATATGCTGTTTGCTGCTTTTAATTTTGTGAACTCTTAATTCATTCAATGGTAACAAAGAATTTATAGGTGTTGGGTAATGGAGTTTTTTACTGTGGGGGTTTGTCTTTCTTCTGTGTAAAGTGGGATGATTCTTAGTCCACAGGATTACAGGATTTCTGTAAGGTCTAAATCAGTTATTATTCTTGGCTTAGACTCCAGCCTGAGAGGTGTCCTTGAAGAAATATTTTTTTGTTTGGTTTGTTTTTTTTTTTTTTTTTTTTTTTGGTATGTTTTGGGTGTTTTGTTTGTTTTTTTTTTTTTCCTGTTAGGGCTAAATATTATGCTAATTCTTAGGTCAAATAATGAACTCTTTACTCAGGTAAAATTTAAAGTGATCTAACTCCTGTGGTTATGACTGAATATCAAAAATGCACTATTATTTAGACTTTTTATTTGCAGGGAGAAATACAGTACATATTTATTTGTGTGTGTTTCTTTAACAGAACCTTGTGAATTCTTATCTATTTTCATGTGTACACTTATTTATTTCAAACTGTTTATACAAGATAACTAAAATGAGTAAGAAAGGAAAAAAAATATTGCATGTGTTTAAATACACCAATGTGATGCATTGGCTTTTTACAAATACAAACAACACAATGAATATGTAGCCTTCTTATTACAAGTTCAAGTGGAAAAACGACACAAGACCAAATTAATCAGGTCTAAAATTCCTTCTGCAATCTCTTGCCAGACAAATGAGGTTCCTTATGGCTGATGTAAATGGTATTCTAAAGTTTTAAAATCAATAAACAGGCTGTAAAATTGCATCTGTAATCAGGATAAGGAACACAAACATTTACAGAGTAACATGCAAACATAACAAAATACTGCAGCTGGCTAAAATAGAATGAGACACCCTGTTCAGATGCCATTATTTTTAAATGCATGTTTAATTTAGCATCTCAGCTGAGATAAAATGCAGACAGAGCCATGTTAAATTGGTATTACCAACTGCCTGGAGATATCTCCAGATTAACCCACCTATCCACAGCCCATCTATAGTAAAAATAAATTAAAGCTAAAAGGCAGAATCCAGCCTTTTTACTTTTATTTATTATTTTATTTTATTTTATTTTTTTTTTTATTTTTTTTTAGTATTGTACATCATTGTCGAGACATTCAGAGATAAAGTTTAGCATTGCAGAGAGCTGGTTATTATTTAGACAAGCCACAGCACCAGCACCAGCACCAGGAAGTTCCCAGGTGAACATGTTTCTGGAAAGGTCTCTATGTGTTGCAGCAAGTTGTTTCAAGTGAAATGTTTTGGAGAGCTCTAACAGGTGTTTTGTGAACATACTGTGACTTAACCTAGAGCTGCTGCTCTGTAACTTGGCCAGTTTTTTCACACATCTTGTAATGTAGGACTGATTTTTCCAGGGCTTGTGGGAATAACCCACAGTGGTGTGAGTTTAAAAGCAAAACCTTAAAAGTACAACAAAATTATTTATGGGGCAGGGAGGGGGATAAAGAAAAGAAGTGGAATGGGAAAAAGAGCACTAAGAATGTGGTGGGTGATGAGGCTTTTTGGGATAAAGAAATAAGGATGAACAAGTGAAAATGAGCTGTCAGACTAAGAATTGGGGGAAAGGTGGCGCTTTGAGGTACTCTGCCATTTTTAGAGCAACATCTAACTTTTGTTGTTGATGTCTTGGGAACAGATTTGGAGCATTTGGTTCTTTAAAGGAAATACTGAGTTGGACCAAAAAGAGAATTTAAGTGTCCCAATCTATAATGAGATAGAAACCTACAAAACCCCAAATTTTTAGATTTTCAGGGGAATTTTTGTTAGAGTTTGCGCTTTTTCTCAGCTCCTGGAAGCATGTGATTATGGAATGATCTTGGATTTCAGTACAGTAGAAATGAATCCCTGAAGTGAAGGAAGGGTTTGGTTTTTGGAGTCCTTGCTCTGCCATGGACACAATTGTTCAGCAAGTTGTTTTTTCCTTTCTGTACTTTGGTTCCTAATCTGTGAAATGGGAATGACTGTACTTGATTTCCTCATAAGAGTGATGTGAAGATAAATATATTCAAAAACATGCAGCGCTCCAATAATCCATGGCATACTTGACTCTCATAAAAAATTATTAATACAGGACAAATTAAATGAAGTTTGATGATGTGCCTCTACCTGAATAACCCTAAGGGCACAATAATCAAAAGCCAAATGAAGGAAACAATTTGATGTCAATCTCATGAATTCTTGGAACAGGATTCTGGTTTCTTTTACATTAATGGCTGACAAGATTGCCATCAAGAGCTGTGTGTAAGATATGACTCCAGTTGCAAGCATAGTGTTGAGATACCTGTGTTAGATTTAAGCAGAGCACAGACCTAACCACTTCAACACAGAGCTCTAAGCAAGGAATTGCCAAGGTGAAAAATTGTGGAAAAAAAAAAAAAACTTTAGTAGGAAAAACACCAAATAAAATATGGTTCCTCAATTACAGCTTTTAAGCAACATTCTTTGGAACAGGTTTTTTCCAAACCTGTTTTAGCCCCAGTTATGAGCAATAGACTGTGTAAAACAAACGGAGGGAAATGTGATCAGGGAGAGAGAGAAGAAGTGCAAGGGACAAGATGTATTTCAGGAATGAGCTGGAATCTATTTGTAAAGTTATCACGGAATAGACCCAGAAAGGAATAGAGCAGTTATTTCAGGACACATCTCTTCTTTCTTTGTAGCTATTAAAAAAATGCCCATTTAGGTGTTGATGACACATTTGGACAGGTAAGCAAGGAGTGTGGAAAAGATATGACATAAGGGAGAGATGACAAAAATCTGAGAATGGCCTGGATTTGCCCCAATTACATCGAGTGGTTTATTTAGGCTTTTTCTAGGTTCCTTCTGTTGTTACAGGAGGTTTCAGCAGGAAGAGAGATACCCACTTCCATGGAGTGATTCAGAAGTTAAAAAGCCCTTCAGAGCCTGGTCTAATTTCACTGTAAGCTCTGCTGGGACCTGATGACCTCTGAAAGTCCCTTCTAGCCTAAGCCTCTGTGTGCTCCCATGATTCTTGAAACCATCTGGATGTAGCCACTCTCTCCACTGACTGGAATGCTAAGGAGGAATACCTTCCTGCAGATGCTTCTGGTAAATTCTAGCATATGATAGAACCCGAGCCAAGAAAAAGGAATATTTTCAGAATGAGTGACAAAGAAAAGTGGTTAATTGCACATAGGTGGAGTCCTCAGGTGAGCACTGTCACTCTAGAATGCAAGGTATCCAATTACCCTGTAAGTATAGAGGATGTGATTTTATTTGGGTAGAAATGCCTTCTAGAAACTAAAATGAATCTCAGTTGGGAACACTTTGAAAAGATATTTGAGCTCTGCCTGCTTTTCTACAGAAAAACCTTGATATCCATGTCATCTTATAGGAGTTACTTCAGTGCAGATACCAATTATTAGCCAGGACATGTCTGTACTAATCCATCTTTAAGAAAAGAAGAAATCACATTATTTGTTAATTATATTAGGCAGAGGCATGCTGGCTTTTTTGAAACTAAAATTCAAAATTTCCCATGAAATAGGGTAGAAATTTATTTCTGAAAATTCCATTGGAAGTTGATATTCAGGAATTTCTCACTAGGTAAGAATTAAAGTTTCCTACAAGGTCTTTATCTTGTTTAATATAACTAGTGACTAATAAAACTTATCTTGTTTAATAATGGATGAACTAATTATCCCTATACATGTTTAATCCTTTTTAAAACCTGCTAAGCTCTTGGACTTGCAGCTATCGTGTGGCAATCAGCTCCACAGGTCAATTATCTATTGTGAAAAAATGTCTTCCCCTTTATCCTCTCTCCATGTCTTGCCATCCCATTCCATATGATGCTTCATTATTCTTGTAATATGAAATGGGGTAATTGCTAACAACCATTTTTATGATCTCTATCACATCCCTTGTGTTTGTTTATCTTCTTTTTTTCCTGGTCTATTTTTCATTATAAACATTTTTTGGTGCCTCAAACTTTTCTGCTCTCCATGGCCAAGCCCTCTCTTTCCTCTGTTTAAATGGTGACAGCAAATTAGGCTCAAAATCCTACCATTTTTCTCATTGTTTTATTGATAATCATGTAAATTGTAATGTCACTGTCATTGGCTAGTCTTATAAATGTTGCAGCAGTTATAATTGATGGTTTTACTCACTGCCCTAAGTTGCTTAGCACATATGTTTGCAGCAATTGTTATTATCAAATCACTGTGTGCCTACAATTACGACATTGGGGAGTTGTTGTTATTATTTCCTTTTTCTAATTAAAAACAAATAATTCAGGTGGTGATGTATTAGCCACTAGAGATAGTGGCAGAAAGACTAGAACTTTGCTCATTGCTGCAGTGTCTGATTTTGGCTGCTGGCTGGGTATGAAGTTTCAAAGGGAGACTGTGCTCTCCCTGGGCAAACTCATGGAATAAGGCATGCAGCTTCTAAAATTAGTTTAACAAACCAAGTGCTTCATGCTGAGCATATCTGTTAGATACGGGATTAGAAACCCAAGTTTTCCCATTCTGCTTGTGTCTGGAGTTATTATCTCTTCCAAAAACACAATGAATATTTAATTAAAGTGGAACAGATTTACTGGAAGAGATTGTGAGACCCACAATCTCCTGGACTATCTCTTGGTGGTTAGGGTATTCTCCTGGGAGGTAGAGAAATAGAGATGTGGTTTCAAACTCCCTCAGGAGAAAGAGAAACTTGCACCTGGGACTGCCCTGTTCCAGGTGAAGCCATGAGACTTTTGAATATAAAGGAGTCAGCAAGAGGGTTATAAATCTCCTTTTCTTGGATGAGTTTTTCTTTGCTATGAGAATGTTTCTGGCTTAGGTCCTGCAAGCCAGATAGGCAGGGAAACCACCTAGTTTGCAAATCGAGTCCATGGTGGAATGAGAACAGGTGTGGAACACCTTGGCAACATGAGCCTGTTAAAGAAGAGGGTTTTACTGGAAGAATGGTGGCTGTGGTAACTCTTCTGGTCTGGAGATGCAATGTGAGGTGAGGTTTGTGGAAAATCAGTGGCTTTATTTAGACCAAGTAATATCACTGGAAAAAAATAGGTTAGTGTTTTAGACAAATAAACCCCAAATTTTTTTTTTTTTTCAGGCTCGCATCAAACTCAGAAATATTTCATGTAAATAACAAACTGTGGTATTCTATGTTAGTTTAAATTTAGAAACTTTTGTTGTATAATCTAATCTAAAGGAAAGATAGAAACTTATGGAAACATAGGTGTCTACAGGGTCAGACAAAATTTGGCTATTTTGACAGTCTAAAACTTCACTTTTGGCTTCTGCAAAATTTTTCAAAAACTGTGGCTTTGACTTTTTAATACAGTTTTCCAGCAAAAGTGTGAAGCTGGTAGCTGTACCAGTAAAACACATTAATCAGTGCTGTTCAGAGCTCCCATCCTCCACGGGAGGAGCATTAGGGACAGCACAGGGAAGGATGACGGTTAGAAGCAGATGGTGAGTAAACTGTTAAGAGTCCAACTTCATTAGCATTGCTTTGATAGATTAATGATGCCCTGAAATCCTGCCAGGTAGGCTGTTGCCAAAGGTGCCATCTGGGTGGAAAAGCATACACATCAAGAAATTCAGCAAGAAAAAAAAGAAAAGGGAAAAACAAAACAAAACAAAACAAAACAAAACAAAACCAAAAAACCAAAAAAAAACCCAATAAAACCCCCTAGCTTTGTTGGTTACACCCACCATGTGCTGATGGATAACCAAAAAGCCATTAGTCATTATAAAAATGTTGAGTTATATTAAAAAATAAAATTATACTGGATTGTCATGCTCTGTACTTTCAGGCAGTAGGTCTCCACAATTAATACAATAGTATCTTCTATTATCATTATTATATTGTCAACAACATCAGCATCATTGTATTTATTATTTTTACCATTACTTGCAATGTGGACACACCTTGAAGGCCAATTGCTGTATGAATTTTCATTTCAGTGGTAAGAGGACAGAGCAAAGCATTTTTCTATTTCATTCTAGTTTAAATAAAAACTGTTTCTACTTAGTTGCCATTCAAGCCAATACCTGTTTCATAATCAGTTTGTTAATCCTGAATGAGTTTGACAAGTTTCACAATCAAAAAGTAAAACGCATAGAAAGAGGAGAGTTTCAGTGGGTAGAAAAAGATGGCCAAGGTTTCAGGTAAGGGACCCAGGTAGAAAATCCATCTCCCCTGACAGATCCTCGGCATTTGTTATATAAAAAGTTTTTTTCCTAGCTCCCTGTGGCTGTGTGAAGGCAACAGAAAGTTTCATGCTGCACTGGATTAGGAACGTGAGTGTTAGCAAATGTCCTGGTGGTGGAGTCAGAGATGTCACTTAGAAGAGCTAAATATCTCACAGTTCTCCTTCCCTCTCTATTCACTTCACCTGTGAGTAAATCGGTTCCTAAACATGATTCATTTCTGTACAACAAGATACAACAGTGAGATTATTTCAGGAATCTCATCAGGCATGCTGGGTTTTAGTGCATTATCTCTGATATCAAGAATCAAAGATCCAACCTCTTCCCACTGGAGCCAATTTGCAGAGCTCTCACCTCCAGCATGTTCGAAGAGTCTGTGGACTACATCAGCCTTGCCCAAGGTCTGCAAAGCTGCCCAGCCTTGTGGTGTAAGACCAAGGATGGATGCTATATGGACTAGGAAAAGATGAGGAAGGCAAGGGGCAGGAAAGTGCCAGTGTGACCTTTTTATTTAAGTAACAGCAACCAGGTGAAGAATATCTTGACTCCAGGCTCCCTTACCCAAATTAGGTGTCTCCATTCAGGTGCCTATATCAGTTGTGTTTAAACTCCTATTTTTGTCCATATGAGAGAGGTTCAAGTGACCAAATGTGTGTGGTCTACCTTCCTAACCATGGACTCTTTCTGGCATTTGCAATACCCCGCGATATCAGGAAGGGTCAGAGAGGGTCTTAGGGTCTCTTAAAAATCCCAAGTAAAATATGTAAGGTCTACAAGCATATCAGATGGTTTTTCAAGTGGCATTAAATATCTGTGTGGGCAAGTCAAGCCTATATTCATGCAATTGTATCTCTAAATTTACATGTCTGAATCTAAAGCTGAATAACATCAGCCTTGTGCTGAGCTGACCTCTGACAGAAGGTTTTTCAGGGCAAAAAATCCCAACAACCAAACAAAAATCAAAATCAAAATCAAAATATAGTACACTTCAGTTAGGCAGGTCACATTCGAGATGGAATATTGGCCCAGATTCCTGACTTTTGGTTGCCAGTTTATGCCAAGCTTGAACGAAGTGCTGAGGAGTTGAACACAAACCCAACCTACATTCCAATAGCAGCTAAGCAAAATTTTAATCAGTGATGGCAACAGACAGAAAGAGTAGATGGAAAGGGTGATACCAGCAAAGGAGGTTGGTAATATTGATGACATATAATTATGTGCCATATTAGCAAAGGCTGGGCAGGTGGGGCGGTATCCATTACAAATGTTGGCTGTGTTTAACATGTTGGTGAAGTCTGAGTCACTTACACAATGTTGACCGTGACTTCAAGTAAGTTTTAACCAAGCTCTGTTGCGTTCAAGGCTTAGCTCTCGATTCTCCACCTTCCTTAAGAATGTTCTCAGATCTCACCAGCCTCAAACCCAGCTAAATCCATGTATTAATCACAGTTAGCTGGCATGATGCTGCGTACAGTTTTTCATGAGTCGTGGTGAGAATATCCATGGATTCAGCCAGGCTTACCAAAAATTTGCCAGGAAAGAAAACACACAGAATGTCCAAAGTTCATATTAATGTTGATTCACGGCATATTGATTTTCCAAGGAAGCAATAAATCTCCTGTGGATTTAATATTTATTCTGACCTATCCTTAAGAACCATGAAAAAGAATTGAATGGAATTAACTATACTCCATTACAGTAATCTTTCAGCAATGTTTTTGCCTTCATGCTAAATTAACAATGTCTGCAGTGTTTTTCAATTTATTTTTAATATGGACTAGCTTAGACTAAGTCTAGATTTGCAATTTACATACTCCATTGTTTGTCCAAAGAAAGTCAGTTTAGTTATTCTTATGTTTTAACCTGTTAAGATTGTTTTTACTTTTAGAATACTGCACACGCTCAATTTAGTTTTCTAGCAGACTCCCAAAATTTTATTGATATTGCAAAATCACATCTAAAAAACCCCTAAAGATTCATTAAATATGAATTTGGACCTGAGAACAAGATGTTATACTGATGTCCTGTGTAATACAGACTATTAAGTTTACCTTGGCTATTTTTATACTGAGTCTCATAAATACGATAACTGTAAGGAATCTCAGTCTTCTGAAGTCTAAAACCCAGGGAAAGGACATGGGAAGTTTTGAACTCACAGTTGAGGGATTGGGATTTGAAACTTTCAGTGGACCTTGTTAATATCTGTCCATGTGGCACTTTTTTTCATGTTCACACCCACAGCTACTCTGGACAACACATGCCAGTGCCTCACCACCTTTACAGAGAAGAATTTCCTCTTTATGTGTCCTAAGTTAAGATTTTGCCATTTGTGAGTCTAGACTGTGAATCTTAAAAATGCTTGCAGACATTCAGAAAGAAGTATTCCCAGATCTGTAGGACTCTGGTAAAAGAAGACACTCCAGAAAAACATCATAATAACAAAATTGTTTGCATAAATTTGAAGGCTTAATCTGCCTTACTAACTACCTATTTATTTTCCATTGGCATTTTTATACACTGAAAAGAATGCCAAAATGATGCATATCAGATCATCTGATATGATGTTCCTCAGATAACACATGCACTGTACTTCTCTATGTTTTGGTAACAGAATATTCTTGGAGTGGTCTCCCAAAATATCTCTTATTCAGGATTTTCAGTATCCAACATAGATTTTTTTTTTTTTTTACCTTTTGAAATAAGCTTTATTTTTTATTATGTTTTTTTTTTAATTACTTGAGGGTTCATCTTTCTGCTTCTTCATTTCCCTCTGGTTTTAATGAGAATACTTTCTGTACCTCAACCTCTCATTTATTTTCAATTTCAGAAGCCCAGGTTAAGGAGTGCCCACACCCAAACAACAGTGACTAAGACTTTGAAATAACATGAAGCATCTTTAACTTATTCTCCAAATGTGTAGCAATGAGTGAGGTGCAGCCTGAAGAAATTAGGTGAGACAATTTCCCAAGTAATGAATTAATAAATGTTGCAACGCTGTTAGTGCCAGCCAAAATCTCAACATGGCATGCTAGAACGTGATCAGAGCTCTCCTTGCAGCCACCTCTGCTTTGCTGGACAAGGTTCTCCTATTGTATTCAACTAATGGTAAAAAAAAGATTTTGTATCTAAGTTATGCTTTAAAATAAATACTGAGGAAGAAATTCATAGAGCAATACTTGGAATAATACACCAGGATTAAACTGAAACTGAGGTATGTGCCTGTTTCCAAGAAGAGCAAGGCTTCAAGTCAGTCCTGCTCCAGCTGACTTTGGAAACTACTTAACCATGTAACTATTTACCATCACTAGAAACCATCATGTAAGTTTATCAGGAATGATTTTTCAGCCTCCTGTGATATATAATAACATACAACCCACACCCACATTTGCCTGATCTAATTTTAGGTATCTTAAATTTGGATATTTAATCTAAACTAGCTATCCAAAGTGCCTCTACAGGTGAGAGACAGAGAGGGGGACTCCTTCCAACACAAACCATTCTAAGTTTCTAAGATTCTACGGTGAATCCATCACAAAATCTCTGGGATTTAACATGCTTAGTTTTGAAGTTAATGGAGTCATAGAATCACAGAATAGAATCATAGAATGGTTTGGGTTGGAGGTGACTTTACAAATCCTCTTGTTCTGACCCCTTGCACTAGGCAGGAACACGTGTCCCTAGAGCAGCTTGCTCAGAGCTCCATCCAGCACCTCTAGGAAGGTGTAGTTATGAAAAATCACCTGTTAAATTCTAAGACAGATGTAGTCTCGGGGTGAGAATATTCCATCCCCTTCAGTGAAGCACAAGCACACAGATAAATGTACCCTCCCACAGAGCCTGGGGAAATATTTGTGTAAAGAAATGAAGAAATTGCCACTCACTCGCTTGAGGAAATTCACCATTTTATGCAATTGCATATGTCTTCCAAGAGCAGGTTGGACTTGATGATCCTGGGGGTCTCTTACAAGCTTAATGATTCTGTGATTATTTATGAGACTGTGAGTCTTAGGCTGAGTGACTGATTTGGCCAGAGGATGGTTCAGGGCACAATCCCTTGAGGTGGTCAAGAATATCTTCATTGTCTTAGGGGGCCTGACCTTTCTAGGAGACCAGGGACTTTTGTGGATGCCTTGTTCCCCATGTGAGTCCATAGGATCCAAATTCTGAAACTAAAATGTGAACTAGTACCTTCTGAGTTTCTACTCAGGCTCTGAAAATCAAGGGCCAGGAGTTACGGATTTTGACTCTTCATCTCCCCAATGGGATTTAGGCACTTAAGCCTCTAGAAATCTATGTCTCTGGACTTGAGCCACCAAAGCACTGAGCTGCACACATATTTTCACAGGAGAATGTTGGCTTTTCCCATGTTATTTGTGATTCATGTCAAGCATACGCTTAAGGGCCTTCCTGGATTGGAGTCTGAAAAATATATCTCCTGAAGCCAAATTTTTAACAGCAGCCTGTCACAGGAGAGGGAGGGAGGAAGGGAGGGAGGGAGGCTAGCTCTGGCTATCTGACTTTATCCCATCATATTTGGTATCAGAGGCCTTCTCATTTGCAAAACAAAACACCAAATAGTCAGGAACAGGGGCCCTTGACATGCCTGGTATTTTATCTTCTCTATCTTTAAGGAAGGGATATTAGTCCTCACTTCTCAACTTCAGATGGTTGTTGTTGAAGATTAATTAGTTAATGTTTTACAGCACAGAAAATGTAAGGTGCTACTATATAAAAGTATTATTAAGTGCCTGCAGGGTCTTGCTGTCTAATGTGGCTGAATGGGAGAGGCTCTGAACCGTGGAGATTAGGCAATTTTAGAATAGTCCTTTTCAAATTGCATTATTTTTAACTCTTTGTTGTTCTAATGTTCTCTCAACAGAGTTTGGAAATATTTACCCTATTAATTGTATTTTTCTATTTTCTTTAACATTCACTTTTAAATAAACACAAGTCCTAGGTTTTTATCTGCATACAGAGTTGTATTAGCTTAAATAAAGGTGTGATTTTACACCAATTTCATTTATCCTAATCCTTTTATTTCAATTTAAAATTAGGTTTATTCCAGTTTGGCATAAGCTGATTCAGTACAAGTTTACGATAAACTGAGGTAAGCCACTCTAAAACTGAAATTAGTGTGTCCACATAGGGATTTGTTCTAGTTTAAGCAAAGCTATGAATTTGAACACAAGTTATCGTGGCATAAGCTAGAAAATGAATTTACAGCTTGCAAATGATTAAGTAGTACCTGCTAATGCACTTAACCCTGAGCACCCCCTTTCCAAAAAACTGAATTTTAATCCAGAGATAACCTACCTGCAAATGCTGTCCTATTTAAAACAGGGTGAAAACATGCACGTGTTAAATTGTAAGATCATGGAGTAGTTTTGGCTTGGAAGGAACCTTCAAGATCATTGTGTTCCAACCTTTCTGCCATGGGCAGGGATACCTTCCACTAGACCAGGTTGCTCAGAGGCCCATCCAGGCTCTGAAGCAGTCAGAAATTGATATATTTCCAATGAGAATGGGAGAAAGAGGGAATATATTTAGGGCAGGACTATGCCACAGCTTGGGCTGCAGTCCTCTACCTTACAGGAATGCCAGAGAGGATGGAGTGGGGTTGGCTACCAGCCAGCTTGAATGTTGTGTGTGCAACTGCTAACAAACTCCAAATTCACCCTTCTTGCTCAATCTTATTTGTGTGTCTGTGTGCTGCCTTGGCTGCCTCACATCCATGCCAACGTGTGCATGGACATGCTCTGGATTGCTGCTGTCCCAGTGAGTCACTCCTACCCCAATCAAAATTGTGGCCATCAACACTGTTTTTGTCTTAACACAAGTAATTGCACAACTGGTAGACTGACAGGAGGTTGATGGAAACACAAATGTATGTAGGGGTGTTAACAGAAAGGGAGGGAATGCAGCTTGTTCTGCTACAAGAGCAATAAAAATAAGTAAAGAAAAAGAGAAGTGAAAGGAAAATAGAAGGAAAATTAAATAAAAAGAGAGAGAAATAATTATTTACTTCCTTCCGCCAATATTAGCAATAGACACACTATGGATAAAATTAGAGAAAACATAGTGAAAATTCATTTTGGCCTCTCATTTTGGATAATATTGGGTCAAAATATATCTGATACACTTCCAAGGTATCAAAATTGGTTTGCATGTGAAAAATCTATGTTTTCCTACAATATATATTTTTACTTCTCCGTAATGACTCAAATTTTTTGTTACCTGGTGTCTGTCAAGCACTGATAAACATGATTAGCAAAACAAATAGGGGTATTAAAATTTTTCCCCTTCACTTAATTTTTTATTTCATTCAAAACAGACTGAAATTTTTATAAAATCAAAAAAACTAAATTTAGGCTCTCGAAACCTTATTTAGAAACTTAAGTGGGAACCTTATTTAGCAAAGATCATAAGCACATGTTTAAATTGATCCTGGTTCAGGAATGTGCTCTAAGTATATGCTTTAATCTGATTAAATATGTGTTTAATGTTAAACACATGTTGAAATGCTTTTGCTGAATTGTGGCCTGATTTTCAAAAGTGTTAAGTACCTTGAACATCTCATTAAGGTCAAGAAAAGCTGCATATCCTCATGCTCTTACCCATCAAGGCATTTTCTTACATGTTTGATTTCAGATTTAGGAGCCTAGCCACTTTTTTTTTTTTTTTTTTTTTTTTGGTAAAATTTTGAACTCAGTTTTGCTGAAGATAAACACAGTAACATCTGGATTCATACCTTATCTGAACTATCTACCACTAATGAGTTTTCAAAGTTGGACTGAAGGACTGAAAACTTCAGCATAGCTTCAGTTTCTTTGGCTTTCTGTTGTTTTTGTTTTTAAAATGTAATTTTTAGTGCTCTCTGTTTCCATTTGGAAAGGCTCTGCTCTTTCCAGTCCCAGCCAACACTGAGAAGTGAAAAGGTGTGTGAAAAGAACTATTACTACTAACATTATTAAGTGCTGACAGCATTCTTAGTTCAGTACAAGACACAACTGAAGGCAGATCCTTTCTTGCACATCTTACTCACAGGTAGTCTGGAATAATTTCAAATTCCATATGGCTCTTCAGGGTGGTTTCTATTTTATCTGAAATAGTTTTCCTTTTTCTAAGAAAAACAAAGAGATAGTTTGGACTTAGAAAGATTTTTTCCTCTCCTATTCTAAGATTATAACAAATTAAAGCCCAGCCGTGTTTTGGCTTCTAAAACTTCTAAAAGTCTGCTCAATCCTATTGCTCTTTTTGCCATCGTTCTTAAGAATAAACTTTTAAAGACCTTCTCACTGCATAAATCTTCATATATGTAGGTTTTTGCAGTATGTTTTTTCTTCACAAGGAACATTCCTATAACCTTCACCCACGTATTTTGCTTTACATCAGTAGCAGCTTTCCTCTTGACTCAGAAAAGTTTTAGATCTAACCTAAAAGCCTTTCTGCAGCTGAGCCTTGCTAAGGGGGGGTAAATCTTAGCCTGTTCCCACCTGCTTATACTCACTGTTTTCTTCCAGCCCCCTCCCTTGCTAGGAAGGTATTTCTCACTTCTGGCCCAAAACATGCACATACAGAATTTGTCACCAGGGCAGCAGCTGCCTGATGAGGCTTTGTTAAAGTGCTCTGGAGGAGAAAACTCCTTGCTTTTGAGCAGATTTGGGGGGGTGATGTAGCTGTACCACGACTCTGCTTCAGTTCTACATTTGTGTGAAACCAAGCTACTCACAAGCAATTCAGGCTCTTGTGCAACTGCAGTGTTTGTGACACCAAACCCAGCCCAGCTCCACCTCAGCCTCCTCTCTGTCCCACTCCATGCCTGTCCCCACTGCAGCCTCACATCCTCCACCTTCCTTTCTACATCCTTTGGTCTCTCTTTTAGGACAGAGTGGGATATGTTCCTTTTTTCTTTCTGTCAGGCAGGATGTTCTGCTCTTAGGTGAACTCTGGAACAAACCCGAGCTGTTCTCACTAGAGGGATGGGGCATTAGCCTTCAGAAGAGAAAAGCTGGGGTGGAAAGTCACATAGCAGGACCTGCACTCCTTTGTGGAGCAGAAAATAAATTCCAGAGGGGAAAAATTATCCTTAATCACCTCTTGTGTGACTCCAAAAGGGAGTGACTTCTTCCAGGAAAAACTCCTGTCCCTTCCCAAATGAACAGATCAGCTAGGAAACACAGTTTATCCTGAACTGTCCTCCCTGCCCCCAAATAGAAGGGCTCATTGTACAAAATACTTCAACATGATGTACCAAGGGACAACATTTTGATACTTTACCTTAATAACAGAAATTTAAAATTTGTATTCCTCAAAACTATCATGAGGTCTTGTGGACTACAAAAAGGATGGTAAATTTTTAGGGTGCAGGAATGTGGTGACAAGATTTTAGGAGTAAACTGGTACTGATTGTTACTCTGCTCCTGTGTGGGCAGAACGTGTCATGTGGCTGTAGTCCTTCAAGCAAGTTACTAAATCCTTCCATTTGGTCTCACATAACATTAAATATCTAAAATATATCTTGTCTAATTGTCCAGGCTCCCTCTACAGATAACGAAGAGAAATCCATTAGGTGATTCATCCCAGAATTATGACATTATTGACTCATTTAATGCATGACATCCATCTACACACATTTAGACTACAGAGGGAATTTAGACAGCTATCTTATATTAAACATTATATTTTAGATGCCTAATATAAAATAAAGTCATCCCAAAACCTTTATCAAGAGTGCTTGACTATCAGATCAGCAGAAGAATTGCTTTGGTACCTTTACTCCACCTCAGCTGATTCACAAGCTTGTTTCCTTATCGGGACTTGCTTTGTGTGTTCCAGATTAATGATAATCATGATAATTCTTTAGGGAGATTAAGTAATCCTCACAGTCACCATGTAATAGGTAAATACAGATATCACTGGTTTACAGATGAGGAAATAGTCAGTGAGAGTTTAAGTGACTTGTTCTATCTAATTTAATCTTGTTTAAGTTAATCTAATCTATGTTTTATAAATAAATCACACAATCACTGTGATATGTAGGCAATAGACAGTCAAGACAGTGCTGGAGACAGTACTCAGGAATTCCTAGCTCCCAGGCCTATCTTTGTCCCACAAAACTATTGCCTTAATAGCAGCAAATAGTCTTAAAAGGCTCCATGAAGCCTTTCTGGGTCATGGTCATGGGTCATAAATCCCTTTGAGAACAATGTGACATAACATTCATTTTAAGTCCTTCCCCTAAGAGTTACAGGGGATGAATGAAGGAAAATATTTGTTTGAATAGTTGTATGACTTTGATTTTTATATTTTTCTAGGTGGATTTATTACTTTTATAACAAATTTTTACTAACCAGGTATTTTTACTCCTAGGAAGTGAAATGTTTGTGAGATGGGCTTTTATGGACACTGCCCTTACTGGGAAGCAGAAGCTCAGATCTGTAACTCACTTTTGACTTACATGAGAGAAAGGATGAGGTCCACTCTGCCTGAGCTGGTGCCTGCTGGAGCAAGAAGGATGAAACTTCAATTCCCCTTGCTAGCCCAGATAAAGTGCAGATATTGCACCAGTTGGAATGAATGTTTAACCTTGGGACTATTTGCTATCTCTGGGCAAAATCTGTTTTCTTTGGGTTTTTTAAGTGGTTGGTTAAAATTGGTGGTTTTTCTGTGGAAATGGGAAAAGGTTTTGGAATCTTACAAAGAATGTGGAGGAGGGAACAATTGTTTTATTCATTTTATTCAGCTGGTAACACAGATCTGGTAGAGATACGTTGGAGGGGAACATGTTGTAATACAGTTGCAGGACTGCCTTCTGGGGTTTCCCAAAATATAGGGTGCATTTGGAGAGTGCAGTTTTCAGCCTGGAAACAACCTCCATTCTCAAATAAACAATTTTTCCTCTGTTCAGGTTTTACTGAGGGTGCAGGCAGTGCGGCCTTCTCTGATTAGCTCTATCTCGGAAATACGGGGCAATCACTTCTCCACAGAAACATGTTCTACCTCTTTCAAAGCCTCTGGTTAAATTTTTATCTAAGTCATCAGATTTAGCAATTTGTAACTGATCTAATCTCTCTGCAAAATCCTTGCTCACCGAAACTGTATCCAACAGCTCTTCACTGTAAACCTTGTTGTTCATATAAAAATAGAACCGCAAATTATGTCGGTGTCTTTTCTTTATTCTCTCTCTCTCTCTTTTATTTTTTTTTTTTTTTTCAACTCCTTATGACCTATCGCCCTTTCTTTTAACCTAAATCAAACAGATTTTCAGATTGGCTTAACAATAGCACTTTATGAATCATATCACCAATTGCCAGCTATCATACAGTGAAACAGCTAATAATATATAATTAACATTATAGGCAAGTAATGAATCACATCATCATTGCTGACTGTATTATTAAAAAGATAGATTTAAGTAATCACAGCTACTTTTTTATTTTCTTCCCTCCTTCCCTCAAAGTGCTGCAAGAGGAAAAGGAAATTCCAGTTGTGTATGTAAGCTGTTATTTCTATCAAGCAACATGATTCACCAAAATGATTGCAATAATCACTTACATAGAAAAAACCTACGACAGGTAAATATGTTTAAGGCTTTCTGTAATATCATATTTGTGCATTCAAAAAAGCAATTTACTTAGACCAAAAATATCTATGAGCAGAAGGAATAAAAAATTCAGACAAAGTACCACATTCATGTACATTGCAATTTGGAAAATTATTAGAATTCACCTTGTTTAGCCTGGAGGGAAGGAAGTTCAGGATGAACTTCCTTGCTCTCTGCTACTGAGGTTGTAGACATAGGGCTCAGGATCCTCTCCCAATAAGCAAGCCATAAGACAAAATGAAATGGCCCCAGCTAGTGCCAGGGGAGGTTTATATTGGATAATAGGAATAATTTCTTCACTAAAAGGGTTGTCAGGCATCGAAACAGGGTGCCCAGGGTTGAGTCACCATCCCCAGAGGGGTTTAAGACATGTAGATGTGACACTTGGGGACATTGTGGGCTTGGCAATGCTGGGTTAATGACTGGACTCTTAGAGGGTTTTTCCAACCTAATTGATTTGGTGATTCCAGGATTCTCCAGGCTCCAGCATACAGTAGCTGTTCTCTAAGAAGTTAACACAGACAATCTTTGTACCTCCAGGTTTAAAGCTTTATATTTTTTCCAAGTTAAGTAATATATTCCAACAGCCTGTTTCACGTCTTCTGTACCAAACTACCAGATCCTTTCATGGCTTTTTTAATTTTCCTATTTTTTTTTTTTTCCTTTTGCCCCAGTGTTTTTTTCAGTTTTGGCCAATGATTCTATCCAGATCTCAGCATCAACATGGTGGCTTTTCAGCTTGTGTTTCATTGAACATAGGGATGATATGGTGGAAATCTTCTCTTCCTGGTCTCCCCACACAGTTCACCTTTTGTTCCAATTGGATGAAAGTCACCAGAAGCTCCACCAAAGCTATTAATACATTCCAAACTGGCATCTGAGGAGAACCATGCCAATAAAGCCTTATATAATATATGCACTAGGCCAGGTGAAGAGTGTCTGCCAAGCAGTTTCAGTGACCTGTTTGCATCATTCAATCTGGTCAGTGGAGGAGCAACAGCTAAAGGTAATGATAAAGCTGCAAGACATTCATTTTCACTGACCCTCAAGTGCAACTCAGAAACTCACCTTGTTAAGACCATTTACACAGAAGTTGAACAGAGATTTACATGAAGAGAATCACTCCTTTGTACGGTCTCAAGCATCATAATGAATATTCTTCAAAATAGATATCTTCCCACCATCCTTCACATTTGGAAATATACTTATTTTGCAAGTATGTAGACAATAAATATCTTCTTGACAGAAGTCAAGGACATTGAAATGAAATTTTCTGCTTCTGTGGCAAATGTTTTTGATACCAAACTAACCTTCCCCCTACACATTTTTGTTGCTGGGTTTTTTTTCCCGTAAGTATTCTAAAAAAATGTTAATGGGAATATTCAAAGGTTTTTCAACAAACACATTTATTTATTTATTTAGGTCAAAGAAAAGAAACAAAGCTTATAACTTTTTGTTATATTAATATTCAAGTATTTTTATCCTTAATTTGTCCTCCAGTTTTCTCTTCTTACTTCTGAGCAATTCTTCCCCTACTTTTATTTCCACTGTGGTAAAGAAAAAAAAAACTAGAAACTTAGGATGAGGTTTACTGTTTTAATCATCATAGTCTCCCTTTTTTGTAATGGAAACACCTGCAGAAGGAAGATCCTTGATTTGGCTCTTCTATAGCTGTCCTTTGAATACATAGTATGCCTATGGCAACTGGTGTAAGTGTAAATACATGAAGTTAAATGATAGCAAATACCACCCAGAAATGAAAACTTGAAATAAACTTGATATTCTATTCTTCTTTGATACTTCTCATCCTCTCCTTTTGCAAGCCAAAGTATAAATGGTGATAACACATGAGGGAGAAACTTGAAAAATCACCTGTATTCAAGTTGTTAAAGAAAACTTGGGAACAAATACTTTTGAAGATTTCCTTTAGCTACACGTTTTAAGATCCTAATAACAATAAGAAACTCAAAGAGAAACCATCACAAAAACCACTCAGTGTGTAAATATCAATTCCACATAGTCCAGCAGAGGTGTGTATGACTGATTCCTGCTCATTCACCAGCAGTTAAAGGGGACAATCAGGAGCAAGAAGTGAGCTTATTTTTATCCTGAGTTTAAGAAGGCTTGAACATACACCACTCACTTCCTAAAAGTTTATATTGACCACTTGGAAGACATAAAATAGGAAGAAAATGGGAAACAGGATCCTGAGTTGGTGTTACAGGAGTTGGGTTGCTGAGAGGAGCAGGAGCAGGTCTGGATTACGACCTCTGTTCCCAGGCTTGTTTATGTATTTTACATTAGGCAGTCACTGAATAAAATAAACCTGGGAGCTGTGCCAGGGCTTGTCCACACCCAAACAGTTGCAGAATTGGGACCTCGGTCTTTCCCACAGATGTGTTTGTCAGTTTTTCCATGCAAAAAAAGGGAAAATATCCTCCTATAATGTCAGTCACTTTTTTTGTCCCCCGTAGCATTTGAAACAACATAAATAAGGGTGTTTATTTACATTATTATGTGAATTATTTTCCCCATTGGTGATATTTTGTTGTTATTATCCCTATTTCCTGGGCTATTTGATAGATATGCTGATGTTATTCCCATTTCCTGGGCTATTTGTCAGATATATTTTTCCTCTTGAATTACAGAGTAATTTATTGCTTCATGGAATTATAACTTCCAAAACCCAAACTAACTCTGGTGACATTTTCCTTTAACAGAGGCCTCCCACGTGTTACCAAATCACACTTCAATATGTCTCTGTGAATTCAAATAACATTTCTGGTATTGGTCAATGTACAATTGAGTTGCCTGTTGGGAAAAAAAAAAAAAAAAAAAAAAAGGCTGGTATAAGTGTCAATTTTGAAGTAATAATTATAGTTTTATGCAGCAACGTATTTATTATATTATCAAATTAATACACCTTTTAGCATGTCAGGGTCTGTGGGTAATTATAGTTTAGCATTGTGGTAATAATTTGTATGATTTATGTTACCTATGGAGCAGAACTGAAAGCCAAAAAGCTGTCTGGCATAATTACTGTTAAGAGGTAAGATCAACAGATATCCCCAGCCAAAAGAACACAGCCCTAAGGGTAGCAGACTCAAACAAGGAGAAGTCACCTCAGGTATTTGCTTTGCAGCTTGCCTTTTCTCACCTGAGAGACGGCCCACCCACTATTCCAGGCTGCATTAGCAAGAATTGGGTGCTTTTATGTTGCTGCTTTCCACTGATCTTGAAGTTCTCATTTTAAATTGAGACACAGGAAAGTGGTAGAGAGGGACTCCTTGCAAGATCTAATTCTTCTGAAATGTGGAGAAAACGGTTTTCCATTAGATGAAAGTGGGTGAATTGTTGTGGTTTCTCTACTTTCCATTGATTTGGGCACAGAAAATAATTTTTCTGTGTGTGTCTGTGCTCTTGCTTTTATTATTTTTTTGTTCAAAGTGCTGTGCAAACAGAAGAGAAATAGTCTTTACACTAAGTCTATGCAAAGCTAATTCTATACAGTTAAAATTTATTACAGTGAAAGCAGATTCACGAGTGGCTTAGCAGCTTGACTAGAAATAGGCTGAAGGTTGCCTATAACTGTTTCCCCCCAGTTTCTGTGTATTTATTCAAATAAATGCATAGAAATGCAAAGAGTACCTCATCTCCTTTCAAAGCTCCTCTGGCAAATATTTTGCACCTTTTTCCCCCCTGAAATAAGGTTTCCAGCATTTTTACTTAAATGGAAATACTTCAGGAACAATCTGGGAGTCTTGCCACTAAAATCACGATCACACTGTCCAGTCAAAACTGTAAAAGTGTCTTGATTCCTTCTCCCTTCCTCCTCAGCATCGCCCTTCCAAATGGAAAATGAACGTCTGGTATCGTGTTCTATGAAGATTGCAGACTCAGGCCTCAGATGATGAAGTTTAGGAACAAAGGCCAAGATCCACAAAGCTATTTAAATACGTAATTCTAATTAATTTATATGTGCCTGATGCTGAAAACATTTATGTATGCACTCAGCTTTCACTGGCCCTATGATCTTCCTGGAGTCAAAGGCATTACTCACCTGCTAAAACAGAGGTTTGTGAATTGAGGTTCAGTGAGGAAATATCAAATAGAGAAGGTCCTGCCAGCAAGTCCCTCATTTATTAAATTTCAGAACGTCACAAATTTTCCCTGGTTTTTGGGAGGCAGAAGTTGCTCTTTTCCTCACTATTCTTGTACCACTTTATTTTTGGAACTCTGTCCTACTATAGGGTAAAGCAGCAGAAAACCCCCAGATACTCACTGACCCTGTTCTACATTTTCCATGCTGACACCAACTGGCTGTGAAGGGGCTGGAACCAAGCCTGAGAGGAGGATGTAAGGGTAGAATTCATTTCACACAATGTTATGAAGCAAAAAATTCAATGTCTAAATCTGAGCTAGGCTCTCCTCAGAGGCAGCAGAGCCACACAGGGATTTCCAGGGAATGGCTCATCCACTCTCTCTCAAACACCTATGATGGGATAAGATGAATTACTCTGCAGATGCCCATTCCTCCCCACTTGGGAGCTTGGAGTGATGAGCTCAGACTTAGTTGTTTAATTTTAAGATGTCCAAGTTAGGGCAGATGAATTTCACCTCAAAGGCTTGGAGTGTTTTCCTGAAACTCAAACCTGCCTTTTGAAGTTCCCTCTTCATCCTTATAGAACACAGGTGTGCCAATATCCAATTTCTCATGTTTTTAATTCTATAGGAATAAAGTTATATGTGTCTGTATGTGTATGTATATACTTAATGGCTACAACTGTCAAGTTGACCTTCAGCAAATAATTGAAACATATTTTAATCCTGGTGCATAATGTTTCTGTTGGCAAGGACCCTGAGGAAGGTGCTCTCCTCCAAGGAGGCAGCTGGTGGATTTCTGCCCACTGTGCCATCCTTACACAATGAATGGGAGCTTAAGCAGCTTTTTGGCCACCCTACAGATTGGGGGTAATTAATATAAGACCTCCTTCACTTGGGTAACTATTATGCCTTTATCTTTGTTTACCTCTTGGATCTACTTCATCTGATGAATGCCATTAGCTATTGCCAATAGTTATGCAATATCCCATGGCATGATCCTAATTCCAAGCTAGCCATTGAAGCTCTGAGGAGTGAAGTTAGTTCTTAAATGTGTATTCAAACAGCCTGAGATATCCATACCTTCAGATTAACCAGAGTTATAGAGTTGTAAACACTCTGATGAGGTAAAAATGACCAAAGAATTTGAACAATCATGGAATTAGAATGATTTAACAAGTAAGGCCCTATTATTACTATTCCTTTCTTTTCCATGGTTGTTAAATATTTTTCCCATTTATTTTCCTTTACCTGGAGATGCAGAAAGTTGAATGCAGGAATTGCATGGCTGAGGAATAATGCCAACATAATGGAATAGATAAAAACTGAAGCAGCCAAGTCAGTGTAAGTCATTTCACAAGCCTGATGCATGGGGATGACTCACACAGCAAAATGAAGCTGGTTGGTCAGGGTCTTTTTAAAAACAAACAAAAAATAGTCAATCTCAGACAGAGAATCCCATTGTGCTTTGCCAGGCTAATTTTTAAAGAAGCACATAACTATTTTGTTACCAGTGATGTTGCCCAGGCATGAGGGACTTTGAGGTGCTCTCAAACCAGGTCAAAAACCCTGTTCCTTAATAGCTGGGATCAGATGCTCTTTCCAGCACTCACTGTCTCTTCTGGGAGATAGGATGAGTAACTTAACCTTACTTCCTCAAGTAATAATCAGAATGATATGCTTAATGGGAATAATAGTGGTCTCACCTGCCTGACAGGGAGAAGGTGCTGGGAGAATTAATTAGTGAAGCACTTTGAAGATAAGTGCTACGTTATTAATAAGTAGAACCAACTGCACTTAGATAGAACTTGCAAGTGATTGTGTTATATTACAGTGCTTAGATAACACACAGATAGTTGACTTAGAAATAGCAATAGATGATAGAGAACGTAAGAGATAGATAATCACCCGATTTCTTGTGTTTTCATTTTTTCTTGCAATTTCTACTGGCTTAATGATGTTCCAATAATGGAGATTATTACCTGTATTTTAAAGAGAGAAAGGAAAAGTGGTGAAAGGAAAAAATGGTGAATAGTGAATAAATATGGCCTAAGACTGAAAACAAAATGACCACTCCAGAGCCTCTTCCAACCCTGTGATGTATAATCTCTAAAAATAGTTGATTAAACTCAGATCATTAAGTACAATCTGCCCACTGAGATTGTCTACCATGATTTGGAGCAGAGTTCAGGGGATGAGTGACTAATTTTCACTGAAGAGCAACATTATCAATGTGTGAAAACTGTCAAGAACCAGTCACCTCTGATAAACAATTAAGTCACTAAGTAAGGAAGTTTAGTAACTTTTGGGTCAGCCATGTGATCCTGTGATGTGAATTAATACTCTGGCAGTGGGAGCTGCAGGGTATTTTACATCTGGAAGACTGGCAAAATCTCCTGGGAGGAAAATCAGTAAATATGTGAAAATAAGTGAGTTAATGTAGAATTATTCTTAGCTTTGATTGTCAAGCAGGCCACTGGCCAATAAAGAATAAAAATAAGTGGAAATCTAAAATCTCCAAGGAGGAAGGTAAGACAGATGTTGGTAGTGAAGGCTCTTGATTGTATTCAGGTGCCCTGACTCTTGCTTGTGAATAAAGAAGTCTTTAAGCAGTAATATGGATTTTTTTGTCTCCATATGGCACTGCATTGTTGTGCTGTCACTGAGAAGTGTCCATGACATGTTTACAATGCAGCCATGTTTCACCTTTCCCTTGGGACCAACATCTCCAGGTGGAGAATCAAAGAATCACATAGGAAGGAAGGAATCAAGGTTGGAAAAGATCTCCAAGATCATCAAGTCCAACCATTAACCCAGGTCCACCACTAAACCTTGTCTCTAAATACCAATTTACATGTTTTCTGAAAACTTCTAGGGATGGTAATTCCACTACTTCCCTGGGCAGCCTGTTCCAATACCTGACCATCCTTTCAGGGAAAAAATATTTTGTAACATCCAATCTAAACCTCCCTTGGCACACCTTGAGGCCATTTACACTTGTTCTATCATTTGCTACCTGGAAGAAAAGACCTCACTACAACTTTCAGGAGAGATAACAGGAGGGCTTCATGCAGTTGATGAACTTTACTTCCAGTTTTGAGTGTGAGGTGGAGCTTCTGAATCCTTCATAACCTCTTCTAATTTCTTAAAGAAAGAAGTTTTAGATATATATATATGTAATGAATAATGTGAAATTACAAGGCCTACAAAATCAGCATAATGCTGGAAACTGTGGGTACCTGGACCTGCATAGAGACAACAGGGATATCCTAATCCTCTTGCTCTTAAATATCTGGAGAGAAATGGGCTTTTTCTTGGCTGAGCAATGCAGGACCTATGACATCACCTCAGCAGCACTGGCAGCATGCAGGAGAGGGCAGTGCCATACCCACACATTGACAACTCTATTTTCTTTGAGAACAGGGAGACTGAGGGTCATAAAAATCAACTGAAAGCCATTTCTTTTCAATTCTCTGCTGAATATGGGGGTGTAGCTGCCATCAATGTTAATGAGTGATCACGTGCATCAGAAGAAGAACATCCTTTTTGTGAAGACAAGATGAAAGCCTTTTATAAATATGACCTACTGGTGAAAAAGGCATCCGTTCAGATCAAGCCTATGGGTTTATACTGATGGGTTAGATTTTTTTTCTTAATACAATACATTTTGTTAAGAAGAAGGATTAAAGTATTTGCCAAAATGATTTGTGTTGACAAAATGGCTTAGTACATTTGGCAGATTTATTTTATGAAGCAGAATAAATTAAGGTGTCTCGTAAAAAATGTGGGTTATATCCAGTGAAACAATTTCAAGTATTTCAGAAACTCTATTTTTATTCACTTTGCAAACGTGCTTAGTTGAACTGCCAGTCACTGTTACATTTCCATTTCCAAGCAATTAATTAAAATCCCAAATCAGGTTTTTTCTTGATCATGCCAGCAGGAGTTGGTTGCCATGGTAATAGGACGATCAGTAGCATTTGGGAGGGAGGCGACGGAGAAGAAAACATTCTGCATTTGGGCTTTTATTGTTGAAACAGAAGTGCAGGTCTGGAGGAGTGTGTTGGCTCATCTGTGCCAGCGTGTGTCCCCAATGGTGATGGCTGGAAGTGAGCAAGGGTTCTCAGGATTACCTTATTGTCAAGAATATCATTTGGTCCAATGTAGAAATCATTAGTGAAGCCTTTTCAGTCCTACAGTCTATAGGTTGCACTGTGAATGAGCTGATCACAGAGAGTTTCAGCAGTGGTAAGGAGGATTTTTCTATCTGTAATTACCCACATTTGCAGAGAGCTATCACATGTAATGGGTTTTCTCCCCCAAAGGCCTGAAAACCTTTAGATTTGAAGCTCATTTTCAGACAATACACAAGATCCATGGTGGTTTATAGAGCCATTTCATATATAGGTTTAAGAAAGGATTAATAGTATAGTTAGTGTTGCAAGGTTTTATGGGGTGGTGTCAGGGACAGGTGATTAGCAAGAGAACATATGGCAAACAGAGAAGGAGGAAAGGGGCAACAACTTCTTCTCTGAAGCCAGAGTGGAAAATGGAGTCCTTCCTGAAGGAGGGAACAGGTCCAGGATAGGGCTGAGGGACACTTTATTCTTATCTAGTGGGTGGCACTCCCACCCACGGCATGGGGCTGAAACTAGATGGTCTTTAAGGTCCCTTCCAACCCAAGCCACTTTATGATTCTGTTATGATTCAGAGGGGGAACAACATGTAACTGAACAGCCATTTCTACTGCATGAAACCAAACTTTCTTCCAGCAGCAAGAAATGTGCCATGCCCATCAGATGCAGCCCAAACATCTCACTGAAGCTGGTAGAAATATTCCCAAGGATATCTCTGGGCTTGGAGTCAAGCATGTATGTCCAGGGATGCACCTGGATCAGTAGACAGATCATCTCTGAATGCTGGTCTCTTTTCTAACTGCTTGGCTGCTAAGATGCCAAATCTGTTATGCCTTTAGATTTGGTATGACATTGTATGCTGACCACTTGATCAGTACTATTAATTATTCCTTTCTCAGGCTTGAACCAGCTCTTTCCTCCAAAGTACCCCCAGGACTTTCCCTTCGGTGTGAATCTTTCTAACACAGTTCGGGAATTTTGTTGCTCTTGCACGCTTGTTTAGTTGTGTCTGAATTGAACACCATGTGCATAATCATCACAAGGGTTGGGGGTAAATGGCATTTACCTTGTTCACCATCTGAAGAGAGGCAAACAAACCAAATCCCACACTGGTTAGCACAGTCACACTGTTGGGTGCCTGAGAGACCTTTTTCACCCTTGAAGACATAGACATGGGAAAAAAAAAAACAAACATTTCATCAGACCTTGGTGTTGCCATTGTTCAGCTGCTGATGGTGTGGCAAGGCAGGATAGTGCCAGGGATTTCCTGGATCATTAGGACACATTAATGCACAGGAACACAGCGTGTCACATATGGTGCTTGTTAAGCCTCCCATGAAATCAGGAGATTGGTAACAGAATTACAACATGCTTAGGGTTATAGGTCATGCACCAAATTTCATCCTTATGTATTAGCTGGAAATTAATCTGAAAATAATTAGGAAAGAATCCAGACAATAAAAAGGAAAGATTTTGAGAATGTTGTGTATTCATGTCTTACTGCAGCATAAAATTCCCATGTGAGAGAGAGTCTGAAAACACTGCCTGATGGCCAAATGCTTGTGCTGGATAAGAGAGTGACTTTAATAAAGTTCTTTGACAAGGTCCTCACTCAGCTGTCACTTCAGAAAAGCCTCACCTGACCCTGAGATTTGCTTGCCTTGTGCTTGAACTGTCTTTGGAGGGGTTCAGTGTGGCTGGGACCTGAAGGAGTTCAGATGGAGTTAAAGGGGCCAACAAGGGATTTATTGGTTTGGATATATCAATTTGCACTAGTCCAAACAAGTTGGGTTCAGGGTCCCACAAACTCTAAGGGCAGAAGGGCAAAAGTGGAGCTTTTGATCTTCTATATAGTAGGATGTAGTATAATGTAATGATTCAGGGGGTTTTCTGGTGTCTCAACATGGGAGGAAGGGATTTGAGAATTATTGCTTTCTTTGTCTTTTCCACCCTGAAGAACTTCAGAAAACTTTCATTATATGTATATAAAAGATCCTTATTATTATATGCTGACCTCATTCTGTTGTTTTCCCTGGCACTTATCTAACTCTGACCTCAGACCCCCAGCTCACATCCAGACACCTATTTATAGTAATCTAAAATCTGGGGGGTCTAGCATGTAGATTAAGATACCTGAATTAGATAAAATGACTCATAACTTTACATCCTTGGTGTCACACTTTGGAAACCAAGTCTGCTTTCAGATTGCCTGAAGAAAGTGTGCAGTACTATTCGAAAGCCCCCCATAAATCTGAGGTATCTACATGAGGCTGGAAGAGATTCACTTTGGAGAGATAATTGGAAACCAAACAGATTCTGGATTCCAAGTACACCTCAGATGATCCTTGATACTGTGAGTCAAGTCTTAGTTGACTCCATTAGACAAGATGCAGCTTTCATGTTGCTGAAATTTGGTGAACTGAGCCTCACGCTCACTGTTTTCTGCATAAAAGGTATGTGAGATGGGGTCCTTTTTGAGAAGCCATAATTTGCTGCCCATCTGAGGTTAGCAAGAAAAAAAAAAAAAAGTTGATTGAATCAAGCAGGAATTTCACTATGGTGAGATTTTCAATCCAGTGATATGTCTATTTATATATATGCTCTTTTTTTGTTTTTTTTTTTTTTTTTAGTTTAAAAAAATTCTTAATTATTCAGAATATTCTTTAATACGTTCAAACACAGACCTCTCCTGAGTGCTAGCATTTTTAATTCTCTTCCCTTCTTTTAATTTAAATGCTGCAGCTAGTCAAGCTGAAATCATCTTCAGAGAACCTTTATTATTTCACTATTACTTCTGCTCAACAACAGCTATTTTCAGCAAGAACTGTAAAACTGCAAATACTTTTAGCAAACCATTATGCCAGCACTGGTCTGAGGAAAAAGAACAGTTGAATATTTCCTTGAATATTTCTAGAAGTCCAAATGTCCAAAAATTGCTTGCAGGCATTCACAGGGGCAGACCTGACTGAGCAGATGCCAGAAGAGATTTGCTCACCAAGGTGGAGATGGAAAGCAGTTTTTCAATGGAGAAAAAGCAGTACTTTGACCACACTATCCAAGTCATTGCAAAGTGGCCAATTCTCACAGTGTGCAGAAGATAAAGGAATGGCTTACTCAGCTAGAGCAAGACAAGATTGATGGAAATAAAGTTTTAGATGACAACCTGAAAATGAAGCTGATCTAAAAAGGGACATGCCTCAAAAGACTGAAATTTCCTATGTTCTCAGTAATAAAAAGCTATTAACAAAGCATTTTTAAGAGTATTTTATCTGGTATATCATGGAATAAAGATCTAGATATAGGCAGCAATTAAAGATCAACTTTGATTTTGATAATCCTTTTTAATTGCTTTTTTAATTGTGAAATTTTAAAACATTTCTGTGAAGTGCTCTGTGGAAAAACGCTGATGTAGAGAGATTAACTAATCAAGATCGTTCTATTCTGCTTGAATAACTAGAAAGGAACTTTGAGTGGGGAAGTGTAAAATAAATTTTCTGACTAATGTATGGCTCCATGTAATCTCATCTCACCTTCTGGGAACAATGTATAACAAATTAAGCTTGGATCATGAAATGTCATACAAATCTGGCAGTGAGATTTCATTTGGAGGGAAGAACTGCTGTTCTCTTGGTTCTTAACAGCCATAGAAAATTTCAATTACGTGAGCATCTTGACAAATTCTACCTCCAGGGTATGGAGGATTTTTAAAAAGTTTTCTGTAACCAGCTACAGTGTCCCAAAGAACAGTGACTGGTCTTACTGTCTTCAATTGTACCTGCAAAATTGCAGTTTGCTTCATGGATAAGAAAAGAGCCTCAATAGAAGATGTGCTTATAAAGTAAAATAATAAGAGATTAATGTTTATGTGATATAACAAACATCCTCAAATAAAGCAGTAAAGTAAGGGTATTGTAATAATAGTAAAGAATCTTGTTTTGTCTTCTTCAAAATCTGATGAAGCCATAAAGGAGTGTATATATACTTAAAATTGAACATAATTTGATTATTAAGAGTGGAATAAGTAAGAGGACAGAGAGGAATACAGTGAAACAAATTTAAAATTTATACAAAAATTATGGGAGAGAGGATGAAGGAGAAGAGAAATATTGTAACATAAACATATTTACATGATATAAAACTTTTTTTAATTCTTATTCTTCCATTTCTTTTATAGAAATTTGGCTTCATTAAAAGATCTCCAATTGCATCAGATAGTGATATGTTCTTGTTTTAAGTAACTAATTCTTGCAGCAGTGAGAGAAACATAATATAAGAGACAAATACATTAAACTGGATACGCTTAAGAACAAAAAAAAAAAAAAAAAAAAAGGTAAAATATATATAAAAAAAAGAATAAAAGACATATGGATAATCATGGCTGAGAACTGCAACCAACCACAAAGGCCTTTTACCTCCTCATCAAGAACAGCCCAGTGAAAATTCTGCTTATGTGAGATTGCAAAGTGATGATGTTGCAAGAGACAGATGTCATGATTTTTATTTAAAAGGTGACACGATGACTTGGCATCACAGCTTGAATAGAAAGCAAATTTCTAGTGTAAGACAAGAAGGGTCAATAATTGCAAAGTATAAGATAATAGCACATAAATGTGTATATTTCAAAGAGATTGACCCTGAGAAAGTACATGTGGTGAAAAGCAGAGAAAGCTTTTTTGGTGATGAATGAAATGGGCTGTGGCAGATCATCAACAGTCCCAAGGAAGAACACACAAGAGGAAAATCCTGTAAAATTGTGCTCAAAATTAGAGTTATTTTGGACAAAACTGTATTAACATTACTACTGTCATGTCTGCTTTCTCAGGGAGCTGTTGTGAACAGCCATGTAGTTGACCCTTTCAAAAAAGTCACAGAAAAAGAGTTGAGTGGTTCCTTCCATGTCTGCCCTGCTCTGTCATGTGCAAATCAGTCTTACTAGGCTTCACCCTTTTCCAGAGAAGGTTTGACATGTCAAAGGTTTATGCCATGTGAATTCCAGATCCTGAGCTTACCTGCAATAAACAGAAATCACAACCTTGCTGACCCATGGTTTGGTGGAGAGAAGATGCTCAGGTACTGAAGTGCTGGGGAACACATTGGTGCATCAGGTCTGAGCAGGCAGAACTACCATAATTAACTAAAACTTAAATTCAGTTTTTGAAAACAATGTATGCAAATTGGTCTCAAACCTATTTAATTCACCACTCACTCAGGTATTAGTCCATGTGTGTCCTGTTCATTCCTGCCTGTCTTCCTTGAATCCCAAAGACTGTGTCTGATGAGTGGCTTGGACTAAATTGCTTGTGCTTGAGGAAGATGATCTCCCTCCCAATGTAAACTTTTAATAAAAACAAGTGCAATATTCTGCAAGCAAACAAACTCATACCAAATGTCAAACATCACAATTATTTAAAACACCAACAAATAATTTTAGTTTTCTTTGGTAAAATTGAGAAGCATTCATTATTAATTAAGCAGCTAATTTTCTTTCATTCTATGAAAGAGGCAGAAACAGCTAATTGTGTTTGAGATTCCCTTCAGCATAATTAGATCCAGGCAAGTAGATAATTCCCTTGACAGCAATGGCAGGCATCAGACTGGTTTTATAGCAATCACTTCATTTGTGAATATCACACCTGTAGTAACGGGGCAAATTTATCTCATCCTCCTAATAAATCATTTGTGTAATACAAGAATTACCTTGAAAAATGGACAAAATGAAAGACAATAATATAATCTGCATTATTAGTAATAATATATCCTATTTTAATTTTCAAACATAAAGTTAAATTACAATGACAAAAATTAGGTCTTGGGATTCAGCTATGTTTGATAATATTAACTCCATCATGAGAACTTCATCATGAAAATTAATTTATACACTGGAGCAACATTCAACAGAAATTATTTTTTAAATTAATTATTTTTCTGTAAATATAAACAATTAAAGTTTATAATACCTGAAAAAAAGATATTTTTTTTTTAATTTTAAACTTCTATTTCTTGTCAATATGTATACTTAAGTATACAGCGCAAAAGAGAGCGTAAAAATCAAATTTTGATCAGCTTAAAATACTTTTTTTGCAAGGGAGCTTTTCTTTACAGCTCAGAAAAACAAAATTATTCCTTATTTGAAAGAACATCATTAGTCTTCAAGTTAAGATACATGTATGTGTGTGTGTGTGTATGTGTATATGCATACAAAGAGAAAGATGGAGAAGCAATTCTAATGACAGAAAAAGATGTCCTTATATGGATAAGATTTTAATTGTCACAAACTCAGTTATACATTTGAATCACTCAGCTGAGTAAATTAGAGGATAAGTGGAGGTCAAGATGTATTTGGGACAGCTTAGTACATGTCAAGAATTGCACTTCCTGCTGGACTTTGTATTTCAGGAATTTTTTTTGGTACTTGATAACATATTTTAAATAACAGTCAGAAATTGAGAAAAAAAATTATTATGGGTCTATCATCCTGTACTGATGAACAATATTTACCAACTGAAACTGACACCAATAAGTAGAAAAATGAAAATGAATACCTGTTAATCAATGATCACAATATTTTCACCAAAAATGTTGGTAGAAACATTTAAAAAAAATCTAAATATTGGTTTGAGGAAACAGCTTGAATAAGAGAACCGATGCACAGCAAATTCATTCCTGCCTTGAAATCAGTACATATTAGATAAGTAAATATTTCTCAGTCCTGTTGTAGCCTGATCTGTGTTCTATGACAATCTGACTTGGAAGAAATGGTGAAGTTAAGAGTATTAAATGTTGTTGATCCATCAATTCGATTTTTTCAATTTCCACCAGCCAAGAATCCGTAATTCAAGCATTATGATAATGTTAATTCAAATATATCCCCAAAATAAGTACGACTGAGAGAAGGGAAGAAAGCTTTTGTGTGTTTTGTCTTGTTTTTCGCAAGTCATTTGGAACTATTAACATTTATAATCTCTCCAAAATGCAATAAAGAAAAGAAAAAGAAGAACCAGATGTAGAAGATTCTCTGGCTTTGACAACACAGAACTTTCACAAAGTTACAGAAAAAAAAAAAAAAAAAAAAGGTTTAATCTCATGGACTTCAAATGAACAATAACTAATGTCACCTGATAGTCTTTCACTGATCTCAATGGGATTTGAAGTAAGCTTCTGGAAATAAATATCTTAAAGCAGTACAAATACGAGGAGCTTTCAATTTAACGAGAAAAACAAAAATCTCTAGAAAAAGTATTTTCAGCTTGAATTAATCCAAAAGAATTTCTTTTCTTTTTGTGTGTGAAGCCATTGTACAGTTTTAGTGGACAAGTGTTTTGTCCAATGCCTTATGTTTGGCTTGTTTATATCTATCCTTCTTTTAAGATTCCTCCCTGATGCAAGTTAATCCCTTTGTGAAAATGCCATTTTGAAATGCAATAATAAGATGATTCACTTTTCTTTTTCTTTCAGTTACTTTTGCACTTCCTACCTTATCTTCCCTGAAGTTATTTTTAAATTTGTATCAAACATGGTTACTTTTGAATTCTACAGAAGTTTGTTCTATTCAGTGAGGTTATTACTTTCCATATATTTCTCCCTTCTTTTTGCATAGACCTCCACACTGGACTGTTTATCAAAATCACTGTGTTCAATGAAACCAGAACTTTGGGATAGGGTGGAGACAGTCTCACCCTAACACCAAGTTGGGACATGGCCAAAGTACCTACTCAGACCTTAAAATCTGGAGGCATTCCTGAGTTTAATAACATCTACACAGCCAATACATCCCACCTCTACCACCAAGATCTGAGTCTCATAAGACAGGTCCAACTCAAACCTATCCTGTAAATATAAATACAAGCTTTGCCACAACGTGTTTCACTAATACAAAACAGCCTCCCCAATCATTCATCACTTGCAATGATACACACAGGTGCTGCAGTGAAGTGCAGCTGTCGATAAAGGCTGGTGCCAAATTATTTTCCTGAGGTAAGTTGGCTTTCACTTAGGCTGAGTTTTTGTTTTCTTCTCTTCTGTTTTTTTTTTTTTTTTTTTTTTTTTTTTTTTTTTTTTTGAGAAAGTAGGGAAGAGGAGAAGGGGTGGGATATATTTTTTCCCTTTTATTTAAATAATTTTCCAGCTTTTCCTTTAATTATAGCAAATGCTTCTGGTCAGTTTGTGAGACTGCATTCAGATTATGAAAATATGTTGCTGTTTGAAAGTAGTGCTGAGAATCTCAGGCTAAAAATGAAACCAGGACCTGCTAAGATTTGAAAACACTGGATATAACTTTCATTTTTGGTTTTGATTTTCCCTCCACACCCTCCTTTCTATTCTATATTGGAACAGTTGTTTTGAAATTTAGATGAAAAATGCCAATGTCCATGTGCACGTGTATGATGCCTTCTGGGACTCACCAAGAATGGAAAGAATCTAACTTCAAGTCCTCTTCTTGTGAGATCTAGAACTCAGCCTCATATTTCCACAGTCCAGATAAGAGCCACAAAAACAGGGAACTGGCTGAGTTCCTGTGACAGTGACAGTATGGAGGCAGGTGTCTTTCTGAACTTGCCATTGAAGTGCTTCCATTCTCTATAAATAATTAAACAGTCATTAAGGCAGAAATTAAAATATGATCTTGCAAGTGATCTATACAGAAGCATTAACTACTTAACCAGTTTGTCTCTTTGTTCCAATGAATATTTAATTATTTAATATTAACTGGAGACAAATTCTCCTCGATTTTCTGTATGGAGCAGTGTTCTGGTTTAAACCAGCAGGCAGCAGAACACCACAGAGCTTCTCACTCACTCCCCCTTTGTGGGATGGGGGAGAGAATTGGAAAAGGGTAAAACTCATGGGTTGAGATAAAATTTAACACAACAGAGAAGGAAGGGGAAACAACAATGATCATAAGAGAATATAGAAAATAAGTGATGCACAATGCAATTGCCACCATCTGCTGACAGATGCCCAGCAAATCCCTAAGCAGTGGCTGTCACTCTTTTTATTCAAATACCTCAGGACAAAATGAATTTGCTCATATTTTGTCTCTAATTCACTATCCAAAGACATTATCTAGATAATAAACTTCAACTAAGCATTTCAACCTTAGATATATAAAGTGAGCTTCTGTTTTTCAGGTAGTGAGTATAAATGGTGTACAAGAGTATACCAATAGCCACAACAATAAAATAATAACAAAATAAAGTTTTAGTTTTGCAGTGAAATGATACAGTCAAAGCAAAGTACGATCAAGGAAGATTGAGTCCTGAAAGTCAGAAAACTCCATTGAGATGAAGAATTAATGTCTATAAAGCCAAAAAGACTCATCCACTTTATCAATTTATTCAGATTACTGGCTAGTATGCAGATGGAAAAAAATCACAAACAGCCTCAAGCTATCTCAGGAGAGATTTAGAGTGAATATTAGGAAAAAAAAATCTTCATGGAAAGAGTTGTCAAGCCTTGGAACAGTCACCAGGAAAACTGAGTCACCATCTCTGGAGGCATTTGAAAAATGGGTAGATATGGCACTTGGGGACACAATGGCTTAGTGGTGAACTAGACAGTCTTGAGTTAGTGGTTGGACTCCTTGATCTTAGTGGTCTTTTCCTACCTTTATGACTCTATTATTGTATAAAGGTTTCTTTTTTTTTTTTTTTCCCCTAGTGCATAAAATTGATCCCCAGCAAGGGAAGGCTCTTCTGCCAGTTGTCTCTTGTTAAAATATCTTGGGTACGTTTCTCCTCATTCCTCTCTCAGCTGGAAAAGGTGCCTGCAACATCTCCCATTTAATAGCACATCCTGGCTAGAGTCCTCAGAGGCTTTTGTTTCCCTGTTAATTAAAGACTTTATTTGGAGATTGCCAGAAGCCGGCACGATTTCAGGCAAAGCCGGTGGGCCGCAGCATGACACCAGAGGCTCCCAAAGAAGGAGGGGGATGGCCCTTCCTCCCTCACATGAGAATAATCCCTCAGGACCCAGCTCCTGAGCTCGTGGGGTGGGAATCTGGCTGGCACATCCCAGCCTCTGACTGCTATTAAAACAGTGACAAAGGCTCCCCATGCCAGTGTGCCAAGTGAACATCCAAGTGCATAACAATTCAATCCCTCCTCCCTCCCAAATTGCTAAAGCAGCTTGAGACAACCACTTCCATGACCTTGTGAAATGTCTGCAGCACTGCAGAAACAACCGGTTCCTCTTTGTAGCAGGAGGAGGTTTTTTTGGAAGGAGGGGTGGTTTTATTTTATTTTCCCACCTCACCCTCCCTCCCCCTTTCCTTGAGCAAATCCCCATAACAAATAAAGTTACACTTCAAGACTGGATTACGCAGACTGTTAGGTTTGCATGCCAATGTTTACTTTAAGTTAAAAATGATACTTCTGAGAATTCAAATAATATGTTTAAAGTATTTCCAGGCTATTGCTTTGCTTGTATTTGTTTTGGCACTGTTTCCTTCCACGAATATGTCAGTTTTGAAGGAGAGATGAATGCTGTTCAGTTACAGCCTTTGCCTATTGATCATACATTTAACATCTGTTGACTTTGTTTATGTGCAGTTTTGGAGGGATTCATGGCAAAATTAAGAACACTTGCTGCAGAGAAATTTTGTTGATGAGACTTTTCTGCTTTCAAGGCAGATATTCTGGGATGGCAAAGAGTCTGATGGGGGTGTAGTAAGAACCCACAACACTGCTATTCAGAGATCAGAATGAAGAACTAGAATAGTCCTTTTTGACCTCAAAATTTATATATATCTATCAAAAGGTTTCACTTCAATTTTTTTATTGTAATAAGTTGTCTGGACTCAGATGAAAAGACTATGGAATGCCTGTCTCACCTGACATCCTCTGGAAGATATTCCTTTCCATGAGTGTCTTTTCTCTGAAAGCCAGCTTGCCTGATATCCCTAACAACATGCTGGATCCTGTACTCTCAGCCTTGATTCAACTTCTCCTGAGGAATGCATATCCTGTGGCTGCACACACCTGAGCTGGCTCCTCACAAGTTACCCCTGGAACCAGACCTGAGAGGAGATACAGGCCAGGGACAGCTGAGCTGACTTTCTGTGTGTGTATTTAAACTTTATCAACTCAAGATGAACACAGCACAAACATGGTCGTGGTTACAGATACCTGGACTGATGCTGCACAGCACCAGCTGGGATTGTCCTGGCATGAAGATCTCCTTAACCCACTCTGAATGGATTTGACAGGGGTTTTTTTTTTAATTTTAGTTTTGTTTTTTTTTGGTTTGTTTATTAGTTGGGTTTTTTTTTTTTGGGGGGGTTTTTTTGTTTTGTCCTTTTTTTTTTTTTTGCTTTGCTTTGGTTTTTTGGTTTGGTTTGGTTTGGTTTATTTTATTTAGTCCATTATTTATGGACTAGAACACAGGCTTAGAGGGTTGGGGTTGTTGAGAATGGAGAAGGCTTGGAGAGACCTCTCTGTGGCCTCCCAGCACCCTAAGAGGGGTTATAAAATGGAGAGAGACTTTTTTTAATGGGTTAATTGTACCACCTAATTAGTGACTTGTCTTAATTTTTTTTTTTGTTTTCATTTAGAGTCAGGATTAAAAACACAAAGGAGATGAATTTCTCATGTTTGGGCTTGGTTGTTTATTAAATGTTATTTAAAGTACAGAGTTCTGCAACACTTCTAGCTACCAGCAAAAAGTGAGCAAAATGGAGGCTAGTTACAGGTCTTTTAAAGCTAAACAATCCAATAAAGAGCTAACACCTATATTATTTATACTTTTGACCCAATAACCAAACACCTGTGACCCTCAGTGCAGCACTGTCCAACCAAAAACTATACCTGAAATCATGAAAGAAAAAGGAAGAAGACAGAGACAACTCCCAAGAACCTCCATCTTGTCCCATACCTGTTACTATATTCTAAAAACCTCAAATTCAAAACCCTTAACCATGTAAAATTACACACTTCTATTCTAACTACAAACCCATGACTTTATCACTCAAATTTGGAAGCATTCTCCTAAGCCTCAAGTCAAAAACAGTGTTCTCCTAGGGGTCAGTGTCAGAAAGCACAGAAAGCTCAAAACTCCCAGGCTTCTGGGTTCCAACAACTTTTTATATAAAGAGATGGTGACAGGACAAGGGACAGAGGGTTTAAAATGAAAGAGGGTGAGTTTAGGTTAGATATTAGGAAGAGATTCTTTACTGTGAGGATGGTGAGGCCCTGGCACAGGTAGCCCAGAGAAGCTGTGGCTGCCCCATCCCTGGAAGTGTCCAAGGCCTGGTTGAATGGGGCTCTGAGAAACCTGGGATAATGAGAGACATCCCTGCCCTTGGCAGGGGATTGGAACTGGATGATCTTTAGCCCTTCTAATCCAAAGCATTTTATAAATATTTGACTTTGTGGATCTTCCTTGACTCCATTCCGTATTGGTCTTTGCTACATTTAAATTGGGGCAGTGTTTGTATGGAGGCAAATTCCTCTGTGAAGTATGGAACATACTTCTGCACCTTTAAGAAGCAGAGGAAGGGGTAAGTGATGCCAAATGAACAAATCTGTAACTCATTTAGTTTTTTGAAAGTTGTAGTTTTTCTCTAGTGGTCTCCAGTAGGGACTCATCTCTTTCTCCTAGAGTTTTTGAAAGATATAGGAAATCAGCAGGGAAGGCAGGTAAAATATCCTCCAACCTTAGCTTAAAAGCAAGCTGAAGCTTAGGGTTTGACATATATTCCATTCATTAAAAAAAGCTTGATATTTATTCCTGTGAATTATTTGTGGAATAGCTTCACAAAATTTGCTTCCATAAAATTTCCTCAGACTTTGTGCTTATTTAAGGAGTGCATAGTAGAGGGAGAAAATTAATCTGGAAAGTAACTCGTCTTTCTGAACACTTGGAGGAAATGTAGGAACAAACCTGTTCAGATATACTGTATTGTTTTAAATGATGGGTGAATGCAAAAGAGTAAAGTTGGTCAAGTTAATTAACATTTAGTCAAAACAAAAAAAGAAGACATAACAGGAGTTTTAGAAATTACTTGAGATTGAGATAAAGGAATAAGTGATTAATTGGTTATCTCATTAGGGCAATAGAAGGATTCCTAACAAGGTCACCGTGACTTTGACAGTGACCACAGCTATATTGCTTTTAGGAACTGAAAGAGAGAATGGTGATAAGGAAATTGGATAGGTAATTATGCAAAGGTCAGGAGGGGGGTCAGATGATTGCTAAGCTGGTCAAAGGACAAGGCATGTCATCAAAATGGCTGAAATGATGGTTGTCTCTAAGCTCATTGTCCCTTTTCAAATTGACATCAAAGCAAATGGAATGTATTGATAATCTCTCTAAGAAGATAATTAAGCAGATGGGCATAAAAATTAAAAAGATAGATAAATAAGCTAATGAATAATGTCCCAGAAAAAGAGATGCAAATGTAAATGTTGAAGTATGGACAAGCTTAATAGCAAAATCTTACAGGCTTTGCTAACTTGGAAATTTGAAATAATGGAAATATGAAGATATTAATTCTTTATGAAGTAAATGAATTCAGTGGTGGGAAATGACAAGACCCTGGATCTCTCCTTCTAAAAATAATTTTTCTTGTCAACTTTATGGCAACAGGGATGGATGTGAAATAAGAGCCAATCTTTCTTCAAAGTGTTCAGTATCTCAGTTTTTGAAACTTTCCCCTTGGCTCCATTCATATCTTTTCTTTTCCTCACTGTGGCTGAATGATTTTGTGTATTTACTGGGGAGACTCCAGTCTCTTTTTCCGGAAGTGGGAGTATTCTCTCTGTGGCTTATGCTTCAAACTTGTCCAGCTGCAGACCTGCAATGTCAGGACCTCACCTCTTCACATTAAGGCTGTGTCTGACATTGGCTCACAGCACTGCTAAAATTCACCTAGAGCTGAATAATTTCAATGAAGAATTTCACAGCACTGCTAAAATTCAGCTGGAGCTGAAGAATTTCAATGAATGAAGAATTTCAATGTTGACCCCACAGCCTTGCAAGTTTAATTCAGCTTAATTCTGGAGTCCTAAGATGTGCCAAAGTGCATGTGAATGCAATAAATAAAGATGAAGCAATATATCTTCCTTAGAGAGTAGGTGGCTTTTCCTCTTTTCCCAGGGAAATAACTGCTTCTCAATTAGCATCACTTAAACTGTGATTGCTTAAAGCAAAGGGTTGTTATGGAGAGATACCTTATACTGCTAAAATTATTCCCATTTCTATAAACAAATTGATATAATTCCTGTCTAAGGTATAAAATCTTTGCTACAAAGATTTTGTATTTTAATTAAGATGTGTTCAGGAAGGGAGATTGCATCACTTTATCATTATGATATAGAGACACAGGGGGTAGCACAAATGAAACAGAAATAGGTCCTAAATTCATTTAGTTTCTTTTTTACAGATTGTCTGAAATGGTTTTTGTCAACAAAGAAATGAGATTACCAGAATATGCAGAATTTTCACTGGAAGTTGACAGCAGTTGTTCTGACATGAAACAAATAACCTATTGAAGAGGACACCCAGAATATCTGCATTCTAGTCTGGATGCACAGAGCTTGGAGTTGAAGGTAAATTTTCTGTCACTGCAAATGTTTCCTGTACACCAGGCAACTGTAGAAGGAAAATCTTTATTTTAAACTCCACACTTTTCTAAGATCAGGCATATATTTGCATGGAAATTTTAAATTTCCTTTAAGTGACACTTGCAAGTGAAAAATCCATCTTTTCTAGTCTTGCTCCTGACACAAATTTCAGAGAACTACAACACTTTTGCTGAAAACCAGAATCTCCTGCACTTGTAATTCTGATTTGAAAATGTACCTTTTTATTTTAAGCCTGCAGATGCTCATGCAGTGGTGGACATAATGTTCCTCATTGTATGTTTTAGGACTATTGACAGTTTTGGCACTTACTACAATATTCCTCTGTACAATGTGGTGAGATACAAACCCCTGAAGCTTTTCAAGTCAGATCTCATTTTTCAGTTTTATGTTCTTAAAATCCTTAAGAGACCTGCCTCTGAATGTAGAAAGCCTCTGAAGGTTTTCAAAGCACCTCATTTCTGTTTGTTTAGCATATAGGAAATCCAGGTGTTTAAGGAAGCTTCCTTTTTGTAACACTACAACCTAGATCCAAAGCAGGTGTCTGACTTGTTGGTCACATCCCTGTGGCCATGCCCATGTTCTCTTTGCCTGAGCGTCAGAATAGTCAATGCAAAATATTTAATCCTATTTAATTCCACAACAGGAAACTCAGGACTAGTTATGGAATACAAAAACCAGAGGAGAATCTGGCCTGTGAGTTTATTTGCTCCAGGGGACAGAAAAGGAGAGGATTCTTTTGTGTTTACATAATTTACAAAATTTAAATCAATCACAACATAAATCTCCTTAGTAGAGAACTTTGGGATTGCACCCAGCTTACCTCAAAATGTTGTATCCTGAAATTGATATCACAGGATACAACAGGAATGTTGTACTGATTCCTGTTTAATTCCTTCTAGGTTTCATATTAATGATTATTAACTAAGATGCAACAGAAGGACAAAATTACTTTTATTCTGCCAGCTCAGAAGTGGAGAAATATAACTGAAAAAAACCCCAACTAAATATCTTGGAGTGTATCAGAGACTGCTCTAAAATCTAGGCCATATGGAGGAGGCAAGTGGATCAATTAATAGTAAGGAATCAATACTGACAATGTCCAAAGTTCCCATTTCCATACAAATCTACTTTCCCCACTGTGCAAGTGTAAATTCCCATGTCAGAAACTAAGGAAAGATGTGAAGTGTGTTACTTCCTTCTCACTGGAGAAAAGCCGACTTTAAAAGCTCTCCAGGTTTATAGATTTCAACCTCTTTTATAATGCCAAGCACTAAGATATTTTTCATGTTTTTAGTGCCATCACATCTTTCAATGCACTGTCTTAAACTGCCGAAAATAATGCTCCAAATCAAGGCAACTATATTTTATATACAAGCTGTGACTTACTTCTTCATAGTGGTGTTAATCAGATTTCATTTATTTTTATAGCATTAGGAACATTAACATTACCCTCTGTGAATGTTCCCCTTTCTATTTGCCCTTGGATAAGAGATGTCCTGTATTAGGATAACTTTCTTCCTGAAGATAAATGTTCCCTGATAAAACAATAGTGTTAAACTGTAACAACTGCAACATGAAATAAATGCCTTTGTCAAGTAAACTTTAAAGGGGGGAATTAAAATTAGGAAAAAAAAAAAACCAAAAAACAAAAACAAAAACAACAACGACAACAAAAACAAAACCAAACAAAACAAAAAAAAACAAAACAAAAAAACCACAAAACAACCCAAGAAAGAACAGAAAAACCCAGGACACATTAAAATACTGCTGTATTGTTCTTTGCTGTCCCCAAAAGCATTTATCTTCCTGGCTATCTCACATGATTGAATAGCAGAGAGATCACCTGAAATAATGTCAAATGACAAAAGATGTATTGGAATTCCAGGAAAATGTCATTGTTCTCAGGAAGAAGGAGGAGAGGTTTAGTTGTCATTCATACCACAGCATGCATGAAATACCCTCAAAGTTGGGCAGGATGGACTTCAAGTCTGGGAATATTTATGGGTACCTTTGTCTCTCTATTTATGTTTTGAAGCATGCTGGATTTAGGGTTCATCAATAGCTGAAATCAATGGAAGACTTCCTGCTGATTCCAAAGGGGTTTCCAACACACCCTGCCCGCAGATCATGGTCCAGATAAACTCATCAAAATCTGCTTGTCAGGCAGTATAAGAGGGCTTTGCCAGGCAATGTTCTCTGCCTCCCTGTAATTCTCCTCCTTTTATGTTTTCATGGAATTATAGTTTGGGTTGGAAGGGATCTTAAAAATCATCCAGTTACAACCCCCTGCTGGGGGCAGGGACACCTTCCACTAGACCAGCTTGCTCAAAGCCCCTTCCAACTTGGATTTGAATATTTCCAGTGATAGAGCATGCACAAATTCTCTTGCTTTCTTTCCCATGACTTTCCTCTTTTTATCTACAGTCTTCTGATATTAAAAGTAAAAAAAAAGTTCAAATTGTAAGATAAAATCAGCAGAGTCACTTAAAACTTCATTTTTTTTAAATGTTCATAATTTTCATGTCCTCTGGAGAAGACAGTTTTATATCAAAAGTGATAAAGGCATGAATAAGGGAAAAAATGAGACACACAAACAGCTGAAGACAAGGGTGACAAAGTACAATAATTTAGGATTTAGGTTTCTTTTGAAATTTTCTTGTTTATTTTTATTGTTTGCTGGCTTGCTTTAGTCCACAAAACATTGAAAATATCTAAAGCCTTCTTTCTTTTTTTTTTTTTTTTCTGCCTTTTTTTACTAAATATTTTGGACCTCTGCTTATCTGCTTATTGCTTCCCTTCCTGAAATATTGTCTTGATAATGAACACCAGATTTAAAGGAGTTGCTATTTACCCAGTTTAATGCCATACTGATATACTCTGCTTGTGGTACTAATCTCTCAGGGTCAGTGTCATGAATGTTTCTAACTCTTCCCTGTTCAACATCATCTCCATTACCTTTTCCACAGATGGACAAAGAAAGAAATATGTTTATTATATGAAAACAAAAAATAAAGTGCTGGCACACAGAGTTCAGTTCCCTTTCAGGCACCAAAATCATGCTTGGATGCAGTAAATAATTGCATAAATTTTTATGATTTATTTGTATATGTGGATGTGTAAAAGATACACAGCTGTGGTTGTTACCACAGGGGCTCTGTATTTCAGGATTAGGTTATATTTTGAGATCGTAATGGAACAAAGTCAATGAAAAGAATAAGGAAGTTGCTATCTCAGCCATGGGTTTGCTTTCACATTTTGGTGACAAATTTTTGTGCATTTCTCCACATCTTCAATTTTATCACAACAGCACTGCTCTTCCTGCCTTTCAGGAATGGTAAAAGAATAAAGTTCTTAGCGTGCTCCAAGTTTGGAGGCAAGGAAGCCTAATATTAGTTCACATATAACTGGAGCCTGCAAAAATCTCTATATGAGTGCACTCAGGGAGGATGCTGGATTTTTTAGGAGAAACATTTAGAACAGCATGAGAAGAGCACACTGGTATCTGGAGCAAGTCCTAGGATGCATCTTCTCCAGCCACTACAGACACCTTATTTCTATGTGTTGGCAACAGCAAAATCTTAGTCTTTTGCAGGTATTTTTGATTTTTTTAAAATGTATTTTTCTTTTAAAATGCACTATGCTTGTTGAGAAAAAGATGCTCCACGCTCCTGTATAGGTTCAGCAGCTAAAACTTTTCTTCTTCTTGATAAAATACTACAATTCAAAGGCAGTCTATGGGAAAAACAGTTTATCTATGAACAGAATAAGTTTGTGTGGCATTTGGCTATAAGCAATGCCCCTTGCCCTCCTTACCCAGACATACATCTTGGCACTGGCACCAGAGTGAACTGAAGAGACTTTGGACTCCTGCTCTGGAAAGTTATCATTACTTTTCCCTAATGACACCAGCAAAAGCCTCTGCTCTGCTGTTCCTCTGCTGATGAAATTTGATTGGTTTCTCACTAGGTCTTTTGATTAATTTTTCCTAATACTTTCCGACCTTTGCATCTCATGACATAATCAGAAAAGATCTGACTGGATTCCTTTCTGTGCCTAAACCAGTAGTTGGTGTGTGCTCTCTTTGTAGTTCCAGAGGAAGGAGGAAGAAAGGGGGATGCAAAAGAGGTTGGAAGCTTTTATAATTATAAGAGCTTTTGGTAAGGCTTTAGCTAACTATTAAGTAAATATGTTTCTTATTTTAACCTCTGGAGTGCCCTAGGCCTCACAGGGATACTTCACATACATGGATTTTTGTGGTAGGATGTAGGTCATGCTATTGCACTGATTAGCATGGACTCTGCCTTTCAAGATTTGCCTCTGGGTGGGATGTTCTCCCAACGAGTAACTGGATTAGTCACTAGGTCAAAGACTAAGTGCTTGGTCTTCATGGCCTAGAAATTCAATACCTTGTCCCAAGCTGGAGCCATTGAGCCTAACAAATGAACTCTTTCTGAGACCTTGCCCTACATCTACCTGCTCTGTGTTTGAGCAAGAGGAAAATTACTTCTGTGCACGTCTGTGGGCACAGCTCTTGGACAAGGTTGCTACCAGGCCACGTGGCAAACTCTAAGTTTTGTCTCAGTGTTCACTGAATTTTCTGAGATAATTTATAAGTTAAGAAACCTCAAAATCCACTAAGAAATGTGAGACAGATAAAAAAAAAAAAAAAAAAAGAAGAAGAATTTCAGTCCCAGACAGAGATCTTAATACACTTCTGGCTATACGTTTTACACTGTGTTCAGCGTTAAGGACATCTGCAAATGAGTACACACATGCACACATTGCACTAAGCTTCTTTTTTTCTTTTCCTGCTTTCACAGTTAAGGGTTTTCTTCTCACTCCCCTCACCCCCTCTTAATGTCTTTTAAGAGAAAGATGCAGTCAGCAAAAACCAGCATTCTGTGGCTAATGTGAATCAAGAAGGATGTGTCATGTATAATGAGACACGAATAGCTAAGGAGATTGCACAGGCTGTATCACAGACACAAGGAATTGGATGGTGAATCCTGCTTTATATAGGTCAGCCACTCACTAAAACATATGATCATATCCCTATTTCCAGGCTAAATGTGCAAATGGACATTTTACATCATCCTTATTCATGATAAAATTGTGGTTTATATTCTCTCTCTTTTGCATTTGCCTCCCACATATATTTGTAGACCACTGTACTCACGCCCAGACTTACAGCTTTGCACTTCTATTTAAAAGTAATTTTCTTGTAGATGCATAATCAGCCTTGTGCATAATACTCCAGACAAAGATTGGAGTGTGCTTGTGAATGGCATAGTCTTCCTTCATGGGAACTAATTTGACACCTTAAAATTCCTAATTGCAGTTTGTTCATTTTTTGGTTGGGTTTTTTTTTTTTTTTTTTTTTTTTTTTTTTTTTTGGGGGGGTCTATCCAAATCACTTTATTGGCTTATTTTTATTCTATTTTGGAAAGATTTAATTTACATTTGATATCTAGTACAAGTAAGTGAATGATAGGTTCTCTATCAATACAAAGGTCAGGAGTAGGTATCTCAGGAACATGATTAATTTTAACATTTTCAGATGGAATTAAATAGCTTTGTGACTCTCTCACTTAACCTAAACATCAAATATAACCTAAGTTAGAAGGCAAAGCTCTTGTCTCCTCAGTCAACTTGATCACCCACATCTCTCTCAAAACCATTTCAGAGGAAAATGTTGTTCATGTATCCCCACATGTGGAACAGAAACATTGCAATGTTGTGGTGAGAATTCAGTGTGGTGAGAGTAGCACTGCCATCTAATTCATTCTGATATCACTGAGGGCTCCACGAGCTGCAGTTAAAGGGTTTTACCATCCATCTCATAGACTGGCCAATGCAAGCTGGTCCATATAGTTTGTGCAATATTATATGCAAAGCTTGACATAAGCAAAAAATAGTAAACTGGGCACATCTTAGAGTTGTCATTACCCTCTGAGCAATACAAACCCCTGCTTGTGACTGGGGTAATGATTACAGGTGTTCTTACAGCACTGATGTTTTAGAAATAGGATTATTCGCTCAAAGTGTATCTCTTTTTGGGGATATTTTTGAATTTTTTTCCCCAGCACTGAGGGTCCTTTGTTCCCTTATATCTTGCAAGGAGCAGCTGAGGGAGGTGCAGTCATTTAGCCAGGAGAAAAGGAGGCTGAGGGGAAATATTATTATGTTCTGCAGCTCCCTGAAAGGAGGTTGTAGTGAGGTGCAAGTCTGTCTCTTCTCCCATGTGATAAATGTCCAGATGAGAGTAAAAGGCCTGGAGCTGCATAAGGTGAGGTTTAGAGTGGATATTAGGAAAAATTTCTTCATGGAACGGGATGCCCCTGTAGTAGAGTCACCATCCCTGGAAATGTTCAACACACGTGGCTGTGGCACCTGAGGATGTGGTTCAGAGATGAACGTGGTGGTGCTGCTGAGTTGACAGTTGGACCTGATGATCTTGATGGTCTTTTCCAACTTTAATGATTCCATAATTCTACAATTCTATCTCTGCTCAGAGTGGTTGTCACACTGAGTCCCACGAAGATACTGTAAATAGGATGTAGTGACTGTCCTGCACTCTGGTAGGATGGTGCTCGTTGATTAAACTGAATGAACAACTCTCCCTGTGCCACAGATATTTTAGCAAATCAGTCATCTGTCCTGAAAGAGGAGAGAGCTTATAACTGGGGTCTACTGAGAGTTTTTTTCTTCTTGCCCCCCTCCCCACATTCCCACAGCCCTTTAATGGCTGGCACAGTGAAGTCTGAAAACAGGTAAATCAGTGGTAGATGCTGTGGAATGGTACATCAGCTTTAGAGTCACCTGCCAAAAATTGGACAGTAAAGAAAAGATTTCTTGTCCTGCTTGTTGCTTGTGTATCACATACCTTAATGCAATGGTTTGCATTAATATGGAATTAATAGAGTTAAAACAACAACATTGAATTGAATCCTACATAACAAATTAAATTATTGCACCTGAATTAATATTGTCTTTCTTTTATTATCACAACCATTTATGTACATAAGAAGTCTGAAAAATGGGATTTGAGAACTTGACATTTTGCAGCAAAGCAATGCTCAAGGCTTAAACATTCATATTAACACTGTGTGCTCCTTAAATCTAAAAATAACCCTTTTTCCATATAGCTACTAACCCCTTCTTATTTCTTAGAATTTAATTTTCTCCCCTCCTGTCACCACAAGGCCGCCCACCTCTTTCTATCTGTACTCCTGTCTACAAGTCCTGATGCCAAACACAAATGATTTTCTCACTTCTTTAGTAAGAACACACATTTTCATTCCCACATGATCTGAATTTGCTATGTATACACATTATTATGAATCGTTTATACAGAATTAAAGACACGCAAATATTGCCACCTTGACCTTCCTTTAAACAAGAATGAGGAGGAGGAGGTATCTGTGCATGTGACAAATTTGTATTTTCCCAAAGGCTGAAGAAACTCTCGAAAATACAAAATTAAATTTCCTTTGCTCTTCAGGTTTTCATTATTTCTGTTCAAAACCAAAGTTGTGATTGTTATCAGTTGCTCAGCATGGAGAACAGAAGGCTCTGAGGAGATTTTATTGCAACCTCTCAATATCCAAAAGAGGGTTTTGAGAGAGACTTTTACAGAAGTTTGTAGTGATAAGAGTAGGGGAACTGTTTTTAAACAGAAAGAGGGCAGATTTAGATCACACAAATGGAAGAAATCCTTTGCAATGAGAATTGGAAGGAATGGGAGCAGGTTGCTCAAAGAAGCTCTGCATGTCCCATCCCTGTAAGTGTCCAAAGCCAGGCTGGACAGGGCTTGGAGTAACTTGAGATTGTAGAAGTTGTCACTGCTGATGGCAGGAGGGCTGAAATTGAATGATCTTTAATGTGTCTTCCAACCCAGATCATTCTGTGATTCTGTGATTCTATAATTCTGTGATTTGAGACGTCTCTTCTTTGTTTTCATTTTTTTCCATAACTCTCCCCCTTTCAGCAACAAGAAGATAATTGAAAAGTGACCTTTGGTGTGAATTTTCTTTGTTAATTTGTAAATAAGATAGCACTGCATTTTTTTCTTCCTTATTATTTCCTTCTATATTTATTATTTCTCTAATTTTCTCATTTAAAGTCCATTTCCACCTCTAGTTCTATATAAAATGATCTATATTAATTCCTTTTACTTTGATACTGGCACTGGATTTAGTTTTCCTTAAGACACCTGACTTCATTACAACTGCTTGAAAAGCAACTATTTCTCCAAGAATTTTTATTTCTGTTACATAATTCTAAATTTGAGCTAAAAATAGTTGGTAACAATTGAAAAGGGGAAGCAGTTCAATGGACAGTTTGACTTCTCAATAGGAAACTGGTGTCTTGCAGTGTAAATTCTAAGATTATAAATCCATTTTTGATAAAGAAGTAAGTGTCAGTTTTAATCGTGAGATACAAAATGATTCTTGCAAATACATTGTAAAAGTTCTCTGCTAAATTGGTACATTATTTTCATGTATGTATATTTTCACAAGGGTGACAAAAAAAAAAAAATTAACCATCTAATTAACGGAGGATACTTGATATTTACAGCCTGAAAAACACATTACAAACTTTTCTTATGTCTTTAATTCCTATTTAGTGCTTCAACCAAAATTGGTATCCATTGTCCTTCCAGGGAGGCCCCAATTCCATGTTCTGAGTCATAACAACATTTCCTGCCCTCAAAGCAGTTTGTGAACTGAGTGACAGTCTTGTGAAGAAAAGCTGCATAATAATTCCAGAGTTAAAATGGCTTAACTGAGGAAAAGAGATTTGAATATTGTCGCACAAGCACAGGCATTTCCAAAGACATGTCAACCTATCTATTTTGGACCATTTTTCTCAAACTGGGAGGAATCACACTCTGGAGCTGCCTGTCTCGTGACCCAAGTGACTCATTACCAGAGCTGGGATTATGTTGTCATTAATAAGATCTGTTATAGATGGCAAAAGTTGTTTTAAATAAGAAGGATTTATGTTAAAACATGGTAAGCATATTGCATGTTTTAGAGCAAACCAATACTCAAGAGAAAGGAAGAATGTTGAAAGAGGAAGTTCAGTATAGCATAAAGGTGCCCAAAGTTAATTTATTCTTTTACCAAATGTATTCTATTAGTCTCAGGCAGGGTAGGAAGAAGAAAGCTTAATCCTTTCCTTGGAAAAATAGAAAATGCTAAATTGTCATCAAACTTTCCCTTTCAAGAGTGCTCTTGAATGAGTTCAAGTTTCATTCACTGTTCAGCTTTGAAGGTTTGGGATCATGAATGATTCTGAAACTCTCTGGGACAGGTTCAGCAGTGCTGATCTGAACCAAGCAATAAGTGAAAAGTGCTGTCCTTTGAGCCACCCCCAGACATTACACAGCATGAAAGTGACTCAGACCTTCAGAAATGTCCTCATTCACCAAAGCAGTGGGAATGCAGAACTCTGTGTGCTGTGTACTTTAGGACAGTGTGGAAAGTGAATAATATCTAGTAACTGTTTTTAACTGAAATACTTATTTCCTTATGATATTCTTATGATTTTCTCAAGATATTCTGCAATCTACACACTACTATAATATTTCTACACCCCACTGCAGTGCAATCCATAAAAGAATTAATGCTTGATCACACTCCAATTCATAATCAGTCGAGTAATTGGATAGTTGCACTAAAAGAATCATGAGCAGCAAGGCAGGTGATTTCCCCCCCTTCTACTCCTTTCTTGTGGGACCCCACCTGAAGTTCTGTGTCCAGCTCTGGTCTCCAACACCAGAAACCTGTTGGCACAAATCTGGAGGAGAGCCACTAAGTTGATCACAGGACTGGAGCAACTCTCCTACGAAGAGAGGCTGAGGGAGTTGGGGTTGCTCAGGAATAGAAAATAGAACTTTTTTATTTTTTCACAAACACATAAAAAGACACACCTCTGCCTTCACAGGTTGTCTGAAAATTTTCAGTTGCAATCTTTACCCTGAATCAATGATAAAAATCTGAATTCAAGCAGAATTTGAACTCAGACCCTTCCCACTGCAAGAAGGGTGTTGGTGTTTAGGGAGAGATATCCTTCAGGACCCCTATAAGCTCTTTCATAGAGTTATTACTCTGTGGAAAATATACTATATACTTTTGCCCAGGCAAAGAAGCTGGGTTTTCTTACTCTGTTCTACTTCAGAGTTGAAAGTTGAAAAGCTGAAAGTTTCATTAGAGAATTCATTTGATGAGATGTGGAAGGTTCACTTTGGATCAGACTGGGAATCTCCTCACGGGATTCTGCCTACAGGGAGAGAGCACAACAGTAACACAGCAGTACCTCACCAAGGAGGAGTCACAAATCAGCCTGGGATTTAAATCTTATCAAAAACATTTTGCCTCAAAACCATATTTCTATTTTTTTCCCTGATATTTTCACTCATCCAAAGTCTTCAGCCTCTATTGTGAGTTTTATGACACTTTCATTATTCAGGAGTTACTGTATTTTGTATATAACCTAGAATGAATTCTTTAGCGTTTTATCTCTTTTTTGATGAATCTGAACTGTAGCTAAACTTCTGGGGAAAAAAAAAAAAATTCCTAGGATCAAGGGCATGTGACCATGAAAACCACCAGGGCTCTGAGAAAAGTTCTGTTGATGTTGTTTCATAAGGAGAGCTGCTGCCATTAGTCTAAATCAGATCTACTCCCTTGCAGAGCTGCAAGCTGGGCATCTGAAACTTGTTAGCAGCAGCTGCTGCTGGGTTGGTATTTTCATTTTTATTAGAAATGGAATCTTTAGATCATAACCTCTGGTTTCTAGCAGTCATTTCCAAAAGTTTTATACTTGAATCTATAGGTAGGTCAGGACTGGGGCTGAAATTTGGAAGAGAAACCATAGCTGCTGGTATCATGTATAGGTTATTGAGAGTGATGCCTGACCCTACAGCATCATAAGGATCAAGGAACTGCAGACACAAGGCTGGGCTTGACTGAAGCAACTCACCCACAATGCCAGCTCTACTCCTCTCCAAAAGCTGACCTCAAGTGGCTCATCAGACATACTAGATGAAATAGAGGATGTTTTGAATCTGTATTGTACTTGCAACAACTCCTATTAAAAGTATGTCCTGAATTACAATCTTAGCTTATGTGTGTGCAATGTATTTTCATCTTAGGGTACTCTGCTGCAAGAATTCAAGACTATACCTATAGAATCATAGAATGTTAAGGATTTGGAATGGACCTTGGAGATCAAGTAGTCCTGTGCAGGGCCAGGAGCTGGAGTTTGATGACCTTTATACATCTTTTCAAACTCAGGATATTCTATGATTACATGATTCTATGATATTGTGAATTCTGCATTTTGGTAGTCACTTAAAATTTATCCAAGTCATGCAATAGACAAAGCATTGGATGTTCATCTCCCACCAAGTGAAGGGAACCCACTCACCTCTGCAACAGCCCTGGGTGCAAGAGCAGATTAATCAGAAAGTTTTGTTACATTGGTGCTTCTTCCATTTTTAACATTCTGAAAAATTTGAATCATGTTTTAGCTTAGAATTCTTTGCTTGCTTATTTTTTTTTGCAGTTCAACTTTTTAATTTGTTTTGCTTTAAACAAACAAACAAAAAAAAATATATATATATATATTTAGTAATAAGGAAGGTTTGGCTGAAGATTTTCATAAAAAATATTGGAATGTTGAAAAAAGATACGAAAATATCACCAGCTTTAAAAGCCAGGCAGAAAGTGGAAAAATAATCTTTCCAAAAGTTTGTAGATTACAAACTCATAGCAATGAAATATATCTCAGAACCATCTTTTTATTTCCTAATAATTTTCTATAAAAAGATATCAGGTCATGGAAAGAACTGCAATAGAGTTCCATGCCTTTGTCCCACTGAGACCTTGGAAGGACCTGCAGTTTGTAGATGAAGGAGATTTTACTCTTACATAAACAATTCTGCGACTTCTTAACAACTCTAAAGTAAAATAATTCCTCTACTACTGTTTCCTCCTTCCCTCAAGTAATTCCTTTTGAATCTTCTGTATGAATCTAGTACCTCACATTTTTGTAGCAACAATCCTCCAGATCATTTAAATACAATCTTTTTTCTTTCTTTTTTCTTATTTATTTTTCCTTTTTTTTTTTTTTTTTTTTAAGTAGTTTTTAAAATTAAGTTGTTTTGAAAAATCTGTACAATTTGAAACTTTTGTATATTATGCAGTTTTGTCTCTAGGTAGTTTCAGTTTTTTCTCTGCATGTGATGCCCAGATACTGATTTTTAGAAGAAAGCTAAAAATACAAACTGACAAAGTGAATTTTGTATTTTTCATTTGAACAGCTGAAATATTCATGCAGCACTTGACATGAAATAAAAGAATAAGTTGTTCTAGCCCAGCATCATTACCATGATCAATACTTGTTTAGACTGAGAATTTCAGGTTTGGGTTCAAAGCAACACTTTTAGCCACAATCATTTTAAGAGCTGAAAACCAATTCTTTACCTGCCGTATCTACCCCCTCAGAGCTACAGGAAATTATTGTTTATTTGTTTATGACATTGAAAGATTAGCAAGAAAGCCAGGTAATGGATAGGACTTTTATTTAATCAGGAAAAATGCAAAGGAGGTACTTTTTCTGAATGATTTGAAACTACAAATCTGTAAAACAAAGGTATTTATCAAGTTACATAGTGATGATTGTGTTATTTCTTTAAAAATTGCAGCAACTGAATTTCAGAGATATTCAGACTCCATATCATGCTTAAAGATTGTCAGATAATCACACAAAATTGAGAATGATGAATGCTTGCTTCTTCAAGACACAATGATGTCATAATATTTGTCACATGCCAGGCCATCATGAAGAGATTTATTAAGAACCAACTCTTTTCTTATATTTTTAAAACTGAAAAAATCCCCAAACCAATCAAGCAAAAACACTATTTACCCATATATTTAATATCATCAGTTAAAATAAAACAGTATTAAAAAACGTCTTCTTTATCACATACACACATTAGAAAAAAATAAAGAAAGGCAAAATATTTACAACTTGACCATGAGATTTTCAGGTGTTTTTCAAGCCTCCTTTCCTGTGTGCTGCTCAGGGCAACTAAGCTGAAGGGAATTTACAGTGAGGTGTATTACTGGGGTTTCTCTCACTGTTACCTCTGCATAGCAAGGACTAGCCCAGTTTTCCACTGTGATGGCTGTGGCATCTTCACCTCTACTGATGTTTGTGGCTGCTCCAGAAGGTAGAGTTTAGGAAGTCTGAAATCTTTGTTTGCTATTCATCACCCTGGTGAATACACCTAATCAGAGGAAAGAGTAAAATTGAGCTGGTGTAATGAACTCAGTGTGTGGTAGCAGCTGGGGCTGGAACCTGAGGCATGCAAGAGCAGGGAGCAAGTTTTCACTTCTTCTTCAGTTAACACTGAAGGTTTGTCCCTAGAAAGGGCTGACTCATCTGGGAACAACACAGAAAGGCACTTACATATGTGTTTAAGTCACTTTAGGATCAGAACTTGTCTACTCAGCACCTTGTGGGTTTAAATCCTAAATCCTGGACCTAGAAGCCATAAAACACTTAGATTCACCATTCACCAGTAAAAACCAAACAACACACTCTCCAGCAAATTATTTCACTCTTCAATTAACATGAATGATTGACATCAGGGCTTTTCACTGCCACAGCAAATTATATGATTTGTTATCATCAAAAAAGTAATCATTAATCAAGTTATGTGATCTCTGCAGTCGTGTTAATACATTTCAGGCACATGAACTGAGACATTTTCATCTTATGGATGACAGAAGAGTCCTTTAAAAGGAACTTTGAAAAGAGCACTGAAAAGCTGTTATTAGTCATATGCACACAGAAACCAGATTCATTTACCAAGAACATAACCCTGACAGCTCCCAGTGTATATTAGCTTTGGTTGGGTTTAATTTGCTGGTTTTATTCTCTGTTTCTATGGAGTTTCTGTAACAGGCCAAGCTAATTGCCAAGAGAGTGATGGACATGGACATCTCATGAAGATTTTTCTTGAGTTTGTCTCAGGTCTGAACCCTGTGGCTTCTTTACAGAAGGAAGGAACCAGACTCAGGTGTACTCCCTCAAGCTACTGAAAAGTGAGATCATAATTTAAGAGGTCTTTGTGTGGCATCTAAATAAATGGCATATATGGTTGTATCAACATTTTTCACTATTGTGAGTCAAATCACTTTAATGTGAGATTAGCTCCTGATTCTTAGTATCCTAAACCTTTAATAGACTTACAATTTTGAAATTGAAAAGATCAAAGCAGTCATAAGCAGTGTTTATAATACATAGTTTGGAAAGACTGGAATCTTTCTAGTATATATTTTTCTTTATTTGTTAATCTGCAGGGAAGGAACAACATTCTGTAATAGCAGAGGGGAACAGGATTTAGCTACACAATATGGCATTCATAAGTCAGTTCCAGCCTATTCCCTCCCCTTTCTTCTCAGACACTCATAACTTTCTCAAAATAAATTTGAGGGGCTGGAACTATCCATGCTTGGATTCAACTGAAAGGTAAATGTTTGGGGTTTTATATTATTATTTTTATGTTAAGATGATTGAGTGTGAATTAGTCAAGAGTGAACCTAACACATTTTTTCTTGTATGTTTCAATTAAAAATGTAATTAGGACAAATAAAAAATGATTAACAATCAAACCTTGAAACACAGACCTGTGAACATGCCTGTGTGCATTTATATTAGGGAGCAGTCTTATTTGTTTTGAAAGCTTCATGTGGTTGTAGTTTTATGCAGAAGTTGAAGATGTGCTCAGGTATTTTAAAATTGAGGACCATTCTTTGCTTTTCATAAAGTTACCTAATTATCAAGTAAACTGTTCAGGAAATGCTGGATATAAAAAGCATAGGTATATTTCCTAGAAATTTTTTTAAAATATATGCAAAATAAATTTTATTTCTATTTCTATTTTATTTTATTTTATTTTATTTTATTTTATTTTATTTTATTTTATTTTATTTTATTTTTTCCCAGTGGCACTTTTATTAACTTCATCTCACATGAATCTGTGTCTTTCCAAATTTAAGCAGCTGGAAGACTGGAAGCACTGAAACAATTTTCCTCAAGTCTCAATGAGATCTACAAATGAAATCTGTTTTTCTTTAAACCAGACAACTAAGTGTAAAGTCACATAACCCTGAACTCAGCACTTGCATCCAATTAAGGAGAAACAAAAAAACTGCATCCTAAACATTTCAGTATTTCCCTTAGTCTGAGATAGTTTAAGATGGCAGCAGTTTAATAGGAAGCATGACAGGAATTAGTAAAAGGTGTTGCTGTTCATATTATTTTCTGATATATGAACTAACAAAATGAGTGATAAAAGGGAAATTGAATTTTAAGATGGAATTAATTCTGAAAGTTTAATCGGAAATGCTACAATTTCTATGTTTTCAGTGACAGATATTCCAACTTATTTTTTTCAGGAAACAGAATTACAAAGGGGTTTTTTTAAATTTTTTTGTTGTTTGTTTTTTTTTTTTAATCTAGCAAATCAGCATGAAACTATGCCATTATATAATTTTTGTCCAAAACCAGGAGATATATCCCTTTTGCACTGGATGCAGATATGCTGATGAAAATTCTTATCATCAGCACCACTTCCTGAAGCTGTAGGTCCGATAGCAGTAACTCATTACAGTGCATTCTTTTGGTGTTTGATAAACATGAAAAAAATCCTTGTGTTTACCTTAAAACATGCCCATGTTTATGACTTTCAGAGTAACAGATTTCAGTCTTAAGTCCCATATTTGAATGCCACAACTTATATTCAGATTTCTTTACCCATTTTTATCAGTTTTGTCCAGTGAATTAGTATACTGGCAGAGTCCAAAGTTTTATCCCAGTTTGGAGTTTTTGATTATTTATTTTTTTAACGTATTTTAACAAGTGACTTTCAGGATCCAGTCTACAAATTCTGATTGATTTGGCACAATGACAGATTCTGACTATTTTTTTTCCCTCCCTCCTTGTCACAGAATCTGTCTTTCATGACTTGTCAAGCAGTCTCTGATTAATTTGGCCTGGTGGTTCATGGGGCAGAATCCAGCCTATTTGTTTTGCATTTCCCAGGATGTTTTTGACAATTCACTGTGCACACTCCAGTACCCTGGCACTGCACACTGGCAGAGCCCAGTGTGTTGCTCCTCAGCCATGGCTAAGGACTTGTGCTCAGCTCAATTCTGCTGTGAGAATTTCTAACCAATGTGTGACCCCCCTGCTTGTCAAGATCTCTGCAAAATATTTTCCTATTAACCATTTTGATGTTGTTTTGATTGCCTAACAGAGGATGAACCCTGGAAGTGAAAAGGCAACTCAATAGATTATCAGAATTTAGCACAAGGTGACCCCATACTGCTGCACTTGTGGTCAACAGTGATGAAGGTGGAGGTTTTGATTAAGAAAACTAACACTGAAATGACATGGATATGTGACTGTGTACATGATTTCCTATAAAATAGAATTTAGAGAAATGGAAAATGACTATTTTGTCTGTTTATTTAGCTTTTCCCCCAAAAAATTGCAATCATTAGACAGTAAAAAAAAAAGATGACAAATTTGATTGTATCCTAGAATTTAGTATAACCATGTGCAGCTGGAATTTGCCAAGTCTTCTCTATTCATCAGGATCTGTACATGCAATGAACACAGAGTTGTCCCTCTTTTTTCCCCCACCTGACTGGGACAATTCCTGGATTTTAAAATTGACAAATGAAATTGATGTGTCTGATAAGGGTAAGTAAAATCTACCAGATTCTTTAACTGGTATCATCTATTCAACAATGGAGAAGTATCTAAGAACCTTTCAAAATGAATGTTTAAAATGAAATCTTGGCATAAATGTCATTAACCCAGCTTGGGTGTATGTCCCAACCCTGGCAGCTTCTTTTTAACACAGCTGGCCTTCTCCTCTGGGCTGCTCCCAACACGTTCTCTGCCCAGCCTGTGTTTGAGCTTGGGATTGCCTCACCCCAAGTTCAGGACATTGTACTTGGCCTTGTTGAACTTCTTGAGCTTTGCATGGTCCCACCTCTCAAGCCTGTCCAGGTCCCTTGGGATGACATTCCTTCCCTCCATGGTGTCAACCACACAGCCTGGTGCCATCAGCAAAGTTGCTGAGAGTGCATTCAGTCCCACTGTCTGTGCTGCCAGCAAAGGTGTTAAACAGCACCCAGCCCAAGACAGACCCCTGAGGAACACCTCTGAGGATCCCCATTGAAACACCCAGGTTTTGATCACTGTAATTAATAGAGGTGGTATTTGAAGGTCCTATTCAAATCTTCACTGACCTAAATCACTCCTGCCACAGCATTTTCCTGTGAAAACAAATTATTGATATTAGTGTACTTATTTCAATTTTTGTCTTCAGCTCAGGCTATTTTAGAAGTTTTCTGTACTTTGTGCCATCTCAAGAAAACTTGGCCAACATGGGTTGCAGACCATGGTTGGTGTTTGCCAGCATAGTCTGGAATGGGAAGGCTATTTTAAATATGGCCAAGTAAATGGCATAACCCATAAACTCATCCCACTGCCCAAAATGGAACAGAAGATGAGTGAACCTTTGAAGTGAAAGGTGAGCAAACCTACTGTACTGCTGTATGATCTTCAAACCATTTCCCTTTCCTGCCATGAAAGAGCTCTCTGAAGTGCATCTGCTTCACTTCCCCTGTCTTTGCCCAACACACAACTATTTCTCTGCTTTGCCCTTCCAAAACAAACATATTTTCTCATTAAGAAAGGGAAGGAGTAGCAAGATTCATTTCCCTTCCTGAATTTTATGTCCAGGGGTTGGTCTGCAGCAATGTGCCTCTTGGGCATGGGTTATTCCACTTGGCTGATGTCACCCCGCAGGGTGATTCAGACTTCCTACCATGAGTCTCCATAAGAGTTTTTCTTTCCTCACTGACTACAGAGAGAACCACCAGTAATCAGGATCCTGATCAAGGTGACTCAGTGATTGGGAAACCCAAAGGAGCTAAATCATAGACTGAGAGTTACTGAATAGATTATGAACACAATGCTGCTTTTTAGGATTCAGCCTTGCACTTCCTCTCAACCAAATTGAACCAGGGCTGAATGCAGCGTTCATTTTTCTGATCTTCAGGGACATCACTCATGTCCCCAGACATGAAATATAAAAAGAAGAAGAAGTAGTAGAAGAAGAAGAAGAAGAAAAGAAGAAGTAGTAGTAGAAGAAGAAGAAGAAGAAGAAGAAGAAGAAGAAGAAGAAGTAGTAGTAGTAGTAGTAGTAGTAGAAGAAGAAGAAGAAGAAGAAGAAGAAGAAGAAGAAGAAGAAGAGGAAGAAGAAGAAGAAGAAGAAGAAGAAGAAGAAGAAGAAGAAGAAGAAGAAGAAGAAAAGGAAGAAGAGGAAAAGAAGAGGAAGAAGAGGAAGAAGAGGAAGAAGAGGAAGAAGAGGAAGTAGAGGAAGGCTTCAAACTACTCCATTTCTCAAACAAACTAAGGCCTCAGTCCTGTGCTGTGCAGGATGTCTTTTGAAATGCAATTTGCTGAATGAGATTTTGATAAATGACGATTCTACCATTCAAGGAAATAATAATCCACATCATTGTTTTAACATTCTTTAATAGTCTTCTTGCTCTGGTTCTGCAGCATGCAGAGTTTCAGGGAAATACACTGTGTCTTCCTTAAAGCAGGAGGGCTTGACAGTTATTTTGAGAATGGATATCATAATATGAATTGTATGAGTATGTACAGAAGCATTTAAAACTAGCAGGATCTGAATATAACTTTGCAAAGTTAAATTACTGTAATGTCAGGAGGATAAGAAATGTGTTCAGTATTATGAAAAGAACAGATATCCTTGTGCCATATACAGTCCTTATCATTTAATGACAACAATGTTTTGCTGTTAGACAAGCGATCAAATTTTTTTTAATGTAAATAACCTTGTCTTAAATCTATTCCACTCTGATGACTGTGTGACTGTAAAAAAAAACCCACAGTGCAGCATAATTTTTAAATGGTTTTCAGTCTAGTGGAATAGGTGTCAGTTGTGGGTGTCTTTCAGACACTGGAGGTTTTAATCTGAGCAAAAGAGATCAATGCACAGAACAGGAAGGAAAAGTCATTGCAAGAGTCTTTGAGAAGTTTTAGGCTTCTCTTCCCCTCCCGGCCCTTTCACACCCCTGTGATCTTAAAAACAAACCGTTGCCCTTGGCAGTGCTGTTTATATGTTACAGAGGATTTCTTCATACTGAGTAAGAATTAAAGCAGAACTAAGTATCAGAGCTGTTTGAGGTCTTCCTCCAAAGCTCCCTGAAACCCATGTAAGGCTCCTAGGTTTTGTTTGGTTTTAATTTTTTTTCAGCGAGCCATCTATGTGTCCTCAACACTGAGCAGTCCTCATATTCCTTCTGCTGTTTACTTTAAAATTTTGCTCAGTCCAGCCTTTTTCTGTGGCCAGGGCAGTTGGGTTGAAAAACTATAGAAATCACATGTCCTGAGACTGTGCCTGCACCACAGAAACTGGAGGTTTTGCTCTATCCAAAACCAGAACAGTTTCTTGACAGAAGAAAATATTATCCTACTACAGTGTTTAGTAAGAGAAGCTCAAAACTAATGTGACTTGTCATTTGGTATGGATGACTCTGCCAGCATTTATCAGGGCATGAGAGACCAGATTTCAACCCCTGGTGTCTTCTGGACATAATGATTTGTTTTTACTGTGATAAGAATGTGAGGGTCTTTAGAAATTATCACCTCACACTAAAAACCAGAGAGGCTCAGAGAGATTGCAGCCTAAATTGACCAGGCAGGTGAAGGAGGGGAGAGAAAATAGATGCCAAAAGAGGCCAAAGAATCACCCTGCAGGATAGGTCCATGGAAGATGGTCAGAACAAGAGGAAATGGCCAGTTGTGCCAGTGTGGTTTAGATTAGACATAAAGAAAAATTTCTTCCCCACAGGGCTGTCAAGCATTGGAGCAGCTGTCCAGGGACCTGTAGGGGCCACAGTCCCTGCAGACAGATAAATAAAAGTGCAGATAAATAAAAATGCAGATAAATAAAGATGCAGATAAATGTGGCACCTAAGAACATGGTACAGTTGGAAGTGGTAGGTTAATGGTTTGACTCTATCTTAGAAACATTTTTCAACCTAAACAATTACATGATTGTACAATTCTAAGATGTGGAACTGATAGTCAGACTTCTCAGCTGCCATCATGTTCATGCAACACTCCTCAGTTGCACATTACGTCCTCCACTGCCAAGTACAAAGCTGGGACACAAGGCAAAAAGTACAAAATAATGTGTGTGTTGCTTAGACTGTGAGACTGACCACGGGGCTGGACTGGTGATGCTGATTCCATTGCTCTGCCTGAATGTGCTCAAATCCGCAGTTGTGTCGCAGCCTTCGTGCCAGTGATCACCCAACAAGTCACTCACACAAGCCCCAAAAATAAACCATCATCTTTAGTTTTCTTAGAAGAAACTCTTGAAGATAAGGTGTGGAAAGCTTTCGTGACTACTCACAAAGGAGTTTGACTGAATGCAGGAATTTTCTTTAGAATGAAAGTAACCCCTGTCCAAATGTCAGTGAGGGTTTGCTTGACTCTGTGTTCCTTAATCATAATTTTGCAGTTTCAAACCCTTTGAAGCTCCATTTTTTCTGCCCTTTTTGGTGTTAAGATGGGAAGCATTTTGATGGACTATTCATTCTCTAAGAACAAGTGTCATTTCTGGTTTTTTATTTGTTTTGTTTCAGGTTTGGTTATAAAATGATTCATAACTATACTAACACCCACAGACAATGTCTCTAAAAAATGATTTAAACAAAATGTACTGCATTTTGCACCTTTTTCCATTGTTCTCAAGAACTGCATTTGTTCTCATTTTGCTTTAACAAAGATCAGATTGAGCTGGAACTTGGGTAGGAGAGGTGATAAGTTTGCAGATAATAATGCATCTCATCAGTCATGAATTGCACAAATTAATCTTCAGATAGGGGTATGTCATTCAAGAACTTACATGCGAGCACTTTAATTGTCAGAAGCTAGTTTCTATTAGGCAGATGGACTGAGAATGAGTAACAGCATTTCCCATTAGTGGAGGGAAAAGAAAAATTAAGGTAAGTTCAAAAACATTAAGAAAACATTTTAATAATTTTGTTTAACTGAGCTTGTTATGAGAAAAAGTGCAAGACCTTTAATGAATTAAGACCAAGTCTGCTTAGTTTAATAATAGTTTTCTCTCTGCTTAGAAGAAAATATGTGTGTGGAAAAAGATAGCAAACAAAATTCTATAGAGGAAAAAAGTTGAGAAAAGGAAAGATCTATTTAAAGGAATACTTTGAAAAGGGCTAAAAAAGTTCTGTAAAAACCCATGCCAATTTTTTTCTCTTTTTTTTTTTTTAAATGAAATTTGAATATTTCATTTTTTCCAACGCATGTCGGTAAGAAGCTCGGTTTTCCTTCCTGTAAAAAAGTGGACCAGAAGTGCTTTGCTCTGTGAGTGGTTTGATTTGCATAGGGAAGGAACGTGGCTGCCAGACACAAGCCACAAACTGGTCACTGTTTTCATTCTGTACTCAGATATTTTAGCGTTTCAGAGCATAAATTGGTCACCACGTCTGTCTAGAAAATTCCATGTCAACACCATGGGGTGCCCTGGCAAAGTGGAACTCTCTTTTTATGGGAAACCAACCCTTTGGGCAGTGCTGGAGCAATCCCAGCTCAGCCCTGCCATGCTGTTTCACACTCTGCCCTAAATAAAAAATAAGATACTAAAGATTCACTACAGGCTGATATTTGTGAGAAGAAAAGGATTTGGGTCACATCCTCACTTGGACAATCTGGTTTCCAAGAGCAGATATCACTGAACAGCACTAGTTTACAGCAAGTCATTAGATGTAACAGTCTTCCATAAGCTTTCTTTGTCATTAAGGACTTGTTCAGTTGCTAGGGAAAGCTCTGCAGGTCATAATGGTGATAGTATTTTGTACTATTGTTCTTTGCAGTAATCATCTGAAAGCATTTTTAGTGTATTTATTATGCTTTAAAAAAAAGAAATTATGAGGTAGCAGCCCAGAGGCAGCTCAAAATTATTACAATGTGTTGTTTTGCAGGTGAATAAAGGAAAAAGAATCCATATTGCCTAAGGTTACTGTGAACCAGGAAAAAAAAAAGAAAGAAAGGAAAAAAAAAGAGGATTAAACTCAAGGTGATATGACTACTAATCTTTGGCTTTAATAACTGAACTGCAGCAAGTCCCACCTGGGCTCAGGGTTCTTGCTTGTCATTTAGACAAGTAATTGAATAAAAGCTAAAGCAAAGAATCAATCCTCATTCTTGTTACATTTAGGGGGATTTCTTATCATGGATCTAAATGTGACATAAAACCCTAATGAATCTCATCAGCAGTAGGATATGTTCTAGAGCCTGATTCCTGGCCACGACAAAAAACTTTGGCCTTGATCTGAAAAAATAAAAGAATAAATGCATAAACACACAAAACTTGTTATTTAAAGGACGATTTGTTTATGTGTATTTGCTGCTGTATATATTTATGTTTGCTGCAACAGAGGTTCAGAACTTTAGAATTAATTTGTCCCTCTCCTGCAATACTGCCCAGATACTCAGGGGCAGAGGAGTTCTGCTGTCATGCTTTGTTTAAAAATAATTTACGTACTTACAGAAAGTGTTGTAGGATTTTATCTTAGTACATGAAATTTTGTCATGCTGTCCCATGTTTTTATCTGTGATTGCTCTGATCATCTTAGATTTCTGTACTATCTGTGGAAATATGTGACAAACTCCCCATTTGTGTTATAATTTCCTCAAAAACCCCCTGTGGCTAATTCGTAATTTATTTTCTTGCTGTTCACGTATTTTCTATGACTTTGTTTTCTACAGTTGTTTAGGGTGTTTTAAATTTAGTTTTCTATTTTTGAAAGTTTAGAGTGGGGCTTTCTTAAGAGAAACACACTGAAAACATCCAAATTCCTAATGCCTAATAGCAATCGATGCCTTAATTAAAAATGGTCCTGTATACCTTGGACTGATGGGATATTTTGCCTCAGAAATATTTTCATATTATCCCACAGAAATATTTTTACCAAATATACAGAAAAAGAACTCATTTTTTGCTGAATAATGACTAATTTCTGAAATAAGTCACTGGGAGCAACAAAATGTTTTTGCTTAAGTTCAGTGAAACTGAAATTTTTGTGTGTTTTCCTCTTCTCACTTGAAACTGAGTTTGAATTCGGTCTTCTTTTGAGAAAGAAAAAGATTACAAAATTCATTAATTCTACATGTAAGGATTGGATTACCTTTTCCTTCACCATATTAAAAATGCACTCTTAATAAAGGCTCTAAGGAGAGGTATATATATGAATAGTTACTTTCTGTTTTGGTTCCTTTGCTTGTTATCTCATAAAGCTTTACAGTCTTTAGGAACAGCATATATATGTATGAAGAAAAGAAGATAAAGTTTTACTATTCCTGATTTATCATGAGTTCTAAAGCATCACTCTTACAAAACCCACAAATTATTTTTTTTTTTTTAAAGAGCAGAATCCTCCATTTTTCTTTTTATTTCTTTTATTTCTCTTCTCCCCTATCTCCCTGCAATTCTTCCAAGCCCCTGCTGTAACTGTGCTTTAGGAAATATTTCAGTGTTCATGGGAATATCTTCTGGCCATCCCTTATATGTGACACTTCCAAATGGACACTTCCAAATGATTCTTCCTCTGTAGGCTAAGAAGACAAATGAGCTCTCCTACTGCTTTTTTTTTTTTTTTTTTTTTCTTTTTTTTTTAAATAAAGCCTCTTAATGAAGTTAGATACATCAAGTCCTAAAAACACCCATTTCCCTTTGCTGGTTGTTAAGGGTACCCAGGGGGATCAACAGATAGAGTCTTATCCCCCCTCAACTGCTTCTTCCTGTTGTGGGTAGAGATAAAACTTATCAGACAGAAAGCCACTTCCATGCACCACCACTCTGTGCTGATGGGAGATTCTTGCCTGTAGGAACGTCACCAGCTGTGGCCAGAATTTTCTTTATGTCATGGCAGCTTATTAGGCTGGTGGCTGATTTCAAATCTGTATTTTTTTTTTTTTTTTCCAGCGACTTCAAGAGAGATTTAGATCAAAAGTCTTGAGCTCTTTGTTGTCCAAGATTTTTTGCTGAACAGAGAAAATTAGTCTCTTTAACACACAAAATGTCTAACTGGCAGGATGAACTTGGCCAGGCTGGGAGAGGGTTTGAGCAAACTGGTCTAGTGGGAGCTGTCCCTGCCCAGGGCAGGGGATTGGAACTAAATGATCTCTAAGGTCTCTTCTAACCCAAACCATTCCATGATTCTGTTATTTTCTGTTTCTATAGCTGAAGAAAACTATGTGCTATCTGTTAAGATTGACTCACAAAATGATACGATGAACCAATGAGTAAGCTTCCTGAAATTAAAAGATAAAGAGTTAAACTAAATTTCCTATGGTACTTGTTTGAGATGATGGTATTTCAGGCCTTGCATTTCATTTTTTAGTGAAAGGCACAGCAGAAACTTGTGTTTCTGAGCAGCATAGAACACAAACTTCATTCGGTGCCAAATAAGAAACAGTTTGAGCACTTCAGAGTTTACAAGGAATGCAGAGGAGCCATTTCAGGATCAATCATAGTTCACATTGGTAGATATTTGGTAACTAACCAGAAAAATTGTGTTAAAAGTCACTTAAATCTGTTGTAGCCAACCTAGAAGCAGAATACATTCTGCAAAACAGAAGGGTTACAATCCCATCCTTTGTATGCCTGATTCAGGCACACCAACATTATAAACTGTAGGCTGATAAATGAACCTCAAATATCGGTAAAAGAACAGAGTTTTCAACCATGCATAACACAGAAACAAATTGTTTAACTTATTTAATTCTAAAGGCCTTTTCCATAATTTTTGCTCTTGCAAAAGACTCCTGAGGCAACAAGACAGCTTACCTGCCAGCTTTGACATTTCTATAACCAAAGCAATATTTCAGAATCCTCATGCTATAAATCTGATGTGGACTTGAATTTCCCAAAAGTAATAAATGATCCAATTAGAAAACAAACAAAAAGGTGAGAATAATTACGCTGTTTATTCTTCCATGATGATAAGGTGAGCTTGACAAGACAGAATGCTTTTCCTAAACCCAGAGTTTCTCTGTGCTTGCAATTGATCTTAGGAGTTAAAGATTCTGTTTGCATTTTTAACACTGAGGTAAAATGTATTGCCTTGATAGAGATGTTAAGAAGCAGTTTGCTTACAGTATCTCTTACCCTTCATTTTCTATTCCTCTCACTTATTGCAGAATTTCAAAGGCATTTGGGGATATATTATTGTGTAGAAGTAAGTCTTACACTGCAATGATTTACAGTAGTGCAGCCTTTAAAATCTTTTCTCAACAGCTTTTCTCTGCACTTAATCATCCACAAATTCATTGTTAATTAATTACACAAGTTATTTTTAATGAAAAAAAAAAAAAAGCCACAAAAAGAAGGCTGTTTTTCCAGCTCCCTTTTTGCATGTATAGCTGCAATCTGAACCAAGGGGTGTTCTATTAGGCACAACAATTTGCAATTCTTTGATTTTTAGATTTTCTGAGGATGGATTTTGCATCGTTTGAAAGAACCAAAGGTAGATTTTGTGCAGCATTTTCAGCTGACATTTGTGAATCCAATTCTAAACCAGCTATGCTTCAACAAGTGTAAGAAGACACTCCTTGTGGTAAAATTAGGACCCAGGGCTCAGAAAATATTTGACATTGCTTCATCTCTAAGTAGTTTATTTTAGGGGTATCTGTTATGTATATGATTTGTTGCTTGTGTTTCCTTGACGTATATATTTCAGGACCTTCTCCCCCTGCAAATCCATTCATCCTACAGCATAAAATCATATATTTTGTGTTGGAAACAACATTTAAATGTTGCCCAGACTACCCCCCTCAGATGACAGGTGCCTAAATAGGAAACTAAGGCCAAGTCAGATGGATCCTCGCTCCTGGGGATATGAATAAAAAAAGCAAAAAAGCCAAAAAAATTTGTTTTTTGAGGAAAAAAAAAAAATACCCTGGTTTTCTAAAAAACCAAAAAAAACAAAAAAAAAAATTGAGGCAATCACATTGATTGACCATACCTACTTCTGGGGATTTTGTCTTGTTTTGTTTTGTTTTGTTTTGTTTTGTTTTGTTTTTTAAATATTGGTGATTGATTTAAACAAAATTCATCAAAAGAGTTGAAATTCTGAAGATATTGAATCCTGAGGAATATTTTAAAAATAGGTGTCTGAGTAATGAGAAAGTCCTAATTAGTCTGGACTTAGAGAAAAGCCTCAGTATGACTTGGTGCCAGAGAGGTCATGGAAGACAACAGTTAATGTCCAGCCTGTGGGAAACCTACACTGGAAATCTTCAGAAAGAGACTTCAGCAATTTCACAGGTCACAGAACTTGCTTAATAAGCTTTTCTACTACGTGGGCAGTAGAAAACAGAAACCTGAGCCTATAAAATGGATGTGCTGGTTTTAATTTGATAATAATAGAAGCACTAGCACCACTTTAAAAACATACAAAAAAAACCAGTAGGAAAATATTTTTTAAAAATCCACAGAGAATCTGATCGTTTTGCACAAAATTTTGGCTCCATGTTTCCACTACACTGTGCTTGTGCTCATTTACACCAAATGGTGGGAGTAGAAGGAGCCAGTGCCAGGATGGAGGACAATGATGATTTCCACTCACTTTGCTCTCTGACAGTGTTGAACCAACCCCAGTAACTCCATCCCTGAGTGCTGAATTTGCTCTAAATATTTTCAACACAAGGTTTTGTTTTGCTGCATGTCATAAAATAAAGGGCTTCATGTTTATTGTTTGCAGAGTTTTATGTTTTTTCCTCCACTGCATGGCTATGAAAATTATTTCATTCTTATTTTAATACTATGGGCTTCAAGAATATATCTCCTTGCCCAGCATTCCTCTGAAATATGAAAGAGATGCCCTCTGCAGCAAGCTTAACACTGCTATCATCTGCATAATAAAGATAGTCTGTATGTATAGAATATGCACACACACATATAAATTTATACTGATATACTGTGTGGACACAAAGATAAACTGAATAAGAATCACAGCAGCAAAATAGAAGAAGAGACATGTAACTCAGTGACTGACATCAATAACAGATCTCATCTGTCAAATGACTGAATTGAGAGGCTTTTATGAACATTTCTTCTAGGACAAAGTACATTATATGTGCAAAATGCATGCAGCCAGATAGTGTGCCATTTCCCTAACAATTTCATTTAAAAGTTGTTTCTCATTCTTTTTTTTTTTTTTTTTTTTTTTAACTCCCCTTGGCAGTTTTATCTCACTTCCTGTCCCTGGGAAAAAAAAAAAAAAAAAAAAAAAATTTGGATTCTCCAAAATACATATACTAAATTTTGTAGCTCATTCTGTGTAAAATTATCTACTAAGTCACAACCTCAATCCTCTCAGAGCAATTGAACACATTTGAAAAATAATTAAAAATAGTAAGGTTACATCAGAGACATTCTTCTTCCAGCTCTGTGGGGAACTTGCTTATGTAGTTGCAATTGTTTTTTCTTGAGGGATGATGTAAAGAATGGCAAAGTAGTGTACAAACCTTAGCATTTATCAGGATTATATCATCAATGGTATTTCCACAAGCACTGGTTGTCAAGGACTTGCTAATTATGATGTCTGCTTATATTCAAATGCAGAACAAAATATCAATCAACTTAGTAAAGCAAGGCAAACGTTATGTTCTAGTGGAAATTATTTGATGGTAGATCTTGCTAATGAAAGTTTTGTCATTGGTATAGGGCCCTGATTCAGAAAGGCACTCACATATCTCACCTTAATAATGTCATTGTGCCCCTGTTGAACTCAGTGGAACCACAAACATGCTCAGGTTTCATGTGGGCTCCAGAAGTTTGATGAATCAGCACCTGAACAGCAATAATATAATGTCCTTAACTGTGGAATCATGTCAATGACTAAATAAAACTTCAAATTTTTCCAGCTGAGGACTTCCCTCTTGGAAGCGATATGATATTCTGCACTTTGCAATGTGTCTGTTTACATTAAAATCCTACTTTTCCTAACTTGATGACTGTTTTCCACCTAGTAGAAACCAGTGAATCTCAAGCTTGGTTTATACAGTTTTTATCAAACCCACTGGGGATTTCTGATCTACCTTTTTAGACAGGTTAGGCTCCAGTAAGCAACAGCTTGTAATTGTAGTTTGAAAACAATTATTTCTGAATAGGCACTGAAATCCTTGTTTAACTGAAGAGGATGGTGGAACTTTTCTAAAGCTGAGGCTGAGACAAATCTTGCCCCTGTTAAAGCAGTTTTGAGTCCCTACCACCATGAAGGCATCACCAAAGCAACTAAGAAGCAGGATTTTTTGCATCACAGTCAAGTAGAATAAACTTCTCTTAATTTTTTCTTAATGGACAAAAAGAGGGGTAAAAAAGAAAAACCTAAATAAAAGGATTTGATTTGCTTATGTTCTTTGAAGTTTTCTTTGTAGGCAAGAAATCAGTGTGCAGAGAGGGGAGAGGGGAAAAGAAACCAAAAATAATTTAAGAAAACACTGAGTTCTGTCTTTGAATTATATAAAAGCAGCTGCATTTGATTTAATTTTTCTTCAGCATAATGTGCTGTATAATCACTGGCTTCATCAGTCCCTGGGCCCAACCTTCCTCTTAGCACAAGCTGTGGGAGCTTGTGTGAGAGTTCAGTGGAAGCAGAATTTGACCCATGCTTTGCTTTAAAATAGAAGGTACCTCTGTCACTTCTCTCTATTCTCAGAAACTCTTTCTTTTGAGATGCTTAATGGTCCTAAAAATCATTGCTTGTGATGCCATCTGCCTTATACCTTGTAAACTATCAAAAAGAAAGAACAAAAAACCAATAATCAAAAAGCTAAAAGTCCACAATCCTGTAACTTATCAGATGGAAGGATCAATAAATGGAAGCAGGAGGAACACCGCAGTCTGCCAAAATTGCCTATAAAACTTGTTCCAACCCCACTGCTTAACACAGGGCATGGTTGGGAGAGGGAAGACAGAGGGAGGAAGAGGATGAGGGACACTGTGGAGGGAGATGAACTTGTTTCTCAGTCCATTTAAAGGCTGGCTCTCTTCCAAGATAAAGCAACTTGCTTTCATGAGGTTAAAAGAAGGTTTTCCCAAGGAAAAAGTTGCCCCTAAAAAAACCCTAGTGAGAATCTGAAATGAAAACAGTGTTGAAAAATGCTAACAATTCCTCAGTTATCAAACAGAGCTTAACGATCTGTTGGATTTTTTTTTTTTTCACCTCTCTCAAAACGCAACCAGAGAGGACTGTGGCGTTTCAGAGATTATTTGAGCTATTAACTGCAGACAAATAAATATTAATTGAGTCTGCTTCCATATGGAGCAAATAAGAAAATTTATAGCACCTTTACTGAAAGCAAAATCAGAACAAAACATAGTTCTTTCAGCCTTTAAGCCTGAAAATGGAAATAAAATGAGCAAAAGCAAATAAATAATAATTTGTCTCTCCTGCCACCTGGAGAACTCCATATGTACTCTAAACATTGCTTAATTAAAACTCATAGAACCCTGGTCCAGTAATTATTTCTTAACTGCTTGTTTGAGAGGAGAGAGCCTTTGACCTTCAATTACAATAAATTACAGAAAGGGCAAGCGTGGACAGGCAGGATTCAATAGCCTTTAGTCAGCCTCAATTTCCCAACTCTGGAAAGCAAGGTTCTTTTCACAGTAGGACTTGACTGTGCAAGCCCTGAAGTCACGGTTAAAGATCCCATTGACTGCCTGGACACAGACACAGCCCTCCCATGCCTGTGGGGATAAGAGTTATTTTGTATTAAACCTATTTTGCTGCACCAAGACTTCTTTTTTCTTATTTTTATTTTTCTTTGTTTTTTTTTTTTGGTTTTTTTTTTTTTTTTTCCAAAAGTGGATTTCCCCCCCACCCCACATTCTTCTCAATGTGGTTTCAATGTACTCATCTTCCTGAGATCACTTTTACCTGATAAAAGTGCAAAGCCATTATGTCCTTATTTGTCAATTTCGTGTGTGGGGGGAGAAATGGAGATTGAATGTTGAGGTTCTACAGCTCCTCCAGCCCGTGGTGATTCATTAGGACATTATGTGGTAGGGAGCTGCACTCTGGTGTGCTCTAGGCATCATGCACACTGCTGTTTGAAACAGAGCAACATAATAAATCCCTTTGTTAATAACTCTAAATGATGACTTATGCCCTGGAAATTCCTTTTCCTCCTGGCACAAGCAACTATAATCTCCGTGGTGCTGCAGAACTGAGTAGACACCCTAATACCTTTACTGGAGGTGAAACAATATGTACCTCATTAGCAGGTCACAGATCAAACTATTAGCAACAAGGTGGGAAGCCAGGATTTGGAAGCTAGGATTTGGTGGGATTTATAAAAGGTCATTCTAGAGGCAGCAGGCAAAAATGCTTTTTGGTGGTGAAAATGCCTCTCACAGCAGATTTCCCACTCAGTGGGCACAGGGAAGACATTTCATCTCATTGAGCAGACTAGTCTGGCAATGGTGATTACTTGGGCTTAAAGCTTTATGTATCTCATGAAATCTACAGCAGTTCCTCTTGATAAATTAACCTTCGTTTTGTTGCATAGAAGGAGGAAGCCCATCAGCTCATCTCTGTTTCCTTTGCTCTTTATCTCTTCACAGCCTTCATAGCAGGAGGGAAAGAAGAACCAGAAAACACTGAAACATCTGCCACAAGTGAACACTCTGTAGTTGCCCCACAGTAGCCCAGGGACTCAAATCCTTAGTCCTTATGTATAACCAGGGGAATATTCAGCAGCTTGGTGCAGACTGGGATGTTCCAGTGGATGCACTGGAGCTGCACCAGCTAGCAGCATCCTTCAACAAGTCTTGATGCTCATAAAATTTCATACACTGTTTGTTTTAAAACAAATCTACATTGATTGTAGATGTGTTGGTGGTTGCAAAGAGAGATCAGCATTTTTATTCTGCCAGAGGGAAAAGGAAACTGAGGCAGGAGGATAATGCCCCAAGCCCAGGCTGTAAGGCTTGCAGGGAGTACACAGATGTTACCAGTCCTGAAGCTGTGGGAGTTTTGTCACATAAGGGCAGAATATTTGTAATAAATTAATTTGCCCATTCCTTGCAAGGAGACCTTGCCAACTGCTATTGTTCTAAGTTCACCAAGAGAAAGGATGGCCTTTTGTCCTATGTGTGCTTGTTTTCCAGCCTTGGGAGCCTCAGTCCTCCCTGGTCACTCCAAGAGGTTTGCATGTTCTCCCCAGACCACTGAGCATCCTCTGCAGGGCAGCATGGTGCTGGTGCTTCCACCAGAGGAAAGTGAGGGGCAGGATTCCCTGTCAAAATTCAGGTCAGAGATCCTCACTCCTGTAACCAAATTTACTTAACAGTTATTTTCAAAATGTGGAGATTAGCTCCTGACTGTGATCTTTGTCTGGTCTTTGGTACATTCCTTTCAGTTCATAAAATAACTTTACATGCAGATGCAGTACACAAAAAGCCAATGAAAGGAAATAGGAAGATTGGCTCCTGCTCATCCAACTTTCTGTTAAAAAGCACATTTGGGAAATTCTATTCCAATTGGTCCTTCCAAGGCCTAGAATATTTTTATGTGTGCATATTGTATCAAGACCCAAACAAACCAAGTTGTGATCCACCTACAAAAACAATTTAAATTAATTTCACTGATGTCTATGGCAAGAAGATGTTTTGCCATTTGTCATTTCATGCAAAGCATAACAGAGGAAGGAAGAGTGGTTCTGTGAAAGCTTTACTGGTGACAGTGGCGTGACAGTGAGACACAACAGGCTCACATTAGCAAAAATTAGGTCCCCTTCCCATCTAACCCTGCTACTGAGCCTTGATTATTTAAGACTTTTTACATTTCTCATTACTCACCTGCAAAACAGAAATAATTTTCTGAAGTTCCTCAAAATTCTTTCTTTTCATTAATTTTTTTTCTTAAAAATTACAAAGCCTTTCGCTTTGACAGAATTTTTCTTCTTTGTAATTTAGGGAAACAGTTTGTCCATACAGTAAAAAAGCAAGCACTTATTTGAAATTAGGGGCTTTGGGAAGATGCAGGATATGGCTGGATGGTTTAAGAACACCTGATTTAAGAGGATGCCATCATCCAGAGGGTGCACATTGGCCTGTAAGGGACTTCCAAGGGGAGAAACAGGACTGTAGGCAGAAAAAACAAGTATTGTCTGAGCTTGTGACAGCAAGTATCAGAATAAGTAATTTACTGTTATTTATACACTCAGTATTTATGAGGGCTCTTCCCATGTCACCCCTTGATCTTGGGCTGAGCAATGCCAGGGCTGTTCTGAGTAACTGTGCTATCCTCTAAGAGAAGGGATGGTGCAATTTTGTCTTTTAGGAACCTACACAGAGATTTGCTGCTCATGGCAAATTGATTGAGGTCATCACCTTCTATGGACCTGGCTGCTTTGGGCATATCCAGAGTCACCCTTCCTACAACACCATAACTCCTTCCCCTTCCAGGACAAGATCATAGCAAGGACAGGTTATAAAAAATACAAACATAAATCAACCCTGAGCAAAATATCTGGTTTCACAGAGCTTGGAGTTCACTACACAGCCACTGAAGCATAGTGCCATGCCACGTTCTCATCTGCAAAAGTTTGGTTCCCAAGGGGAGCCCTGTAGTCATAAAACACAATTATTGGGCTTTGTTGTTTTGGTTTTGCATTTTATTTTTTTTTCTGTTGCTGGTTTATTTTTAAAGTTTCTGAGATAAGTCAGGGGTTATGCTGAAGTCCATCAAAGCATTATTTCTGTAGCAGAACCTGAAAATATGTGTTCTGTAGCTGACCAGTGCTAATATACTGAGAGAGGTGTGTGAGGGTAGAAAGATCACTCGAGCAGTGCTGGAAGAATGCATAAGGCAAAACAAACCAAATCCAGAGCAGCTTCTCCCTCACATTTCACTTGCTGTCCCTGAAACTGCAGTTGTGTTTAATCCCACACAGGAATTGATTCACACTCAAAGAGAAGCCAAGAACCAAATAACTTTGAAGAAATTTGGACACTGAGGCCACCAGGAGCAGAAGGAAAATGAAGATCTATGTTTGACAGAGGTGGAAATGCATCCAGTGGATTCTGACTCCCATATCTCACCAATGTTCAACTGTTGAAGTCCCAGTGACAAGATTTGGTTTCTGAGAGAGTAACTACTGGCAGAGGAAGAACAAGGTGGAGAGAAAAATAAACTAAATTATCCCAAGTGTCTTGCAGTCACTCTGTTCTTTGATTTTTTGTGTTTAAAAATCAAAAGGGTATGTAATTTTATCTGCATGAAAATAAGGCAGAGAGAAAGGAGTGTCTCTACCACATCTGCCCAGCTGTTCTCTAATAAGATGAAGATAACACAATTTCAGCATGTGTTAATATTTCAATACAGGCTTCTGCTCCGAAAGCATTCAGAAAACAAATGACCAGGTAGAGGGCTGTGCAGAGTAATTTCCCTTTTAGAAAGGGCAATTAAAACTGCAGTAGCCTTATCTCCTCACAACTTACATTGTTTTAGAACCACAGGACAAAAAAATATTACTGAATGGAATTTCTGAGGGATTGGTAGAAATAAATATAATGTATCTTTTGTGTTAAATGTCTTAGAATCTATTTTCCTGCAATAAAAATACATTTATAATATCCCTAATGCTGATAAAATATCATCTTGATAATCTATTCAAACGCCTAAGAGACTTCAGTTCTGACACTCTCTGAATTTCAGTTTAAAAATGTATTCTGGTTTAACTGTCATCAGTAGCCTAATGCAATCTCAAAGAAACAGGCATAGGCTATTCAAATATGTTTCCAATATAAGTTGGAGATTGTCAGACAAAGAAAAAAATAGCTTCCCAGTTAAAGACATAAATGTCAAAAAATAAGAAGAGGAAGAAAAAGTGTGCGAAATTCTGATTTTTTTATTACATTTTTCTGCTATGGGTCAATTAATCATAAATCATCATAATTTTAATAAAAATATTCTACAAAGCACTGTTAAAAAGCATGACTTAGTTCATCAAGATCTAAGAGGGTCTTTCTTTGCTGTTGAAATTTTAATTATTCACTCTTTCAATATTCATAAGTCACCTCATTTTTAAATTGGTAGGTGAGCCACACAACCAAGAGATTTAATATGGATTTAATATGGGAAAGACAGGAAATTTAGGCTGTTTTCCTGTATTTAAGCATTTTCTTCTCTTTTCCTTTGTTTGAGATTTTGCAAGAAAAAATCTCTTTCAACAACCCTAAGGTCTAAAGCCTTGCTTTCATAAAAAAATGAAATTCTTATGGGTCTGTATGATTCCAGTAAGTGAAAACTTGTAAACTATGCCAGATATTCCAAATCTCAAAAGGGAATTATGTGCTGTGGTCGCTGATTTTTATTAGAAAATTGATTTTTTAAACCACTGACACATCTTAATAATTCACTCACCAGTGAAATGATCTTTACAGTCCCTTCTAACCCAAACCCTTTTAAGATTCCATGAAATCTCAACTTGTGAATTAGAACATTACAGAACAGATTATAAACAAGTAAATCCCTTTAGATTTATAAGCAAATGCCTTTATGTTTTTGTTTTAAAGCTCAGATCAGAAATTTCAACCTGTCCTTTCCAACAAGCTAATCTTGCACAAAGCAGTGATACTTCACCCTGGTATTCCTTTTCCTAAACACCAATACCAAGGCTTAGGATGAAGTCAGTCTGCAAGTAGTCTGGGCATTCTTAAAATTTAACTGAAAATAATTTATTTGCAAAAATTATTTTTTTTTTTTAATTTTAATGTACCCATTTTGTGGAAAAGCAAGTTACAATGTCAACCCTGAAAATCTGTTTGTGCTGCCAGTGATACTCCTGTGTGAATGGAGAAATCTGGACTTGAATGGACAAAATAAAAAGTTTAATGTAAGACACAGATACTTTGGTGCAACAAAAATATTTGCAAGCCTTTCAATTCTCTTTTTTTGGCCTCTTTTAGCCCCACAAAGGTCACACTCAGCAGCCTGAGAGACACAGAGAAGCTGTGGCAATTTTCCCTGAACAAGAGATACAGTTCTGATAGCGGGATCACACATCTCGGTAGTTTCATCACCATTCGGATGCTTGTAGGAGTTACTGTTCATCAAAAAGGACCTTTCAATTTATGGTTATTCTGTGTATTTCCTTCCTTAGTAAGCATTTTATGAACAGCCCTAGGGTTGTTTGGGTTTTTTTTGCTTAGGACTACATTTTTTTTTGCTTTTTTTTAACTTGTGAGTAGACTTTTCCATGAGAACCAGAAGTTTCTAGATTGAGATCAAGATGCTAAATTTCATCTTGGGTAGCTCCCTTATATTCTACTTCTTTACTCCAAATATTGCCTCTTATAGAATAATTAAGGTTGGAAAAGATATGTAAAATCAACAAATCCAATCATCTTTCCATCACTCTCCTTAGTGACACAGATATAGGCTAACGGAGGTTCTGTTGGCATTAATAAGAATGCGTTAATATGTTTGCAATGAGCACTTTGAATTTACTTACCCTCCCTTGAAATATATCCCGATGAGATAACCTCCAAGTCACACTGAGTATCTCTTTCCCCAAGAAACTTGGAGTGAATTAGGGTATTGAAAAATGACAAAATTTTAAAAATTAATCATGAGATCCTGAAGGGTTCTTGGCATCCATCAAGATCACAAGATATTGTGGAGGCCTCCAAAGGAAACAAGACAAGTTTATGAGGGAATGTTTTTCAGGAGTTAGGATTATAGAATGCTTCCCCATTGGGAAATATCCAGAAATTTGTAAATTGGAGGATTGTGAAATAGAAGAAGGGCATCTAATCACTGGCAGAGCAGTAGTCCTACACTTTTCTCTGGTCATGTTTGAATGAGACAAAACAATGTTTTGTTTTAAGTTAAAGATTTCAACATAATTTCTACTGATCTACTTCCAACATTAAAATATGTGTTGAATTTCTTTCCAGGCTAATGCCCAGCTTCTATTTCTAGGCATTAAATCCTGTGATCTGTGTCTCTGCTGTACTGAGTGGAACTCTTGTGTATTACTCCTCTGATACTTTAACTGAGGAAACATGCTGAGGTTCTTGGGCTGCTGTTGAGGTTTGTAACAGAGACATCCTAAGAGGAGAGATGGCCACTCTTTAGTACACACAGTCAACATGGTGGTATTCATTCAAAAGTTGGGCTTGTTGATCTTGGAGGTCTTTTCCAACCTTAACAATCCTAGGATTTTATTTCTCCTCACACCCACCAATGACAGCCTCTGAAAATCTGTGTAATTCCAGTAATATTTATATTAACAGCTAAATGTTTGCTCTACTTATATTTGTATGAGAGGCCCTTTCCCTCTACAGATTTCTTCATTTGCTTCAACACTGGTAAGTCCCTGCAGAGCGCAGCCAAAGATGATATTTTTTAAATGAGCAGCAATAAAAATTCCCCATAGCAAGTTTAAATCCTGATAATGGTGCACTTTTATTGCATTGTACTGAACTTTTACCAATCAGTCCAATTACGGGCTAATTCATTCTCATCACTTTGGAAAGTGTTTTTTTTTTTTTTTTTTTTTTTTCTCAAAGCCCTATCTGATTTTTTGGCATGTGAAATGCTTACAAAGGGAAGTTAATAAAAGAGCAGTTCATCTGCATATACAAAGGAAGATCATAATATAAAAAATTGCCACATTAGAGAAGTCTAGACCTTGACTATCTGTCATATATTTTTATAGCGTCTTATCATCGCGCTATCTGATGAAGTAGTGAAATGGTTAAGATAAATGAGACTTAATTAGCGGAACTGATACCTGTCTACTGAGAGCCTTAAATTTGCATCTGGGAGCTGTGATTTTCAGAAGGGGAGCGCACGCCTGCAGTCCTGCTTCCCTTTGAAATCAATGGGAGTTTTCCCTGCAGTGAAAATAAATGCTCGAGGTTTCACCCACAGCCAACTGAAACTTTTGCTGTCTACTCATCCCTTTGAATCATGAGCTAAAACATGGGGAAACAAGCAAATACCAGAGCTCTCAGATGGAGGGAGATGCAGAAGAGCAGAAGAGCACAGAGTTGACTTCTAACAAGTCAGGCCGCAGAGCTCAGCAGCATGCACAGACAAATAAGTTGTGTCAGGAAGAGGGTTGGTGCAGACTATTTTCACTCTGGCACGAAACTGATCAAAATTTGGCTTGGTTTTTTTTTTTTTTTTTTTGTTTTTTTGTTTTGCTTTGTTTTGTTTTTTTTTTTTTTTTTTATTTTTGCTTGTGGAGCAAAGTATTTACATTTGAGCTCAGGGATTAGATGGCGAGTTGCCATTGGTGTCAACTATTTCAGTAGGAATGGGTTGTAGCATAACTTCCCCGCCAAACGCTCCCTGTGCAGAACAAACGATTTACCACAGAGCTCAGAGATGGGGTATTTACATTCATTTAAGTTTGGTATAAACATTTACAGAACATTAGGACAAATACCAGCATTCTCAGCTAAATGTCTGACCACAATTATTTCTGATGAATAAATGGCCTGTAGAATAACTCTAAAATGAGAGTAATCTTTTTTTCTTTCTGTTTTCCTCTCAAGCCAAAGGACTTTGAAAAAAAACAGTGCAGTATGCAGCTAAACACACTGTGCAAAGGTTCATGTAGAGTTAAGGAAAACCATAGATGTTTGTGAGATTAGAGAGTGAATATCTAGATTAAACCAGTTTATGTTGTCCTTCATCTGCTGTTCTGTTTTTTCCTTCAAAATCTCACCTTCAAATCTGACCCTGACAGACATGCCTGGTTCAGTAAAGATGCTTTGTGCTGACCAAGTACTTTTTAAACCAAACATCATGAGCTGGCCACTGCAAAGGTGCTTTTCCCACTGGAAACGGTGGCATGAGGGTTGTTGATTACAGCACAAGAGAATATTTACCAAATATTTCTCAAAGGCACCTGGCAGTGAGAATAAGGAAGCCACTCAAAGATACCTAGAACCACCTAAGAATAAAGTGCACATTTTCTCAATGTTAGCACAACAGGCTAATGTATTCTTCATCACTATTAAATTATTGTTTTTGTTTTAGTCATAAGTGTACCACAGATAAACGTTGCAGATGCAAAGGTTTCTGTTCTGTGCTATTTGTGGAGCTCTTCTGCTTGTGACCAATTCACCTTCATAAAATCATAGAATCACTAAGCTTGGAAAAGACCTTTAACATCCAGTCCAGCCATTAACACAGCACTGCCAGGGCCACCACTGAGCTATGTCCCCAGGTCCCACATCTACACATTTTCTGAACATTTGCAGGGTCAGTGATCCTACCACTTCCCTGGGCAGCAAGTTTAAGAAAACAATCAAACTATAATAAAAGTTAAAAAAAAAAAAATTTTTTTTCTACTGCAGGACTGACATAACACAGAACATTTCTGTTTTCTGCTCCCACAGGGCAGGGAGATTAACCTAATTTTCAGGCACCTTGGCTGATCATGTAATTATGAGTAGATTGACTATACTGAGATGTGTCTTTCTTAATTTGGGGGGTGATTGTGTCTGATTAGGGTTTTTTTTTATTATGCTAATTTAAAATTTCTAATGAAAACAGATTATTAATCTCAGCATTTCTGAGTGAAACAGGATTCTCTTTTTCTGCAGCCTCTTCTATATTCTGTTGGGCCTGTTCTTCATTGAAATGTATTTGGTACCCGTGAAAATAACATGTACAAGGCAGATAAATAAAATTTGACCATTAAAACAATTAATTACTCCTTTCCCTAAACACCTTAATTGAACAGTGTTAACTGTTGATCTGGTTCAGATCTTAGATCCCATGAAGGGCAGATCTTTTTCAGTATTGACAAAAGTCTGTGAGACTCCTACTGACATTTAGAAGCATCAGCTTGGGAGAGCATCAGGGATTTCATAGTAGAAGACACTTCCAGGCAGAAGGAAATCCCATTCTATGAAGTTAAAGCCATAAACAGAGACCCAGATGTTCAGCAAGTTTTTGTTCTGGATTTGTTTGTCAAACAGTACTATGGCTGATTAACCTTAGCTTTGAATTCCTGATTTCTTCTCTAACATAATTTTGAACAAGGACATATTATTTTATTAAAAGATAACAAAAATTTCATTAACATCCTGTATCACCTCTTAAATTATTGAGGTCTAGCTACTTTGGAGGATTTAAAAGCAGAAACCAAAGACAAATGAGCTCTGAGCATTTAGGTGAGGCTCAGATGAAAATTGAGACCACTGTGCTCTGATTTGCTTCACTGTGCAATGAATATAAACTGAGTTTAAAAGCCTGAATTGTTCACACACCCCTTATCCAAAGGTGCAAAAGACTGCACGACAGCCAGAATGGGGATGAATCCTGACTCAAAAGTTGCACACACATTCAGTGAGGGTGGGGGAGGGAATTTTAATGAGCTCAGGATTTTTGTCAGCAGTAGCTTTAATCATCAGGTCTCCTCAAAAATAAAGAATATTCATGCAGACAATAATTAATACTGAACAGGAGATTTGTATCAATCTGACAGATAGGAGATGAAATTAACTGTGCTTTCATGTACAATTTTAAGTAGGTCAGATAAGAGCATCTATTGTAACCAACTTTTATTTTATAGATATACTCTGACACATACAGACTCACATGTACACATTTAAGAATGTCTATAAAAATCTCACACACAGCAGAATCCCCTTCACCTGATGTTTGCAGGCTGCCCACTTCTTTCCCTGGAGCTCACCATTTTTCCTCTCACTGATTCATGGGCTCTAAGGTCACAGGTGATGGTTGTGATACAACCAAATCTTCTGCAAACATGAAACTCAGAATAGCATGCAGTAATTCTTACTTACACTGAATCCTGTCAGCTATGGACAGACTGGAGCATGCTGAAAATATTTAAAGAAAAAAACTTTTTATGCTGCACTGATTTTTCTCTAAATTTTTTTCTTTGCCTCCCTCTTTTTGAAGAGTTAGGCTGGATCAGAATTAGATATCTAAAAGTGTTTCCACTTCTAATAATATTCCCCACTAGGTAGCAAAAGCAGTAATAAAAACATGATTTAAGGAAAGAAAAGTATCAGAATATGACATTATTGTGATGGGGTTCCAGTGAACTTAGTTCTCTGAAGGTGTTCATTAGTTTTTTATAGCACTTGAATTTTTTCAACATAAAATGAAAATGCAGAAAAGATGTCTCTATCCCTCAGTCTGATCTGCATGCACATTTTTAACACCCACATAAATGATAAAGAAATCTGATGTTTGTTTTAGAATATTCAGGAACCTTTGCAGTGATGCTGTTTCACCTTTTCTCTAAACTGAAAAATTAAACCTGTTTTTAGCAATTATTTAAGACCTCATCAGTTGGTTGCACTAGCACATAACTGCTTGAATAAAATAATTTATTTGTGTGTGAACTATCTGGGGAAAGAAATTAAAGCATAAAGTCAAACACTGAAATATTTTTTTTTTCTGCTAATGGTTTAGGTCAAATGCCCTGTTCTATTCTTCCTTCCTTTATTTCTTATTTGTTGAAAAAGAAGAAAGAAGGGAAACTGGAGGACAAAAAAAATTAAAAAAAAAAAATCCCCACAATAGACACAAATTGGGACGAATCATTATAAAAAACAATTTAGTTGTTTTAAAAAAAGTTGATGGTATTTTTTTTAATGGCAAAATATATTCATTTTGTTCAGAAACACTGAAGTAACCTACCGGGTAAATGCCTGAAGGTATACAAATGCTGCAGCAACGTGTCAGACTAATCAACACAGTGTACTTAGATAATCATACACATTGTGTCCTTAACTGCTCACTGAGCTGGGGACTGGTCCAAAGGCTCTCCAGCTCCGTGGCTGTGTGGGATTTAAGTTAGCTAAGTGACTTTCAACTCTTGCTCCCAAGTCAACACAGAAAGATAAAACAACATCAGAAATATTTCATCCCATCAGCAAATCCAAGTGTGCTCCTGACCCCACAGCTCCTGTGGGTCAGCTTCAAGGAGAGGGGTCTGCAATGCTCTTACATTTGATATTCTACATCCAGGGGCCAGGACAATTTTGAGGGTGATTCTCTTCTGGTTAGAGAGCTCGCAGATGGTCCTGGGAGCTTGCGGGGGCAAAAAGGTGTCACCAGTGTGCAGGAGATGGGGAAACTAGCTGGACTTGTGTTATGTATTTAGTTTGACTGTTGCTCCTAAAGAAGCAACTTCTGCCTCTGGAAGTGTTCAAGGTTGGATGGGGCTTGGGACAAGCAGGTCTAGAGGAAGTTTTCCCTGCCCATGGCAGGGGTTGGAACCAGGAGGTCTTTAGGGTCCCTTCCAACTCAAGCCACTCCATGACAGTAGCTGGAATGAAGTCCCAAACTTCTGAGCTTGGCAAAGGACCTGCACTATCCAACCCTTCAGCCAAAGCTGTGATGGGGGTGACTTGGAGGCCAAGAACTTGGAGGGTTGTGAGTGTAAAAGAATTACCTGCTGTAATTCCCCTTGCGTGGGAACCAAACTTGTCATAAAGGCAAGGGGGAAGAGAACCAGGACAAGCGGGTTGCTTCTAATTTTTTTTTCTTCTTCTTGTTAAGAAACTTTATTTTTTTAAAAAGTCCCCTTTGGTGGCTGCAACCTTATCACAGTAGGATCAACAGCTGAAACCAAATTAGAAAGAAGGTGAAATTGTCTAGACTGAATGAAGCATATGCAGCACGGTGAAAAGTAAATTGGAAGTTTAGCATTCTTTCATTTTTAATAACCTGAAGTGTTATCAATAATGTCAGTAATTAATTTTTTAAAGATGTTCATTTTAGATCAATAGTATCCTCATTAAATGGGCAAGGTCATGTATCATATTTAAAACAGTAAAATTAAAGCTCTGTGGTGAAATCATACCAAGTGACATTAGTGAGGATGCAATTCTAACATCTTCTTTTTAATTTTTTTTTTTTTTTGTGTGTGTGTATGTGTGTTTATTTCTTCTCTTCTCCTTTCCCATAGTTGTGCATTTGCAGTGTGGAAAAGGCTAAGAACAAATATTGCTGAAACTGTTTCACTTCTAATTCTATGGAAAGTTATTTTCTGTAAATGTGCTAAAAATATTGGCTCTCAGAATACCATGAGCTGAGTGCTGCAAACTCTGATTTAAGGACTTCTGTGTTCTTGGGTAAATTTAATAGTTTCATGTGGGCATTTTGGGTTTTTTGTACAAAATACTTCTTCTTGAGATGCAGGCTTTGACTCAGTTGACAGAAAAATAATAAATCCAACATTACATATAAATGGGCTTTGTTATAAACATCAGGGTAAATTCTCAAGTCTCTCCACCTAAAATACAGCAGCTCTGCTCATGGCAGAGCCAGTGCTTGATGGATCAGCCCCTTAACTGGAAGCTTAAACAAAGCTGCATGTCTTAGTGGGAGAACTGCAGGTAAACTGCTGCTTCTGAAACCTGAGCATGAAACCACAACCTCTGCAGCCTGCTTGGTTTATAGCCCAGGCTCAGGCCCTATATTACCTGTATTTACACTTATTTACACCCTGGACTTCATGACTGAAGCATTAAACGGAGCAACTTCCATTTTGCTGTAGAGCTGCTGGAAATACAGGGCTGCAGGGTCACTGCTGGTGCTGGAGTGAGCTCACACTCAGTCCACAACTTGCTGCTCTTTCATTCTTTTTCTTTTAATTCCTTGTTCTTTTCTTCCTGCTTCCTTTCTTACCAAAACACTCAGTGAATAACCCTGGAATCATCAAAACATCATAAAGACTTGAAATGCCTCTGTAAGCACCCTCAGCATTATGAGTCAAAAATACCCAAGATTACCTAAGACATATTTATTTCTGGTTTTGTCTAGAAGGCTGAGTTTTACAAGGGATCCACCCTTCATAGTTCCTTTGTTGTTGTTTATTATGATCATATAAGAGAGCAAAGTGTGCTGTATACAACACACAAGAATGCCCTAAAAGAAACTTCGAATGAGCTGAGCTGTAGCTCCTCATTTCAAGGGAGGGGAAGAAGTAAAGAAAAATTAAAATTTAAATTTGTTTTCTTGATACTTATGTGGGATAAAAAGTGCCCTGTTCTTACAGGATAGCTCTACCTGATGTTTTGAACATGGTATGCCTGGGAGACAGTGTGGAGCTATTTATTTGCTTATATATTAAGAATGTTTTTTCTATATAGGAAACCTGAAGATGTTATACATTTTTTGTGACTTTAATGTTTTTGATATCTAAAGTTCATGAAAAAGCCATGTAATTGGTACAGAACTTTTTTTTTTTTTTTTACTTGCATCAGACCCCCTAATCTTTGAACATTAGAATAATTTTGCATCTAGCCTGGGGTAAATTAGTTTCTTCAGGGTCTTTTTTTCAACTTCCCAGCATTATTTATTTTCAATTTGAAATTCTTTTAATATCAAAGTGGATGTAATTAATTCTGTTTCTGATGATCTGAAAATTAAAATGAAAAATTACAAATAATATATCAAAGAACTTTCATAAAATATACCTGACCAAAATAGTTCAGGTTTACTGAACCAACGTATCAATTTTTGTGGGGATTTTTTCCCCATGTCTATAAAAGCCATGCTTTAGTGCCATCTAGTGCACCAAGAAATCACAAAAGAAACTTCCCACAATGTTTATGCTCTTGCCTTGCAATAAACACTTTAAAACTCTAGATTAGAGCCATGGCTATCATATTAAGTAAACAGCAAAATGACTCTTAATTACCTATTTGGAGCCTGTCTATGTACAGTCAATGTGAGTGTAGAGCAAGAGTTTCAGGTCTTCTCTCACCAACCATCACTGAAACTGAAAAAGACTCAGTAGTTCAGATTTAATCTCTTTTCCTCTGGAAAATTAGAAGTGTCTCAGAAGAATTCTAGCTTTCAGCTAAGTATTGTGAGTTTGAAACCTAGTTGGGGAATACAAAAATATGGTGTGTGCAGAGCCTGGGTTTTTCCTTTTCCCATAACTGAACATTAATTCTCCTGATGGCAGGGAAAAAAAAGAAAGCAAACATACCAAAAGCCTGCTGGTGCACACAACTGGCAAGAATAAAAAAATCATAGAATCATAAAAGGTTTTGTGTTGGAAAGGACATTAAACATCTAATTCCAATAGTCCTGAGATGGTAAGGGACATCCAACTAAATATTTAGTGTTTTTCTTCTGCTTTGAGATTTCATGGGGTAAGATTCTGTTAGGATTTTTTGGATGGGTTTTTGCTTTTGGTTGTTCTTCCTTTCATATTTTGTCATTGAAAAATAAAAACTGAGTTTGGAAGCCTGGAAAAAAAATCTGAATAGCACATCAGCTCTGGATTGTTCTCCATTATATGAAAGTCATGATGGCCACACAAAGAGGAGACTTTGGGCCCCAGCACCCACCCAGATGGTTGTCTTACCAAACATCTCTGGGTTAAATTTTTATCAGCATCAAAACTCTGGTGGGATGTATGTGATTCCTAAATGCCTAGCAAGGTTTGAGAGGATTTGATCAGATGATATGAGCTTGGATATTTTTATTGAAGAGGTCAGATGATTTGCTGAAAGCATCCAGATCCTTGGAGATTGAGTCACTGATTACAGGCACGGATTTTACAGCAGGAACACTCATGTTGTCAGGTTTGACACTTCCAGTGCTTACAAACAGGTAGGAGATTTCTTGCCCCAAATCAGGGACAAGTTGTTTCTGTGCAGGTTCTATTATCAAAAGGAGTGATAGCTTTGATCAGAAGGTGAGACTCATTCTGACCATCCTGCTAAACCGATAATCTGCACTGATTCCCCATGTGTGTCCCTGATAAAGATTTCTCTACTTTTTTTTTTTTTTTTTTTTTTAAATGTACTTTGAGTCTAGCACAGCAAAACATTTTGGTGTAAAAGCCAGATATGTGCAGCTTGGTACCTGAGTTCATGGCCTGGGGGGGACGGTGACAGCTGAGGGTCAGGAGAGAGACACAGGAAAATGTTAAAATTTTCCCACAAGGAAACCAGCTGCAATTAGTGGCAATTTCAGCTTCATTTTAGGCCATGAAAACTTTTCAAATATAATAATAACATTAGTAATAATAATAATAATAATAGTAATAACAATAATAATAAATCTTTCTCAGACCTTTTTGGTCACAATCAGATAATGCTTGGGAGTTGGAGTTCAGCAAAAGCACAAACTGCCTGTGACAATCTGCATTAGGAGGGCCTGACCTCTTTGAGCTTCCAGGTGCAAAGCATGACAATAATCCCCTTTCAAGTGCTCATGTGGTGGGCAGCAGTGCCAGGAGTGGATGGGAAGGAGGAGAGGGAGGAAGCTGAGGAAGGTGCTGCACTGAGGTGCTGTTCCAGTGCATGACATGCAGCCTCCACTTCCCCAGTGGTTCAAGGGACCACAAATAAATTCTTCATGTTGATGATTACGTGGCTTTCAGACCCCAGGAGCTGGATGTGGCTGTCCTGAAATGATAAAATCCTTCCCACTCAACAAACAACCTCCAGGGGTGTCAGGAGCTCTGCTTACCAGTCTCTGCCCTGCTCCTGCTTAGCAAAAAGAAAAAAATAATGGAGATCTTGTTAAGAGAAATGCATTTGTCAGCACTCTGAATTTTAATGTGAACTGGCAGTGGATCTCAGTGATAAAGAAAAAGTCTAATACGGAAGGTAATTTTGCAGAGACCTTGCTAACATGTGTTATCCACTGGCTTTCTTTTGTTCACCGCTGTGAATTATCAACTGACTCAAGGCAATAAAGGAAAAAAAGTTGTATTTCTCACTGTGTCACTTTAATAACGTCATCCAAAGCGCACTGCAATAATTTAATTTTGCAGAGAAAGCACAGAGTTATTACATTTCTGACCCCCTCCTCCCCCAGCATTTTGCAGACAGGTATTGAGCAGTGATTGACCAAAAGTTGTGATTCATGGTCAGCCACAGGGTTCTGCCAAATGTCTAAAACACTCATTTTTCTCAGAACAAATCATCACATTTCCTAATCCTCCAGTAAGGAAGCTTGATCCAACACATGATCTGAATCACCATCACCAAAGAATGTACAAGAAACCCTGCAGAAAACATGGGATTAAGCAACCCAAGAGGACTTTTCCTCTTGTCCTCTGTTGTAAGCAGAGATAGCAATGTGTATCTATGCAAAATGTCTCAGTTAAAAATAGGAGGTTTTTATAATATTAATAATCATAATGTTATGAGATTGTTACTTCTTTCCTCTTATCAGCAAATGGGAACCTTTGGTGATAATTTGGGAGGCTATTTTACCAGAGACCAATTGCAGCAATGCAGCAATGCACTGAGGCTGTGGATCTACAGTGTTCACTTTATGAAACTTTGGATTAAATTCTTAGATCCAAGCAAAGAGCTACAGAATGCAGCTCCTTCACTGATTCATTTTAAATGCCCAATAGTTTAGGTTAAAATAATTTCTTCCAAAAATCCTGAGCCATTCTCCTGCGTCTTGCTTCAGTTTTGCTGTGCAGTAAGGAATTCCTGAGGTTCCACATGTGAGAAGGAGTTTTCTTGATGAGAATGCATTATCTTCTACCACTACAGCCTCAAAAGTTTTCTCCCTAATGTTCTTGATATTTGCCACAGTTTACATCAGTCAGCAGAATTTAGCCCATTAACTCCATCTCCCAACTCACCAGAAATCCCCAGTGTCCAGCACACCTACTTTAAGTGTTACTTCTTGAAAATGTGGAAAATAACCTTTAAAGTCATCACTAGGTGTATTGCTGGGAGTGTCGTATAAATATCTTATTTACAGAAGCATTGAACACCATATGTTCAAATGATGATGTGCTAAAAAGTGTTAATTACAGTTACTTAATGCCAATCAGGTAATTATACTCAGCCCACTTAAATGCTCCCTGCAATCTGGGGTTGCTTCAGCAGCTGAGGCAGGATTATAGGCATCCCAAAATGCTCATCAGTGCCCTTTCCTGAGGGCACTGGGTATTGAACCGTGTAGGACCCAAATCTCCCAGCCCTTTATTTCCCCTGTTCATCCTTTTCTAGATGCTTTTCTCTCTTCTCCAGCCAGACACTCAGGACCTTTTTCCTTAACCCAGAAACATCTGAAAGAACTTTTTTTTTTTACTTTCAGAGAGTGTTCCCCCTCCTTTGATTACTTTCTTGTCTTATCTTGTAGGATATGTTTGGCCTACTGTTTATCTTCTGATTCCTGGGACAGAGGTGACCACTGCCCATCTCCCCAGCAAAGCACTGAGCAGTCCTTGCCAGGGTTCCCTGTTTGAGAAATTCTTTGCACCTCCACTTTGAGCTCTTTTCTTAGCACAGATATGTTGTGTTCAGCAATAGGATTTCTGCTCAAATTCTTTTCCATTTCTCAAATCATTTTCTGGTCAGAAAGCCAACCCAGAGGCAAGGTACAAGCATAGATATGCATGTATATAAAAATATATATATATTAAAATAGATATGTGGTCTCTGTATAGTTATCACACGTATATTTAATATAGTAGAAATATATAGATATTTAGGACCTAGAAAAATGAAAAAAATTCTGCACTGATGTATAGCTGTGGGGCATCTCATCAATACAACATGTGAGGCTGATATGCAGATCCAGTCCCTATCATCTTTCAGGCAGCCAAACCACCAGGTACAGCAGTTCTGAGCATTGCACAGAACTTGCATGTAAAAAAAAAAAAAAAAAAAAAAAAAAAGTGAAATATATTCAGTAATCAGTGGCAAAATTTGTCATCACTTTAGAGGAGCCAGGAGGCAATCGGAGACAGTTTAACAGATGTTTCCATATTTAAGCCAGAACAAACAGAACAGATTAATTTTCCCACTTTCTCCTCAGAAGCAAATGCCAGAAAGTTCTGGGTCTGAAATTTCACTGTGTAACACAAGGGAAAACAAATTTTTGATCCCTCCAGCTGCAGAGGTGATGTGAGCAGCATGATGAGCTTAAGAACCAGAAGCCAGTCTGTGAGTTCAGGCTGCTGTTTGGGGAGATCAAGGTTGCAGTGAGGTCCATTAGTGTCTGATCACACAATTTGGAGTACAAGCAATTTAGAAATATTACACACTGCTACTATTAAACATAAATACCTAATCAGATTATTTGTGAGGAGAGCAAGAACTTCTCAGCACAGCACCAAATTCACTTTTGGGTTGAGTGTGGTGCTGCTTTTTTTACATAGCAGGTTTTTGGCCAAAAAATGGGATGAAATGTGCTCTCAATTTGCCTGTGCCATCCCACTGACTGCAGAGGGGTGTCCCAGGGCACACATCAACGATGGATACAGCCCAGAGGTCACAAGCTACCTCTCAAATTGCAGGACTCCCACACTTAATTCACTGCTCTAATTATACCATCAGCTGTCATTACTCCTGTTATTTAGATCTGTCATCCTGACCCAGCAGCGAGGGCTGGGGGTGAGCTGGTGCCTGGTGCAGGCATGAAGGAGAAGAGGAAAAGCTGCAGCATCCAGGGATCTGGTACCTGCAAAGTGGAGCTGTTTTGGGGCTTCTGGAGGGGAAACTGCTCTGGCAGCAGCTTGTGCCCTTCTTCAGATGGGAGGGGTTTCACAAATCTGCTTCCTCCCTCTGTGCCTGTGTACCAGGGGCTGTTTTTTTCTGATTTTTCTCCTCCACGTGGCTTGAAGCCTGCCAAAACTGGCTGTCCAAAGAAAAGAACTCTGGTCTGATGCTGAGGTATGATCAGCACTACACCAACCAGTGTGTAATTTCATTTCATTTTGTATTACTTTATCTGCATCCTCCCCTGTGAATTGCTTTCCTGTGAGCTTTGGGAGGACAGAGGGGGAGAGCAAAGCATCAGGGCTCCTGCTCTGCCCAGCTGCTGATGAATTTGTGTGGGTTTGCTCTTTCCTGAGCTCTCCACCCCAAACGTGAAGGTTGTGTAATAAACCCTTCCTCAGCTTTGAGTCAGAAGTTGCCAGCTCAGAGATTCACCACCTGCTTTCCCTGGAACTGCCAGTGAAACCCCAGCTGAGCAGAGCCTGTGTGGGGCCAGGGAGATGCTGTCCCCAACCACTGCTGCCCACGCTCCGGGGACAGCTGGAGCTTTGTATTTATCACAGGTGTGCAGCTCACGTCTGACATTAAACCCCCCCCGGGGGCAGAAGAAACCCCCTTTTTTTGTGGGAAGCCTTCTCCTCTGTTTGCCATTTTGAAGGTTTTACAGTCATTAGACCATCATCTTCACAATTGCCTCACCCAAACTTTGCTGGAGCTTAAACACTCCTTCCCTGTGACAACGATTTCAGCCCTGGCAGGATCTAAAAAAGGCTTTTAATCCTAGTTATTTTCTGTTCCACTTAATTGCCTTACCCAACACTTACACTTCATAGAAAGACAATCCATCTTTTCCCCGCTAACTTCTGTAATAATCATTATCCTCCTCTGCAGAAATAAAATAATAATAATAATTTTTTTTTTTTTTTTTTTTAAAGCAAAAAAGTGATAGGGGTTAGGAGGAAACTTGACATTGAAAACAGACACTCAAATTATAGATGTCTTTGAATAATCCACAATATTTTTCATGCACTTCACAGTGTTTCTTTCTGGAGCTAATGGAGCTTTAATAGGGGATGTTTCCCCCCTCCCTTCTCCATGCAGTTTCCCCACCCCTTTCCTCTTCCACTGTGAAGTTTCCATGAGTAATCCCAAAAACAATATTTAGATGACTGAAACGTTAGAGCATAATGTTACTGTATAATACAGCATGTCCAGAACGTTCCTTTGGGATGGGAATCTTTTCAGTATATTAAAGGAGAAGTAAACATTGTAGTGGGGATAAAAATGGATGCTTTGAAAAGCTATTTTACATTTTTGCCATTTTCTTTCACTTCTGTCAACGTTATTGGAGCAGCATCAGCTATCCTACAAGTTTTCTGTGGACAAACCCCATTTTTTCACTATAGTTGTGAGCCCACCTGGTTGTATCTGTCATACAGATGTCCTCCCTATTCTTTCTCCTGTTTAATTTGCCAAGAAACCACCAGGTCAGGTACCATTTATGCAGTGCATTAAAAACACTGCTGTGTTTGCCTTAACTTCCAAGATAACCAAAACTACGTCTGTTGCCTTTATCTGGTGATTGTGTCATCTGTCAAACAGTGAAATCAGACTCTGGCCTTGGTGACCCGAACATTCACCCACATAGATTACTATTCTCCACTTCAAATTTGGCCTTTTAAAGAGTCTTGATACAAAAATTGAATATTAATTTTATGAAATAAAAAATTTCCAGAGTCGAGTGGAATTGTTGTTCATCCAGGGACAAGGATGCTATGGCAACAAAGCACTTTTTTTGAGCAAGATTGAGATAATTTGGAGGCAGCTCCTTCCTCTTCCCCAGACTCTCTGTTTGAGTGTGGGCAAGCCCCACCACTTCACCAGGCAGCTGTTTTATCATCTCCAAAACAGGCTTGACAGAAGATACCAATTCTCTCTCTTACAGGCAGATGATGTGAATAAATCCACAAAGAAATGTTCAGGGCACGTTTGTACCAGAGGATCTGTGGTTTCAGTGGAGATCCCCAAGCTGTCTCTAAAGTGCCTCACGTAGGTGCCAGGAGCAGCCTCTCACACAGCTCAGACCACACTGAGACCCGCTGCAAAACGAGCCCAGCAACAGCCAAATTCCAGAGCAGACACAACAGTGAATCGTGTAATAACGAGAGGGTTAAAGACAGGTACACTGTTTGTCTTTTAGGCACCAAATCTATGGCATTAATGTGGTAGGAGCAATAGAAAACCTGTTAAATAGCTTTGTTTTCAGATAAACCTGCTCCTCACATCCATTAGAAACTTGTGGCTTGGTAAATTGGTCTTGACAAGGGTGGGTGATTTTTTGCTGGGCATGGGTTTAAACACAGCTACTTGAAACTTTCATTTTCCACTGCATCAATGTCTTCAAGAAGATTTTTTTTTTTTTCACACATGTAAAAATAAAAACAGCTCAGTGGAAACTCACAGGTCCTGCAGCCACTTTGCTGACCTAGTCAGCTGGCCACCTTTTCTCATGCAAAATGTTTCACGTGAACCTGTTTTATGCCTTGTAACATTTTCATGTGACTCATGACGAGTGATTCATATTTCTTTGGTATTCGCCAAAGATCATACTTAGAAATCTGATTCTTAGAAATTTTTTGTTCCCGTGTGTAGGAGGGATTGTGGGTGCTGTAGTCAGGTTCATGATGATAAGACACTCTCAGACAGTGTCACATAATCCAGTTTACAGTAATAAATAATAATAATAATCACAAATTCATTAAAATCCTGAGCTTGCAGTATGAAAAAAAATTACATCAGACCTAGGAAGAACCTGTTTGAAAATGGCTTTAAACCTGAGAATGCACTTTAAACTGTTGCTGTTGCATTTAAAATATGTGTATAAAATAAATATTCAACCTAAATATTTGACTTGTAGACTGGGATGTTAGGTCCAGGCTTGAGTGTTGCCTTGCTAGTAGTGGACTTCCAGTGTGACTTTAGGAAAATTGCTGAATATCTGTGATTCTGTTTTGTCCTGTTGAATGTGCTACTTGTTAACATTTTTGCTTGTTTTGATCCTAAATTCTCCAAGGGAAAGAAGGAAGATTAACTCTTGAGTCTACAACAGTGATGAGAAAGGCTGGAAGATGCTCATGATTTTGGCTGGGATTATTCAATACTTCTTTTATGCACCCAAGATTCAAATAATAATGGAAAAAAAAAAAAAAAAAGTCTTTTTCAGTAAGGGAATTTATGTAGCAATTGCAAATACTTTGAAATTGAAACATTGTGTGATCTAATTTTAGGACCTCGGATGCTCTGCCCAGTCAAAAATCGTACAAAAATTTGCTGATTGAGCTGTCATTGCATTCTTTCACACCTTAAGTGTGAAAACCACCAAAAGTGATAAAGAAATGGATAATGGGGAACTGGGGAGGAAAGGGAGGAAATGCATGCATACTAAAACAAGAGAAATGGACCCAAAAAAAAAAAAAAAAAAAAAAAAACAAAAAAACACAGAAAGAAAAGAGAGTTGTCTTTCAAGTATTTATAGAAATTCAGATATCAGATGAAAGTTGGCTGGTGTTTCCTATTTGCCTCAATTGGCTGGCTCCTGTAATTTCCAATTCTGTTGCTAAAGTCATGCTGTATCAAACCTTGGAAAGATGCTAATACACACAGGAGGGCTGAGGGGTTATTTAACTGGAAGAAGTGAATTTTAGGCTTTGATTTCTGCTCCCAGATTTTCACATTTTACTTAAAAAAGTTTAGGGTCTTTGCCAGAATGATTGTATAAATTGAGTTGGTGAGGGATGCATTTATTAAAATACCCCTTCCCTGTGGCCAGCAGCCCTCTCCAAAATCTCACACCAAAAGCTGACATTGAAAATTTCATGAAATCCTAACAAGATTCCTTTCAGTTTTTCCCAAGGCTTACCTTTTGTTTCTCAGTGGAAATTAGGACCAGCCAAAGAGTGATTTGGTGAGAATATGTTGTAAGTCTTCATCGTGAGGGATGTTTTTTGGTTTTTTTTTAAACTGAGCTGATCATCAAGCTGAGCATTCAAATCAATGCTTTTGGCTTATATGCAGCTCTTGTGCTTTCAAAGGCACCTAGAACCTGCTGCTGCCTGCTTATGCTTTTAGAGAGACATTACTTGTTTTATCTGTCTTAAAAATACAATAGTAAATACACAACGATTTTGGATTTTATGGGACCCAATTAACAGAATGAAAGAGGATCTTTCCTTGGCTTTATTGATCTTTGGAGCAAACATTAGGGGCTGGGGGGAAACCCCACATACCATACAAGTCTGTCTACCTATGATTTTAACTTTCCTCTTTTCATATAAATTTTTGATATTTTAATTATAAAATATTTAGCATGATGGTGTTGATCTTTATGGTTACATGACATTTTTAAGAAATTGTTCACATTCACAGATTAACTCAGAAACATCTACTTAGATTCAGTGAAAGTACATCCTCCCAAATAGTGACAGATGCATTAATGGTTAAGATAATGTCCGTGGCTCTCTTAGGTAAATACTATCAGTCTGAAATCTTCTTTTAAGGAGGAGATAACCAAACCCACTCAAGAAATAACAGCAAACAAAGCAAGACAAAGTAAACTCGAATTAAAAGAAATTAGTACCTACAAAACAGGGTAACAGCTTAACAAGTTACTGGTGTAGCACAGATCTCCTCTAAGTACCAGGAAATAAGCCATTGAAACTTCATCACTAAAGTGAAGTCCCTACTTGTAAAACTTCAGATAGCTACAAACTCCTTTGATTTGATGCAAATCAGAGGTGATTTTTTTTTTTTTTTTTAAGGTGCAATTTTCTCCTAATACACCTAAGCAATAGGTGAGCTGAGAAAAAACAGGGACAAGGCAAACACAAGGCAGCATAACCTCCCTGTGCTTATATATTCATTGAGGATGGGCAAATTTAAAAACAACAATAAGGACTTTTAAGTGTTTATATTTCTGTTGATTTTCTCCTTTCATCTTCTGGCAAAGGGCGATGTTTAGTGTGAGACCTTGTTAACCACACTGAAGCCTTTCTACTTTGTAATCCTTACTTCAGAGTCAGTTTGTATTTCCAAGTTTAAATAAGGTGTTATACCCACACATGGGGAGGTAATAATAAAACTTCTGTTATGACTCAGTATAAAGATGGAATCCTTTTCAAATTACATCTTCCCTGGCGCATGCAACCCACTGCTCACTGTCTGGTCTGCTTTCTCCTCAATACACGATCAAGGGACAATACAAAAACTGTTTCAACTCCCAGTAAGAGGCTTAAGTCTGTAGCTCAGACTATAGGCTCCCAGAGACTTTAAGCTCTGAATGGACTATTGGATCAGCTAGTCTGACCTTCTATACAAAGCAAGCCCTTACATGTCATTCAGCTACCTCTGCAAGAAGTGTTGCAGCTTGTTTGATTAAAGCAGGACTTCCTCCTTATAAAGCACATCTCTCAGAATGTGCATTCAGAAAACATGCTCCAGTTTTTTTGACAGCATATGTCAATGCTCAGTCAACCTTGCCTAAAAGTAACTGTCCAATTGTTAATGTGAATTTGCCTATTGCCAGTGTATTGCTCCAAATGTTCTAGACTTATCTGGGGATGCCTAAGAGAATTGTCACTACACACACCCTAGGCAGTGATTTACCTTGATATGCTATAGAATCACAAAATGTGCTGAGATGGAAGGGACCCACAAGGATCATTGAGTCCAACTCCTGGCCCTGGACAGGACATCCCAAGAGTCACATCCTGTGTCCATGAGGGTTATCCAAACTCTTCTTGAACTCTCTCAGCTTCAGTGCTGTGACCACTGCCCTGGGGAGCCTGCTCCAGTGCCCAACCACCCTCTGGGTGAAGAAACTTTCCTAAATCCAACCTAAACCGATTTTGACAAAGCTCTCTAAGTTTCATCCATACTGACTTAATATATTCTCTTCTTTCCTTCAGTTACATGGAGTCCTTTAAACTGTAGTATTTCAGGATGTGCATTCTTAAGCTGCATCTTGCTATCCATGGCCTTTTGGACCTTGATGAGTAGCTATTAACTTGAAATAATTTAATAGATTTGTGCTGAAGTTGAGCTACAAGCATGTTAAAGTCACCAGGGAGCTGTAGAAGTACTGTATCATACAATAAATGGCTAGAGGAGCTAAAATCACAGGGAAAGGTTATTTTATATTTTCCCTCTTTATGTATGAACCTAACACATTTAGGTACTAATCCCAGCCTGGCTGTAAAGAGGCATCAAACTGTTCCACTGTGTAAATATGGAAAATATATTTAAAAAATTTGCATTTCTGTAGGTCCCAATCCCAGTCATTTTGCTAGTGAATATTTACAAAGTCTTGGACCATAATGAGCTCATGGGTATGAACATATATAAAATACTCAGGTAGATCCCTCCATGGTGTAAAATTTCCATTCTTGGTGTCTATGTAAATACGAAATTTGTTCCTGCTAAACCAAGAAGATTGCAAATGCCAAAATATAAGTAGATAAGGGTATTTACCAGCCTTCAAGGTGGTGGGTTTATTTTCCATGAAAAGTAGGTGAAAATGATAAATGAAATAAGCATGACTGTGATGGAGAGGGGAAGTGCAGTGCTGTGCATTAACACAGGCTGGGGAGCATTTACTTCAACTCTACTCTGTCTTCTCTGAGTTTCAAAATCAGTCTTATCAGGGAGACAGCAACAGATTTTCAGGAAGGAATTAATGTTCAGTATGTCATGGAGTTGCTCAGTTTCCCCACAAACCCCTGCTTGGTGTAAGTGGGGCTGACATTCTCCTGCAGGGTGGCCTGCAAATTGGAGCCAGCTCCAAGAGAGTTCCCTGGGGAGCCCAGCTCAGTAATTATGTCACCACTTAGTGGAATAATGAACACTGATGGGTTGAAATGAATCCTGGTCCCAACAGATTGAACTTTTTAGCCTGTCCTGTATCAGCCATCTCTTCATTTCATATAGAGTTTCAGTAAAGTAGAGGGCAAGGCCAAGTTCAGAATGGCACCCTGAGCAGAGAAAGGAATTAATAATATCAGTTTTGCTTCTTTGTCTGAGGACATTTTTTGCTGCTGTTAATCCTGGACTTCAATGCTTTTTGCCAGTCTTGAAACCATTTAAAAAAATAATCAGAATAAAACTGTATTTGCTGGTAGCTTATGGCATACGTACAATTCCAGTTATTAATTTCTATCTTGTTGTGAAACTTCTCTGTATTATATCATCTATCTCTAATAATGGAACTAATGATATTTATCTTGCAGATTTGCCCAATTTTAATTTCTGATAGCAATCTGATAAGGGGAATTGCTGCATGGCAGAGGACTGTGGTTAAGGTGGGACCAATTTACCCTCTGACTCACGGTTTTGACAACTCATCTCCACCCTCCCTTTTTTCATGTCAGTGAAGCAAACACTGTCCACTAAAAATCACTGGTGTGTGTCTGTGTGGCAGTATTGCCCTCTAGTGCTGACCCTCTGAGGAGAAGGGATAACATTTCTACAAGTGAGGACTGCAGATATGGGTCCTCATGTCCCCTCCTGGGAGGCAGCATGACTTTGGCTCAGGAGACTCCATATGTTCTGGGGATGAGATGCTCTTGGGGGAGAAATCCCATAAACCAGTGAAGAAAGACCTGAGATTTGCTTAAAAGGACTTGAGTGTCTTACTGCTCAAGGGGGGAGGTTGTTTTGGTTGGTTGGTTGGTTGGTTGGTTGGTTCTAGTTTTTCTTTTTTTCCCTTCTGGGCTTAAATAAAACCAATAAAGCATTTTCAAATGTTTCTGGGTGATTTTGTTTTTAACAGTAAATGTTGTGTATTTGGTATCTGAAAACACCACAGCCTACAAAGGTGGACAATAGAGGATATGTTTTCTTCAGGAAGGATGGGATTGTTTATCAAAGTGGGGATCATCCCTCCAGAATCACCAGGATTCACAGGGTATGAAGACTGCATTTGACAGGGAAGAATAAGGGACAAATTAATTTTTCTGCCTGATTAAGTACAGGAGTTTTCACCTCCTCCATCCCAATCACATTGCTCCAAATACAGGACTACTGGTTATGTTAAGAGTAAAGCTGACAGCATCAGGAGTACCTCTCAATTTTAACATTAATTTAATTTTTATTTTCTCTCTCATTCTGTTTTTCTTCTGTTCTTCACCAGGTCTTGCATTGTTATACCCTGTAATTTCAAATTATATATGAGACAACCATGACCTATGTTAAGATAAAGCACAGTCTCAGAGTCAGTGTGTTTAAAACAGTGATTGTGATCTCTGAAGAGTCATCATATTATTGTTTTAAATCTGCCCACTGATCAACACAAGCATTACACAACAAAGAGAGTTGTTTCTAGAGTGCTACACAAAACCTGTTGTGGGACTCAGCTGTGGCAAGAGATGCCACACAGCTCTGGTCAGTCATTGTCCCCCATCCTGGTTAAAGGATTGATCAGTTTTTCCCAAGTGAAACTAATAATTCCAAGTACCCACATATTTGAGAATTTAGTGAGAGCTATCTCAAAAATTGAATTTGTTCCTGAAAACTAAGTCTCAAACTGATTTAGCGTAAATCAATATTTTCTAACACTGTTCTCCTTTTCTGTCCTGTCTGTTCAAGAAAAAAAAAAGGAGGAAAATGAATATATAAAAAATTAAATAATAATGATGATAATATTAATGTTCTCATCAAAAGAAAATCATTTTGTAAGATAAGCAAAGAAAAGTTAAAAATTTCCAAAGAAAACAAAATCTTTGCTGAAAAACTGTTCCCCCCCAAATGCCCACTTTGGATACACAAAGACTAGTAACAGACAATCTTAAGAAAACCCACCAGTATTATTTTTTAAATGGCAGCCATTCACTTGCTATGACTGTCACTTTCCTTTGAAGACTCTTTGCTGTAAATTCAGAGTGTACAGGCCTTGCAGGCTGCATCACAGCACAAAAGAAGCCTCCTCAGAGGCTTGGCAGTGTGACATGAGACAGGGAAAACATAGGAAAAAAGCTATTTTCTTATGTTATCTGAAAGGCTATCAGGGGAAAAGTTCTTAGAGTGTAGAAGTTACCAGTGAACATGTCTGCACAGGACATCCTAACTCACTGAGCAAGTTAATAAAGTGTGGAATAGTATTTTAGCAGTTTGCTTATTATTAGCAAGGGACCATACCCCACATGAAATATGACTCAGCCAGCTGCAAATAAACCCCTCTTCGTCCTCTGAGGTTTCTCTCTTTGATGCTTGACTTATCCAAGATGCTTCCCACTGCCTGCCTCCAATTTTGCTTTTGTGGTAAACTGTTTAGACATGATTTAAAAACACATTATGGGCTGTGGAGCAAGATAAGATGTAAATCAAGCTCATCTAGTCATTCAATCCAAAAATAATATACTGGCATGGCAGATATTAGAACTTCTGCAGGATCCCAAGTGAGAAGTCTTGAAACAAAATCAAAGTTATTGTTGTTGTTATTATTACCCTGTGCTGAAGAGCGGAGGATCCTTCCCTATCTGCGACAGGAATCTTGTGTCAGGTTTCCCACACTTTGAAAACCAAAGCAAACCTTTTGATTAGAAAGAATAATACACTGTGGCATATGTGGTGTGGTCTGCTGCTGCCTTGTTTGAGTGGATCCATGTTAACATCAGTGACGGGCAGGCTGACTTGGGTTAGGTGAAATTTGGATAAAATTAAAACTACAATGAAATTCCTTTTGAAACTCCCTTAGCTTAAATACCAAAAAAACCCAAAACCAAACCAAAATTCATGTCCTATAGTTATTGAGTTCTTCATATAGGATGTAAGTTTGGAGTTTATGATAATAGCTAGTAGTAAAACATGACAAAAGGAAGGCTAAATCCACACCAGTGAATAATATCAAGGCTACAGTCCTCACCAGAAGTAAAACCATATGATTTAAATGATCCACAACAATTTTTTATTTAAAATAGACCCTGTCAACTATAATACAAATTACATATGGCCTAGAAAGTGCTATAGACTGGCAAGTCTTTTCTTCTAACTAGTGTCACTAAAAATTTCTCCTTTGAAAAGTTGATCCATTGGCAGACTTTCTTGTGAAAGTAAATAAATAAATTATTGCATGTCCATTCTGCTTAGTAGAGTGAACAGATAAGAAATTCATTATATGAGGAAAGGATTATAATACTATCATTCAAAAAAGCTCATGAGAGCCAGACATGTGATTGGTGGTCATTGTCCAGCACAAGGTAGCTGCTAAACTTTCTCTGGAAGTTCATTATCTCAATGAAACAAAATGTTCATGTGATCTTCATTCCACAGTTTTGGAATCCTTTTGATATGCTGGCTCTTGAATACTACCTTGAGGACGGTGAAATCTTCATTCTGATTTGTGACCTTCATGTACATCATGGAAGAATGATCACCTGTGGCTGAAAGGATGTCATCTGGTACGTTATGGTATAGAAACATAGAATAAAAGAGGATGGAAAAGGCCACCAAGATCACCAAGTCCAGTCATTGACTGAACAACACCTTGTCAGCTAAACAACACCACCAAATGCCATGTCCAGTTGTTTCTCAAACACCTCCAGTGTGTGATGTGGTGCAGGGCTCTTTCTAACTCCCAGGTGCTCTATAGGCACCCAACTCCAGAGCTCTCTAGGCTCTCACTCTGAGCTCTTAGGCTCTTAGTTGTCGGGTAATTCTCTAATAAGCAAAGCAGCTAATAGTTAAAAAGGTTATTTATTACAAAGCACATCTTATTACAAAGCACATCAGTCTCAACAGGCAATAGCAAGAGCAATGGCAAGCAATGAAAAGCAGCAGCAATAAGCAAATGGCTAGAAGCAAGAATGGCTAAAGCAAGTGGCTAGAAGCTGAATAGCTAAAAGCAGCAACTCTCTGAATACATACTGTAGGATTTCTCCACAAGCTAAGATGCAAACTCAGACCACCACTCACTAACCTATTAGAATCCTAGTTTCTTAGCTCACCAGGTTACGTGTAAGACTACGCATACACTCTGTCGTGTTCTATCTCACAAATGTAAGCAATATCCTTACTATAACTCTGTCTAAGTCCTGTCTACAACTGTGGGCTTGGAGCCTCTACTGAAGGTATCACTATGTTTACAACCTTCAGCAGAGCACTCTCTGCTACTGTGGTATTTGAGGCCTTTCACTTACTAAAAACACTGCAGCTCCTACTAAACCTTATTCAGTCCCTGCACCCTGATTTCTCTCCAAAGAATTCAAAGAGACCCTAACTCACTGACTCCAACACTCCAGGAATAGTGACTCCACCACCTCCCTGGGCAGACTGCTCCATGTTTCACCATCCTTTCAGTGAAGAAATTCTTCCTGATGTCCAACCTGAATCTGTCCTGGTGCATCTTCAATACATTTCTCCTCATCATGTAACTTGTTACTTGGAAGAGGAGACCAATGCCCTCCCTATTGCAATTTCCTTTCAGGGAGTTGTAGAAATCAATAAGGTCTTCCCTGAGCCTTCTTTACTCCATATTTGAGAATATGAGCCCCCAGCTCCCTCAGCTGCTCCTCATCAGACTTGTGCTCCATCCCCAGCTCCATTGCCCTTCCCTGGACACTCTCCAGCACCTCAATGTCTGCCTTGAAGTGAGGGGCCAGAGCTGGACATTCACAGTGTGTAGAGCACTTGCAAGGTGCACAGGCTGAAGCACAGGTATGAGATGTGCTGAAAACATCCCAGGAAAGGAAGAACACAACCAGTGCCAAGTAATTGTTCAACTAGGTGGAACAGAACTCCCTCAGCTACTGAAAACAGGGCTAAACTGGGAAAGAATCCGAGTATGTTTCAAACCTGCATGTTTTTTGGAAAGCTGAGGATATTTCCTCCTAACTGAGTGAAACTCCACTATGGAAAAATACTTGATCATGTTGGAAATCGCTTAACCTCTGTCCTGCTCTGTCCAGGTGAGACAAACTTCTGTTGCCTGTGGCTATGACAATGAGAAAGTCACCTGTTCTGTCTGAGAACAGAAACTAAACAGTTCCAACTGTTATATGATGACTCAGGCCCTAAATGGTGAATAACAGAACTTGAATGTGATTCAACCCAAACAAAAGTTGAACTCTTTCCCAATGCTGCATTATTGTCCAACATTCCTGAATAAGTGGTACAACCTTATGCAAAATCCAAACAAACCCAGAATGTGAAAATGGCATTTAAGCCTGAATAAAGTGTTAAAATAAACGTATTAGGCAGCAAGGATATGTTTTGTAAACACATCAGGATTTGTAAACAGATTGCCATATTATGTTAAAACCATTTAAAACTCCATTTGTTTCTACAGTAATTTCACAACATCTTTTTCTAGTTGGCTAAAGGGACACATGTGGTGTGTTTAGTCTGCTAAAGGAGAGAGCAGGAGCACATTGGAGGGTTTCTATTCTACATCACTGAGTCTGTGTCACAGCAGCATTGAGCTGCTGCTGTTAGTCCTTGCTGCCCAATTGACCATTTCTGCTTATATTATTAACAAACCTCAAAAATTATATTAATGGTAAAATATCAACAAAAATTATGAAGCCTTGCTCAGCTGAACAGTTTGTCTCAGTACTGATCAGCAAAGCACAAACACACATACTCAACACTTTATCTCACATATTGAATCTAGATTACTTTGTTGAATCAGAATCAAAGACCAGAGACCATCCCAAATTTCTTGTCTACACTCCTCTTAGGAATTTTTCCACTTTTTCCATTCAGCCCAAATCTTTCAAAGTCCATTCTTCAGGCTGTCTCAGCCTGAAATTCTTGAGAAGGTGACATCTCCAAAGACCACCGAGGTCTTTGAAGGAATGGTGATCTTTCCATTGGCTACCCATGGTGCCCAAAACATGCAACAAAATGTGACTTTTTGCTGAATTAAAATTAAATAAATTAAATTAGAGAAATGAATGTTGCCTGTACATTTAATTAAAAAAAATCCCCAGAAACCCCTGTGTTACAGAGATGGACTGTGGAACAGTATGACTGACTTCTATGAAGATTCTTTATGGTGGTGCCTCCCCCATTGACAAAAGCTGAGCATCTGGCCCAGGATTTTCTTTACTGAATGTGAACAAAAGCATTAATATTAAAAGATTCAGTCATGGAGAGCTTGCTTATTCATGTTAGCTTTTGTCACATGACAACGTTGTGAATTTCATACACTCAAAATCAGGAGGTTGGCTTAAAAAAAATTAAATTGCAAAATAAATGAATTATAGGATTGCGCTTATGTCTGAAGCATTTTGTACATATTTAGGTTTTGCTCCCCTACCCCCTCTTCTCTGAGATTCAGAAAAAAAAGAAAAAACAGAAATGCTGTAAAGCAGCTGCAGTGGTCTTATAATACATTTATTCCAGGAGGTCAGGATTTCTATAAAACAAGGATCTGAGGCTTCTGATCTGTCCAGTTCTGAGGCTGAATTTGCAAAGGCAAGTGTGTATTTACCACTCAGGACTTAGCAACATTGGTCACGCAGAGATGGGCCCAGGGACAGCTCTGGCAAGTCACAGGGCACCAGTAGCTGCAGACCATTGAAGGCTTTGTTATCAGTGTCTCTGTGAGATCCACACTCATTATTTTACTCCCTTCCCAGCCTGGTGTTTCCAAGTTTGCTCACTAGCCCCAGTCATTGACTTTTCACAATAGAATTTCAGTCTAGCTGAAGTTAATTAATTTAAATTTGGCTTCAGCTCTGGTTCATCTCTCATTAAGCCATCCCTTTCCTCTGCCTCAGCAAAACCCTATTACCTCATTTGTTGGACTGATCCTCACCGGACAGTGTCCAGCCTGGACACAGGTGTTAACCCTTCCCCAGCCCCCTTGGATTTGCAAAGAGGATCTCCTTGAAATCTAGGTTTGAATTAATTTTCTTCAGAGATAGTAACACTGGAAAAATACACACAGAACTTGCTTTTTTGATTACAGCAACTGCAGAAGGGAAAGAGATGTAAAGGCAATTTGTGATGGTTTATGATTGCAGGGATTGCTACCAAAGAACTTAATTAATGCTTGAAGTAAGTATTCTATATCCTGCTTGAGCACTCCTAAGGGACCCCCAAATGGAGACACCTTGTTGCATGCACTGAGGTTTCTCCAAGAGTGAGTGAGCTGCTCTCTTAAGGAGTCAGGCCCTAAATTTCTGCTAAAATGGAGGCAGAAAATAAAAGCTGTTCAGCCAGTAGCTCCCCCCTCCAGATCTTTCTGCACCTCCTGTTTCCAAAACTGCCTCTGCTTTAAATTCCCAAAACACGCTTTCAGAGATTGCTCTGAAAGTCAGAAGCTCCTGTTTGGAATATTAACTGTAAATAACCTTCCAAGATAAGCTTTGTATGGCAAAGTGGAAAAATTTCCTTTGACTCTTCCTTGACGGTGCAGCAAGATCTGCCCTTACTGTAAAGTTCTCCCGTCTGTGTATGCTGCAGATATGTCTAATGAAATGTCTTTCAACTCTGTAGACACTTGCTAAACACATCCCAGTTAAACCACCCTGCCCAGCCCCAGCAGCCACATCCCCTGGCACAATAGGACAATCCAAACGAGGTGATGTGGTGTGTCTCAGCTGCCACCGTCCGGGGGGGATGCACAATGAGATACAGGCAAGAACTCAATTAAAATTGCCATTTTAATTCAGATGACTTAAGAATTTCCTTCTACTCCTAAAGATGGATAAAGAGGTTTCCTATCTTTACATTTCAACCCACTGGCTGATAAATTGAAGGCACTTCTTGTTGGCAGATAGAAGGAACTGCAGAAGCTGCCATGCCATCAGAAATGACTTGAGAGAGACAGCCAGGGATTCAAGCTGCTTCTTAGCACCACTAAATAGGTTGATGCCTATAATTCCTAAAACCATAACAGCTCACTAGTAATTTCTGTCATTTCAACAATATAGTTTTAGAAGAGATTTAAAAATGTATCACCACTATTTCATCAAATGCCACATTTCACCTTCTGTAGCCACTATTTTGTATCCTTCTTTGCTATTAAATTGACTTCAGTTCTTCAAATGACACATCTGTTTAAGCCTTATCTGTTCAAAGAAAGCTAATAAGCATAGCTAGGTTTAAAAGGATTAACTTGGATGGGAATTCTAAAAGTTTTCAAACATTCTTGATAGTATTTGCTATTAAAAGGGGGAAAAAAAAAAAAAAGCATTTACCTTCTTAAAAACTCTCTCCAACTTACAACGATGTGAGATTAATTTCTTAGCAGGTCAAATGGATGAGGATGACATTTCTGTACTTAAGGAAGCTCCTGATAACTATCAAATGTTTCCATGAGTACTTTTAAGGGTAAATGAGGAAAAGTTGATTTTTTTTTTATTTAGAGTAGTAAAATTCAGACAAAAAAATATATGTGTGTGTGTGTATGTGTGTGTATATATATATATATATATATATATGAACAATCTCCTTGGTTATACACAGATAAATCTGAGTTGATGTACAGACACAACTAAAAATTAAAAATTATATGAGGTAAAATGTGCATGTACAACTATCTTGATTAAAAAAAGAAAACCAATAAAACAACTACTAAAAATTTTTCTCCTCTTTTTATCCTTCAAATCACTGTTCTTCCATCATGTACATCTTCCTATGCATTATGTGAAGATTAAACACTATGAAGTAATATGAAATGTATTCAGAATTATTTCAGGAGCAGAAGATAGATAAATTCTCATCTATGGCAAAAAACCAGCATGAATTACATGGTGGGCTCTCAGCCCACCCTCTGCAGGGAGTTTGAAGGAGATGATGTGAGATTGAGGAGTTGACTTGCACTGGAAGAGATGCCTGCATGTATGGATAAAAGATAGATTAACTGTGCAGGACTGTGTATTAAACTGACAGTCAATTGAGAGGGTATGGCTGCAAAATTTGGGCTCTGAATGGAATCCTCTGAAAGCTCAGTAAAGAGAGAATGGGAAATTGTCCCAAATCCTGCAGTAGTCAACCTCAACATATCAAACTAAATAAGAAATAGCTGACACCTTAGAAATAGTAAATATTGCTAAACTAACTTGCTGTCTGCCACCAGCAAGAGATCAGCACAAGAATAAAAATACCCCCTCTTTTTTTTTTTTTTTTTTTTTTAATTTTTTTTTTTTTTTAGTAATAATTGAAAGCAAAAGCTGCTGCTGCCATTTCTCCAGGAGAGATGAACTCTGGCGAGTAACTCTCAGTCTTTCTGTGTATGGATTTCAGATGCAATTACAATGGAAAGAGAGAAGCCAAGCAAGGCAGACACAGGTGCTAATACTGTATCTGTCAGTCACAAAGATGAGCTGCTCACCTCTAGCTTTAACCAAATTAACACATCAGTGACTTATGCATAACTTTGGGACTTTAATTCATAGCTTGACATACCACATACAAGAAACCAAGGTAGAGATTTCTTTTTTTTTCAACAAATGCTTCAAAGGCAGATGGAGTAAGTGAATAGCCCAAGTGATGCAGTAGATGTGTTTGCAGTGACAGAATATCCCAAATCCTCTGACACTCTGGGTTTTCCTACTGAACAGAGATAGGCCATGTAACAACAGAAATGCATTAAGACAAAATACAGCTTCTGTTTCGGGTTTAGGTTTATCCCAGACACAACCTAGAAATCTCTTCATTTGTTTTGCTGAGGTAAAACTGTATAACATAAATCCAGAAGAGAAAATTCTATCAGTTTTGGATCTGAACCAAAATCCAGACCTCATAGGTTGGCTCAGCCCCAAACACTCATGTCAGTATCTAGCTGCATCAGAAAGTCAGAGTGGGAGGCTGAGATCCTCCTCTGGGCCCTTATTCATGTGTAGGCACTAGGAAGAGATATGAACCTACTGAACATCTAATCAGGAATCTTTGGAAATCTTGTTTACTTTCCTTTCTTATTTCTAACTTTTTAACCCTCTGAAAGAGCTGGACCTCAACACTGTAATCTGACTATTGAGTTAATTTATCATGATTTGTGCTAGGTTAAAAAAGATGGACTTCTATTTAACCCAAGTCAAATATTGTTTTCAAATAAAGATCATTTAGACAGGCATTGGTTTGGGATTAACAGACTTCTGAAGTAGGCTGTGAAGCTCCATGTGAACAGTACGAAAATGAGCCTTCCCATAAAAGTCTGGATCCAGCCCTATGTTGAAATTTTAATCCAGTTCCCTTAAAAAATTGTCATGGTTTAGTTCCAAAGATATTGCATCACTTTAATTACTAGTGGAAAATGATCATTTCACCCCGTTAATCTAGTTTGTCTTTGAAAGTATAATAAAGTACTATCTAATAATAAACCATGTGCTTATCATCTGACCAAGTTTCTAGCTAAAATACTGTTTACTGATCTAATGATTTGGCTTTGCTTTAAACAATAACATCCAAATACAAACACTGATTCCTCCACTTGATCTCCTACACATTTGATTTTATGTAGGCCATTAATGATGTCAGTAAAGATAGGCTTTAATGTATTAAAATAAAATAAAGTTGGAGAAACATGTGGGAGAATAAGAATTTTGCCCAGCAGCTGAAGTATTGAAGTTGGGTAATAACTTCAGGTACAGCAGTGTGTTATTACTGCCTGTCCATGGGACAAGGGTTTTGTTTGGATAGAGTCACTTCCAGCACGTGCCAAAGGATTGGGATGAAAACTACTGAGCAGAAAACCCATCAGGACCCAGCTGGCCATTCCTAATGTAGTGGATAGGTTCCACTCATTGAAGGAAGTAGCTACTGTAAAATATTTTGTGGACAGGCATAGAGAAATTACGTGAAATAAAGTTCAAAATGGGTCTCTTCTTCCTTGTGATGTGTCCAACAGGTTGAATCCTGACCAAGCTGAAGTTTTTAGTAAAATTCTAGTATATTCTGTTCTAGTGGAAGGTGTCCCTGCCTTGGATCTCAAACCATCCTGAGAGTCTGTGATATTCCCCAAATAAAGGCCCCAATGAAATGAATGGTGACTGTTCAGTACATCAGTAATTGACAAATTGCAATTCCTTCTCCTCTATGCACCATCTTCTGTGTCATAGAAACTGAACTGTAATGAGAGTAATAATTTGGCACAAAAAACACCAAGTATCTAAAAAAACATGTGAAAGTCCTAAAGTCCCAGTGATGGTGCAGCCTGGCCTCTGTCTCAGAAAAAACTCTGTGAGTTCCCATGGTTAGAAAAAATATCAAGTCCTCCCATCTTTTCCTCCTGCCTCCAAGCCTCCCTTCATTAAAGGAGATTTGATTTCAAAAACATATGACTATGTGTGAGACTCATGCAGAGCTCCATGGGAAGGAGGTACCACCTACAAAATCTGATTCCAAGATGGTTGGGGAAGAGTGGTTTGGTTCCACAGGTAAACACAAGATTTCTGGTGACAGTGATGAAGACAAAATGAAATCTGTGCATTTGAGGGGACTTGTCACACTCATCCTCAGAGATACCCACAGTGGGGCAGAATTTGGCCTTCTGTGTATAGTATAGGATATATCATATATTCCCAGCAAATGTGTCTCTATAAGACTGTCACTGAAAGCACCACTGAAAGAACATTTTGGGTGTCTTTGGAACAACATTAAAAAAAAAACAAAAACAAAACAAAAAAAAACAAAACCAAAACCAAAACCAAAAACAAAAACAAAAAACCCCACAATTCTCTATAGCTTTTCCCACAGATCTATTTAGCTAATGAAGTCATACAAGCCCTGAATAAATTGGCACAGGTGACCCCTGTGTCACTGGATGCCAAACTTTAAAGGTAACATGATAATGCTTTTGGATTTAAAAACAAAGGAAGTCTATGTACAACCACATAGGCAGGAGAATGACAAACAAAGATGCTATAGAATGGAAATAGATAATTTCAGACAAGGAGAATGTAAAGTAATTGCTCCTGCCAGTTCCGCTCCTCATTACCATGCAGGTTTGGCTTTCTGTTCTCCCTCTCTGCTTTTCCACCTTTTATACCCAATAAAGAGATTTGTTTCGTAACATGGAGGAAATACACATAAACAAAGTTGCTAATTCCCCCCAGTTTTCACATACAAGCACCCAACTATCTGCCTTGAGGCAGGGAGACATGGTGTCCTTCAGCATCTGAAGTCTCAATATGGGATACTCTAAAAAGATCTCATTAAACATGTATTTTCTCTCTCTATCTGTGCGATAGATACATCTTTATTTTAGCTAACATTTCACTCTTTTTCTCTTCCTTCCTTGTGTTCTCTTTTCTCTCTTTCTTTCTTTCTTTCTTGCTTTCTTGCTTTCTTTTCTTTCTTTTCTTTCTTTCTTTTCTTTCTTTTCTTTCTTTCTTTCTTTTCTTTCTTTCTTTCTTTCTTTTTCTTTCCTCCCTTCCTTCCTTCCTTCCTTCCTTCCTTCCTTCCTTCCTTCCTTCCTTCCTTCCTTCCTTCCTTCCTTCCTTCCTTCCTTCCTTCCTTCCTTTCCTTTCCTTTCCTTTCCTTTCCTTTCCTTTCCTTTCCTTTCCTTTCCTTTCCTTTCCTTTCCTTTCCTTTCCTTTCCTTTCCTTTCCTTTCCTTTCCTTTCCTTTCCTTTCCTTTCCTTTCCTTTCCTTTCCTTTCCTTTCCTTTCCTTTCCTTTCCTTTCCCTTTCCTTTCCTTTCCTTTCCTTTCCTTTCCTTTCCTTTCCTTTCCTTTCCTTTCCTTTCCTTTCCTTTCCTTTCCTTTCCTTTCCTTTTTCCTTTCCTTTCCTTTCCTTTCCTTTCCTTTCCTTTCCTTTCCTTTCCTTTCCTTTCCTTTCCTTTCCTTTCCTTTCCTTTCCTTTCCTTTCCTTTCCTTTCCTTTCCTTTCCTTTCCTTTCCTTTCCTTTCCTTTCCTTTCCTTTCCTTTCCTTTCCTTTCCTTTCCTTTCCTTTCCTTTCCTTTCCTTTCCTTTCCTTTCCTTTCCTTTCCTTTCCTTTCCTTTCCTTTCCTTTCCTTTCCTTTCCTTTCCTTTCCTTTCCTTTCCTTTCCTTTCCTTTCCTTTCCTTTCCCTTTCCTTTTCTTTCCTTTCCTTTCCTTTCCTTTCCTTTCCTTTTCCTCTCCTTTCCTTTCCTTTCCTTTCCTTTCCTTTCCTTTCCTTTCCTTTCCTTTCCTTTCCTTTCCTTTCCTTTCCTTTCCTTTCCTTTCCTTTCCTTTCCTTTCCTTTCCTTTCCTTTCCTTTCCTTTCCTTTCCTTCAACTTCCCTGAAACTTCCCTTCCCTGAAACTTCCCTTTCCTTTCTCCCTCTCCTACTCACTTTTTTTTGTGTGTGTAAACTTTGAAAATAAGAATGGAAAAATAAATTAATAATTTTCATGTGTTTATCATCAATTTGTTTTCAACTTGAAAATGTGGAAAATCTTTGACTGTAAAATTGACTGTGAAATAATTTTTAAAGCAAAAAAAGACCAGTTTCCTTGAATTCAGAATATTTGAAGAAGAACAGATTTCTCATGTATGTCAGAGGATTAGAAAGATAGGAATTTCAACACCAATTTCATGAGTTTGCTGTTACAAGAGTATAATTAAGAAATTAAAATATACTAAACTCCCAAATATGGTAATTGTGTTGATTTTACGTTTTGGTTTCAGATAAGTATTTTTGCAAAACGGTGCAAGATAAAGAGAATAAAATTGTTTATCTGCTTTTGGAAAGTACGGTGTCTTATGCTTTTAAATCGTAAGTAAAATAAGCTTTCCCCACAAAAGCTATGTGCCTTATTTTTTAATACATTTATTTCCAGAACTCTCATCCTTAGCAAGAAATTCTGATCCCTATTTTACATCTGGAGGCCTGAGAGATGGAAGTTCTCCTGCAGCACCTCACTAGAGCAGAAGCACACAGGTGAGCCTTGTGCCTTCCCTGGAGGCTGTGGTGCAGCCTGACTCATGTCCACATGCCTAACTCTCCCTCTCAAAAAAACCCCAACAGGGTGGCTACATCCAAATGGTCTATTGAGAACAATTCTTGTCTTGTGCTATCATCCAAATTATGTCTGAACATTCCCTGGGAGAGTTTTAGCTGTCCCAGCCCAGGTCTGTACCATGGAGTATGGTGATGGAGGGATGGACCAGACCACAGCCCTTCACTCCATCCTGGGACCTGTGGTTCCATAGCACAGGCACAGCCACAAGCACTCCCAGAGAGAGCAGAGTTTGGTGGTTTTAACACCTAAAACTGTTATTCCAAACTCTGAATAAACCAGCAGATCTTTATTCCTACGTATTTGTTTAACCTGGAGAAAGGGAGGCTCTGGGAGATCTTTTTGCTCTCTTCAACTACCTGAAAGGATGGTAAGGGTTGGTCTTTTCTCACAGATCCAGCAATAGGACAAGGGGAAATAGCCTGAAGTTGTGTTGGGTATGTTCAGTTTGGATATTTGAAAAAATATTGTCACCCTTTCTTCACTTAAAGGGTGGTCAAGCATTGGAACAAGGGAAGTGGTGGAGTCACCAATTCTGGAAGTGTTCAGGAAATGACTGGATACAGCACTTGGTGTATGGTTTAGTTGATATCAGCCAAAGGCTAGACTTGATGATCTTGGACGTCTCTTCCAATTTCTGTGATTCAATAATCACATATGTGATTCAATAACTCTGATTTTCATGCAAACAGAAACCGATTTTTGCGGAGCTGCTCCAGTCCTGTGCCAAGTGTTTGTAACAGCAAAGCCCCACCTGGCTGCACATGAGCCCACTTCAGTTCAGAGGGATGTGGGCTCATGCAGCTGTGCAGTTTCTCCAGCTCACACAGCTGTACAGCTTTTCCAGGCCACAGCTGGTGTCCACCTGGCCAGCTCTCAGCAGGAGGAGAAAAGATCCCATCTGTCCATATTCATCTTTGGAGACACTGCTATGATTTGAGGTCTGTTTCTAACATAGCTCAGCTTTCTGTTGTTCCCTGCTTTGGAGTTATGGTAGAAAACACAGTTGTAGGAATTTTGGTCATCAATCATATATATCTATTAATACATAAATGGTAAAATAAATCTGTGTTGCTATAAATAAAGAGTTATTTTCACAAGACACATAAGCAATGTTTCACTCAAAATCTACAATCTGAAAGGACACATTTTCTCTTAATAAGATATGTGGTTGGTTTCCTGAATGTGACATTCAAAATAGTGAATGTTTCCCAATGGACCATTTAACTACAATAAATCTAGACTTGTTCCTTTTAAAGAAATGTTGTCAGCAGCAAATTGTTTCACAGTTGTTCTAAGGTCATGCTTTCTAAACCCACTTACTTCCCACAGTATTTACGGCACCACTATTTAATATACTTAAAATGTGATTGATTGTACGTGTGTGTGTGGGCATGTATGTGATTATTTTCATTAAACAAAATAGTTCTTATGCCATCTTATCAGAAATTGCAGAAAGAACTGTATGAAAATGAACTGAATTAATAACAAATTGAAGGAGGATTGTGCAACACCAGGATTGCTGCTAAAGGTGAGATGAACAGGAATGTTTCTCAAAACCACTTCTTTTTGGAATACATTTGTGCTCAGTCTGTCTTTTTTCAGGGCCATAGGTTAGATAGAATAAAAAATCACCCATGTCTACCCATCTATAGTAGAAAAGGAGGTAAATGGAGAAAACTCCCATCTGTGAAGAAAAACAGGTTATTTGGACTGAAACCTCCTAGGAAGTGCTTGCAACTGACTTCTATAATAGCATCCAAACCATTGTCCCAAGTTTTGGTTGAATTAGAAACCTGCAGCTCTTGTCACCATAACAAAATGAATATTGGTGCCAATTGATGCCCTGGCTACACTGGTCTGAAACTCTTCATTCTTCTATTTCCCATCTTTACTCACATACAAGCCCAAAATTGTCCTAGTCCTTTCCCTGTCAAGCATCTTATCAAACCAAAGGAGCTATTTGCTTTCCAGAGTTTAAATAAATCTTTTTCAAAGGACTTTATGAATGTGCACTGGACACAAATAACAAATATTTGCATATGTAATAAAGTGGAACAAATTTACCATGCAAATACAGCTACCTGCCTCCAGAGTATCCAAAATTTTCATCACTGCTATAAAGTCTTAAGTACTGAACACCTTAAATACCCATTTCATGGGGTAAGAGAATTAGCCTCTCTCTTTGGTTAAATCTAGGGCTAAAATAATGTAAATTGGGTCACGCCCAGCTTTAAACTAGTCATGCATTAGGATTATTTGAGAGTTGCTAGACACCTTTGGACACGAGATACTTAAGCAAAATGACTTATTCAATGCCCTGTGAATTTTGAGTACACTTGGAAAATCTCTGCCTGTCTCTGTGCACTGGACTGGAGAACCTGCAGCTCTACCCACCCTGAGCCTGCAAATCCTTACTCTGCAAGAGAGCTCACGAGCTGTTCCCAGGCACATAAGGAATACTCAGGTGAGACAAGCAACAAGTCCAGACCTCTTCTATCCCACTAAATTAACTTGGGTTTATTGTTGCCTCATTCCCCACACTCCCAGGCCAGCTCCCACTTGTCCATTTAATATCCACTGTTGCATCCTGTCTGGCATAGAGATGGTAAATCTGCCAACTCGGGGACTGTCTTCTCTCACTTGTTTATGGCATCCCTTGTCTCGTAGAGCTCTGACTCTCCACTGGATTTCCCAGCCTCCTCTGTATTAAAATGAGAAATAGCAAAGTACATCAAGATTTTACACTATTAACCTCTCAGTCCTCAGTAGGTGGGAGAAGCACCCAGCCCTTCACAGCCTGGCTTTATTATTGTTTGTAGTACTTTTGCAACTACAGGCCACCAACTAGACTGAATCTACTGCCATCTACCACAGCCCAAATTAATTCTAGCCAATGTGTTTTGAGCCAAGCTGCAAGTTAAAATAACACAGCCTCACACATGCAATGGTCTTGCTGTATAACCTCACCTTTCAGCTGGTAGTGAGCAACACTTCAAATAATGTTCACAGTATTTGTTTTTAGGGAGAAATCTGGGGAAGGGTAATCAGGCATTGTGCAAGCGAATATGACAGTCATATATATCACATGTTAACAGAAAACAAATATATGACTGGCTGGCACCTCCTTTGATCAGACTCCCAGAGAAAGAAGCAGACTGGGTTTTTTATTACTAGCTGTCAGGGGATAGAGCTCCCATTGTGATAAGAAGTATATAAATGCAAAATGAGATGCTATTCCCTCCTCACCAAAGACCTGGCAATCTTTGGGCATAGACACATTGCCTGGTCACACAGGAATCTGTGCCAAAACTTTCAACTCTTTAGACCACACACCTTCTCTCATATAAAATCTGTAATAACGTCTATATTATTAAAAATGGACTTTTGCCATAAAACAAACCCAGCACATTAAGCAAGCTTGTGTGAAGAGAGCAGCTTGCTGCATGACCTCAAAAGCTTGTGATGCCAGCTGCAACTATAAGCTATCTTTTTCTGCTCAACAGCTCACTAATAATTCAGACAACCCTTGTTCTCGCTAAATTATTTTTGTGAGCTGAACTGGGAGAGCACTTGCGAGAGGAGAGCATTTTGTTAGAGTTTTCAATGCTGCTCTGAATGTGACTGGCAGCATGTTCTGGCAGTCCTCCATTTGGATGGCACAATGGTGTCACTTCTAATAATAAAGAACGTGCAGACGTTTCATGAGCTCTAAAGCATCGCTTTGCTGCAGACTTCAGGGCCCTCTTATTTCTTGGAAGTGTTAATAAGTATGATGGAAGAGAAATAGGCTTTATAAAAGGGAACTTCTAATGCTGGGTAATCTGGTGTGATGAATGTTGGTTTTTTTTAAAAAAGAGGATTCTAATTCAGTTTTCTTACAAATAACTTGATTTTTTTTAGACTTTGGACTGCTTTTTAATCATGTGAATATCATGTGGCATGGTGACTATAGGGGTCATCACTTTTTGCTCTTCCTCTCTCCTGCTTTTTGACGGATTTATTTAAAGGCTGTCTGGATGTGCTTCTGGGCAGCCTGTTCTGGATGGCCCTGCTTGAGCAGGAGTGTTGGACAAGATGATCTCCAGAAGCCCATGCCAACCTTAGCCAAACTGTGTTTCTGTGACAGAAAGGACAGTTCTCACTTGGTTCTGCAGCACACACAGCAGCTGAAACATGTCAAACCAATGGCCATACACTCGTTCATTTAATTTGTTAAAATATTGAGTTCATTAAGGATGCAGTTAATCAGTGCCATCTGTTTTGACCCTCCTTTGAGAAGGGGATCAGTTCAAACCTCCAGCAGCTCTTTTCACCCTAGATTATTATCGCATACTAAAAGTACAACTTCATACTAAGATTCTCTGGGTAATCTTCTGGAGTCCTCCTGTATCCTACCCTCTCATTTTTATTAGACTGTTTTTGTCTGAAGAGAGATCTGGTCATCACATTCAGGTAGTCTGGATTAACTCACCTGAGTAAGGGAGAATGATTGAAGAAAGAGATCTGATTCCTGAGAGACTTGAATATATTCTCAGAAGGACTTATGACCAGGTCTTTAGATATATTTAAAGTCTAAGGACCATTAAAATATTAACTGAGACTCATCCCTTTCTTTCATCCACTTCCCTTTAAAATACAGCTTCAAGTTTCAGTGTTTGTTTATATTATTTATGCTTTTTCCAAAGCAAATACAAAGCTATGCATTTTGCAGCTAAATTTATATAAAGGAAAGCTCTGTGATTTTGAATATGCTACATTTACCCAAAAATAATTGCTCCTCTGGCCTGGCCCAAAAAATTAATCAGTGTTGAGAAGAAATAGCTACATTTTAATGATTCTTAAGGTAACATTCAGGAAGAATGTTTTGGTGGTGTGTGTTTATCCATGTACTTCAATCCTTTTAAAGTCAATGGTGAAGAAGCTATGCTGTAAAAAGGCAGAGCTTGGGGATCTCATTAGGAGCTTTTAGTCTGATGGCAACATTACTTCTTTATCACTAATACGTATTCCAATAAAGGCACAATGTATGAAATGTTAACACACCTTGCCAGTATGTAAGGTGATCTAAAAATAATGCATTTCCAAGCAAGATTTTGATGGTATCCTCACTCAGATAAAACCTTATGCTCCCACGTGTATTCAGACTCAAGCTCCCACTGTTAATTCAAGCCTCTATATTCTCTTCTTTTAACTAGCACTTATATCTGACAGCTGTAAAGGCTTTCAGCCACAATAAATCTCTCCCTGACTTCCCAAAGCAAACAGTGTTGAAGTGAGTGATCCCTCCAATAACATTTTGTCAGCTCAAATCACCACTGTGTTGTGAGTTAATCAGACAGTCTATGCTGACTGTTGGCTTCCCAGATTTCTTATGGTACTTATTTCCTACATTTGCTCTGATCCTGGTATGCTGTCAATCCAAAAAGGTATTTTGCTGCAGCTATACCTGTTGATTAGATGAATTGCTGTGCTACTTTTCATTTTGAGCATTTAATCAGGTCCAGGTGCTTTTATTTTCCCCAAAGCCATTAGGTGAGTTACTAGATCTCATTGCAGAGAACCTAGCCATACAGCAGAAAAAGAAAATAAAACAAGAATCCCAGATTATTTCAGTAAAGTCCATTTCACTGTTCAGAACTTATCTACTATGCCTTTAACTAAAATTCAGGGAGAAAATCAGGTCCCTGGGTTCCTGCTAACACTGCAGGATGTTTGACTATTCAGCACTACTTAAGTTCTTCAGTATGATATTAAGACATAAGAAAACGGAAAGAGAAATGGAAACCAGACAGTACTTGGATCTGAGCACCCCAAACTGGTCACATGCTTGAGGAAGATATTTCCTGATGGATTAGTAAGGCATCCCTTTAACTTAATCAGCAAATAAATGGATGGGAAAACTTTTGGCATCCTCATTGTCAACTCTTTTGCTGGCAAATTATATATTAAAAAAAATAAAATAAATAATGAGTTGATAAGGTTTTGGCCCTTGCTATTGACAGTGTTTTTCTCAATTCTCTTTTGCTCACACATGCAACCTCATGCACATTCACATCTTTACTTCAATCTACTTATTTACTTTCAATGTCTCACAGTGATGAGCTAGTGAACTGAACAGGTGGAGTTTTCCAGATGTCAAGTGGGTTTGTGCTGCTTAGAAAAACATTTCAAGGGTAAAAGAGCTTGTGTTGATTGCTTTGAACACCGGTGCCTCCTTTTCATAAGAGAGCAAATTCAAAAATGGTTGCCTTTGGCAGGTAAACTTACTGTTTTGCTTCAGGCGAGACAGAGGGGAAAAACTTGCACTGGTTAATTTTTTATAAGACAAAATATTCAAAGAAGAGAAAGTGGTTTTGATCAATGACGGGAGGTTGCCTATAAAAACAGTCAAGTTCAGTCCAATATTTTAATTAAAATATATTTTCTTTATGGCAAAGAAGTTATGGAAATACATAGCAACTGGGATTTTCCTTGGTTGCAATCTCTCTCAGATCTATTTCTCTTTCTCAGGTAAATGAGGTATTGTCATGCATTTGCCCCAGGCTTGAATTCATTATTTTCATAAGCAAGTTGTATTTTTCCCCCCAGTGTGATCCCAGTAATGAACTTTTCCCCCCAAACAAAAAACCAGAAATGCATTCATTTTATTTGCTTGTTTATTTGCTTCAAAGTCATTGAGTTGGGGAGGAATGATTCCTTGTTTTCCATGAACCTGGAGAAACAGGATTTTTTTTACTAGCTGTAAATTGGTTATGAAATGGTTTTTTTCAGTCTCAAAAAATACTGGACAGGCTGCAACCACAAATGAGTCTACTGCATCTGAAAAGAAAAGGAAAAAAAGAGAAAGAAAAAGAAAAAAAAAAAAAAAAAAGAAAAAAAAAGAAAAAAAAAAAAAAAGAAAAAGAAAAAAAAAGAAAAGAAAAAGTTTCAGGAAGGGAAGAAGTTTCAGGAAGTTTCAGGGAAGTTTCAGGAAGGGAAGTTTCAGGGAAGTTTCAGGAAGTTTCAGGAAGTTTCAGGGAAGGGAAGTTTCAGGAAGGGAAGTTTCAGGAAAGTTTCAGGGAAGTTTCAGGAAGTTTCAGGGAAGTTTCAGGAAGTTTCAGGGAAGTTTCAGGAAGGAAGGGAAGGGAAGTTTCAGGGAAGTTTCAGGGAAGGAAGTTTCAGGAAGTTTCAGGGAAGTTTCAGGAAGGGAAGTTTCAGGAAGTTTCAGGGAAGTTTCAGGAAGTTTCAGGGGAAGTTTCAGGAAGTTTCAGGGAAGTTTCAGGGAAGTTTCAGGAAGTTTCAGGAAGGAAGGGAAGGGAAGGGAAGGGGAAGGAAGGGGAAGGGGAAGGGAAGGGAAGGGAAGGGGAAGGAAGGAAGGGAAGGGAAGGGAAGGGGAAGGGAAGGGAAGGGAAGGGAAGGGAAGGGAAGGGAAGGGAAGGGAAGGGAATCTGATGAAACTCAAGCCACATCCATAAAAATAGGATACATTTTGTGGATTCTTTTTATAAAATTCCTTTCTTGGCCCTCTCTTTGGTCTCATGGGAAAATAATTTGTGTCACCTTAATGGTCAGACACTGCTTTATCACCCATTGCATAACTTCAGAGTGAAGAAGAAGTGTGCTAAATTCCATCCCCATCCACCCTCCTCTAATCCAGGAGGGAACACATGGTCACAGAGCAAGAAAGGACAAACCAGGTTCCTGCTAAGACCTGCAGGGTTCTGCAGGTCAAACTCCTCTGTTGTGATTACAGAGGCCAGTCTGAGGAAACAAGGCCTAGGGAAGGACAATTTCAGACTGTACCATTAATATAAGCCCTGTTTTCTCTTTCTAGGAAAGTATCAGGGCAATCCATGGCTCTGCTCTCATTGCAGCTGAAAGCAAAGGACTTGAGTGGGTAACACAGGAGGTCATAATATGATTAAATTCCAGTAACACAATTAAATTATCCCTTTTCTTGGATAAAATATTACCTTGAAGGAAAACATGTGGGAAAATACACCTGCCTGGTTCAGGATTTGCATCTAACCTTGGAAAATGTTCTTGGGAGTCTCTTTTTTATGTTGACCAAATAATTTAAGGCCTGGTCTCAGGGTTATTCAGTCTTCAAGCACTTTGAAAGATGTGATTTGGAATAAGGGACTGCACAAAGTGGCTGGGATCTTGTGCTCACCCTAAAATATATCCTGGTTTGACATAATTGGGAAAGGCTTCTTCAGCTGAGTGGTCCACTGGTTTGCACTGAGGAGGCACTTCTGTTCATAATCACTCTGCTGACTGTTAATTACAATAATATTTTATAACTCAAAGTGATTATGAGGGCTCTGATTCTTGTCATTTCAGGGGTATGTAGTTTGTAGTTTGATTTGAAACTCCAGAATGAGCAAGATAATATTTTTCCTACTACAAAAGGATTTCATCTAATTTTAGTGAAAAGCAGCACAGCAGCATTACACTAGCCAGATGATGAGCCAGGACTCCATGTTTTTTCTGTTATTTTCTATTTTTGTTTAGCTGTGGCAGATGTCAGGCAGGAAGGAACCTGTGGCAGGAACCTGGAGACTGCAAAAAAGTAAATTTGACATAACAGATAAAATTATATGTGAGAAAAATCACAAAATTCCTCGTTTTTTTACTCCTCCTTAGGATGCAAAGGAAGTCTGTCCCTGGGACAGCTGCCATCAGCAGCAGTAGTGAAATTTGTTCAGAGCAGCTTTAAACCCCAGCTAGGGAACTGACTGTGATTTTAACTAATGTTGATAAGCAGAGTCAACTCCAACAGTCCTCAGCTTTTAAGTAATGTTGGGCCAAGATCTTCACAAGCAATCAGATTCAAGGGTTCAAGAAAATATCTTAGCAGTAAAGGTTTGCAGTAAAACTAATAATGTGTTATCATAACGAAGACTTAAAAACTGTGGGTTTAAGGATTTAGGCTCCTCTCCATCTTTTAGGGATGTGGCAGGGCGTAGGGTGCAGGAATCTACCTGCTTCCAGGTTTTCCCAGTCTCTTGTGAGCAGCATGGCAGTACTGACTTTGTCAGAGGCACAGTGCTGGAGGTAAGGGGTTCTCCCTGCCCATTTCATGTTAGTAATGGAAACAAAGCTTTGCCAAATGAAAATATTGTTTTTAGCCAGAGCTTTCAACCTTCTTGTGTTAAAAGTCTCTTTGCTGACTTGCACCAAACAACCATTACCCTGGAACGTGCTCTGTAATGGTGTCCAGTGAAGTTGCCATATGCAAAAAAAGAACAACACTGCTGACAGGGGGGGATATTTCACCTAACTTGTGATGGGAAAAGACTCCTTTATAGTAATGAAAGAAATAAAGGACTTTATATTGAACTGTTCACAATATCTACTTTTAGATCCACAAAATCAGAATCACAGACTGCATTGGGCTTGAAAGAACTTTAAAATACAATCTAATACACCTTTCACTAAACCAGGTTACTCCAAGTCCCATCCAACCTATTCTTGGACACTTCCAGGGATGGGGCAGCCACAGCTTCTCTGGGCAACCTGTGCCAGGGCACCACCACTGTCTCAGTAAAGAATTCCTTCCCAATATCTAATATAAACCTACTATCTTCCATTTTAATACTGTTGCCCCTTGTTATGTGTTAGTCTCTCTGTCTTTTTACAAACCTTTTTGGGTATTGAAGGACACAACAAGGTCTCCCCAGGACCTTCTCTTCTCCTGTCTGAACAGCTCCAACTCTTTCAGCCTATCTTTATAGAAAAGGTGTTTCAGCCTCTGACCATTTTTGTGGCCCTCATTTGGATTTGCTCTAACAAATCCTAATATTTCTTGTTCTGAGGACCCTGTATTTGGACACAGAGCTTCAGCAGGGCTCTCACAAGGGCAGAGAATGAGGGCAGAATCACCTTCCTTGACCTGCTGACCACACTTTTTGTGATGCAGCCCAGGATACTTTTGGGGACAAAGGGTCTCGTCCTGCCCATTGGCTGTGATTCTGGACTACAAGCTCAGGAGAAAACATTAATATTTATTTAGAAGAATTCCACTCTGCTTGTATTGTACATTCTAAATAAAACTCATCATTTATCAGTGTTTTCAGTACTCATGGGACCCCTCAGAAATGCAAGTCTTGTTTTAAGCTGCCTCCTCTCTTTCTGTGCGTGTACAGGTGCCAAAGTTCATGTGTTAAAGCAGTCTGTGACACAAAGGTTTTGCCTCCTATATCAAGGTGGATGAAAGGCACACAGTTCCCTGATCCCCATTTCACAGAGGTGGAAATGAGACTCTGGAAGATTTAGGGACTTGCCCAAGGCAAGGGGGAGCCTTTAGCAAGACCAGGAATCAAACCCACATCTCTTCTGTTCTTTGGCTAAGCAACTAGTGTTCCTCTAGGTAGAGAGCACAAATAAGATGGGAAGTGGTGCTTTGAAGCCCTTTTTCTCAAGATAACGTCACTGTTATTGTTATAATTTAGCAATAGATGTTATCAAAGTAAAGGTAAAGCCGGTTGCAATTTGAGTTTATCCTTTGTAATGACTCACTTCTTCCATACTGCCCACAAGAAGTGAACTAATAACCAGTTATTCCCCCTGGATTTCTCAGTATGAATTGTCTCTGTGTTACTTGCTTTTAAGCTGCAGGACAGATTTCCAGGCCACCTCAGCAGAGTCATATGGAAATATCAAACCCCCCATTAGACCTCTTGGTGACCTCCTGATGGAAAGGAGGCTGCAGACACACATCTAACACCACCATGGTGCTCCTTGATGGTCCATTACTCTGACAAAATACAGTCTGCATTCAGATCTTGTACACTCCTCATGTCCATATAACATGTAGGATTCTTTAAGATTTGTCAGTTTTGGTGGGTTTGGGCTTGCATAGTTAATTTGACTATAACTGATTGCAAAATGGAATATCTTGAGTTGGAAGGCACAAGGAACACTGAAGTCCAACTCCTGGCCCTGAACAAAGCAGGTCCAGGAATCCTACCAGGCACCTGAGAGCTGTCCAAATACTTCTTGACCTCTGTGCTGTGACCATTTCCCTGTTATATTGCCCAATTACCCTTTGGTGAACCTTTTCCCCATATCCAGCCTAAACCTCCCTGACACAGCTTCAGGCCATTCCCTCTGGTCCTGTCTCTGGTCACCAGTGAGACTTGCAAGTGCTCTACCCATTGGAGCAGGACCTGAAAGGCAGTAACTGGGGGTCCACAGGGAGTTTGGAACTGTCAGAAAAGCCACTAAAGGTCACAGAAAACACATCCCTGAACTCTTCTGAGTGTACATCCATGAAGATCCAGAAACCTCCATAGTTATTATTGAGACATTTTGGTCTACCCTGTTTAGCCTTTTTTTTTTTTTTCCTCTCCTCACAAAACAGTGAATGACCATACTTAGAATCATTTATGCTGGAAAAAACCTCTAAGGCTGTTGAGCCAACCATTAACCCAGCACTGCCAGGTCCAATGCTAAACCATGTCCCCACATGCCATATCTATGTGTCTTGAGGTTGGGCATGCAGATATTGTCAGGATGGGGTCAAATCACTGATTGAAACTAACAGGACTTCTGCCACTGAATCTAATAGATTTTTGACATTGAATCCATTAATTCTGTTTTTTGGCTTTTTATGTTTTTTGTTTTTTTTAAAAAAGTGTTCCTTTCTATGTTGGGGTGTTTTTTCCTTATAGCCAGTTCTTTTGCACGGAGTAAGCATTTAATTATTACCCCAAACTAGGTAGCTGCTACTCTGAATAAAGAACTCAGTGTTTTGCTGAAATACTTAAAGTGATATTGGGTAACTAAACAACACAACACAAAGTGTTGGGCTTTTCCCACTGACTAATTTGGTGTTTAGAATATACTTTGTTAACTAACATGCTTGGTTAACTAACACCTTTGCAAAATGTCACAAGTAAAGTTTTTTTCAGGGATTTTATATGGTTTTCCCCAGTAGTCTCTCTCTATTTGCATATCTATTTTTTCCCCTTCAAATTTTTAAAGCTCATTACTGAAAGTGCAACATTTTGGAGATTATCTCAGAGTTGCTGAAGATTTGTTGTGTTTTTTTTCCCAGAGACTGGTAAAATCACACTGGCTCCAGAGGTTCAACTTTCTGCCCCTGCTAAGGGAGGTCATCAGTAGCAGGGAGTCAGCTTTGGATATCTCCCAATCAGAAACAAATAAAAGTTGGTCCTCTGGGATTTCAGCTAGGCTGTATCTACCCTTCCAGTGAACAGTTAAGCTTTGTAGTGTGCCTGCTTGAGAAACAGCTGTTTGTCTAACCCCTGAACTGCTCAATACATTAATCTGAAGCATAATTTAACTCTGTCTGAGCTTCTGAACGTGGTACCAATAACTGGTTAGATTTACCAGCCTTAAAAATAATAATTTCTGAGGTTCGTTTAAAAGATAATTTTCCTTCTGCCTAGGACTAATTAGAAGTGCCAATATTTGCAGGAACAAACCCAACAGAGTAGTTCATAGGGTTCTAAGCAGGATGCTCCCCCTCGAAACCTTCATGTTACTGTTTGAGCCTGGTGTTTGTGAGTCAGCCATAGAGGCAGACCCTGGTTTTTTGTTGGCCTTCAGTTTGGGGAATGTGGTTCAGCTGTGCATCACCATGTTGTCCCTCTGCCAGCTAAGAACAAAGATCCAGTCAGAAGGATGGGAAAAAGCATTACTATTCTGCATGAGGAGCAGCCAAGCCTTGATCAGATCTGGATATCTTCAAGCTTCAAAATCAGGAGACTCCTGGATTCAGTGTGGGCTCATCTGTTTCTGAACCTGGATTTAAAGTCAGGGAGTCACTGGGACCATTGATCCCTGTGAGACTGTAGATCTAAAAAGAGGGAAGAAATAGAGAAAAAAAAATGAATGTTTGTGAAAAACAGTAAGTGTCACACTTTTGGCTTTTGAAATGATGAGTGATGCAAGATCCAATATTCTCCTCTTACTAACAGACACTCAGTCCTTGGTTCACTTCATGAGCATATATATATTTCATTCCCCAGACTGCCCCAGAGAAAAACAGATTTGTTCACTATTCCAAGATTTTGGCTTCTGAGACCCATAGTTCTGTTCCTCAGAATCTAGGTCATTAAATATCTGTCGAGACATAGCACTGAAATTTTCCAGTAGTCTACACTCTTTAGGGTTTTGCTCCTGCCCTATTAGTAGAGATCATAGAATCATAGAATAACAGAATGGTTTGGGTTGGAAGGCACCTTAAAGACCATCTCATTACACATCCTGCCATGGGCAGGGACACCTTCCACTTGACCAGGATGCTCCAAGCCCCATCCAGCCTGGCCTTGAACATTTCCAGGGTTGGGGCAGCCACAGCTTCTCTGGGCAACCTGTACCAGGGCCTCACCAGTAAAATTTTTTTTTCCTAATATCTAATTCAACACTGCACTCTTTCACTTTAGAACCATTCTCTCCTTTCCTATCACTACACACACTTGCAGAAAGCCTCTTTTTTCCATCTTTCTTTCCATGAAATGGAAGGCCAAAATTAGACTGTGCTAAAGCCCTTTCTTCTCCAGCCTAAACAATCCCAATTCACTCAGCTTTTAAATAGGTGGCCTCAAATTGAGGTAAATCCAGGGTGTTTATTGCCCCACTTCACAGAACATGTAAGGGTCTCTTTTGCAAGAGGAGCTATTTCTTGTAGATACTGACAAATTAATCACGTGATACCATGCAACCTCATAAGGTGTTTTATCTGTCCAGGTAAAAAAAGGCAACGTGGAATTTGTGGAACTAGTCCTTAAGTGGTTCTGCTCTTGGTCTTACTTTCGAGAGACCATCATCTCCATGGACTATAACAAAATCTGGTCCTACTGCAGATGACCTGTGTTTCAGTCAAACTCCTTCCCTATGTGTTTTCCCTTTCCTAAAGCTCTGATTCCAATCATCATGTTATGAGAGATAATTGAATTTTCCTTAAAAGTGAGTGCAAACAGAGCTGACAAAATTTCACAGCCAGAGAGAAATCTTGAAAATTCAGCCTAGATCTCAGCATATGCTTGAGCAGTGCTGAAGCCTGCAAAGAGATTAAATCTCATGTTTTTCTTGCATTATCATCACTGTAGAAATAATGGTGTTTGCAGCTCAGGGAGTGCAAGAGTTAATAGGCAATGACAGAACTCTGGGATCTCAGCAAGTTGTGGATTGTGTGACAAACACAATCCCTGTTGCAAGGAGTTTAGAGTATAAAAAAAGGTGAGAAAAGATGTACATGGACAAGCCAACAAGGAATATGATGATATTATCCTTTTTCAACAGATTACTGATTTACTGACAGAACAGGCCTGAATCTTAATGAGGGATTTAATCAGAGAAGGATGTAATTTTTCAGCTGGAACCCCTTTGGTGAAACTGTAGATTTGACAACATCTATTTTGCCTGTGAATTTCTGTCAGATGAGCTACTTTATCCATTAACCATAGCTGAAAATATCTTCGAAAAATAAAACATTTTAATATTTTATGATTAACTGCTGTGAATTTTAAGCTAAAATTAAAAAAAAAAAAAAATAAACAATTAGAAATAATATTAAAGCTTAGTGAAGCATTTGATCTTAATCAGTGTTAGGTTGTGATATATTTCTTTTCAGTCATTCCTTTGCCCAAATATCCTAACATTTATTTTCTTGCTGAGCTTGATGATGATAAAAAGATTATGAAGAATTAACAGGAAAGCATAAAATTCTCATTTTTACAGCAGTTTGTCTCTTGACTGAGGGGAAGATGTTGTTTGAGCAGGCAAATGGGGCAGGTGAGCTGTGCATGTACCAAAGGGCAGAAGAAGAGTCTCGGGGATAAAGGCAGAGTGGGCATGTAGCATATTCATTGTAATGGGAAAAGATAGAATGGTTTTAAACTAAAAGGGGGCAGATTTAGACTCTATGTAAAGAAGAAAATTTTATTTTGGTGGTGGTGAAACATTGGCACAAGTTGCCCAGAGAGTTGGTGAATGCCCCATTCCTGGAAACATGAAAAGTCAGGTTGGACAGGGCTCTGAGCATCCTGATCTGGTTGCAGGTGTCCCAGCTCATTGCAGGGGGATGTACTAGGTGACCTTTAAAGTGTCTTTTAAACCCAAATAGTTCAATGATCCCTTTTTAAACAGGCTAGTTTTGTCCCTTCACTAGTCAGGTGTAGATGATGAGGAAGGCAGGAAGGGACAGCAAATCACCTGTCCCAACAGCAGTTACAGCAGCCCTGTTACCCCTGGGTCCACTGTGTCTGCCTCTCATTACCTGTCCTAATATCCTTTGTTTTTGGACAATGCTAAGACAGGAGATGAACTCTCTCACTTACTGCTGCAAGGCACAGAGTGAAATGCAGGACTAATTCCCTTGCCTGAAGTATTCCAGCCCCATTAGGGGCAGAACTGTGGCTCCCTGTACATCCTATGGGAACAGGCACAACATTAATCCCTGAACTCACCCAGCCAGCAACCCCAAGGCTGATTTTGCCAGCTGTGCCGGTTATTGGGTGATGAGGGGAGGGGATAAATACCTGGAGAGAGAAGATGCTTTGCTCTGAAATACCAGAGGATGTTCTGTCACCCTGCAGTGTCTGCAGCACCCAGCTCAGCTGTCACCGGTGCTCCTGCGGCTCCCACACCTACTGAGCTTGACAGAGCTGTTTAGCCAAAGTGCATCACATTCCCTGCTGCCCTCATTCTGCTTAATCTGCATTCTTGCAGCTCAGTAATCCTCGTGGGGGACTTCCTATAAATAGTGCTTTGGCAATTAAACCCACTTTCCTCGCAAACTAAGCTTTAATTGCTATTGGCAGGTACCTTGCGTGAGTATCTCCTATGGAGGAACCAGAGGATGAAACACATTTTAAATAATGAGAGTTTATCTTTGTGAAGAAAGGAAAGTTTATCTTAAATGCTATTATCTAATCGAGCATCTGATGTTTTTCTGTGCAGTTTGCCCCTCTGAGAGCACCACGAAGCAGAAATATGAGCTGTAAAAATCCTGCTGTGCTCATGGAAATGTCTAAATTTCTCTCGCACATTTTCAGGGAAACCAGGTCAAAGATTACACCTCTGCAGTATTTTTTTGGCAACACACATTCATTATTTTTAAAGCATTTCACTCAGATTTCAATCAGAATTATATTCAAAGAAAACAACAAATCACAATAAAAGAATGGCCCCTCTGCCCTCAGAAAACAGGTGAACACACATCCAGGTCAATCCACTGGCCAGCTCTGATGTGCACAGGAGATGGGGTCATCTGTTTCAGAAGCAGGTTTAGCTGTTCTGCCTCCTGTTTCACAAGCACTTCACATTCTTAAATGACACCTGGAAATCCGAACAGGCACGGGGGAGCCTATCATAAAGGGAAAGAGGGATTTGGACTATTTGGAAGTAAATCCTGAGATTATTTTTACATGAACCTGTGAGAATGATATTGATATGCATGTAAGTGTGCATAAACCAGCTGCTGCTCCTGCCTCCTCGCATGCTGAGTGTGCTTTGCTTCAAATCAGTTCTGGGGGAGCAGGAGCAATCCAGATATGCACAGAAAACCAAGGCTTTTAAAAGCTAAATATGGCATCTGATTATGTGAGGTTTAAATAAAACCACAGGTGATACAGTCCTGTATCATACTCTGTTCCCAATATAGGTCAAATTATTTAAGGTTGTGAAGATTTTACATATGCATGGCTTGTTTTAGTTGGGTATAAAGTCACATGAGTCTCACAGAAATGAATGTATGATAAATTTCTGGAAAAAAAAAATAGCATGTACAAGGGGAAACATTGCAAAAAAATGTTTTTTCAATATTATTAGTCCAGATCATCTGTAAAATTCATTTAAATGGAGTGCATACACATACATTTTGTGCTCACTTTTTATAAATATTCCGATTTTACTTCTCCTGCTGGGAATGTTTTCAGCAAGTGCCTAGTGGCCATGTCTAGGCTGAGGCTGAACTTTGAATTTGTCCTGAGGGAATGAATTTGTTTGTACAGAGTGAATGGATGTCCTGAGCACATGCATGTCCTGAGCTCAGTCCTGCTAGGAACCATACACACAAAACACTGATAACTGAAAAAGGGGAGTTTTAGATCGGATATTAAGAATAAATTCTTTACTGTGATAGTGGTAAGACATACCTGGAAATGTTCAAGGCCAGGTTGGATGGGCCATGGAGCATCCTGGTCCAGTAGAAGATGTCCCTGCCCATGGGCAGGGCATGGAACTGAGTGACCTTTAAGGTCCCTCCCAACCCAAACCATTCTGTAATTCCATGTGGGCAGCACTGAACTGTCAACATTCAACTGGAGACTGCCCCAGTAAACTGCTGAAGGCCAAAAGCAACCAGCAGCTATATTTTCAAGAATGCTTTTGAATAAAAGTTCTCCAAGAATTCAGCTCAAATTTGGAGACTTTTCAAGGAAACCGATGGCCAAATTTTTTTTAGACTCTGTGTGCTACCTTACTGTTTGGCCTGGGACATCTGTGAAACCACACTTTTCCCATTTAAACTTAAAACCAACCCTGGACCATGGTATCACTTATATTTTTGGTCCAGGTATAGAGACTCTTGAAAATCTTACTAGGTCCCTTACTATGTTTAAGCACATTTAAAATGAGTTAAGCTCTGTGTGCTGCTCAAAAAGTCAGTTGGCTTTATTCCATCACAATTTCTAGAGAAAGCAATACATGAAATATTTTTTTTAACCTAATTTTAAATTAAGTCCATTGTGATTGCGTTTCTTACTTCTGTCTTACCCCAGGTACCAACACCAGCAATAATTTTTACTGCTAATGTAACTGGTTGAAACTTTTTATTTGCTTGTTTTCTAACAAGTTTCTTTTTTATTCTGTTCACATTTGTAATCTTAACAAGGGAGAAAATGCTTATAGAGAAACCATAAAGGTATAGAAAGTCACAGAAATGTCGTCAAGAAGAATAATGGGCAGTAAATCAATATTTATAAACATAACAGCTAATAGAAAAACAGGCTCATGCTCATTTGTTTTAAAAATAGGTTGCTGCAAAACCTTGTAAATGAATATTTAATTTAATGATGTTTTTTTCTATATCAAGAATAGTTCTCTTTATAAAAGCCCATGAACAATGACAATAATGCACAATAAATATTAATAATTACCCATAATGGGTAATTAAAGTTTAATAATTAGTATGAAAGTCAAAATAACAAGAAAGAATCACTTGATCACATTCAAAACATTCAGTATTTGAATGATGTTGTATAATCATTACAGCATAGGTTAATGATTGTCCATTTGAAGTCTGCACTCATTTACGTTCATGGTTATTGGAATATAACAGTTGATAGAGCATTTCATGATAGAAAAAATTGAATATGTAAATATTATTCCAAATGTGAGTCCACTGTGATGGGGTTATCTCTGCAAATGTAGTTCACATTGGTGGTATTCTATAAGGAGGTTGCTTTTTGAAGTGCCTTTGCAAAAATGGGTTTAATTTAGGGGAGTTCAGGTCAATATGCTGCACAGAAATAGAGAGATTTTGTGTATGTAAACACTGCTCAACTGAGTATGTATTGTATGAATACACATGAATGCATGTATTCTAAAATACCCCATTCCTTGCAGCTGAGGATCTGGATCACATTTTCCAATACTTTACAGATTTAGAGTTGTATAATTTTTTTTGCAATATATTTTGGGGTTCTGACATACTCCAATACAAACAAGGGAAATAATTTATCAAAAATATACTTTGGCTCATCAGATTCATTTTTAAGGACAAGGAACAGATATCTCAAATATATCACCTACAGGCTAATATGCTGACATTTCAAAATGCACCCAGTTCTTTTGGTCTTCTGTTTGGTTTTGTTTAGGGGATGTTTTGTGGCTTTTTCTGGTGAAATATTTCTTTTAAAACATGCTTCAAATGGAGTAAATTTATTCTTCATAAAACATGTCCATTTTGCTGAATGCTATAAATTTTTTATATTAACTTATTTAAAAGATAAATTTTTAATCCCCATTTCCAGGAACTTTTGCTACCAATAAAAGTCCTCTACATCTCCCAAGTTTTGAACACTCTGGCCACTGAGCTACTTCCAAGTTCTTGTGTTCAGGATGACATTTGTGGTCAGCTTGACAAGCTACCCAAAAATCTTGACAAGCTACATAAACCCTGTGTTTCTTTGTTTTTCAGTTTTTTGTTTGTTTGTTTGTTTTGTTTGTTTGTTTTGTTGTTTATGTTTCTGTTTTTTGTTTTTTTTGTTTTGTTTGTTTTGTTTTTTTTTTTTTTGTTTTTTTTTTTTTTTGTTTTTGTTTTTTTTTTTTTTTTTTTTTTAGTTTCAGGAAACAGTTTCCTGATCCTGTTGTCTGTGCCTTTGCATGGAAAAGCAGGAAGCACTCTTCTTCTGCACAAAATTCAGAAGCATTGTTCTTCTTCTTCACAAATACAGTAGTATTTTGCAGTATTTTTAGAGTGGGATAGTACAAGGGAACTGATTATTCTCAGGGACTTGTCACATGTCAAGCCCTGTCTCTAAGACCATTTAAGTGAAGCAAGGAGTGCAGATGAACAAGAAAATTACTAAACAAGGAAAGCTGTTTCTGAAGCAATATAATTATTTACAGTAGTGACCAATCTCTGCCTTTTCATTGCTTTGTGCCCTCTGGGGCTATTGGTGGTCAAGCTGTTTTGCAATGGGTTTATCTTCCCAATTTCTTAAATGAGGAAAATGAGAGCAGCTTGCTGGAGAAGGCAAAACAAGCCTGGGTAACTGCCAGGATGTGAAATACTCGTGGAAAACAAAATCCAAGGGGAGAGAAGAGGGAGAGGCTTCAAGAGATTTGCAGCCTCCATTTTCAACACTTTGCAGGGAAATTCCAGTACCAGTGAAGGGAAACTCCAGCATGACTGCATGGCACACCTGCCTCTACCTGCTGACCCACAGACAGCCCCAGCATTGTCCAGCTGCTGTTGCAGGCAATCTCAAATAAACACCCATATTTAAAATCCCACACCTGCCACCCAGGGGTACAGAATCCTGGAATCAGGACATCAGTAAGGCTGCAATCATCAAGTCCAGCTGTCAACCCAGCACCACCACCATGCCCACCCCTAAACCATGTCCTCCAGTGCCACATCCCCACGTTTTTGGAATAATTCCAGGCATGCTGACTCTACCACTTCCCAGGGCAGCCTGCTCCAAGGCTTGACAACCCTTCTGCAAGATGCAGCATGGGCTTGGTGACTTTGGCATAGTTCTCCTGTTACTGAGCAGGAAAAATTCCTCATCCTTTTAGGAATACATCATTTTCTGTCCTGTGTAGAGATGCAGGAGTAGACAAGTGGATCTGTGGCAGTTTTTCAGGGAGAGTAGGAAAGGAAAACTTCTCTAGTATGTAAGAACATCACCAATCCCCACATACTACTGTTTAAGTAAAACATGCAATAAAGGAAAAAGACTGAAGAATTCTGTGCAGTTGAGTGAAATTAGCTTTTTCCTAAAATGGAGAATTAGAATGTTTCATGAAATTAATGGAAAGAGGATCTTAGAAAGAATAAAGAGGGGCCTGGATAAATTAAAGATTTTATCTGAAACCAAACTGAAGTAATTGACTAAATTAACTTGTCTTAAAGAGACATGTACTGAGACATTGCAAAATAAAGAAAAGATAAAAGGAAATTAGAGAGTGTAATATGGCATATAAACAGCACTAGGAGAAAAAAACTGAAGGGAAAAGTAAGAATACTAGTGTCAAAGGGGAAGAAGAAAGGCTTTACATGCATAAAAGTGACTAAATGTACCATTTTATTTTTCAACAAGAAATATAACAAGTCTTTCTGCTGCTTCTTTAAAATGAAAATAAGAAATCAGTATTTAAATAACATATCTCAGAGAGCAGTCTACAGAAAACTACACCTCAAAGTCATCTCAGGCTTTCTTTATTTAATTATTAAAATTTTAAGAAGTCATGGGAAGGCCCTGAGCACAATTTGATTTTTTCTACTGATGTGTAGAATAAGCCAAGACAAACATCATAATACATGGTTTTTTATTTGGCCAGTATCTAGAATTAATCACAAGCAATACTTTTTGATCAATACAATGATATACAGATATTAAAAAATCTGAGATTTTTAAAGACAGCTTTCATTTTTTAAGGCAACTACCACAAACCTGTAAAAGCAGTAGAAACTCTTCAGTGTGCTATATTAGCAGAACACAAATCCACTGCCCTCAGTTTAGGAAATATTACTATGAAGGAATAATGTTAATGATGCAAAGCCCCTGCATAAACCAAGCAAAGCTTTTTGCACAACTCCTTCTTCATTCCTGATCAGAATATTAAACTAAGATTGCATTAAGGAACAAAAAAAAAAAAAAAAAAAAGTTTTTGTTAATCTTGCAGACTTCACTTCAAAGCTCTTTTTCTATTTCTTCTCTATAGCCTAGATTAGCTATTGTTGTTATTGTCATCATCAATATCAATACCAATACCAATATTAGGAGTAATACTAACATTATTAAAAATAATATTTGCAATTAGTAGCCCTAATCAGAGCCTGAATGCACTGGAATAAATATTATATAAATATAGATACATATATTGCCACACATTCATGCATGTATATTCACACACATAAATGCTCAATGACTTTTTTCATGAGGCAGTGAGTTTACAGCCATGGCAATTGCTTCTCTTTAAGGACTGAGTTCTGGAGGGAATGACAAAGGAAAAACAGTTCCTTTTCCAAGAAACTGAGGAGAAGCAGTGGGTAGGATCCACCTCTACAGCAGGGCTAGAGCCAGACAGAAGTCAAAAACTTCATGGTACTCTCATCCTTTGGCAAGCGATGAGTGGACATGCTGGAATCACAGCATATTTTTATTCTACATTTGGTGAGGGCACATATTGCACTTTTAGTCTCAGCATTCCTCTTAATCTCAACTCTTACCAAAAGCAAAGCTTCAATAGCATGGGAAGTGCTCAAGGCCAGGTTGGATGGAGCCCTAGCAACCTAAATGACTGAAAAGGGTCCATGTCCATGACAGGGGGATAGAACCAGATGATCTTTCAGGTCCCTTCCAACTCTAACTATTCTATGTTTCTCTTATTCCATGAGTCTATGATTAGCTTTTCTCAATTGCAATGATATTTCAGCAATTCTTACTTGTAGTGGCTGTAATTTGAGTGATCCATTTCGTCCCGTTTCAATCTGTCTTTTGTTTGGTTGGCTTTGTTTTTCTTTTCTTTTGTTTCTGTTTTTTGTTCGTTTTTGGCTTTTTGTTTTGTTGGTGTTTTTTTTTTTTTTTTTTTTTTTTGCTTGTTTGTTTTGTTTTGTTCTGTTCTGGTTTGGTTGGGTCTTTTGAGTGGAAATAGGAAATCTCTATAATGTGTTAATGTATCTGTCAGAGTATGCCCCTAAAATGTTTTTACAACAATGGCTGGCTTAGATCTTGCAAGATCTAAGAAGATCTTGGAAGATCTTTTCACTTCCTGAAAAATTATCCAAGATCACTAAGAGAAGGTAGTGGATTTACATCCTGACATTCAAAGGAAAGATCTTGTTAGTTAGAAATTTAAGAATTAACAAGGGGATGAGTTGTTGCATATAAGTGAACTCCAGGGAGACATAAGTGCCTGTAGACACCAAAGTAGCAAAGATGCCACTGAGTAGTGGAGCAGAAAAGATGGGAAACTGAGGCAGGACTCTCAGAAGGATTTAAATACCTGTTTGAATGACATGAATGACTCTCAAGCCAATGGATGAGCTGCCAGTGTCTTATTCAAAGCCCTGTGACAAGGGAGGGACTCCAACCCCCATTTCCCAAACCCCCAGCCACCCCTCCTGCAACTGGATGAGCTTTCTTTGCTGTCTCTTTTCACAACATCACCATGACAACAGTGACTGCTCTCTTTTTTTGGCTGGAGCTCAGCGTGCATATTGATGGTGATCAACAATGAGGTAACACCACGATGAGTAAATAGATTAGACCCATGTGCTACCCTATGGTCAACACACACAAAGAGCAGATCTGGAGCCCTCAGATCACTGCTGCTGCTCCTTCTCCTGAGTCCTGCAGTGTCCTTTCTACTGACACGTAAGCTAGCAGTTGACGATAGTATTATTTACATTTTTAATTACATTGTGTGTACTGGGTATTTACTCTGAGCACAAGTGGCAAGCTGCTTGGGAACTAGTGTTTCTGCAGTGCTGCTAATTAATTGATGATAAATAAGTAAATAAAGAGCCTAGCAAAAGCAAAAGGAAAGACTATAGCCTGCTGCTTTCTTTTCCAGAAAACTCTATCCTCCCTTGTTTTTCTTCTTTTTCTTTTTCATCCCACTTATCATTCACCTTTTAATTGAAACAAGTTTGACATTTGGCTGCCAAACCTTCCCCCATAAGCAACAAATGGCACTGAAAACAGGTCTCAGTGTTTTTCTTTCTTTTCTTTGTTTCCTGTGCTGTGTTGATGAGTCCTTGGGTTGCTCTGAAATTCCTTACACACACGATCCCTGATAAATCAGGTCTGGCAAATCTTCCCTGTGTGCCATCATTTGAAATTTAACTCAAGAACAATGAAGGAGAATAATTGTGAACACAGAGAAGCTGGGATGAAAACAGAGTAAGAGCTCCCCTGCCTATTTTTATTGAGAATGAAAGATTATTTCATCCTCTTCTCCATAACTAGCAATCACACTGCACAGATAGGAAATAGTTCATTAAAGTGCAACCACAAGAGTTGAGCTTTCAAATGCTACACTTGCAGCTGTTAAATGTTTCCCAAGAACTTCTCATTGGGTAAATTCTCGCAACTTTCATTATGTGATTAGGTTTTCTTCAGCCTATTGGCACACAGCAAAAATCATGTTCATTTGCTTATTTCTCCTGCATTTAAAAATCTGATCAAGATAAAACAAGCTATATATTATGGAACACATGTAAATATGAGTTGGCCCAATGAGTGTTTTAAGAGGAGTGGATATCTGGTTTGTGTTCATTAACAGATAGAGTTATCCAGTAAAGGAAAGGCCAAATTTGGGAGCTGAATTATGTAGCAAACCTGTGCTTTCTAGAACTGTTGATGGTTTTACAACTGTTTTGCCTAGATGGGAGCAATTATGCAAAGGGCAGGTCCGGGCAATGGAGACCATGCCAATGAGTCTGTAGCCTCACCAAAGGAATAATATAACCTCTGAAAGCTTTAGACATGGAAAAGGACTGCTGAAAAATGGGGGCAATTTTAAAAACATGACTAAAGAAGCTGCTATGTGCAAACCTGGGCTGGACTCTGTGGAGGACCTGCAAAAAATAAGGTCTGAGAAGATCCCAGTGCTCCAGTCCCAGGTTCCCACCTGCCCAACACACATGGTGTGAATTGACAAGGAAGGGATCACAGGGTTTCTTTCCTGTCTTCATGATATCTACATCCAGAGCACTAAAGGCAAAGCAGATGAGTCTTTCCTTCATTATATTCCTCTTAATTAATAAAAGACAATCAATTAAGGAAACCTGGGCTATCACAATGTCAAACAGTGTGGTGGCCAATTTTCATGCAGCTACCTGCAAGCTTTAGTTCTAACTGCCTGTCAATAGAGGCAAAAAAAGCCATCACATTCAGCAAAAACTTGCTTAATTCTGCCAGAGAGAAATGGCTGAGATGAAAGTTTGTTTATTTCCTACGCATTCCTGAGGGTTTCAAGCCTTCCAGCTCTGAAGTTGTATATCCCAGAACATTTCTAAATTAGACACTCAGACCTTTTCTTCCCAAAGGCAGGTGAAACAAATGCATCAATCTTTTCTTTTCAACAAACTTCAAAATAGAGTCTATTTATTGAAAAAGTAGAAATTTTAGCTGAACCTCTTAACTCTTTGGAGCTGCTTTAGCCCATATTCTGCACCCTGTTGATATGTCTCCTGGGTTGTGAAGGGCAGGGGGAAGTTGTCATAACCTTTCTGGCCAATTCTATTTCACTCCAACAGTTCAGTTGAAGGGAAAGCACATTTTAACACAGATCTATAGTTTAACTCGAGTTCCCGCTGCATTGAATACTTAATAGCAAGTATTGAAATATTTAGTGGCCTCCAGGCTAGAATCCAAACTCCCCCTCCCCACAAGCCAGGTGAGGGCCTTAAATAGGTTATGAAGCAGCCCAGAGACATATCAAGATCTCTTCATAGCCAAGATCCACACACAACGTGTACCTTGGAGAGACAAGGAAAAAGGGAGCTCCAGGAGTAGCTCATATGTGCACAGCAACTGCAGCTTCCCTCCTGCATGCTGATGCACTTTTATTTTGGGCTTCAGGAACATTGAATTATTTCCTGCAAACTGGAATGGCCTCAGCATAGAGGTGTGAGGTCACCCATGCCCCTAGAAATCCTCAAGAAATTAATCCTCTGGTTTGCTTGAAATCAACAATAATTGATTAATCTCACCACACTCCCAGCCCAGTGATTTGAGTTGCATAGTGTCATCCCCTGAGTCTTGCAAGAGATGTGAACCCTCTGGAAGGAGGAGCTCCTGAGACCTCCTGGTTAATGTGTTTCACCTGTTTAATGACAGATTGGGGGGGGCCGAGGAGAAAATAAGGACACAGTTTTTAACAGGATCTATCAAGATAGGACAAGGCAGAATGGTTTGAAAGAAATAGGGTCAATTTAGATTAGCTACAAGGAAGAAGCTTTTACAAAGGTGGTGATGAAACAGTGGGACAGGCTGCCCAGAGAGGGGGTGGAGTGGCCCCATCCCTGGAAACTTTCAGGGTCAGGTTGGATGGGACTCTAAGCTACCTGATCTAGTTGCTGCTTAATTGTCCAGATCACCTTTAACAGCCCCTCCCAAGTCAAACTCTTCTACAATTCTGTGAGTCCATGAGTCTCTAATGTCAAATGGGGACAGAAATGAATGTAAGTCCTTAACAACGGGGCACACTCTAGCTGGGGAGTCCTTACACAAAATGGGACTGCAGTACCTACTCTTAAATTCTCAGTTATGAAGAAATTGAAACAATATCTCAGATGGACCCCGGTGAGGAAGTAGAACATATAATTTGTATTTATATTCCTGGGCTAGGACTGGCAGACAAGCCAAACTCCAAAGCCTTGGTGAGGTGGTGCTTCTAAAGAGGTACTTCTGATCACCTGTGGCTTCAGGAGAACATTATTACTGGGTAGCAGCAGCACCAGACAAGCTGACAACAAGCTGCTGAAGTCCTTTATGAATCACTTGACAGAGATGTTCCAACAGGGCTCAGGGCAGGAACAGATTCTTGCTGTCAAGAAGTATCTGCCTTGTCCATGCAGGAACAATAATCAGTTTGAAAGGCTGAGATGAGACATTGAGGTTTCAAGTTTAGCAAGGTATAAGAAAGATTCAGTTTCTGGATTTCTATTTTTATTCCTGGGGCTCAGCGCTGAGATTTAGGTTATTAAATCAGATTCTGAGTTTTCATTTAAAGGAAAACAACAACATGGACAACAAAAAAACCACCCACACACTGAGAAAAATGAAAGCAAAACAAAGAGATGGAGTGACACTCCAATCACTGGAATGTAACCAGATGAAACTGTGTGATCCTATGCAGGGAATATTTGCTGCTGTTTTCTCCTTAGTTAATTAATTGTTGCTGGCAAGTTGTGCAGGGTGTGGGCCTGTTCTTGGCTGCTTCACTCTATGTTTGATGCTGAGGCCAGGGGAACTCCAGAGGGTATTGTAAAAATTCCTTGCCTTGGGAGTGAAATAGAGAAAAAAACTCTGCATGCTCCCTGTTGTTGTTGTTATTGTTGTTTTTCAAATCCTGTCCCCCGTGGTAATTTTATGATGGTCCTTGATACTTTAAACCACCAAAGATGGATGCTGCAAGTTTTGACCATCTTAAAGGTGTTAGGGAAAAGTTACAGTGGGAAAAGGGAGAAAGGAGCCTAGAACAGGAGTTAGGATGCCTGTATGGGCCGTAGCACATCTGGGCTTCATTCCCTGATTTGTTGTAAAATGTCACTATGACCTCAGTCAAATCACTTAGGGCTGGGCTATTAAAGGGATTTACATACCTAAATCCACCATGACATTTTCAAAGTTGGAGCTCAGGCACTGCCTTGTCTTTCTCCTTCCTGCTGGTTCATAAAATTCCTGGGGATGGTTTAAACCTACCTTCCTGCTGGAGGCTGTGAGGCTTGAGAGGAGCTTCCCCTGCCACATCCCTGCTCATTGCTTTTCCTTGTCTTCCTGTGATTTCCACTGATATGGGACCCTGGGCAAAACTGCATCAAGCAACCAATTCTGCTGGAAAATAAGCAGTCAAAATGTCACCAAAAGCCATGAAAAAAATGTCAAAAATGGATAAAATATGATTGTTTATCATGTAACAACACAATTATGTGACAGAAAATAATGGGGCTGGGTAGGGACAATAAATAAAAATGAATATGAAAGGTAAGATCAGCTCTTTCACTAACAGGAATAGATTGTTTTACTTTAATTTTTACAAATTAATTTTTGTGCTGCTAATGTGGTGATTGAAAATGCACTTCAAGTCTTCTATGCTCCAACAATGTGTATTTATGGGCTGACAATTAATTCGCCTTATACTCAATATATGAAAAAATGGGGTAAATAAACATACCACAATTACAAAGTAGCTGGGGTATTTCATGATATTTGAGGAAAAGTCGAGTAATTTGCAATAAAGTCACAACCTCAAGAAAGGCTGTAAACAATTTTCACCTTCCTGGATGAAAATTACAGCTAATCAAAACTTTGGATTTATTTCCTACTCAAACATGTTCAATATGCATTATTTCTTTAAAATAATCCCTTTTCTGACTTTAACTAATACCAAAATAGGGTTAAGTATTCTCAAGATAGTTTTTTTAAAACCACAATAACTATCCATGTAGGCACAGTTCCACTAATTAAACATATGCATTTAATGTAGCTAATTTATGCAAGTTTGTGCTCAGACTCACAAGTGGTTATCATTGCATAATAAGTTACTAGACCTATGATTTAACTGTCCCTGAATGTGATTTACAGCTGTAATAGGTGAAAATTGCAGCAAAAGGGCAAAATTTGGCTTAAGGCAGGGAAGAGAATTCTGCTAATTCAACTTTATTTTTCAGTAACAATAAATACGATCCATATGTGAAATAAGTGCATTGTCTATTTTTTTCTTTCTTTTTTTTTTTTAAACATATCCTTTGTGTTCTATCAGGAGGTGCAAGACATTTGTTGTCATTTTAGGGGAAATTACAGCCCAACATAAGTTAGGGAGGACTTGTTTCCTGTTTGATATTTTTTTCCCCCCATTAAAACTTTATTTAAATTGGGTAAAGTGCCTCTAGGAAACTGAAAAATGCCCAGCAAAAACAAAATGATATTTTAAAATCCGTTTAGAAAAATTTCTGAAAAGTTTCTTAAAATGGCAATTGAATTTTTTCTTTTACTGACTGGAACCAGATGCCTGCTAAGTCAAATCTGAAGACCTCATATTTTGTTTAAAGAAAAAAATTGAGAAAGCAGGTGTGAGGGGAGAAAAGTCTGTGGGGAAATTTGGACAAAGCAAATTGAAATTTCAATTTCTCCTCTGCAAAACACAAACAAATTCAACCCTTAAGAATTGCTATTATTTCTTCACCTTGCCATTTTTTAGTCCCGCTGATGTTACTATTGAAAATCAATGGTTCCTCATTGACTGAGGTACGGGAAACCATCCCATAAATCCCCCTCTGATGCAGGAAAGGGGAATATAAGGTTCTAGACTGCAGCTAACTTTCTTTACTGAATGCCTAATGTTCATAAGCACATTGCAGCTGAGCTGGCTACTTGTTCAAAATCTTGAATATGCAATGCTTGACCAGAATATGACCAAATAAAGATTTTATTTCTCATCCTCAGGCAGCTGACATTGGTTAGAGCTACAAAAGTCACTTGAAAACAGGCAGGGACTGTTGACTCACAGGTTACACTCCACTCTGACAGCATGAAATTAGTTGCAGTTGGTCATATAACATGTTTCTGGTCTACTCGTGGTCAAGGACGTCTCCTGCAGTAACCCAAAAGCTTTGAAGCTTCATCTGGAGAGAAAAATCCCCAAGGGAAGGGTCACAATTTAAGAGAAGCAACAGTATTCTGATAAACAGGATAAGGGAATTTTAGAAACTTCAAGACCTTTTTTTTCTCCTTCCTTTCCGGCCCACACAGGTATTGCTCGAGGCATCAGTCCTAGAAAAATTAGGCTACTGTAAGATTTATTGGCTGAGTGCAGAGTTTACATTACATTTTCTCTCATCACTTTCTCCTGGAGTAATTGCCTATGCATGCACAGTCTTGGCTGCAAACAGTGTGGTCTGATCCTTGGGTGGCTCATTTTGGGGCTCATCCAGCTAAAAGTTGATATCACCCATGAGCAGCTGAGTCCTTTAAAAGGACTCAGAAGCTTTGGACTTTGCAGGGAGATAACATGGTTCTTTAGAAGAGAAGACCCTCCTTACAGGGCTTTTGCAAACACTGTCTCTCATTTATTTCCTGCAACTGCTGTTTTCCTTCAAGTTTGATTATTTTTTTTACTTCAATTTTCTTTCATCAGCAGCCACTGTAATTGATATAAAGTACCTATACATGTAGTTCTAATTGTGAAATTTGTGGTTAAATCATTGTGTGAGTTTTTCTTTCTTAATTTTATACATCCAGTAGGCCTAGAAAATCTGGCACAGGGTTTGACAAACTCTGTCTTCTTTGTCATAATAAGCCCAGTAAATGCTCAATTTCAGCTGAAAACAGTGAAATCCAGTTTTCAGAAGAGTTACTGATGGGGATAGCCAGCCAATTACTTCTCCACGCAGCACCTCAAAGAGCTGGACTCAAAAATCCTTGTGAGTCCCTTTCTACTTAAGATATTTTATAATTATGTGACTCTGAGAGCAAAACTATGCTAGCAGGTACAAATTACAGAACATCTGTGGGTCCTTCTACTCAAGGTTATGATTGGACAAGGATAAAGATCTAACATGGTACAACAATATTTCCCAAGCCTCTATACAGAGTATTTTACAGTGAAAATATCTTGTGAGCTCTGAGAACTCATGACAATAAGATTCATTCCAGTGGCTGAAGAAATCCTACACGTTCTTTATAAACCAGGCTAAGCACCTCTGTGTTCTTACCTCTTTTGTGTTATCACTCCATCCTCTAATTTTGCCTGAGAATGCCTAAATGTAAATGTTAGTGGAAAAAAGAAAAATAAAAAAAGCTAGCTAAGTCTTGGCTGGTAAAACCAGAGCCAGACCTCAGGGTTTGACCCTTGGTGAGCAGTCTTAGCATATTTGCTCATTTCCAATACTGAAGTGTGATGTAGAGAAAGGTGAAACCCAAATAATTTCCTTTAGTAAAAATTACAGTCCAGCAAAGCTACAATAATGTGCCTGAAACAACAAGAAGAAAGGCGGGCCACGCTGCTTCAAAGGCCGGCTGTATTATTCTTATTGGTTCCTTGGAAAATATTTCATGACACATGAACCTCTTGAACAGTAGAGAGACATCCAGCTTTGAAATAATAACTGGGGGAAGAGGGTAAACCGAGCCATATTTTTTCAAGCATTCCAGGTGCCCTCTGCAATTGGTGACCTAGTCAAGTATGAGAAACAATGCAATCCCAGGGGCCTGCCGCCAAAAAGATCCACAGCCACTAAATGCATTAAGACATTAATGTCTACTTTGGGATCAGTTCTCAACTTAACAGGTTAACCTCTGGCCCACGAGGGAATAAGCAGCAAACAAGATTTAGCCAAAGCTTGTACTCAGAGGGTAATTGATAGCTGCAGCCCACCCATCTGATACATTTTTTTGATGGAGATAATTTTCCTCTCATAAGGGAACGATCCATTGAAATAATTTAAGTTGACATCTCAACACTAAATCAAAATGCTGTGGTCTGACATAGGTACTGCTAGATGATCTGAGTCTTTCCAGATAAAGGACAGAGGGGAAGAGAAAGAAATCTTGGTTTGTTATTTTGGTCATTTCTAGGAAGGAAAGTTTCCATTTCACTGGCAAATAAATCAGCTTTTCTTTGGAATAATAGGGAATCACTCTTTATGCCTTTCAAAACAGATATGTTTTAGATAAAAAAAAAAAAAAAAAAAAAGAGTATATGTGTAGCATTTTTAGGTGTTTTTGACTTTTTTTCTTTTTTTAAAAAAAACCCCTTATTCTGCTAAAGTGTAGGGAATTGTTAACTGATTTTTAGTACATCAATGTAAGAAAAATTTGCCTGTAGAAGAGATAACACTGATATGAACATTTGATATTAACATTATTTCTTCTTTTCTTCTCTTGTCTTTTGCCTTTTTCAAGAGAAATTCTAACAGGTCCGGTTTTATTTACCTTCTTTGTCCCAGAACTGTATGAAAAATATCAAAGAACATCAAATATCCAGCACTTTCTTAGTATTCTCACATTTTCCATACAGAATAGTAGCACAACCTTTGGAGAATATATAGGAGCAGCAAGAAATTTGCAGCAAATGCTGCTGGTAATGCTGGAGATCGAAGCTGGATGTCAATCCATCTGTTGTTCTGACAGCAAGAGAAAGTTATTTCATCTGTTCAAACACTTGACATCTTTATTTACAAAATCAGCTGTTATACTTTAATTTATATGCTGACTGTGGTGTAAAGGTGCATGTTTTTATTGTGATGCTCTGATATTATTAAGAATTCATCTTGCTGATTAAGGCAGAAAGTCATTCCATATGAGACACGGTCATCTACAAGACATGACACCAGCACCATTTTAATCTTCCAGGACACAATCTTTTGTGTTAACTATTCTCATAATATTCCTTCCTGAAGGAATTCCTAACTACCTGAAACCTCATATAACCAGAACAAGACTCCAAATTTCAGGAAATGAATTAATTATTAAATTCAGCAGTGCAATGGGGTTTTTTCCTCCCCGAGCAGTGGAAGTGACTGTCCAGGTAATTATGTCAAAGCAATACACAGTTAATTATTATGACAAAGCTTCACATTGTGACATTTTAAAAATAATCAAAAGTATTAGACAAGTAGCAGCTGCAGAAATTGAATAGAAGCTGTGTATTTAAGATACTTTCCTCATAATATTTTATATTCTTTCATGGTTCCTTTGGTTTGGCCAATGTTACAAGGTCTTTCAACAAAGCAAAAAGCTAAGAGGAAAAAAATCCCAAACCCTAAAACCAGTTATTTGGTTTAGGTTATTTGGCTGGTTACTGAACAGAAAATATCTAAGTGGTTATTTGACAAAGTAGATTTTGGACTGACTTGTGCCAGCTTCAAATGGGATCTATACAATGCAAAATCTTTAAAAAGTCCTAAAGGCTGAAATTTCCTAAGCAGCAAATAAACTAGAGTGGGAAATGTTAGAATGTTGTATGCATTTACCCTTCTTAACACAAAACATCAGCAGTCTGTTCAAACTGTAATGCATTTTGATAGTTTAAATATAATTTAAATTTTGTCAACACAACAAAAAATGAAGAAACAAATGTGAATTTCCACCTTTAAAAGGATTAGTTCAGGGATATCAGTTTATTCTCATCTTTTCTCCTGATTCAAAAACCAAAAAAGTCAAAATCCAAAAAAATCAAAACTGAAATATATATATAAATATATATATATATGTATATTTGTAACCCTGCTCTGTTTTGGTGAAACAATATCAATTGGAAGCGGAAGGACCTTGATCACAGAAAATGACCTGAATAACAATTTTTTTTTTTTTTTTTTTTTTTAATGAACTAAGTATTTACAACATTTTGGTATGGGACAGTTTTTCTTGTGTAGCATTCAGTCAGACCTGTTGACCTTTAGACTGTTCCCTTGAGTACAAATAAATTTTACATAATGAAGGTTTTTTCCTTATTGCTGAAAGCTTTAGTTCCTGTTTTATTTCCCTTCACAGAGTAACCATACTACTATCTATAGTAAATTACTGTGACCCATTTGCATCCTTTTCTTGACCTAGGGGTGATTTTACTGGCCTCTTGGGTGGGTGACACTGATTTATTCCACTATTTCTTCTTCACAGAGGTCAACAGTTTAATAAGCATTGGGACAAGGGTGAAGCTTGAAGTAACATTAGATTGCTAAAAATTAAATAATACTAACTAGATCTCAACAGCCCTCTGGTGAGATAAAGTTCTTTTCTGTGTAAAAAGGCAGCCTTAGTCTCATCTTCAGCCATGAAAATGAAAATCATGGCTACCTCATCATCCAACTGCAAATTTTTCACATCCTGTTGAGGTTCAGTGATTTGTATCATTTTATGTAGTGTAGTTGGTGATACACATTTTATTTGCATTCCCATAAAGCAGAAAAACAGGGCATACAAGGATGAGAATCTGTCCCTCTAAAAACATTCACCATGGTCATCATGCAGCTGGGCTGGTTTGTAGTTTTTATTATGGCCACCATATTGAAAGGAAATTTTGCTTTTTGTTGCCACTTTAAACTTTCTTTTTTTTTTTTTTTTTTCTTTTTTTTTTTTTTTTTAACAACACAGACTTCAAAATGCTTCTTTGAAACAACTGAAGAGTGAACTTTAATTCATGTTTTTTAAACAAAGGTTATATGAGACTTACAGAAGCCTCACAAAGGAAAAATATCAGCAAGAATTGCACATTACGTTTAGAGTGCTACTGACTTTCAAATTTCTCTACAGGTATTATTTCCCATGAATAGGAACAAAGAGCAAAAACAGTTAAAAAAGCATATTCAAATGTGTGCATAAAAAGGCATGGTAAATGAATACTGTTTAGTTTGCTGACATAATTACTGGAATGTAATTTTTATGAGTCGTAGAAATCTTGGCATTTTCACTGAACCAGATAATTAGACTCTGAATAGAACAGGGTCAGAATAATTAATACATCAAAACTAGATGAACTTTTTCTAATTATTTTTATTTAATCTCTATTATAATTATTGTTATACTCTGCTGAGCATGATTGCCTCATGTTCATAGATTTGAATGCTGTCTTATAGTTGCATCCTGGGACTTTGTGGAATATTAACAAACCGTGGCCTGGAGAAATTAGAATGGTGTCGTTTCATGATGGAATTCTAAATTGGAATTTTTCTATTTTGCTATGTAGTTGCACAAATTTTGCTTCACTATCGTTTAAAAAATGAATTTAAAAACAAAGTCTTTTAGTTTATTTATTTTTACATTAAAGGAGAACTTCTCCTGAAGTTAAAAGCAAGCTCTTAAAATGCACCTCCCTCCCCCTCTCTTCTGACTCCTGCAACTTTTTTTCAGATCTCATCATTTTTCCTTTTAATTAGATTTTTTTTTCTGATTGCATAGTTTCTTTGCAAGCATTTGAAACATCAAAGTTAAGGCCAGACTCCACTGACTGAATTCAAACAATCACTCAGAAGTATGGAGAATAAGGAGGGCTTCTGTAGTAAATGTTGGTGTAATTGAAGGCATGTGAGAGATTTTAGTCTGCATCCTATTTTTTTTTTTTTTTCTTTCTTTGAGAAGTGCAAGCATTAAATATAACCACTAAAAATGCTGTCAGGGGGAGAGATTTAACAAGCCCTCTGACGTCAGCTCTGCTGGACAGGGCCTAGGAGTTGCTTTGATGACTTAAATATATTTTTCTATTCTCTATTATACAGCATTTGCTATGTCTAGGCAACAGAACACATGTAGCTGGAACACAAAGCTAAATTATAAAATCTTTCCCTTTTCTTTAGGTGGTAATAGTTTACTAACTTGATCAAATGGCTGCATGTTCAATTTTCGTTAACTCTGGTAGGCCACCAGAGTTTTTTATTCAATACTTAATTTATGTGCCATGTATGTGCCCAGAAACTTGTCTAAAGTCTTTGCACACTTACACTGGTATAATCATAAATAGAAATAAGAGATGTATTTATTTTTGGACCTTGAAATTCTTACTACACTTGACTGCAGAGGCTTCTTTGAAAAGATCAGAGTTTAAAAAAAGACCTATTAGCCTTTGCATTCTAATACCTTCTGTTTACTATTATCTTTTATCATCATGGACACAAGGTATTACACAGAAGGAATGGTCTGTAAAATGTTTGTAAAAATTATTTTTTTTCACTTCAAAAAGTAATTCTATAAACAGTGTTTAACCCAACCTTGTTGTATTAGATCACTGGATCTGCACACCAACTCTAATGAAATCTCTACTTCTTCTCTCCCACACATGATTTCCATGGGAGCAAAGATAATATATTTCCCCAGCTTTCTCTAGTTCAAGTTATTTTTTTTGAAAGTAAAGCAAACTACTTTTCATCCCTCACCCACTCCTTGTCTCTAAAAATGAATCCCAGCCCTTGTTAGATTACTTTTCAATGAGCAGAGATACCTAAAAAGATAAGTGACCATCTTCCTTTTAAGGGATGCCCAAGATGACAACATTTTCTGCACCAAGAATATCTGACTAATCTCTGTAGGATTTCATAACAGATAGTCAGTACTCTGGGAAAGGAACCTGGCCTCATTTCCAGAGAACCCTCATTTGTTTGATGTCCTCACTGGTAGATCTCCAGCATATACAACCCAGCTCCCAGGAGAAGGAATGTGGACAGCTGGAACTGGGAAAAGGGATAATGAGAAGACAACGAACCCAGGCTGAGTTTCATGTTAATTACATGGTAGTCCAGACTCTGTATCATAAAATTATAGAATGGTTTGACTTGGAAATTACTTTCAAGACCATCCCAACACCCCTGCCAAGAACATGGACACCATTTACTAGGTTAAGTTGCTGAGGGACCCCATCCAGCCTGGCCTTGGACACTGCCAGAGATGGGGCTTTCTTCTCTAGCAGAGAGGACAGGGACAACATAGTGTAGTTTGTCCCCAGAAACTTGCAGGTTAATTAGGCAGATGCTGTTATCCAAGTGTACATAGTATGTTCTGTCATGGGAATCCCTATGGAATAGACTGGGCTGTCTTGAGGAACCATTTGCTAAAATTTTCCCCCTAAATCACCTTAGGGCAGTCATTGTAATCGAGTTCTAATGTTTTCTTACAAATAAAACTATTTCCCCATCTTTTACTCTATTGTGCTAGAATCACAACAGCAAAGGCCCAGAGTTGACCTAACCAGAACACAACCTGCTAGAAATGATGACAGAGCCTGTGAGTGCTGATGGAACCTTGTGAGGACAACACTGAAAGGACAGCATTCAAAATTATTGTAGATGAGTACCTGACCTACATTATTTTGTTCATCTCTATACTTCCAAACCTTCAATAGACCCAATCCTATGAAAGTAGTCATCTACATGACTAATCTTCTGGAGTTAAATTATTTATCACAAGTGTATCTTCCTCTGATGCTAGAGGCTGAGAAAAATCAGTCTACAAATTCTATGAGCCCATGGCATGGTCCTTACTCCAACTAGAAGGAATTCAGTCCCTCTTTCATATTGTTGCAAACAACCTTGCCCTCAAATAAAGCTGCATTTTCATCATTTTTGAGTGAAATAAAAAAAAAAAAAAAAAAAAAAAAAAAAAAAAAAAAGGTACATTTAAACTTGCATAATTCTGCCCAGCAATACATTTCCTTAGAGCCTGTTCTCGTGATTAAGTTATGCCCTGGGTCAGCTAATTTTTGGTTGATATCAGTGGAAGGTCAAGCATCCTGGGTGTGGGAAGAGGGAAAAGTGAGTGTGTGGAGGAGTTTGCAACCAGAAGGTTGCATTCAGCTGCTGATGCAATTTAAGAAAAACATTTCAAAATCTAGATTAAGAGGAAACACATGGAAAAAAAAAAAAAAAAAAAAAAAAAGCCAAAAACAACAACAACAAAACCCACCTAAATTTCCCAAAGTTAAGAAATAATGGAGGACCCTAATGTAATCAAGTACCACTTTTGTCTATTTCTCACACACCTTTTCCATTCATTCTTTCCATCATCAAGTTTTTCTTCCTGTCTTTTCACATGTCTTTTCTACTTCTCTTGACTTCTGATATCCATGCAGTTCCCACATTCTTCTATTTTTCTGTATGTGCAACTCCTGATTTTATGGAGCAGATGAGATAACACTAAATTGTGCATCTGTTAAAAGTCCCTAAAACCTCTAAGATACCAAAGGTACTCACCTGCTCTCCCTACAAGTGCAATATTTTACAGAGTGGGCTTAACAGTATGATGTCTAAATACCCACCTTAGGATGGAGTGAACTGCACCCCTAAAGGCCTTTATCTCCCATTAACAGTCAGGGGGTTTTAGATAAGTCATTCACATGCAGAAGTTCATGAGGCATTCTCCTAAATTTAAGTGACATGACTTCCCCATTGAGGTATGGAATATGTAGCATTTTCTCCAGCTACAAATTGTGCATATTTTCTGTCTGAGAGTGAGAGGTGAAAGCAGTGAGCAATTTTCTCTCAGTGACCATTTCCACTTCTGAGATGAGCTTATTTCCACAGTAGTGAAGTGTTTTATCTGCAGTTTCCAGAATGGTATCCCAGAAGTTTCTTTGAGGCATCAATTTGAGTGGTGCAGTAAGGTGATTCCCGCTAATTTATAGGGATGGTGAATTACATCATCTTTCCTTAACCTTTTTCCCACTCTTGTGTTAAAGGCCACCTGATAACTCCACTTCATCAGCTCTGAGTGTTTTGCATTTCCACACAGGACACAAAAATAAACAACCCAGTGCCAGTGCCTTCAGCCCCAAGATCTAGGCTCAGCCCCAAACATGAAGGTTTCAAGGAAGGATCTCAGTTCTTCACAGTGATATGCAGATTAAAACTGAAACATGTTTTCATCATGAAAAATATTTCCAATGTACAGTTTTAAAGCCAGACATTGATAGATTGAAGCAATTTCTTAGAAGGTCTTCAGGATGGTTGTAAGCTAGTGCTCTTGCCCTGTGAGGACACATTGAGGGAAGTGGGTATCACACTTTTAGATTTGCAAAATTTCTCCACAGATTTGTTTGATAGCCTCCCTAATTAACAACAGAAGAGCTAAAACACCATCACAGCAAAATAAGATGTATAACGTTCATACATGATCCATTTTGTTTAAATTTTGAAGTGACAACACCAAACTTTCCCACTTAGAAGAACAAATATCTGTTTGGGACTGGACACAAGTGAGACACTAGTAGCAAACAATAAAAACCATAGCCATAAACATGGTATGTTGAGGTTTGTAAGAGTAGCAGTTGGTTGAGCTCCCACCACAGCTACATGAAACTATTATAAGCATCTCTGTCTCTGCACTGGTGTATGCAGATTGCTGTTTGTCAGCTTCATGAAGCTAAACACTCAATAAATTTCAGGTACATCACAGAGGTTGCACTGTTTTCCCTCTTGGTGCCAAACTGAGCACATAGCTTTGCAAATATATTGGCTGTACCACTGCACAGTTCAGAAGAAAAATGAATAAGCCATGAAAAATCTTCATGCAGAACTGATGTTTAATTGGTGAGTTCCTTCATTAGAGCAGCAAGAAAAGATTAAGGAAAAGGAAGATGTTGGTAGTCCTTTCCTCTATAGGCTATAGACCAAGCTGTTGAGCACAGCTCTTTCCTCTTGTGCTGTTCATGTGGATGTGTAGCAGGCACTGGCAAATTCCTGTTGTGGGGAAGGAAGGCAGCTACTGCTGCCATAGACCAATGCAGGCAGATCATTCAAAGGTCTGGTCTAGTGGAAGGTGTCCCTCCCCGTGGATGTGGGTGTTGGAATGACCTTCAAGGTCCTTTCCAATCCAAACCATTCCAGGATTCTGTGATTCTCTGATAGAATCTGGACATGAGGCTGGTGAGGAGGTGACAGTGACAGGTAAACTCTCCTGTCCTGCCCTCTTACAATGTTAGAGGAGCCCAAAGGCCAGGGCTCAGAGACCTCAAATCCATTCTGTGAGGGTCTCTTTCTGCACTGCAAAGAACATGGGAGAAAGCTGGGCAGTACTTACCCATTCTTTAAAACATATTAAGTCTAATCTTGCTCTGGCAGACAGCAATGGAAAAGTTCTCAATAGCTTTGCTGGAAGAAAACCAGGTCCTCAACACCGCAAATTTTTTTAGAGAAGATCACAGTGACTGGAGTAGAGTTAAAAGTGCCAGTGACAAATGTAACCATTGCCATCCAGTGGTACCATGGGCTACTGCATATGGATGGAAAAACCTTCCTTGCACCACATCACACAAAACACATCTCACCCTGGAACCAGACTTCTACAGCACACCTCAAGGGTCCAAGAGAGCTGAAATATTGCTCAGGGCTTGAATCTACATAGGGCTGGGTTGAAGATTTTGACTTTTTTCTCTTCTATGGAAAAACTAAGATATGGCAATCAGACTTGTTCTTTCAGCTCTCTTCCGCTGTAGAAATAAATGTGCCTTTTATGCCTCAGCTGCAATTGTATGCAAGAAATCCCACTTCTATCTTTAGGCTATTAGAAAAATAAGAACATGTAGTGAGTGCATATAATTGATCTGAACTTTTCTTTCAAGTTAACAGAAAGCTCAATAATTCCAATAATGAGTTCAAACAATCCCAATTTAATCATTTTCATACAAAGCTTTCTCCCTTTCTTGCCTCTCCTTCCACAGACAAAAGTGAAGTGATTAATATATTTTAGTGCTTTTATAAAGAATCCAAGTCCTTGCCCATTATTAAACAAATCTCCACTTAGGAAAAGGAACACAAATAGACACAGGGAAAAAAATATTTCCCATTGTAGAAACAGAAAAAGCTGAATATGAAATAAGAGGGGAGTAGCCTACAATGTGACAATTAAAAGTTATGACTAAATCAGGAGGATGCTGGATAATGCAGCTGACTGTGGTGTGTTTTGCATAGTGTAAGTGATCAAATTGTGAGCTGAAAGTTGCTTCCTGGAGAAAACATTTAGTCATTAGCAGTTGGATTTCCCTCTTGCTTACTAGCCATGTGAGCATAAACCCCTGTAAATCTGACAGATCAGCATATTTCATACCATTTTCCTACCATTACAATCCTAAACAAAGCTGACACCACTGCAAAGTTATAAAACAAGTGACACGAGGCAATGAATAAGGTTAATGCCTCTCAATCAGGGATGAATTTGACCCTCTGGGTTATGTTTGTAGGATTTACAGTCGGCATCAGATTCGCTGGTGCACACTCCTGCTTTGTGGCAAGGAGGCAGAGCAGCTGTGAAACATCCAGATCACTCAGGATGGAATTGTTTTGCTCATGAATTTGACCCCAAATGCCATATGGACTGGGAAGCTCATTTGATTTTAGCAGCACTGCTGTCATAATGTCTTTCCAAATGATGCAGCTTTAGGTGTTTAGGAGCCGTATTTGGAACAACTGAGGTTTTTATAGCATGGACAGTCATCAAAATATAAATTAAAGAAAGGGTTCAGGTTCCATTTTTGGTAGGGCTACCTAGTTTTGCAGTTGCCTGAGAAAAAAAAAGTAAATTAACAACCATAAACACCTGCATAATAAAGCTGAATCTCATTAAAATCTGAACCATATTCTTAAGGTTTGTCCATTTTCCCCAGAGGCAATTAGGGAATTTGGTGTGACACCTGCTAATTCAGGTACTAAATGCCTTAATTTAGGTGTGATTCTGGGCCTGAACTTCAGGTCATGTGAGAGATTTCTGCATCAACTCTGAGAAGTGAGAGCACCTCCAGCTTGGCAACACACCCCATGCTTGCCAGACAAACACTTTATATTCTGGATATAATAATCAGGATAAGAATGTTGTTGGAGAAATATTTCAAGGACTTTATGATGGTTTTATAAACACTTACCTGTGTGAAAAATGATGATAGTTTAAATATTTAGAAAACATTTTAGTTCTCAGCTATTCCTGTTTTGAGAGGCTTTGTTTTGGTACACATCCAGTCTACCCTCTGCAGCATTCAAAGCCAGGTAGGTTTGCTTTGGTTTGTTCTTGAGAAAAAAATTAGACATTTAATGTCTCTCCAAAAAAATATTAAACACTCTGAAGAAATGGAAAAAAAAAAAAATCTGGTGAATATGAGAAAAACTGAGAATCTTAGAGTCCAATACTACCTCCCCCCTGTTTGCTATGATCAATAAGGCTTCTCCTCTGGCAACATTTTGCAAAAAACATAAGAAAACCTTGTTTGTACAGCACACAGACTTTCTTTGGAAAAAAGTTAGATACTCTGGGGTGTTCAACAGACTATCCCAAATATTCCTCCCTTTTATGTTCAGACCAGGTGCATCTTGACTTGATTTCTCTAATAAAAAGTTGCATATACCCATCTTTCTATATGAAAACAGAATGTTCTAGGACAATTATTTGCCTCCCTGTAGGCAAAGGGTGAGATTGTGAATGACTTACAGGCAACACATTAATTACACATACATTGCACAACTGGAAGTAAAAGAAATTTAAGAAACTACCCTGATTATGAGAAATAGCCTAAATGTGTTCTATAGATCAACTGATAGAAAGGGAGATTGGGCTGATAAACTATAGACTTTAAAAATACGAGGTCAATACTAGCTGCAACATGGTGAACCAAGTATTTTGAATAACCTCTGGGATAGTTTCTGCTTATGACTAATACCATTACCAAAATTCCCTAGAGGAATTTTGACAGGACTCTGTGCAATTAGGAAGATATAAATATGATCTATATTTTGTCACGCCTGCTAACACTGCTATAGTTCAACTAGACAATCAATTTTAAATTGTGTTGATGTAATGAAATCAATATCAAATTTGTATCATGGATGGGAGGAACAAAAATGACATTTTGCAAGACATTTTAAAATATTTCAGTATAGTATGCACATCCTGCATTGGTGCAGCACCAGAGTTGAGTTTTGTCTCTTTTTTTTTTTTTTTTTCCCAGAGAAGATCATGATGAAGTCTTGGTTCGTCCCCAGGTCTTAAAATATTTCATTAAAGAATTTTGTGTTAATGGCAGGTATAGGACATCTTCATCTGAGTTGTTTGGGTCCTAGATCAATCATATATGTATGATTATTTTCCTGTAATTCACAACAATAAAGATTGAGAATAGGGGAATTTAGCAATTTTCGCTTTGAATGTCCTGTATTTTTATGCATATTTATATATATTTGGGTTTAAATTTGGGAATAATCCCTTTTACCTTTCAAGGAAAATTGAGGTTTAAAACTCCATGCACCATAATTGCAATGGAAATTAACACACAGAGAACAAAGAACTAGACCTCAGCATAACTCTATTTCAATCTTGCTAACCTTATCAGATTCTTTACTTTTGTGAATCCTGATTTCCTTAGGTACACAAAGAGGAGAAAATTTGAATTTTCAATAAAATAAATTAAAAAAAAAAAACAAGTCTCTCATCTTTGTGGTTTTGTTACAAATTCAAAAATGTGTCACAGATAATGTAATCCTGTATTAGCTGTTGATGACTTCAGATATGGTGAAGTTTGCGAAAAAATATCTGTTCATTGTGAGCTACATTTGAATCAGCTGAAAATATAGCTGTAGAGAAGGAAAAAGGCATGTAAAATGAAATAAAATTGAGCATAGAAGCACATGCCCAACTCCTGATTCGTCAGCCCATTTTAGGGGTTTTAGGATTTAATTTATATTTATATATATTGCTTTCTGCAATGCCTTACATTCTGATTATAAAATGTGGCCAAGGACAATAGAAAGTGAATAGACATGGAAATGAACATGCATAATTTTGGCCTGGCTATGTATCTATTTGGAAATATAGGTGGTGTATATGAAATATCCCACATAAATGTTCTTGCATAGTTTCAAGATTGTTTGACCTGAAGTATTTACACATTTGGAACCATGTATGAATATATATGTTGGATGGGAAGTGTTGTGTGGATTTTATGATACCAGAACCAAGCATCAGAGACTTCACTTTCTGCTTTGTATATGCCACAGATAAAAACATTCTTGGAGAAGCAATGCAGCTCCTCTGGGCTCACGTGGAATTATAAGGAAGTGGTAGAATCCCTGTCCCTGGAAATGTTCAAAACCCATGTGGATCTGGTGCCTCAGGGCATAGCTCAGTGGTGGACCTGGCAGTGTTGTGTTAATGCTTGGACTTGACAATCTAAGAGGTATTTTAAAGCTTTAATGATTCTATCTATTTTTCTGCCTTTATCATAAGCCTTTACAGAGGACTCTTTTTGTTGGTGTCTCCTTTATGGAACCACAAAAAGCAACTTGTAAAGAGTATTTCTTTCTTTAGGTACAAGGAAACAAAAGAAAGAAATTTTTTTTTTTTTTTTTTTTTAATTCTTGAATTCTGCACTGGGAAGGGAACATCGAGCTCCACTAATTGATATTTTGTGTTACACATAATGTACACTATGGCTAAAGCTTTTCCTATCATGAGAGACTATTTAAAACGCCACCAAGTCTGAACATACACAGCAATTTCTGCCTGTGCAATGGTTCTTTTGATGCCTTTGATCTCACCTTAGTTTTAAAGCATACTCTCCACAACCTAATTCAGAAAGTTGGTCAAGCACTTACTTAAAGATGTTGTTACCAATATTTTTCCAGTCTGAAGATGGAGACATGTTAAACAGGTTGATGAACTGATACTTAATGAATGTATCTGCCATTCAAAACCTCAAGTTGATAGAAACAAAGATTTTAGTGCAGGAAGGACTATAAGATGATGCAACTTCACTTCCTTTAAAACACAAGCTATCATATTTCATCTAGTTGCTTGTGTAACAAATCCGAATTTTCAATTAATAAGTACTTAGTAAGGGGAAAAAATGACTACTACTAGCCTTTAAAGAGTTGTGTGATATTCTCAGATATCTGATTTTTAACATCTTTTTATGCTGTGGAGATTAAATTGAAACTCTTGCCAAAAGCGAATCTCGTTTGTCACAGATTCTCCCACACTTGTCCATTAGCAGTCTTGCTGACTCATTTTCAAATTATCTGCCTCTTTTATGTATTATTTTTCTTTATTTATTTTTCAATTCCCTCTTACTACTTCTGGCCTTTTTGGTAAGTTTTTTTATGACTCTCCACTTCTGTGTACTGACATTTTACTAATCCTTCGTCCCTTCACCGCCTCCAGTTCACCCCCATCTATCTTTCATAGTCCCAATCTGCCACTTTATTTTCCTTCTGAAATCTGGGAACCAAAGGAAAAGAAGGAAATCAGCACTAATGTGTGGGCTGCAGATGGAATCATTATCTTACTTTGAAAGCAAAGTTATTGTAATGATGCTGGCTTGCCTGGGGAGAAGTTTAACCATCCCAATACTTGCCCATTTTTGAGTCTGTAGTCCAAATCTAAAGGCCTACTGTGACTACAAGGATGAGCAGCAGTTCTCAGAGAATTTGTATGATTAGCAAAAACTTGCCTAATGGAGCCATTGTGATATGGAAAACAGTGGTGTAAAACCCTGGATAGCATGACACAGGAAAGGAAGTATACTGGGAGAAGAGTTTGAAAGCATGTTAGAAACTGAGGTGTACTCTGCTCCTGGACTTGAGTTTAAAAGAAACTGTGCCTCTTAATCCTCTAAGAGCCCTTGGAAACTTTGTCACCTTATCCTATTGAAATTCTAGTTTGAAAGGAAATTAGGAAGCTTTTTAAATTAAATTTTGGCTAGGATACAATTTCTCATAAAACACAACCACTGAAAAAAGCTATATTCCTTGTTTATAACAGTACAGTCCTATAAAAACCACAAGTTGATGTCCACAGTCCAGTTCTTTCAAGTCACAACATTTACTTTTTCACCAATCCAAGTAATGTTGGATTAGAAGTCTGTTAGAAAGAAGGGGTGAGTTGAGAGTTTCTAGCTGATCTTCTGTCTCCACCTCCTGAATAGAGGCCTGATCTCTGAACCTGCTCTCTGGGGCAGCTGAATTCAAACCAGGACACAATCAGCAACTTAAGCCAGGTTCTCACAAAAAAACCTCACAGCATTTTATATACAGGGATGTTTCCCTTTACTCTTGTTTAGGAGTTTTATCTGCTGGAAAGATCTGACTATGCTAAGCAGTACCCTGCAGAGATTTCCTGACACTGGGATCAACTCAGGACCCCAAAGCAGTGAAACCACATTGCCATGAAATACCACCTGAGGAACAGGTTAACTAGCCCAGGAACTAGCCACATCCATGTAATCCTACTACGTGTAGGACTCAATCTGTGAGTTGTCACACCCTCCCCTTCACAAGTAATTTGGGTACTTTTAAAAGCCCTGCAGAGCACCTGAGTTACCCAAAAAGCTTGATGGCAGGAGGCAGCATGCTTAATGCTGGCCACCAGTGTTCCTCAGGTCAGTGAAGAAAACAAGAAACTCTAGAGGAAACTGAACCCATCACAAAGTTGGTATTAAACAGAAATGGGAATTTTCCTATTCTGGAAATACCTGTCTCTTTCTGTTGACTATATGGTGTCCAAGATAACTATCTGAGACAAACAGTAGTTAGACAAAGTTGAGGGAGGCAAGCCTCTCTTCCAGGGTAGATATCAAAGCAGCAAAACACTGTTTTTTCTTTCCTAGCTCATTGCACTTGCTGAGCCAGTATAAAAAGTCAATTTTGCCAGTATAAGCAGTGTTCTCATAAAGTAAGTGTTAGTACAGCTCTCCTTATAAAGCTGTTGAGTGTAGGTGAGACTTTATTTGTTTTATTTTGGTTTTCAGCCTCCTTTATGGATTTTACTTTTATTATAAACAAACTGGAGATGTTGCTACAGTCTGTGAGTTTGCAAAGGGTTGGTTTTAGTGGTATCAAAGCGTGTAATCACCTTGACAACAGACGCCAATGACACATGTTTAACAAACCAGTGTGCAGCAAGTATTTTCTACATTAATCTCTCCAAATTCAGCAACTAGGTCATTTTTCCTAACTCCAGCTTCTCAGTTTAGTTTGTTCTTGGGCTTTTGAGCTTATGATCTTTGAGTGTCCCCTACCTCTGAAGGGGAGGGAAGGTATTCAATCATGCCCCTTCAGTGCTTAATCACAACTTTAATATGGTTTCCTTCCTGGTTGGTCGTGGCACATATTGAATTAGGAAGCAATCCTGTCCCAGATCCACAAACATGCTGCCAACCTTATTTCCTCCACTTAATGTAATCCAGTCTAGGCCTGGATAATTGTAGGCTTTTGTTACTCCCACCATGCCCTTTTCACATGCTTCTTATATGTACAATCTATAAGTCACTTCTTAACCCAGTTGTTCTCTCAGAACAGGTGGTCTATATTATGTTCCTTTGGGGTCTGACTCTGCTTTCATTTACCTCATCATAAATCAGGAGTAGCTGCACCAAACTGAACGGTTTTAGGTCAGTGTAAAGCTGATGTAAAAGAAGGAAAAGAATCTATTTCCTGCTACTGTTCTTCTGTGGGAGAGGGACTCAAAAGGAATTATTATACACCGCTATTAAGTAGTATAACCTTTAATTTCACTTTTATGCTCCTTTTGGGGCCCTTCATTTTATAAATTGTCTGCTCCCCTCAGTGAACCAATTTTGTATGACTGAAAGGTCTGCTCAGAAGCAAAAGCTGAGTCTGTCTTCTGACTGGAGCATGCCTGTGGGATTCAGGAGTCTACCTGCTGCATAGTGAAGTTGATGCACAGTCATCTTTCTGTTATTTAATGTCTACAGTCCTTCCTCTTTCCATTTTTAAGATGCAGAATATGATTGCCAGAGACAGAAAACTGTAGCAATTGAGCACATCACTGAGCCTGACATTGATTTTAATGGGTCCAAGATTTAGCCATCAACACTTATTACAGAGCTATGAATCACCTCATTGAACCAGGTCCAGTCTTGTATCCAGTCTCTTCACACTTTCATTTCCTGTACTAGCCATAATCTGGAAAAGGGGATATTTGGTGATATTTAAAAGAAAGGCAGAGTTTAAAAAAAAAAAAAAAAAAAAAAGAGCCCAGACTCTCTGTATTTCCTTTGGTTCCATTTTTCCTGTTATCAGGTTGATCCATCCTTTCATTCAGGAATGGAAGTCCCACATCAATCTACACTGCAGTGTGGTAAAACAAACAGGACTGAATCACATCTGGAACATTTTTTTCCCCATTGGCAGTTGCTCAGAAGAGAATCAGAATACATTTTTCTGAAGTTTAGAGTGTGTGGATAATGAGGAAATTGTAAATGACAGATTCTAAACAGCATGATGATATTTTTTTCCTTTTCTAAATTTTAATAAGGTAATTCAATCAGTGCCAGGTTGGAGTGGAGTAAAGGGAGGTAGAAGTCAGTTCATTGGAAAAAGTTCTTGGATTAGTGTGAAAACTGCTAGGTTTCCACTTAACTTTTTTTCTTTTTCTTTTCATTTGTGAACAACTAAGAAAGAGCATTGTCATAAATGCTTCTTTCTTTCCCCAAAATTACAAAGAATGCTACTCTGAATGCACCATTTCAGATTTGATTCAAGATTTTGTAACATCACTGTGTTTCTCTGCTCAAAATGGATAGACTATCTTTCATTTTGAAGAGCTATTACCACTTAATATCTAGCAAATCACAGCTTCAAAATGAAGCACCCTTACTAAGAGAGCATTTTATCATCAAAACTAGAAAAAAAATAAAGAGGTTGAAAAAATGTTCCTACTATGATGTATCAAGTCTACAGTTTGTTTCATCAAACACAGGATTGTGTTTTCTGTCCTCCAAAGAAAAATTTTTTTTCATATCACTGCTAAACACCTCTTTAGTTCATGTCTTGGTCCTGCTAAGATATTTCCCTGTCTGTTCTCCAGGGAATGCAGTATTTTAAATGTTCTTTCACCATCTTTAGAACAAATCTGCAAAACATGACACTGGCCGTGATACTGCTTAAAAAATATGGCATCATTCTTTTTCTCTCAAAAAAATCTCAGGAATTAAGCTCAGTTCAAGAAATGCTTGATGTTGTATAATTGAATGTTCATATAATCCCTCTCTCAAAAATTATTTAACTTCCAGATGACATGTTCCATCAATTCAGGCTCCTTTTGAGGTGGTTTAACCATATAAGAAATAGCTGAGGAGCTTTGGAGTCATCAGGACACTTTTTGAGGTGGTGGATAAAATTCTGAGTCTTGCTTCAGCAGCTAGAGATCCTTTTTCTTTGATAACTAACTGATGGGAGAAGGGGGGGGGGGTGTATTTCCTCTTTTCTTTAAAGGAAATATTTAACTTTTTTCCAAATATTTAACCAAGCCAAAACAGTCTATATGTGTGTGTTTGAACCCTCTGACACAGGAGAAGGAACTGGACCAGTACCTCCCATACGTGCATTTTCTTTAATTGCTTTATTCTATGGAAAGATGTGTGAATTTTTGAGCATAAACTATAACTGCATCTCAAAAAAAAGTTCAACCCCCCACTTTAGCTTTGAGAGAAATAGTTTCAACAGTAAAGTCCAACACAGGTTTTATGGCTATGAGTCCCACCTGGAAGTAGGACACACTTGCTTTAGACATGATGTGGGTATATACACATATTTCTACCTTCATTAGGTGCAATGTCTTGGAATACTTTGAACTTCGACAGTATATAAGTATGCACATGTACAAGCACATACTTTGCTTTTGAGACTTGAAATTGTACACTTAGATGGTCATTATAATATTTGACTATTTAGTTTCAGAGGTGCTATCCAGAGCAAAGCACAGTTCCTGAACGGGTTCAGTGCTTTAAGATGAAGTCAGTATCTCTCACCTCCCTATTCTCACTTGCAACATGAAGGAGAATATTTTGTTTACCCACCACCATTACTCATAGTTAGGGAGAAACACACTTGTGAGACCAGGAGTGCTGATTCCCATCTCACTTGCCCCAGTTCAGCACCATTTCAGACTGGGAGGACTGCACCCAGTCAAACTGGTACATGGGAGGCAAAAGCCATCTTTGGCTGAGCTGGAGGAACCCCAGAGGACCCCCATGACAAATATCTGTTGTGAACATAAATAGCAGCAGATTTGTATGGCTCACCCAACTCTTTCAAGCCCTCCCAGTGGTGTGGGTTTTGTGGGTGAGATGTTCAGCTCTAGGCTCATGAGTACATTTGTTTCATCAGGGTATGAGTCTGAAAACAAGGACATGAAAAGGAACGGGCAAGATGGCTGGGCGTGAGCCACCCCAGAAGTCCAGGCAGGTTGTGCACATTGCTCTGCTTGGCTTGGGTTAACTTGGGAGCGAGGTGTGATGTGAGTCAGCCCCAGGACTTGTCCAAACAGTTCCAAAAGCCTACAAGAAACATTTCTGAGGTGGGACTGGCTGGCAGTGGGAGTGGGGGAGTTGGAAGGGCAGCGCATACATGGTACACGCGGGTGGCAGTCACGCAAAACCTTAACTTCTCACCGGGCAGTGACCTTAGTATGTTTTCATGTTTATCTAAAGAGATAAAAGGTTTGTGCTTGCTCAGGAATGAAAACATGGGTAACATTCAAACAGAGGAAAGCAGAAACAGCAGTTTAAGAGGCAGGGAAATGTAAACCACCACTGAGAAACGTTTGACTTTGTGTCTTTTTTTTCACTGTGGAGGTCATGGCTGCATTGCATTGAAGCAAATAGGAATGACTGAGCAGAAGGTTTTGATAATGTAGAGCAGAGCTCTTCTAGGGATACTTCTTACTGTCAGAATTTGTAAGGTCCTAAAGCTAACAATATAAATATGACCAGAGTGAACAGTTTCAGGTTTTTTTAATTGCAAAGAAGGCATTGAGTTCAGGATTTCTCAAATGAAAGAGGCTAAAAACAAGAGCCAGAGCTTGTGAATGTGACTTGTCTTTTACATAATACCCAGAAAAGACCAGGTGTTTCTTGAGAATTTTTCAGCTGTTTCAGCATCTTTACCAAACATCAGGTAAAACCGTGTCAGTAAATACTTTCAGGCCAACATAAAATAAATGAAATGAAATTAAATTAAGGTTTAAAACTGTTGAGAGGGAGTGTTTTGTTTAAAAACATGAAGGCAGCTTCTGAGTGGATACGGATTCAGGTCGCTCCACTGTAAAACAACAATTTACATGGTGTGGATTGAGCCTGTGATGTTTCTGAGGTATTGCCTTTTTTACATATCTGATTTGATAGAACTGCTCGAAAAGCAGACTCCCTGTGTACAGACACAGACAGCAGGCTGCTCAGACAAAGGTTCTGATCCTTATCTTGCACCAGTTTCACACTGGTGCAATCCCATCACTACCAGCCGTTTTGCTCTGGATCTGCTTTGGCTTCTCAGACTTGTGTCAGCCCAAAAGTTTCCCTGTGAAAACCAGGAGAGAGAAAAATAGCAAAGAGCGGGGGAAAGGATCAATTTTTCATTTGACACCATGTGAATCATGACTTCCTTGTGGGATGTGGTACCTTTTCCCACTCTTGGCTCTGTTTCCCATAATGCCCTTGACCTCGGAGGTCACCTGTCATTGGAAGATGAAGCTCTGAATAAACAGAGAAGACCCTGTGGTGTCTCTTATCTCTCGGTTTTGCCTCAAATCTCCGGGCAGAGTTTTAAATTATTCATCCACTGGTGCTCTCTGCGAGTTACACGTCTCCGTCACCTGCCCCCCTTTGCTTGCCCATTTGTGAGTGAAGGCGGTATCCTTGGGAACCTTATCAGAGATCACAGATTCAGGCTCCAGAAATGAAATAAAAGAGGAAATTGGCTGTATTAGCATAAGAGGAGTCAGCCTGGAGTTGAATACACACATCACCCAGAAGCACCACTGGCTTCTCTTATCAGTAACGTCTGATCACCACTTCTTTATACACACAGGCACACAGGCACACATGCACCACACACATGCACACACACACACACACACACACACACTTCCCTCTTTAATTCCATCCAGCCCATTCCTTTGTTCCAAGCTCACATGAGGGAACACACCGAATAAGGTCAGATGGCATGAGTTTCCTGAAGCAGTTTCCAACACTCCCAAGTTCTCCTAGGTGAAAAAAGACAACAGCATAAACAAAAAATTATTTATTTATTTAATTTGTTAGTAGAAATGATGAGAATCCTGTAGCCTCAGCTGGAGGGGGAAAAAAGTCAGGATAAAGATTTCAGATAGAGGGGTTCTGTTATTAGTTCAAGTATGATTCCTAGACCAATCTCGCTGTTTATCTCTCTCCAGTGTCTCCATGATAATTCATAGCCATGGTTTATGAGCTTTTATTAAGAATTTAAGAACTGATATCCATATAACATAATTGGACATGTTTTTGAAGATTAACACAGTGAATAATTTTGAAATTCAGAGGTGCATATTTGTGTAATTGAAAGAAATTATTTTCCTGTGCTTCCTTTTTACATGAAGACATTATCTGCGATACTACTTTTGTGGAAATCACTGCACATTGTTCCTTCTCAATTAGAAAACTATGCTGTAAATGAAAAAACCCAATTGTTTTATGTTTTTCATGGCATAGTGAATTGGAATTTTAAAATTTTGCCTTCCTTATGGTTTTTGGGATGTGAGTGTATACATGGTTTTGTACTTTGCTGTGTGTAGTTTTACTGATGTACATTTTTGTTCTCAGAGTTGCTGTTGGCCTGGTGGCACCTGCTGCCCCTGTTGCTATTGAATCTGGTAACTGGAGAAAAAAACATATCAGAGGGAATTGTCACTACAGACAGAGGAAAACATGCCCTGTGAGATCAACTTTGCTTACATTTTAGGATGATTTTTCTCCATCTTGAATAGAATAGCAGAAATTAATGTCCCTTCTTTTGAGAGCTGTTATTTTGTTAATATCCAAATTTGGTAATTTTCATGCAGGGTTTTACTCATGGCAATATCACCATATCTCTACAGAGGCTCCTTTGTTCTCTAATGAATATTACCAACATCACACAGTAAACATGCGCTGGCTTTGCACATTATAAGTGGTGGGCTAAAGTCTATAGCCCTTAATTAAGCAGAGCTTTAACTGGAATGAAAATGAAATCAAAAAACAAACTAACAAAAAACCTAAAGATCTTTCTTCATTTTTAATGATGGAAGCAAGATGAAATCTGAAGGGCTTTGATTTTTTGGGTCAAAAAATGCAAAAGAAAGCAGCTCCAATTCTCCTGTCAACATTTTTATATATTGGAGTTAGTATTTGTACAAATAATGATGATGATGATGATGATAGTGATGATGGTGATGATGATGATAATAATAATAATAATAATAATAATTATTATTATTATTATTACTACTATTATTATTATTATTATTTATACTGGGTTCATTCATGTTACCATGGATAAAAGATAAGATGGTAGTTCAATAATTCTGCCCATTTATTCAAACAGAGCTATGTATTTCTAGGGGTATTTGTTTCATTTCCCCTTTGATCTCTGCAGAGTCCTCCCCATGTCTTTACCATCCAGAGTAAAATCTCTGCTAAGAGGGCCTTGATGATGTTTGGAGGAAGGGATTGTTGTGTCATACAGAATCAACCTTAATTGGATTTGAGTGGGAGGCATGATGTATTAGTTTGTAGCCATATGCAGGACTGATGCCAAATTATTCCACAAAATGAGTCTGGATCTACTGAAGTTGTTGTGAAAACAGCCCTTGACCTCAGAAAAGCTAAGCATTACACCCTTAATACCCACCTCTGCTCCTGCAGTATTCATCAGTGTAGGAGGCCATGGTATCACAAGAGGGTAGCTGGAAGGAAGATGAGGGTGATAGGAATAGCAAGGTTCACTTTTAGTCGTAACATTATTCTTCAGTTCCTTATTTATATATAACTTGTACTTATCTGACCAAGAGAAAAACATCTACTTTGCAACATCAACAACAGAAAATGAGGAGTGTCATTACAATTTCTATTTGTGTCACATCTGGATGTTGAAAAGGAAAATTTATTCATTAATTAACAGTTTTTTACAGATGATAAAAAAGTAAAACAGCAAGGAGAGCTGAAAACCTAGTGACTTCTGCTAAACAAGATTAAACTTGTTCTTTGACTAATTCAGTCCATCCAGCTGATTGGAGTTGCTATAATAAAATGGAGCCTCAAGTAGAGTCAATGAACCTAAATCTCAGTTGCGTCAGTCACACCCTGGAGGTACTTGATTATGTGTGAGCTTAAACAGAGAAGCTGGGAAACAAATTCTCTTCAATACTGTTTCAGTAGATGAGGTAGAATGAGAATGGACCAGAGATCTTAAAATATAAAGGTAGCATTGCAAAGGTGTGAACAGATAGTAGACACTGGTCTTCTCTTTGTCATCAAGATCAGTGTTTCACCGTCAGACTTAGTGAGAACAAGATTTAATCTTTCTAAATATTCCTGAAGTCAGTTGGAGCTTCCCAGATAAGAAATACTTCTCATCAAGCAAACTTTCTAGTGTTTCTTTGTGGTTGAGTTATGACATTGATTACCATTCTTCTAAGACATGGAAAATCCCATAGACTGTGCAAACTGGAGAAAATCACCATTTCTATTTAACTTGGTGTTGCAGCACTATGTGGGGGAGCTTCCAACCCCTGCCATGGAGCTGGGCTCTGGTCAAAGTATAATATGCTAAAGAATTCAGATTCTAAATACATGTGTCTTATTAACTATACTTCTAATGAAAATATATTTACAGAACTGCATATAAGGCTTGTGAATTTAATGGAAAAGAGCTCCCTTTCATGTAAAATAAATGAGGGGTTGATGTTTCCTTATTAAAAGACATCATCCCTTTTAACCCATTAGGTTGTCAAATTTTATTTTCTTCCAAGGTTTCTGGTTCTGCAAACACATGTTTTTTACATAGAAGCACTTGACTCTGTAGAAAATTGGGATCTTTAAGAACAGAAGTATTATGTCCTCTGGAACTCCATGGCACTACACCCTCTAATCCAGCTACCTCAAACAAACTAGGCTGTACTCATCATGCCTGAGGCAACTCTTTCTCCTGAAAGCCTCTGACCTCCCTGTAAATCCAGGTAGTTTCCATGCACTGGCTCTATGTAACTCATGTGGTCAAGCTTTCTGTCTTTTCCCAACCAGCAGAGCAAGCAATCTATTTATTTATTTCTTGAACAAAAGTTGATATGTTTACACAATCCCACATGAGTTTGGGATTCAGGAACATGTGCCTAAAGGTAAGCAGTAAGTCAGCCTTGAAAAGGACTCTGCAAAGGGTTCTTGAGTCAGTCTGCAGTTCTTGTGTGAGTCACTGAAGTGCATTCCCACTTACTGGGAAAGAAGCAATTGCTTGTCTGAGGAAAATGGATGGCAGCCTGGAGGGGCAGAAAGTTGCAATATTCCCTTTTCTGTAATAAGTGCATTGTGACAAGTTGGCTTCCTGGTGCTTACCTCACAGAGAAATAAGACCCCTTATTTCAAGAACTGAGACACAGCTTCTTTAATCCCAGGTTTTGGAAGCTGAAGGTTGCATAACAAAACAAATCTGCATGTGTCTGCAGCTCATTAATTCATTACAACATCCTACTGATAACAAACCTCAGTCTACAGGGGTTCTTAATTTTGAACATGTGCTGTCTTTTCAATTCTCCCCCACCTCTCAAATATATATTTGTGAAGAGATGGTCATTGGAATTTAACTTTTACCTTTTGCATCTACAGGTCTCAAAGCACGGGGCAGTCGGGTTTTGCATTTGTCTGATGATGATCTGTCGTTTTATATGTGTAAAAATGCCAAAGTATCCTTTTGTGTCTTCTCCTGCAAAAAATTGATTAGCAAATGTATGCCATTTGCCACTTACGTAAGACAGAGTTATATTATGCCTATTTTATGTGCAAGTGAGCAGAGCCACAGAAGATATTTTGGAACTTGGTCAAAGCTGTGCTCTTTATTCGGAGCTCAACCTCAGAATTCCAATCTGGATACCATTCCCATCATCAGCTGGCTTTTGCATTTTGATAGTGTCCAGGGATAGTTTCTAAGAGCTCTCATTCTCCATGGGGACCAAGATCTGAATCTATGCTATCTATGAATCACAGAGCAGATACATGGATGCAGAACAAAGAATGTCCGTGGAGCTCTCCAGAGATGATCATCTTTATATTTCTATTTCCTAATAAAGTCTTAAATTATTTCCTTTTGCACTGAAGAAACAGATGCCCCATTTCTTATCTGGAAGAGGAGACCAAAAGAGCATTGAGACATTGCTACTGGAAAAGCCCACACACTCCTACATAACCTTTACATTTCTGGGAAAATCTGTTTTATAATTAAAGCTACACAAGGTGCATCCCAGTTCTGTTTACATGTACCAAAACCTGCCCCAGCTGTTTTCCTTTTCCTGATTCTGTAGTTAAACCAGAGTATTAAAAATATCATCAATTAAAAGCTTGTATTCATATGAACAACTATCATATTTTATAGGGAACTTTTAGTGCCCAAACTGCACTTCAAGAAAATTTCAGGGGTAGTATTATAAAAGTTGCTTTGGAGACAAGACTCCATTTATGCATGCAAATTTGGAAAACCAGCATTTACACAGGAGGCAAAATAGTCAATGTTCAATGTAGAAACCATATTCAAAAGACCCAAGAAAAAAGAAGCTTTTCTCTTGGAGACCCCTGTGCTGCTTTTTGGATGGTGGTGAATTTCAGGTGCTAATAACCTGGAAAGAATGCACACCAATGTAGGAAACATACTGCTCATGTCCAAACTAGTCATGGAAATGAGTTCTGTATGTGGCCCTGTTCTTCCACTAAGAAATGCAATAAGGTGAAGGATATTCCAAGCTTTTCTATATTCACATTCTATTTAGGTTAGGATTTCCCTGTCATGTGCTCAACTAAGATCTCACAGCCCTGGTTATGGGGAAAGTGAAGGCAGGTGAATTGGTCTGAGTACAGGAATGCACCTCCAGGTAGCTCACAGGGCCAGAACTTTGTGGGGAAAAGACCACAAAGTTCTTTACACTGGTGCCAGCAATCTGGCAACTGGGTGATGTAATAAAACAAACCAAAAAAAGCCACTAATTTTTAACATTCTGACTTTTTACATTTCCCAAACCTGTCAACAATGAGCCATAATTTATGTACAGACTTATGGGAGCACATGAAACCTCTGTATTTCTGGGTATCATCCCAGAATGCCTCTGCAGATATCAAAAACAAGCTTGGATTGGGATTTCCCCCAACTGCTGGGGTGTCTATTTTAGGGAATTTTAGGTGGGTTTTGGCTGCTGTTTGTTTGTTGTTCTGTTTTGTTTTTGTTTTTAACAGCAGTAGTGATCACCTGAAAACAAGGAGGTAATGAGCTCCCCATTTGCATGGAATGTGCACTGGACTAAGGAAGCATAATTCTTATCAAACTGTAATTATTCATTTCACTTTTATATCTAGGTTATTATACTGGTAGGAAATATCATTTTTTTTAGGAGTTTTTCTAAAAGCTCTGAGCTATCTCTGAAGAACCTCAGTTTTCTACACCAATTGTATGAAGAACCTAAAGGAAAGGTAGACAAGTAAATATGGCCAGGTGAGTTTGAATACCTCCAGTAGCCTGCTTTCCCTTGGAGTCTCCTCCTGGAGACATTCCAAACCCACCTGGACACATTCCTGTATCACCTGCTCCAGGTGACCCTGCCTTGGCAGGTGGGCGGTTTTGGGCTGGATGATCTCCAAAGATCCCTTCCAACCTCAACTATTCTGTGATTCTGTAACTGGGTACTTGAAGCTGAGATGTTGTGAATGTGCACTTTTGGTACCAGAGCAGGTACCAGATTAACAGAGCCTTCTTTTGTATCTATTTCAACACACATGTTGGCATTCCACACAATATGGAGAATTTCGCCTTTTCCCATGCTCTAATCAGCAAGTAGTAAACATCTGAATTTTTGATAAATTTATGGACAAAATTATTTAATATATTTTTCGTATAATAAACTAAAAACTCCAACTAATTTTAACTCCTAGTTAAAAAATAATAAAGGAGTAAGGAAGGATTAAACACAAACTTTATCTTCTAAAGTACAAAAGTATCTGCTAAAACTATTAAATGTAGAATACACTGGCTAGGACATTACAACCAAATCAGTGTAGTGTGCTGCTGGTGATGCTTCTTTATTCTTTGGCACTGCAAAACATAATGATTAATTAACAAAATTCTCTTAGTGCTAAATGTCTGAGGTTCTGTATTAAATGACAAAAAAAAAAAAAAATCTTCAGTGCAACTCCTGATTTACATCATTTGTGATGTTGCCCTAAAAATTACTGTATTGATTTATGTCAGGCAGTCTCCTGTGTGTGATTCAGGCTCTGCAGATACAGTCCACATTGATTTTAAGGCCATTATTGGAAAACAGGAACAAAATATACAGTTATTGTTTAACTTAGCAACTCTCACAGCTCTCTCATATTCACACAGAAAAATATGGGTGTGCAGATAACCAGACCACCCTGAAAAAAACTCATTTAAAACTGGACTTTGGAACTCCTACAAAGGAAAAAAAAAAAGAAAAATAGAAAGGAAGACTTGTTTCTTTTCACCCACAATGCTGATGTCTATTCCTGCTAGCTTCTTTCACACCAATGCATAATGTCTTTGGATGCTTATCACAATAGCCCCCTTGGTAAATGAATATTTTTATTGCAGTAGCCTTTGGAACTTAAACAAAGAAAGATGGGTAGATTCCCACCCACAACATTAAAGTTTTCCTATTCACTGACACCAAACCATGTTCTAATGTTTAAACAAACCCAAACGCTTGGGAAAATTTAGATTTGACCTCTGTGGGCATGTTAAACAGTTTACATTACAGCAAACTCTAGTTTTCCCTAATGTGCATAGCACTTTGGAACTTTGTCAAAACGGAACAGTTTCAAAGCTGTATGATCTTCACCCGGGGGCCTAATTGAAGCGGCATGAAAAATATTTCTTTACTTCTTTACTTTTTTATTTTTTTACTTTTTTTTTTTTTTTTTTTTTTTCCCTTATAAAGCTGGATCTGAAGCTGGGTACTCTCCAAAAAAGCTTATGAAGCTGACAAACATTTACCTCCCAGTCCTACAACCCTAAAACTTCCATCGTAGAAATTCAGAGCAAAGGTCAGACGAAGGAAAAACATATTAGACGCAGCATGACAAGCCAAGTTTTATTCTACTTGAAAAGACAGCTTTTTCAAGTCCTTTTTCTTTCATATTGGTTGTTTGAAAAGGGATCTGAAGAAAAGTCGAAATCCCCATGTAAATGCATATATTTTCAAACAGGAGGATACCTATGCAGATGCATATTAAGCTGCATCCAGCTTTGGTGGGCAAGCCACATTTGAAGAGCATTCCCAAGGCAGTTGATGCTTGTGTCCTTTCTGAGTCCCCATTGAAGTTCATTTGCATCAAACTGAAATGAATATTTAAAAAAAAATTAGATGTTTAATTTGCGGTTGCCAGTGGCATAAGAAATATGCATATGTGCTACTTTCTTGCCAAGCAAAACACTTTTGCAGTAAATGTTCTATCTGTTGAGTTCTGAAATGTATTGTATATTCCAAGATTTATGCCAGAATACTGGTTTGGGTACTATGGAATATTTTACTGGGTGTCTGGGAGTGTCAGTCCAATCTAGAAAATGTATGAAAGAATCATATATATAGATATGGATATAAATATATATATATACACATATGTGTGGGTAACTTACACTGTACTCATGACAGAGATGTTGGATTTAGATTTAAGGTCCTTTCCAATCCAAACCATTCTCTGAAGTTAGAGAAACCCTATTAGTGCATATTGATTTGATCATTAAGAACACAAGACAATCTAGTAAAGGGTTAATATAAGAAAATCACATATTTCTGCATGTACTCATGTAGATATGAAACAACACACATAATTTGAGAAGTCCTATTTATTCTAACATCATTCCATTATTTTTTCAGACTCTTATTTATTGCTTTGAAAACTGTGCAGTGAGGGGAAGGACTGGGGAGAACAGCCCCATTGATACCCTACAATTTTCTACACCCAGGTAACACAATCTTTGTTCATCTGACTAACTCCATGGATGGGGATATTTCAGTTCAGCTCAGAAAATTAAAGGCAGCAAAGATTATTGGATATGCTTGCAGAATTAATATGAAACTTTAATCATCCAAAATATATGAGCTTCAGTGTGTTCCTACAAATCAAATGCAAATAATATACAGCTCCTTGGTCAAATCCTCAAGTGGGGAAAATCAACTAATCTGATCTATATCAACAGAGGATGGGATCTCTGGTTTAATCTGTGGCAGGATTTTCTCAAAGAACATTTTCCAAGTTTAATATTCGAGATTCTGAGAAGTTTTGAAATGTTCCATAATGTGAAGACTTCCTGAAATTTTGAGAGCACATCTCAAACTGCGACTCGAGACTTGAGGGACATGAAGTTAAACTCTTTACAGCACTCTCTGAATATTTATAAGGAAAGAGAGATTTCCCAACTACAGCTCCACAACATATTAAGTACTTGCAGCTACTGTTACTGTCAGAAATGAGGGTCAGGGATTTTGTTTCATGTTAGAGGATCTCGTGTCATGTGTAAATGCCTCAGATAGAGGGCACATATGATACCTTTATCCATTAACTGAGCAGTCTGAGCAGACTTTTCAGTATGTCAGATTCTTGAGACTGATTATTTTGCATTTGCCAATCCAGATGTAATGTATTAGTTTCAAACAGAAGAAGTCCATGTCAATAATATTCATCTTTTCTCAACCCCAAGAGAGGTTAGAGAAATGTACAAAGTCATTAGAACCCTGTCAGTTGCTGTGTATTTTTGGATAGAATCATAGAATAAAATGAGCATTATTTGTTAAAGATACTGTATGTCCACCCTTGAGGAAAAAGATCTGATGCAATTTTAGAATGATTAAATAAATAAGAACATGTGTACACATAAATTGATTCTGCAAAAAGTATTTTCAAAAGCTTTTCAATCTAATTGAAATGAACTATCTTACTAAAAATGTTCTCTTTAACTACTTGCTTTCTAAAAAGGGATAAGTATAAAAAAATACTTCATTTAATGATTTTTGTCACTTTCCTCTTTGCACATCTTAGTGGATCCATATGGCAAATTTGAAGTATTCATTGGGTTGTTTCTGGTCTTTTTAAACAGCAGTTTATCCGAAAGCATTTCAAAACCGTGTGCAGTAAAAAGTCCCTTTTTCAGGAGATCTTAAATCCTAGAAATGCTTTGATATGTGATAAGAAGGCTGTTCCTACATGTGCAGAGCCTGATGCACAAAGGTGCATGCAAGATCAGAGATTCCAAAGTAATTCTGATTTCTGGTAAGGATACTGAGGAAGCACAGTTACATTTGCAATTGGATTTCCCCTTGGGACACTGGTACCAGAGAAAACAGATTTTTTATTGCAGTACATGAAGAATTAGCCATGTAACTAGATAAGTAGTACACTGTTACAATGGTAAAATTTATGCACTCATGCACCTGGAGGCTTATGATATATCAGGGACTAGATGTTTTTTTAAAGAATTTAAGAGAATATTATAGGAAAATATTTAAATATTTTTTCCTAGTTTTTATTTTTATACTTCTCTTTATTTCCATCCCTTTGAATGCTTTTTCTGCCACGTTAGGGAATTCTTCACTCAGTAGCAATGATAATAACAAAAAACAATTGAGCATCTGATAATCTGATGAATATCAGAAGTGCTATTGGCAGTGGAATAGTTAAAGCAAAGATCTGTGTTGTCAGAGATTCTTCTTTCTCATAGTAACTCAGAGTTTAAGTGCATGGACAGAAAGAATCATATTCCTTAGTCCAACCCTTCTGTTTTTCTTGTCCATTTATCTCACACAGCCTACCTACATTTTCTCATGATTCAGGATCCCAGTCATGACTATCAGATAGTCACTGTCCTTCTCACACCTACAGTGTTCTTTGAGTGCTGCCCTTATTTACTCTCTGGGATTTCAGTGCTGCAGGCTGCAAAGCAAATTATATGGGAGCAATCACTTCTCATTAGAACTTCGGCCCACAGAGCCAAGGAATTTACTGATGTGATCAGCATTAGCTGTGGTTATCTCTGTTTTTTAGAGATGTTGGCCCAAGCTAAGTGATTTTTTTTTTTCACTTATTTATTTTAAAGCTCTGGGATTTGTCACTGTGTGAAAGCAATTTCTGAAGGAGGGGAGCTCTGCTCTGCATGGCCATTACTTGATAGAGTAGCATGCAGAACAAAATTCTCTCTCTGGAGAGTAATCCACTGAGGAGAAAGAAATCAGCTAATTCTTTGAAGTGAATCATAATAGTGATATCACTCAGCTAAACATGAATATTCTTGTACCTTATTAGTATCATTAGATTATATATAAATAAGGGGACTAAGCTAGTCTTTGGATAAACCTCTTCATTTTGGTTTATTTTTACGAAAGGAATATGTTTTATCTTCACTTCTATCAAAGTACTATTCCTGGAAAAAACAAAATTTGGTCATAATAATTTAGTTTTCTAAAGTTCTGCACTGGCTTCCTTTCTGAAATATCAATTGTCAATTAGTGCTGACTTGACCTTCTCTTTATAGTGCCTTCAGCTGTTACTGTGATGAACCTAAATGCTTGGAAGGAAGGGTTATCTGAAGGTATTCCCCATCTCTTCTTTTCCCCAGCTTTTGCCCAAAAGATTTCCAAAGGAATTTCCATCACAACAATTATCTGAGCTTCTCAAGAGCTCTCAAGGTTAAATATAATTATAGCAATTTTATTTTACATAATCAAGGAAAGTCTCACACTTGTTTTGCATATATCATTTCAGTAATAATTGAATAGTGGCATATGAAGTTTTGATACATGAGGGATTATGAAAATTCAAATGGGAAGGAAGTTCCCTGTTCTACAGGCCTTTCAATCTCTGTGGAGGACAAATGGAAACAGAAAAATCCTTGAGAGCAGGAAGTAATGTGACTGCCCTGCCCATTTGTGTAGTGGGGAGTGCTTCCAGTATATCAGGCACAGAATCATTCTTTACTGTTCAGATTCTCAATATTGAGGAGAAATTATTTTCAGTTTCTCCTTTAGCTTGTTTCTGAAGCTCCCACTACATTTTTATATGGTAAGCTTGAGGTATTTTTCCCAGAAAGCCCTGATGACCCCGATCACATGAAATCATGTTGCCTCAAAGGAGATAAAGATCATCCTCAGTGCACAATCTCTGCTCTCTCCTTGTTTTAATCATGCAAAAATGAGTGAAAACACCTAAGAAAGTGGTCCAAAAATTCACATTTCATGGAACATATTACAATTTTTCAAAGAAAACTCTTTTAGCATTCAAATTGTAAAAGTATTTAGGTGAACTGCTCTTACTGGAAGGACAAGAAAATAACTAAGATGAGAAATAAGAAGCTGGACACTGTTCTTGCTATGTCTGCAGTGGCCTGATGGCTGATGCTGCTCAGCATCATTTTCAGTGTCTTCATTCATTTCTGATTATTTAGCTAAAAAATCAACAAACTGCGCACCTCACTGCTGGTGCTAAATTATCTAATTTTCATGAGATTTGCACCAGACAGATTGTAGAGATGGGTGATCTTCTTCTGTGTAACCTCACACCATATGCTACTGTTGAAATTTCTATTGCATAGTAGTTCTGGATCAGTATTTCTGAATCTTCTAAGATGAGAATGTCACATTCGACTGCTAAAAATTTTGTGCAGAGACACAAGGGTCTTCTCAGCTCTCTAACAAAGTAGCAGAGCAGTATAATTAGAGATTTGCATAGTTTTTTTGTCAAATTTTGAAAGCTATGCTTCACATCTTATAATGAGGTTTTATTTCATCTGACACTTTTTATCTTCATTTCTTTTCTCATGTGCTGCATCAGTTGTTCTGTGGAACTCAAGAGAAAAGACAGAAGGACAAAGTCTATAAATTTGCTGGAAATAATTCCTTTAAGAGAGAGAGATGAATGGATGACAATCATAAATCATTACTTATTTAGACTCTATCTTCTATAGGAAAGAATGCTGAAATAAAAATACAGGTATTGTATGTTTATTACTGTGGTCCAGATAGGATTAAAACAAAAAAAAAAAAGGGATCAAGTTGTTAAAGATTTTCATATCTAAATGCCAACATGACCATTAGAATAGTTTTCTTCATCTTCTGGTCTTTCTACAGATTTCTTGTATACCCTGAGAAAGAGTTTCTCAAAGATATTCCAGTAGCAAAATACCCACATGTCTGTGAAAACAGCAAAAAAAGAATGTTTTTATCATCACTGGGAATTTACACGTGGCAAGTTTGAAAGGTAAAGAGAGCGTGTCTTGGCAGAAAAAAAACCTCAAAACAGTAGAACATGAAGACATAAAGAAAATACTTTTTCTTGCAAAACATTTTTCACTGAGAAAATGCCAATCATATAAGAAGCAAAACAGGATTCACAGGTTCAGGCTTGGATAAATAAATGTAACTAATAACAGCTGGGTTATTTTCCATCTGAAATGATCCAATGTAAAACTGAACTTGCTTTCCATGAAAAATGTTGAAACTTAGAAAAAATATGTTCATCAACTTCTAAAAACCTTAAAATGTCTTTTAAAATAGGGGCATAAATATTTTCTTTTTCGTGCAGGAAAATCCCTTTTGATGCTTTCTAGCTTCTTCAATGAAAAATCAATTTTTTTTTTTTTTTTAATTGCAAATGTTATTACAGGCTCCAGAAATTCTTGGACATAAATTTTAGGATTTTCTATTGTAGAAGTGAAGAGCCTTCTTTTCAAGCAGCCTGAGGACAGCTTACCTGCTCACTTCCCACTTCCCCTACCTATAATTGTGAGATAGAATTGACATGTAAGTGGCCAGAAAACAGAAAATTTGAGTAGGGGAGTGTTGATGCTGCCATATTTTCTCATGCAAGGTTGTTGTGGTTGATTTATCTGCAAACACTCTTAACCCTGCAGAGGAACAGCCTGGGAGGTGAAGGGTTTGAAATGCTCAGGGTACCAACAGTAGGATGAACAGCTCTGGGCAGTAAAGTGAGGGTTTGCTGTATGGGTATAAGGGTTCATTATAAATGGGCAGATCTTTGGATTATCTTATACCTAAAATATAGCAGAGGTAGCCTAAGAGAGAAACTAATTCCAATCTCTACAGTGTTGGAGCCAGTGAGAATAATTCTAGTGAGCTTTGGGAGTTTGACTTCTGTGTCAGAATAGTCCAATAGGAAGAATACAAGTGACAACAATAGAAAGTTCATAAGCTAATTGAATATGTATTTCATAGAAAAACCCCCACATCTAACATTCTTTCCAGGAAACGTACACAAGAATAATGATCTAGATATTAACTTATGAAATGTTGCCTACAATAAGTTACTGTTGCGTGTCGTTTTACTGCAGGCAAAATGAATGGGAGGCTTTGACTTAATATAATGAAAATTTTCTGTATTTTCCTCAGTTGAGAAGCTTCATTGAGACTTTATATTAGTGTTTCATTATATGTGAGATGGGAGAGAAATCTACCTGCTTTTCACTGCCAAGTCTTTTATCAGACGAGAACATGTATTTCTGCAGTCGTGTGAGACAGAATTGCAGATGTTCAGAGCCTGTATCCAGAAGTCACCCTTTTCTTGAGGACCCAGCACAGATTTCTATCATATCTATCAGCAGCTATTTTAGTGCTAGCAGGGACACATTAGGACATGTCAGGTTGATAATGTGTTGCTTCAGCCCTGGCAGTTGTGTAAATGTGTGCGAAAAAAACCCAACGAAATGAAACCAAATAAAAAAGATTCTGCTTAAATTTCCATCACTGCAGAGTCATGCTCTGAGGATTTTGAAGAGAATAAGAACCAAGTGTTGAATTAAAATATGGTAAATTAAACCTCATTTATAGCTGAAAAATTCTGCATGGTTTTATTCATGTTAAGAAATATTACTGGCTCTTCATATTGAGCAATGTACCATTTTCTTCTAAAAAAAAAAAGATCTAAATATCTTTAAACTCTGCTAATTACAGGCTTTCTAGTAAACTTCTCTCAAATATAAGCAATCTATACATATGCATCTATATAGCTATACATACATGCATCTAAACATCTCATATTTACTACTTACTTGTATATTTCACAAGTAATAGTTGAGAGGGCACTTTATTAATAAATAAATAATAACGGGGTGGAAGAAGTTGTTCATACTAAAGTAATTCCCACACAGATTGTCAAGATGTTAATTTTTGTAGTGTGATTTGAAGATTGTAATAAAAATTACTCATATGTAAGAAATAAGATTTTTATTCTCCAGCAATCATACACTCAGTTTAGATTTCCTTGTTGTCTTCAAAACATCTGATTTGGCTTTCTAAACTGTAAATTATGACAGTCAGAAACTGCTTTACAACAAGACCAGCCTCCACAGAAGTGTCAAGACACCTTGAAATCCATAACTTTTATCACCTAGATAAGCTAATATCCTTTGTACACTCAAAAGTTGAGTATTTCAAAACAATTTTAAAACAGGTTTTTCATATCAGGATTTTCAAAGCATCCAGGAAAATTTAACATCCAAATAACACCAAATATCAGTGCCAACTGTAAATGTTTCCCTGCATGGGGTTTATGTGGCAAGGCTTTAGTACAAGGAGGCTGCAGGAGTGACACCTGTGAGATGACACCAGAAGCTGCCTGAATGTTGGACAAAGTCAGTTCCAGCCATCTCCAGGAGAGACCCAGAGCTGTCCAAAGCTGAGCCTTTCACAGCCAGGGTAACACCTCTGTGGTAACATATTTAAGGGGGAGCTAAGAATGACAAAATGTGAGGAGTAGGAGCTGCTCCAGGGGTCAGAGCAGAGATTCCCCTGCAGCCCCTGGTGCAGCCCAGGGTGAGGCAGCTGTGCCCTGCAGGACTTGGGGTCCATGGGGAGCAGATTCCACCTGCAGCCCATGGAGGAGCCCCCACCAGAGCAGGTGGTCCTCCCTGGAGAAGCTGCAGGTCAAACTTTAGCAGATTCCTGGCAGGAGCTGCAACCTATGGAGAGGAGCCCACACAAGGGCAGGTTTCCTGGCAGGGTTTTTGTTGAAGAAGTGCAGCCCATGGGGAGGACCCACACTGGAGAAGTTCATGAAGGACTGTTTCATGGAAAAGAACCCGCTCTGCACTCTGGAGCAGGTGAAGAGTGTGAGCAGAGATGAAGCTTTATGAGCTGAACACAATCCCCATTCCCATTCCACTGTGCTGCTCAGGGGTAGAAGAGTTGGGAGTGAAGCTGAACCTGGGAAGAACAGACGGATGCGGGAAAGGGATTTCCAGCTTTGTTCTCATTTCTCATTAACCTTCAATTGGCAATAAACGATGTGAATGTCCCTAAGTCAAATCTGCTTTGTCTGTGATCTGAGTGATCTCCCTCTCCTTACCTTGAACAACAAGCTTTACACTGTTTTTTCTCCTCCTGTCCTATTGAGAAATGGCAGTGGTAGGGGGCTTGGTGAGCATCTGATTATCAGTCAAGGTCAAACCCACCATATTACCTTAGAATTCACTGAAATCCCCTCCTCAACCTTTCCTGTCTCCCACGTATCTCCAGCCACATCACTGGCTGAGCCAAGCTAGACCCTGCTTGCCCTGCAGATTCTGGGAGACAGAGTGGGATATTCTGCAGGTGTGACCCAGCCTGCTGAGCAGCTGCACGAGCACAGCATGGCCCTGTTCCCATTCCTGGTGATTCATGTCATTGCACAGGCAGTGAGGTGAAAACGAGCCTTGGTGCTTTCCTTTGCAGCCCTTGGGCTTTCACAGGATGCAGAATTAGGTGCTCACCTGTCCCACAGAAGACACCCACTGCCTCAGCCCCTTTGAAGGCAGAGGGGGCCTCATGACTTTTGTCATCTTTAATAATTCAGGTTGCAGATTATGTCAGGATACCATCAGGCTTTTCATTCCACCCGTGTTTTTTATTCAGTTCTTCCATTAGCTGTGCTTTTAAAAGGTGAGCGTCATGCTGCCCTGCCAAAAATACACATTTTCTGCTCATTTATTTTTGGGGCACTACAGTTTTTAATTATACATTCACCTACCGCATTTAAAAAAACAAAAAACTAAACCAAAACCAAACCAAACCAAAAAACAAAACAAAAACAAAACAAAAACAAAAAAAAGAAAGAAAGAAAAAAAACCAAAACAAAAAACCAAAAACAAAACAAAACAAAACAAAAAACCCCCAAAAAAACAAACAACCAAAAAAACCACACTCAAACAAATGGAAAAAAACCCAAAAAAGCAAAAAAAAACAAACCCTCAAAACAAACAAACAAACAAGCAAACAATGCCCAGGACCACCAGAAGGAAGGGAGAGCACATAAAAATATCACTGTTTATCTACTAGACCCAAAACTGCAGTGCTTGGTTTGTCTAGTATTTCTGCCACCAACACAATAAATGAGCTGCATTAACATGTTATCACTAAAAATATAAGGCATATCATATAATGGGAATGGAACTCATAATCTTAAAACCTGTATGAGTCTTAAATTATTTAAATCATTAAATCTATCTCCATCTTTCTCTCTTTCAGCAGGTAGTAAGATGCATACCCACTACTGTGAATGTGTTAAGCAAAGAAAAGTAACACAAAATTAAAAGTTAAATATATTTCCAAAGTCCAAAAGAAGCCATTTAATGCTGCAGGAGAGAGAATAAATTGCTGAGATCTTTCTTTCTTTTTTTTTTTTTTTTTTTTTTTTTTTATTTTTTTAACAAATGGCTGGGAGTGTTATAATGTATTTGATTTTTTTTTTTTTTCCTAGAGGTAATCTTAGATGTGGAGTGAATGAAGTGAAGTCTGTTATCAATCCATAACATCTGCTGCAGTGTCAAGTGATGAAATGGGTGACTCCAGAGCCCAAGACAGCTGGGATGGCTTTCTTAATGCAGTAGGGTATTGTGCAAACAAACAGGCACTGATACCGTCTATGGTTGTCACAATTATTCAAGCCGGTGATACATCTTCCTGTATTAGCTGCTTGAGAAGCCCTATTTCTTTTAAAAGTAAACTACTGTATAACAATCACCCATTCTGGTGTCTAACTCAGTTGAGTGCAAACATAATAAAACATTGGAAATAAAAATAAATTAAAATTTGCCACCAGAGCAGTAAAGCATAGAAATAAGTATATACGAGCTTGGAAGAAAACCCAGCCTACTCACAGTTTATAGAGCTAAGAAATAATGTATACCTTTATAGCTGGATCTATACTGGCAAGATTATTCTGCTTTTCTGGAGTTCCTCCCAGCTCCTGGGAAATCCAGTACATTGTTCAGAGAAGTAAAAGACCAAGAGTTAAAAAAAACAAACAAACAAAAAAAAAAAAAAACAACAACAGCAAAACCCAAACAATTATGGATCACTACAAACATCCCTATGCCACGGCAGGATAATTACTGAGATCACTCAGGGGGTTTCAGATTAAGACCAATATTCAAATGTTGCAAATATAAGGAAAGATAATGAACTTAGATTCAAGATCCCACATATAAACAATCATCAGCCTTAAGTCAACAAAGCATTTTCTGCTTTTAGAATATATATATGTACAAAAATGCATAAAACTACAAGAGAAAGGTGTTATGAAAGAGGAAAACTTAATAGCTAATTTTCATGAAAGTCTGAAAATTATAATTTGGATTTGAATTGCATAATTTAAGAGCAGGATGTAATCCAAAGTCACTTTGATTCTCCAAAACTAAGAAACGTGAAAAAAATTGATAAAATCTTTTTTTCCAAAATGCTACATTTCAATCTTCAAGCAAATAAAAGCAACACTTGCTTTTAGAAATTAAACTCAATTTGTCATATTTTAAAGAACAGAGCTAAAAAGATTTTTTAATTTATATTTAATGATATAATCTGAAAAGACATTTTTTCCTTTGTATTCAATTATATAATCAACCTAAATATAATAAAAAGAACATGTATATAATACACACATTATATGAATAATACATAACATATACAATTTATAATATATATGTATATATTATACTTAGGTTGAACTATGACAAGTTTTCTTTATTTTGGTGGAGGTATCAAATTGATTGTATTTTTTTTTTTAAAATAAACCAGATATTTACTGAGTACCAAGTATCAGTTCAAGCACAAAATTTTAGATTTTCAGACCACACTTTATGTGCTTTTCTTCTTTCTTTCTCAGAAAAACAACAAATCTGGCACAACTGACCACTGTGATCATGGCATTGAACTCCCTCTTGTCCATGTGGGACAGAGGGCACATGGACCTGTGGAACTGGTTTCAATCTCACTGCTGGTGATGAGCTTGTGGTGCAGAATGGAAGATGCAACACCAAGGGCTGAAAGGCAAGCCAAAGCTGGGAAGAGTGTGCTTGCCTGGATGCTCTGCCTGATACATTTTCCACTGCCTGTCTCTTGCTCTGGATCAGACCTACACATCCCTTTCTGGCTGAGTCCCCTCTCATATCTGCAAACATCTCAAAAACATTTGTGTTCTAGTATAGGGTGTTGGGCTTTTTCCTGTTAACTGAAGCTGGTGAGTAGTTTTGAGGTTGAAGATTCTCCCTTCTGTTTCCCAAGATGATAATAAATTACCAAAATACCAGCTGCATGTTCTCATGCATTCCTAACTTAATAAAGGTACCTTATTTGCCTAGAAGTGTGGTGTTGGCTATTGTTTACCAGGAGGCTGGAAGAACCCAAAGGAAGATTAACAGATTGTGCCAGTTTAATTTGGTGCGATCTGATTCTGTTAGATCTTCTCATCTGATTTTGTTTTTCGAAGTACTGAGTGGAGAGGGCAATTTTCCAACATATAACCTTTCAACAAACCTTAAGCTGCTCCTGGAACACCAAGGATTACACATTCACAGAGTCTGGTGGTTATCGGGAAAATTCATCGAAGGGCTAAACAGGAGTCAGGCTGGGTGGCCCCAAAATTCCTGGTCTTCTGTCAGGAGCCAGGACACAGAGTTTTGTCAGTGATACTTGCAGGGAGCATACAAAAAAAGAAAAATGTAAAGGAAAATATTTAGGTCTGATAGCATATATGCCTCAAAATATTTTAGTATCCGTGACTGAATTTTCACTAAGTGCTTCCTAGGAAAAGGGAAAATTTCTGTTTTCCTTAAGCAGCAACATTAAACATTCTTCACTGAAAAATTGATTGGGCACTGGAATTCTCTGCCCAGAGAGGTGGTGGAGTCACCGTCTCTGGACATATTTTAAAAAGATTAGACACTCAGTGTCTAATGTGGGTTAGTTGATGAGGTGCTGTTAAGCCATAAGTTTGACTGGATGGTCTCAAAGGTATTTTCCAGCCTAGTTCATTCTGTGATTAATCTATTGTTAAGGCAATGCACTGGCAAAAAAAAGTGAAGGAAGATGCACAGAAGGTGCTGGGTCAGGGACAGGAAGGCTTGGCTCCATCATAGAGTAACCACAAGGAAGCACAGCCCCTTCAGCTCACTGATGAGAGCAGGAAATTACCTTCCTGTGCAGAAAGGAGCAAGGAGGCATCTCCAAGGATGTGTAGAATTGTTCTTCCAGTAACCAGGGAAATAGAGCAATACCAGCCTTGTTGGCATCAGGAGAAATTGAGCAGCTTCTAATGTAACAAAGACTTCTTCACACTGCAGGAATAGCCTTTGTGTAGGGACATGCAGATTAAAAAGAAAAAAAAAAAAATTAACCCCTGGTTATGTTTCTTGTTCCTAAAGAAGTGATATATTTGATCAAACACCTGTCTCTCTTTCCTTTCATCCTCAACTTTTTCTTCCAAAACCTCCAGCCTTAAAAGTGTAAGCCAAATTCAGTAGGTAAAAATTTCAGGTGTGTTGAGAAGTGTGTTGAGAAGATCAAGGTTTTATGAAAGCTGGCAGCCTGTAAGACAGACTCCATAACAGGTTCCACATAAGGAGACTTAATTAGAGAAAAAAAAAAGAAGATTCAACATCTGCACTCTGCAAAATCCATACTGTTCCACAAACCATTTATCTCTTAGAGAGACTGATTGCTGAAACTTGCAATGTTGCAGGTAACAGAGCAATAACTTGCCTCTTCCAAGTGAGTTTTTACTTCATTTTCTAAGCCTGGCTACCTTAATATAAAAATAAAAGCTGATGTAGGATGTATTTTCATCTCTATTTTATTTTTATCAGCCATTATTGTTGTACTAAATCTCAGATAGAGATGAAAACACCTGATTTTGCAGTACCTTTTCTTCTTTTGACGTGTCACCCATACCCTCTCGAGCATGTGCTCACAGCACAGCTGCTCCCACCTTGAGGTGAGCCAAGGATTTGTTCAGTTGGGGATAAATAGCTGGATAAAATAAGTATCAGATTGCTTGTTGTACCTTTCTTCTCTTGTTTAACAGCCTTTAAAAAAAATTAAAAAAAAAAAAAAAAAATAAAAAAAAAAAAAAAAAAAAAAAAAAAAAAAAGTGTCCTTAAAGCCTGTGAGCAAAATATGAGGAAGTTGTAAAATTCTTGCAGAATCTCACTGGTTGGAAAACTCCAATGGGAATTACAATGGGTATTCAATACTTTTGGCTCAAGCCTCTCTGTCAATACTGGAAGTAGTCCTAAAGTTTTTAATTTCCCTATGGATACTCTCAAGTAAAAAGAGTTTGCTGGTGAAAGTTTCTCATCTATTACATAGAGAAATGTTGATCTGTGTTTTCCAAGGCTGATTTTAGGTTAGCTCATACTGACCATTAGAAGAAGAAAAGCATAGCTTTTATTGTGTTTTCATCACTCACTGCTGTGGAGACTGAATCAGATTGAGTAGATGATCAACTCAGGTAATTAGTGGAGTTGCTGAATAAGTTTGAAGATGCCCCTGTTGTCAAATGATTATGCAGAGGGCTGGATTATCTTCTGTTCTGTGCTCTTTTTGTAAAAATGTAAGGGAAACATGGCCTAGGACAAAACCAGGACAGTGAGAAAGAGATGGAAATATTACATAAAGGTGTTTAACTGACTCCTGTAGAAACCTCCTTGCCCAGTTGCCCACTGACCCCTCTCCCATTGACTCAGAAGTCTGTAATCTATTGTTAAGTTTTCTTCTCCCTTTGTCTGTCTTTAGAAGACTGAAGATTTTTTTGGTGTGCGTCCCCAAGAAATTGAAATTAATTTCTAGTTTTTTTCAGTGAAAGAAAATAAAATTGAAAAGTATATAAAAGTCTTCCAAGTGATATTTTTCTGTGGTTCTGTAAAATCAAATTATTAATATTATACAAACTCAAGAAATCTGATGTCTTTTTGGTAGACAATTTAGATTTTATAAGAGGGTTGATATCTCAATCAAAGTGCAGTTATTTGGGCTCTCTAGTGGAGTTGAAAAATCACTCTGGTACAGTACTTTGGGCAGCTTATGTATTTCAGTGTTCCTGTCTGTTAGGTAGGGATGTTTGTGGGACTGACTTTTTTTTTTTCCCTATATAACAAAATTCATTTCACACCACTGAAACTTTTTAAAATTTGTATTGATTTGTTTTGTCCAAACTCCCACCTCCAAAAATACCCCTAAAAGCATAAAAATGCTCATCTCAGAAGCTGCAATGCTTTAGTTCTGAAATTTACTAGAATTTCACCCAACATAATGATTTAATTTTTTTTCTATGTTTGGCTCTTTGAAAAAATATTAGTCATTCTCATTACTTCAAAAAGTCAGAGGGAAAAAAAAAAAAAGAAAAGAGCCTCTCAGAGATCCAAAGGGATCAAAAATGTCAATAGGAGACCTGTGCTGATATCGCTGTTCTTCTGGTGGTTATGGTATTTTTGCTAAGCTTCTGAGATTTCGCCTGAAACTCCAGCCCCTCTATTCGTGGAGGACTCATAGACATGGCCTCTACTCCTGTGCCTTCCAGAGCACATCCCAGGATGAATCAGCTCAGGCTCCTCACAGAACAAGGCAGCCACAGCTCTCATTTTCACTCAAGACACTGCTATAAAACAACAACCTGGCAGTTTGTGTTTGAAATTATTCTTCTTTCCAAGCATCTTCTTGGTTCTGTTTTTACAGTTCCAGTGAGTGCAAAAAGGTTTCTTAGGTGTAATTGGGAAGTAGGATTTGTCTCAGAGTGGATATACTGCAAACACAAATAATTCTTTCAGTTTGCCTTGGGACATGTTTGTATGTTGTAAGAGAGAAATTTCCAAAGTGATTTCACAGAATCACAGAATGGTTTGGGTTGGAAGGGACCTTAAAGATCATCTTTCCAACCCCCTGCCATGGGCAGGGACACCTTCCACTAGACCAGATTGCTCCAAGCCCCATCCAGCCTGATCTCAAACATTTCCAGGGATGGGACATCCACAACTTCCCTGGGCAATCTATTCCAGTGCCTCACCACACTCACATTTTTTCCTGGTATCTGAGCTACTTAATATTAATGGCCAACATTTTGGATTCATGCTCCTCCACTCTGCATCTAACGGGGTCAAATACATGGTTACAGTTTCAGACTTTCCAGTAAATGCTCTTATTTAGGCAAGATATCAATTGAAGAAAGAGCAGCAGATGCATTGTTAGGTACTAAAATGAGGTTTTCTTTCTTGCCAAAGGATCTTTACCATTACCCAATGGACAAGAGTTGCTGAATTCAAGCTCTTCTTCAACAAAACATGAACTGGTGAGAGATCAAGATTTCCCTCTGGAGTACAAGAAACTATTTGTAAACCCAGATCAGATTTAAAAAACAAAAACAAAACAAACAACAACAACAACAAAAAAACGCTCTCTGAATTTGCACAGTATAAGCTTTCACATTTTCTAAATTAATTTTTTCCTTTAAAAGCATCTAACTTCTCTGATATCAATATTAAAAACTAAATTTTCTGTCATTCCATATCAAAGCAGTTTTTTTGCCCAAAAATTGGATTTAAATCACCTAGAAGAAAAGTAGACTTAATTAACTTTGTTGTTGATTCTGGAGCCTTACACTAGAGCATCCTGCAAACTCTTTAATAAATAAGACCTGATTTAGAAGGCATTCACAGTGCATTTCTAGTCCAGCCAACAAAATTGCAACAAAGACAGATGTGGCTGGTGGCAATGATCAAATATCTTTAGGAACTCATCTTGCACAGCATAGAATAACTTATTGCAGTTATAAGCTTCAGCTGCATTAGTATCCAGTGCTCCTAGAAAAATATCTCCTTCTGCTTTATCAGCCTAGCAAGCTCCCAATGAAGATGAATTCTTCTTGGGAGCAGCATCCTGGACTGAGAAAGAATGTACTGAGAAAGCCTGACATTTGTCTTCCAATCAGAATCCCAATAAGCACACAACCAGGGGAGGCAGGAAGGGGAGAAACAAACATAAATATTATTTTAAGAGGTCTTCTAATGTGCAATATTTATATACAAATACCAACTAGTGTTACACACAGCACTCTCAGGTTTGTGAAATATATCGAAGTACGGTAAATTGGAATGAGTCCTGAGTTTCCATTTACTTTATCTAACCAGACTTATCAACTCTTTTTACTCCAGACTGATAAAGTAGAACTGCAGCAGACAAATGAGCTAGCAGGGCTGACATAATGTGTTGTCACAAAGAAATGGTGAATTAAAAAAAAAACAAACTGTGACTTTGATCACCTCTAAAGGCTCCTACTTTACTCAACCCAAATTAGTTGTTTGCTCATTCTTTAGGGAATGTTCAATATCACTGGGAGGTGAGCAAAGAGAAAACGAATGTGCTTGTGAGGGAATTTACTTCCATTTTTATCTCCAGCTTTGAAGGGGCAAAATGGAAGGGGTGGGGGAGACTTGATGCTGGTCCCCTGTTTCATTATTATCAAAAAGTCACTGGCCTCAACAAGAATAGGTTTAACTGCTCAAGTTTACAGATTCTATTCCTTGAATTTAATGATGTCTTGCCTGATGCCTACTTTAAGTAATTGTAAATATAAATGTCTGTTTTGAATTATAAAATAGAAGTATGAGAGATGTGCCAGATGAGAACTAGAAGACCACAGCTGTGGGCTTTGCTTCCAATGGTAAGGGATGGAACAATTACATAAATTATTATTGTATCTGATCTTCTCAGAATTTTTGAGGTGTTTATTCTTATCTTTTTTTTTTTTTTTTTTCTCCTCTCAAAATTACATTTTACTTACAGACAGCTGAGTCCCAAAGAGTCACAATGGAACGGGTACAGAAGTTAGAGCTTTAGGATAGCTGCTCAGAATGAATGGCTGGATCATCATTTTTCTTTCCTTAAGTACTTTATACCACATAAAGTACAGGTAGTGAAAACTGCTATAGTTCCACTGAGATTAGGACTTTTGAGACAGGAGATATCGTTCATTTCTCAGGTTCCCCATGAGTCAGATATAAAATAGTTTCCTAGAAGGAACTAGCAGGTGAATGAGAAATATAAAGCAAAGAATTAGGAACCACTGATTTTTAAATTTTTTTTTCAAGTGTAACACAGTTAAGATCAGCTGTGGTTTTGTTCAAGAAAAGGTTATTGAATTTGGCAGCAGACATTTAAATCAAAGTCATCTACAGCCTCTGCTGTGGAGTACCAGGATATCGAGTACCCTGTTGCAAACTATGTCTGTCGTGGATAGTGAAATTCTGCTCTGCACTCACAGGCATTGGGTCTCTTTTATTTACAACCACATTTCAAAACTCCTTACTTCATCTTTCAGCTTTGATGAACCTTCCAGAGAAGCTGCTGTAAGGAAGCAAACACTGCAGGCTGTAAATCAGAGAGTGGTGTGGACTATAAGCACACTGGTAAATAATGCATTGAAAGGCATTTTAAAGGAGAGACAGAGTCCCATGTTTATATGTAGCTCATCAGTGTTTATCTAGGTGCTTCTCCAGGCTGTTATTCATTCCATGGAATGGTTTAGAGGAAAGTTAGGGTTCTTGGCTCACTGAATAAAATGAACAAATAACAAAAAATGAGAGGTTTAATACCAGCCTTGGTCCTTCAGCACATTGTAAACAATATTCCATCCCTTCTCTCATATATATATTAAAACAACTAGAAAACCCACATTTGTATTTATTTTGGAAATTATTTCCCCTGGAGTTAGCATCAGGAAATGCAGAAATTCCTTGTAATGATAAATAGAAATTGCTTTGGTAAACAGTAAATGGCAAATTCTTAGTAAATGGCAAATAGAAATTCCTTTAGATTTACCATGGAAAATGATTGCACTAATACACAACACTGTAGATATGTAACACAGGTGGAATGGCTTGAGTTACTTCCCTGAGGTACCATCCCTTTTGACATTTGGAGGAGTTCGTTTTGGAAAAAAAAGATTGGTAAAGCTCTGCATTTCCACAAAACAGAGGAAAAGGGGTTTTTTATTTTTAAGCTGACATTCAGAGTTTTCACCTGGGATCCTCATCAGAAGCAGAGGCCAGAAGAAATGCACTAAATACCATCAAATAAATGATAAAATCTCAAATTGGTGAACCTGCTACCTGCATAGCAAATTACCAATTGCCAGCTGTTCGATGGTAGTCAAAGGCTGCCAAATAATCCCTGTATTGAAATGAAAGGTTCAAACCATCTGAAAGAACAAACAGACCCTCCAAACAAGCCTTGAGCACAGATAACTTGCAAACAAAACAGAGCTCGTGTCCTCCAGTGGATTAATTGCTACAAGTACCTGCCATGTTCTCATCACAACTTGGATTCTGTAGCCTTAAGGAAAACAAAGCTTTCACTGCCTGCAGCAGTCTGAGGTCGTGTCTGCTGGTGTAAGGAGGGAAGGATTATTCCAAGAGATATTGGCTTGCACACATGTGAGGGATCACAGATCCCTCTTAAAGTTAGCTGGGTAGTGAATGTACAATGTGCTTCTCAGTCTGACAAACCCAGATATGATATTAAATAATGAGATCCTATAAGAAATCAATGAACCTTTGTCTTCAAAAATTGCGTTTTTGATTTTATCATTACAAAAGAATGGCTGTGATTAGACACAGAAAGGCAGGACTATTGATTGTGCTGTCATTTACTCCAGGCTGAAAGGCAGATGGTTACAGTATTCTAACAGTATTGTTTGATCTGCAATATTTTGGTGTTTAAAATCTCACTGCAACTACCCAGACAATGAAAGTAACACAGTGCTGCACCTTGGATACCTGAGGAGCCAAATGACAGAGAGCCATGAACTCTACTGAAGTTGGGATTCCACTGAAGGAAAGGGAAACTGAATTAAGGAAAAATCTTCCATAGAAAAATGAAGTCAATATGCCTTATTGGATTGCAAATTTGGATGTTGATGTGTTTATTACATTGAGCACCAGACACTCTGCTTTTTTTCACTGGTTTTGGTCAAAACATGCATTTATAAATATTTCAAACCTGATGACAAAGACTGAATTTGTCACTCTGAATTTTGCACAACTGCATTCTAAAGTGAACTCTGACATCCTGTGGGCACAAGGAACATTACTATTGTTTATCTGCTGCATTTAGAGAAGTGCTTGCTGTCATAGTAGTGTTTAAGAGAACATATATACATATATGCATAATATTTTTAAATATTACATGTCTTAATGTTTGCTCTTGTGTTGGAACATCAGAAACTTTCCATGCAGCACTTTCATTTTTCACTGTTTGTAGTATTCTATATCTCTTGTATCTTTTGTCCAGTCAGAGAAAGAGGATAAAATTTGGGGTTTACAGTGTTAATCTTTCAAGTTTTCTCTATAAAAGCAGAGTCAATAGCTCCATTTCCCCAATTAAAGAAGACTTTAATTATGGAATGCTTTGAGTTGCATTTTGACTTCTCATTTTTAATTAACTGAATTCCTCTTAAGATACCCTGGATAATCATTGCCAGCAAACTTATCATGGCATAAACGGTAGGAAATACTGACATCTTGTGGGAAAAGAAAGTAGAGAGGACAGACTGCTCTAGAGAGGAATTCAGTAGATGCATAAAATTCAGAAAGCAGTGATTTCCATGGGTATATTAAGTTACCAATAAGTGCCTCATCTAAAATCATGGAATCGTAGAATCATAGAATCATGGAATCATAGAATCATAGAAAGTTTTGGGTTGGAAGGAGCCTCAAAGATCATCCTGTTCCAAGCCTGTGCCATAGCCAGGGACATCATAGGCTAAAGGTGGAGTTTAAAAATAAAAATAAAAATATACCTATAAAATTATGCACATACACATGTATACATATACATGCATCCACAACTGAAATCCATCACTTCTAATATTTATTTCTCTGTAGTTGCTTTCCACAGTTTTTACTGCAACTTGTGACTGCATTTCTGGTAATTTTATGAAAGACAGCATATAGTCAGTCTCTGATTCTTAACAGGACTGATTCTAAAACTTCTGCTTTTTTATTCTCTTTTCTTTATTTTTCTGTCTAACATGAAGATCTCAGATGCCCTTTTCCCCTGAAAGTATGCAAAAAAGCACATCATTGAGCAAAAGGAACAGAACTATAAAATTCAAGGAGCCACTCTATTGAATACATAGGCTACAAAAATGCAGTAGTTATTAAAAAGCATCACTAAAAATGTAGCTCTCAGCCTGTTCAATACTCTTCACCTTGTATTTCAGGCATAAATTGTGTAGCCTAGTAGATGCAGCAATTCACTGATGGTGTGGAGCAGCAGTGGCATCTGCTGGCCACAATCATCCCTTGGCTGCTAAAACGTCTCTATTTCTAATTTTTTTTCCAGATTTAATACCTCCTTGTAAAAGCACAATGATAAAAAAACGTGGTGCCTATATATGGCTTTATAGAGCATGCTGTATATGGCATGTCCTGGTGATGCAGGTGATAAATCCATCTGAGCAAACCATATGCTGTCAAACATAGTGACAAAAATGCAAAGTGTTTGAAGCTATAGGCCTGAGATTTAGCCCTTTTTTCTTCTTTGCTCTATGGTTGATGTTCAAAATTTAATTTTTTTGCAACTTCCAGGTAGAGTTTCACCAAATTACACAAAAATGGTGGCAAAATGGACTTAATTTTTGGATTCACCAAGTCCACCAAGTACCTGCTCTCCAGATAAGGACAGTCATTCATAACCCTGTGAATTTCAGACAATTCCTAAGAAGGGAACTCTCATTATGAGAATTTTTATTTTCTTGAGGCCTTCTCAAGTTGCCAGCAAAACCCAACAGAAATGTAATGAACCAAGTCCCCAGAGTATTTTGCAGTTGTTGGAAAAGCAAGGGATATTTAAACCAGCAGCCTGGGAAGGTTTTCTGTGGGTCTCTTAGTCTCCAAATTCTTAACATGCAACCTGGAATTAATAAAAATTTGATTTCCCAATGTTAGGTTAAGAAAGTGGGGAAAATTTGAGAATGTTTCTTGGTGTTTAATGGTGAGACAGTTCAAAAAGAAATACAAAAGAGTTCGGATGCAAGGCAGACTTTTTTGTATGTTTGCTAAATATTGAAGAAAAATGAATGCCTGAGCATAATGACAGGAATAATGTGTCAGAGCAGAGATCCTCCCAGCCAACCATCCTGTCTCCAGCAGTGGCCAAAGGCAGAGGGCAGCCACTCCTTACACAGAGGGGTTGGACAGGGTTGTTTATAACACCCACACAGTACCACACCTTGTGTCATGAGTGTAGCCAGGATGGTGGATCATCAAGTGATATTTTCCCAGAAAATTCTCCCAGGCTCCAGTACTATGAGCCATAGGACATGATTTCATGAACATAAACAAACAAACAAAAGCCAAAAGCAACACCAAAGCTCTAAAAATGCAATCACTTCTTCCTTTTAACTGACATTTAAACTAATGGAAAAAATAAAACCTCCTCAACCAACAATCCCCCAACATGATTTCATTGGCGTAGCTTCATTCAGGGTAGAATTGGGTAAATATTAAAAAAACATTTCTGGCAAACTTGCATCAGATTTCAGGCAGGTGCTTTGTGGTTTTCATTCCTCTCTGCACTGTTGTTCATGCAAAGAAATAATTGGAGAATATTATGGGAAACAGTTGCATTCACAGGCAAACAAGGGTATTTGCTGATGAGCCCAGGTATCCATCATCCAGCTCCCCAACCACCAAAGCATTTCTGTGTGGGTTTAGTTCTCATCAAAGGGAGCATTTCTGTTTTACAGCAAAGCTTGGTACCAAGAATATTCTTCAGCCATTCCACTCACCTTGTTGGGCCAGCCAAGGAAAAGCCTAAGAGAGATGAGCAACAGAATCTATTGCAGAGAGCAGCTTGTGAGTAAACCAAAGTTTTATATGGCCTCTGCTAATACAAAGAAAATGGGAAAAGTGACATCATAAAGCAGAAATCCCCTGAACTCAGAAAATCCTCTGCTTTCCTGCACAGACAATACAGCAATCCTTGGTGTGATTTATATTCCCACAATATTCAATGCCCAAAACTTGGTTGTATAAATCTTTGTTAGTCACCAAGGTGGTTTGTACTGTACTATCAGCACCTTCCACAGAGGAAACTGTATGGGTTGTTTAGAACAATAAATCAAACAGAAATTTTTAATATGATAGTATCTATCAGTCATGAGAAGTCATGACTTACAAAAATATGCCATCTTCACTGCCTATTTAGGAAACCCAAGAAGGACATATTATCAAGTGCTCAACTTTCTGTCTACTTTAATCTAACAGCTCATTATTTAGTTTTTAACCTTGTGAACAAATTTACCAGTAAAGGAAGGCTCTGTTATCCCTCCCTTTCACAAGTGATTAAATCAACATGTTTTTTTTGGTTTTTTTTTTTTTTCTCATATGGGATCTATATGACTTTGTGGATAAAATTTTGAAAAAAATTAAATTGTAATTTTTTTCTTTACCTCACCTCTTCCCATAATCACAGTGTACATTTTATGTCCAGGATCTTAACCTTATTTTCATCATTCTCTCTGCACAGAAGGAACTCAAAACAGTAATTTAGCCTTTAAATACTTAAAGATATTGGTAGGTACAGCCATGAAATAAAAGTATGATTTCTACCCAGTTGCCTGAGCACAAGTTCTACCACCATTTGAAATAATCTAGGGGTGCCAGCATGTGTACATGGGTTTGCATGGAGTACACAAACCTGTGAGAGATCAGTTTTCATGTAGTTGCCCCTAGAAAATCCCAGGACACCCAAATACGTAATAAATATCACATTTTTGGAGTGGGATCCAAACAAATGCCAGTATGCATGTGGAAGAAAAGAAGAGAGTTGGGCACCCATTATATTACCAGGAAAAAGTTAAATGCATCCTTCACATGAGGCAAAGTGAGATATTCTATAGAATTCAGGGTAGCATATGAGATATGTGGAGCTATAATAGGATAAATACCTGTTGTCTGAGCCAGTAAAGAATTATGTTCCTGGGATCCCTTACACTCTGCTCCAAGGAGGGAAATAAATATCCCAACAGTAAAATTGGTCTGAGGAGATCCTTTAAGGCATTCAGGTGTTTCAGGAGGTATTGCCCATTGGAACTGCTCTGATTTGACCTTTGGAATCGAGTCCAACAGGAGCATAGGCTGTTGGCATATGTGAATTAACTTTGGAGTCAACTGCAATGGAATTTGAGTCAAAATTACACTCTTGTGCCCAAGTGCCAGCTGAGAAGCCACAGTCAGTGAGAGCATCCACAGAAATGTGACCAAAGTGATGTGACTTTGAGACATCAGTGCTCACAAATTTACCAGCACCAGACCAGGCAAATTTCACCTGGCTCTTGTGTAGGTGACTGAATCAAGCTCTTTAGACAGCTGCTTTCAGAGTCTGTGTGTGGATGTTTACTGGGAGTCCAGGGTCCCCTATAGATGATGGAGATTTGTTCAAACTCTTCAGAGGAGCCTAGGGAATGACTCAATTTACCCCCCTGTGGGTACTCTGTAGAAACTCCTGTGTGTAGAGACCAAGATCCTGAGCTGTTGAAATGTAAACTGATCAGACAACCTATGGAATTCAGAACTGCAACTTGGCAGATTCCAGAGGCTCTTTGCATTCAGGAACCCTCCTGGAGCAGGAGCTGGAGGCAGCACACTCAGGCACCCTCCATATGTTGTACTGAGCAGCTACATTCAGGAAAAATCCTTGATTCAGGGTAAATCCTTGATTCACTACTCAGCAACAACTAAAACATCAGTTACCAACATTATAAAAATCCAAAAACAGCTACTAGGAACAAAATTAACTCAAATCCCAACCAAAACCAAGGCAGCATTTCAATGAGGTGCTTAAATTTAGACAGTGATAATGTCCCTAAAAGACACAATAACAATTACTGTGAGGAAAAAGTTCTTTGATTATCATCTGTGAAGATTTTTATGTCACTTTGAGTGAGAAGAAGTCCCACATTGCAGTTAGCATGTCTGCTTCTGCAAAATTTTAAGAAGAAGGTTTTTTTTTCAAATAACTCTTTCTTAGATGTATTGGTCATGTTATCTCTAAAAGAAATGTATTCCATATAAAGAAGACAGCAATTTGTTTTGCAGTTGAATACAAGGTGTTGATGTACTACTGTTATATTACTCTTTACTTGACTTTTCTCTGGCAGTTGATTATGCATAGTTTTAAACTCCTCCAGCAATGTTTTTGGCATAGCCGAATGCTTTTAGTGCAATAAACTCCAGTAAATAACTACAATACTTTCACAGTGAAGTGCTCTTTAGGCAATGAATTAGAAATAAACTTGTGAGCATGGAAGAGTCCCTAAATTCAGGAAGAGTTGTGTGTCTGTGTGTGGTTTGGGTTTTGGTGGGTTTTGTTTGTTTGAGTTTATTATTGCTATTTCTTATTAAAACATAAGTTTTGAGACATCTGAAACTATCATTTTCAATCAGATTTTTCTCATAACTTTAGCCACAAAAATGGTTGACCACTTGGAAAAGATCTGTTGTAGTGCTGAAAAAACTTTTAATTTATAGATTGACTTCTTTTTCTAGAGAAAAAGTATCCAGCCCTTTCTATTGCCACCCTGCAGTTGCACATACCCTACCCCTTACATACCTCCCTATTCAATAGTTTATGGTATTCTGGAATTAAGAAACACAGGGTTCCAGATTTTTCTCCTGAATTAGGGAGTTAGAAGCTCTTCTTCTCTCAGGATAGATCCAGTTGACTTTGTGTCGTCTAGAGCTGGAGTAACTTAAACTTTAGTTTCCATTCCTTGTCTTACACAAAACAATCTTTTCAAGTAAACTTTGTGTCTCTAAATAACACCTGTGATTTCCATCTACTCCTGGGGTGCAGGTGGCTGCAGTATTCCCACTGTAATGCTGACTTTGACAGACATAAATATTGAATTTAATGGTTGCATTTTAATTTGGGAAGTCAGTTTATGAGATGAGTGGTGCCTTGAGACTTTGATATGGCCAGTTCCTTTAGACATGACAGATTTCAATATGGGTAATGTCCCAGAAGGAGCACTGGAAATAATCTGAGATATTGCCAACATCAACAGCAGCTCTCTAGTTCTTTACAGAGAATTGTTTGACATGATCTAAAAGCCCCTGTGAGGGACATTTCATAGCAGTTGTCAACAACCCACTGTGGTTAACTTCTCATCAGAAACTTTTTCCTGCTATGTCAGTCAGATCTTCCTTGTTTCTTCTTTTATTCCTTGGGGTCACAGAGCACAAATTACTTTTTATGCCTTTGAAACATTTCTAGTCATATTTTTGAAGTAGCACTTATTTCAGAAAAAATAACATTATCTTGTCTTTCTCCATAGTTATGGCAAATTTTTTAGAATTTCTCTTGGGTTGGGTTTTCCAAGATACTCATCCACTCTGGGTAGTACTTTTCAGGAGCATCATCTGTTCAGGAGGATGAATGATTAAACAAGTGAATGAGAGCAGACACATCTTTTTCTCTGATAATTAAGTAAAGCTTTGTATACTGGAGTATGGAATTAATTTTGGTTGCATTAAAAGAAGCGGTATTAATAATTTAGTGGTTATTATTTTATAGTTTGATATGAAAACTATGATAATTTTTATATTATCTTTCATATACTGTGCATACAATATTAAGTATCATAATATATTTCGAATAAGAATTAATGAAATATTATGATTTTAAAAAAATTATTTTAAAGAAAATTCATGATGAGAAGATCTACTTCAATTCGGAGAGTGGAGTGTTCAGAAACTCACTATGTCTTCAAAATAGCCAATATATTTATTTTCCTTACATCTTTCCGGGGCAATGAGACTTTCTTTCCAGTAGATGGTGATAGAGAACTTCGTTTAAAAAAAAAAAGAGCACTTGATGGCTGTGGGCTTCCCTTCCCTTGTTTTGTGGAATCTGACCCCAAATCAGCATCAAAATAAACAGAACATTTTTTAGTGATCTCATGATAGGACAATTTAATATCATTAGTGAATTATGTTATCTTTTCTCTATTTCTGTCTTTTTTCTGGTTTCCCTCTCTTGAGATATATAGATATATATAGATATATAGATATATAGATATATAGATATATAAATATATAGATAGATATATAGATATATAGATATATAGATATATAGATATATAGATATATTATTTTTTTTGTTGTTGTTGGTTTTTTTTCCCTACAGAATCTCGAAGGAAATATGAAGCTGTAATTATTATGATGCTGAACAATTTTTGTCTTTTAACTTCAACTTTGTTTTTGGGAAACCTTTCACCCTTCTCTCCCATTTTCTCTCTGAGCTGGCTGAATGCTAAAGGTCAGCAATTTCTCCATCTCATTTCAGTTTGAATACTGTGTTATAGGAATGTTATTTTTGCCCTTAATCCCAATCTTCATGTACCATATTTTATTAAGAGAAGTAAATGTTTGGAAGTTTCAAATACGTGATAATGAGGGAAATAGGTTTAGTTACACAAAATTCCATGGTCGAATAAACCAGTAACTATTTGTAGGGAAAGATGTCAAATTTTCAATTATGAAACGATATTTACACATAGGATGGAACTAGGCTTTGATATTTCATTCATGTCCTCAGAATTTATAGGAAAAAACTCAAAATAATTTTATAAACTTCAGAGGAACCATTAAAGTTTTCTTTATTTGATAAATGCATTCAAGATCATCTCTTAGATATTTGACTGGATATCTTGGACACTGTTTGCCAGGTGTGATGTGGTGGTAGGTGACATGCAGATCCCAGTGACATTCTCTGATGTACACAACATTGATGAGTGTGGTGGAAAACAGAGATTGAACCTGAAAAATCTGGTGTCACACATGTCTTAAAGCCAAACCAGAGCAAGACAGAGCTGACAGCACTGAGGGGGCATCAGTACCAAACCATCAATGTTGTATCAATAATTGATATCAAACCATCAGTGTTGTATCAATAATTGATATCAAACCATCAATGTGTATCTGGTGTTGTTCCCATTCGGAAATTATTATCTGTCTTTGGTTTATTATTGAACAAATAGGAAGGTGTAAGGTTCTCATAAACTTTCCAAAGTGTCTGAACATGTATAAAATCACTGGTGTGAAAAAAGGATGTAAATTATTGCTCACTGTAATGGAATGAACTGAGGAACATGACGTGTTTTTATCTTGCCTTTCTAAAGAAAAAACCCAATAAACCACAAAAAACCCCAAGTGAAAGCTATTTCATGTTCATGAAGATTTTCCTTGGAAACCTAGATTGTTTTACTTCCCCTGAAGGAACTTCAGTAATCTTACCCCAATTCACTGTGATTTGGAAAAGATTATGGGAATGCTTCAAAACAATGATAAGATCAAAATAAGATCAAAATAAAATGTCTTACTTTACCAGCCAGGCAGAAATGTTTTACTTAAGGTCAATCTAACACTAATCTCACTGTGCCTGAGCTAACCTTTTAGGATTATGGGAACTATTTTTCATTGCCCTGGCCTTCACTTCTGTATTATTGGGTAGATTTACGAAATTATATCTCCTAGTTGCTGCTCCACTTCTGTCCCTGAGGACAACAGCAGAGCATGATGGAAGGAAAAATGTTTAATGGGAAAATATTAACCAGTCATTCTCCTGGTATATATATTTTTTACTTTTTTTTTTTACTTTTTTTCTTTTTTTAAACCTTTTTCCTTTTTTTTTTTTCTTTTTTTTTTTTTTTTTTTTTTCTTTTTTTCTTTTTTTCTTTTTTTTCTTTTTAAAGTCTTTTGCCTATAATTTACATCCTGTAGTTTGGACACAGGTTCTAATTCAGGAATTGTATTGGGGTGAGAAAATACACCTACCATGACTCCAAAGTAGGCAGAGAGTTGCCAGGAGATGCTTTAGCATCATTTTGAAATGAGCACTAAAAGCCAGGCTAAACCAATTAAAAAGCTTTCAAAAGCAAAACCTGCACATTAAAAAAAAATAATAAAAAAAAATCTATTTTGCACACCTGAGCAGATTTCCTCCCTCATATTTGTTCTGCTAAAAACCCAGCCCAAATGTCAGGTCTGTCCAGGGAGAAGCATCTTGCAAGCTGCCCAAGTGATGGGAGAACACTACTGAGGGGTGAAAAATATGATGATCTTCCTACTCTGAACATCTTCATTCTCTTCCAAATTACCATAGGAACATTAATTTGATTGTGTAGTTCCTACAGCTCTGCTAATTAGTTATCTCATATTAATTATAGTAATTACATACACACCTATCTATAGGACTATTAGGCAGTTCATAGAAAAAAAAACATGAACTAAGATGTGCTTGATGCAGAGCAGCTAATCAGCCAACAGCTGCTCTCAGTCCCAGAGTTGCTAGTTAACACCCAAATACTGTACAAAAGGGATAATTTCAAAATTCCAGCTAATAAAAACCCTTTTTAAGTCATTGCTAAACAAATGTGTTCAGCCTGTGTATTTCTCTTCATCTGCCATCAGAGCCAGGGATCAGAATTAAATACTAATATGACTAAGCAGCAGAACAAGAATCATCAAAGGGCTATTGTAAGGCCACATTGCCAGGGAACAAAAATAATGTGTTTGAGCAGAAGAAATGTAGTCTGGGCAAATATAGGTCAGTAAATCCACTTTTAAACCAATAAAAGGTGTTTATCTGCAGTCTAGGAGTTATTTTGCCTGGAGATTAATGTCTGTTGTTACCATGGGGTTTTTTTACATACTGGGGTGGGTGATGGAAAAAGACTCATCCTGGCACATGAACTATCCTAGCAAGTGCTCAGAAAGGGATCTTCATCAATGAACTACAAAGTAAAGCCTACTGCTAATGTGTGGTTCACAGGGATGTCCACAAACTGACATCCAGAGTGTGATGTTCCTCCCCATCAGCCATGAAATGCATTCCTTTGTTTTACATAAGAATATACCAAATAAAAACCCCAACTTTTTTCAATTTTATGTCTCATTTTAAGTGGCCAAAAGTCACAGATCTGGCTCCTATCCCTTCATGTGTACATGAGGATGGCCTGGTACAAGAATGTGTTCTACTCCTGTAGTTTTACTCCTGTAAAACTCATGGTCTTCTGCTCCCACTGCCTGTGGTGCTTGTGAGCACGAGGCATTCAGTGGCAGATTCACTAGTTTTAGGAGAAGAAACCACTAGGTCATCTGCTCTGTCTGCCTCTGAATTGCAGGCCAGCAAGTTCTACCTGCATATCTTAACACTAATCCAATCAGGATGACTCTCTTACTAAAATATTATTCTCTATTCACATCCACTTTTACCAAATGTGAAGCTTCAGTTTCCATTGTTTGGTCCTGGTCCTGTTCCCTCCACTCTGCTGCAGCCTCCTATCCCACCTTTCTTTCCTGTATGGGACATGGATCAGAGATGTTTCATTTCAATGTCCTTACAGCACCAAGTCTCTACTGGATAGCTCAATCCTTTCAATTTTTGTGGCTATTTTCTTTTTACATAGTAATTAAATTGTTTGTGTAAACAAATTGAGCCCTCCCCTCTTTGCTTTCCATGCAAATCAGAGTCCTATCATGATGGAAATCATATTTATATTTAAAATTAAATTAATCACACAGATTCCTGCCTGGAAGCTGCATTGCCAACCCCATTTCAATCAGTTGCAGCATTGCCCCTATTGCAAACCTTTATTTTTGTGTATTCTCTTGACAGATTTGACAACAATGATACATGTTAAAAGAAACATGTCCTGTTTGAAGTTAAAAAAAAAAAAAAGTATGAAATTGTTTTTAAAAATGTGAAATTATTTGTTTATACTCAGGTCCAAGCTCCAAATATCCTGCTTGTGTTTCACTGACTGCCAAGGAAGGTTTGACCATCACACCTTTAGCTGCATGAGAAGTCTATAGTTATGTGAGGATCTATATTTGGGTCTGAATATGCAGTAGGTCTAGTTTCAGTCCCATTATATGTACATTCCTCATTTGCAGACTGAAATATGTAGATAGGGTGAAGTTTGAGCTAAGAAAATCCATAAGGCTCTTTATGCCCCATAAACTTCTCTCATTCCATTTAAAATTCAGTCCTCATTAAGAAAACTTTGTTTAAGTAAAGTATATTTACTGACACTATTATGGAATCAGAATTCTTATCTTTAGCAAAATTAATTGCCAACAAAGTGCAAGAAAGCTGGTGAAGAGTCTGGATCACAGGTCCAATGAGGGGAAGCTGAAGGAGCTGGAGAAAAGGAGGGTCAGGGAGGACTTTATAGGCTCTTTACAACTCCCTGACAGGAGGGTGCAGCCAGCAGGAATTGGTCTCTTGTCCCAAATAACCGAGTCAGAGAATCACAGGTTGGAAGACACTTTCAAGATCATCGAGTCTGACCCATGCCCTAACACCTCAACTAGACCATGGCACCCAGTGCCACATCCAGTCTTTTTTTAAACACATCCAGGGCTGGTGACTCCACCATCCCCCAGGCAGACCATTCCAGTACTTTATTATTCTTTCTTTAAAAAAAAAAAAATATATATATATATATTTTTCCAAATATATAGCCTATATTTCCCTTGATGCAGCTTAAGTAACAAGTGTCAAGACAAGAGGACACAGCCTCAGGTTGCACCAGGGGAGGTTTAGATTGGATATTTGGAAAAACCTCTTGACTGCACGGGTTGTCATGCCCTGGAACAGGCTGCCCAGGACAGTGTTGAAGTCACTGTCCCTGAAGAAATTTAAAAGACATATAGATGTGGCACTTGGGGACAGAGTTTAGTGGTTTAATGGTAGGCTTAACAGTATTGGGTTAATGTTGGACTTGATTAATTTATATGTCTCTTCCCACCTAAACAACTCTGTGATTCTATTATTCTAAGAACAACCTTAGCCAGGGTTATTTTCAGAAATGTTAGCAGGGGTATGTGAGCCCTTTAACTGTTCATCCCAGAGAAGGAGTACTGCAGTGTATAGAGGCTGTGGATGCCATGTCTGCAGCATCATTCATTTCATGTGAACTAATCAAAAGGGGAGTGAATTTATGAGGCTGAATTGAAGAAAATGAGAATTTCATGTCTTTCTCTGTAGGCATAGATTAAAAGCAAACTTGTACAATAGGGAGATTAAAAAAAACAAACTTTCAAGAAAATACTTTTCCAATGGCTTTTTAAGTTAAGTTTATCAATTTTAATGTACTTCTGTTACATTTAGATGCCCAAATTAGGCTTCACTATTCATGCTTCAGTCTCTAGCAGAAGGAGAGTAATATCTACAAGACTATCATCATTAGTGGTCAGGGTAAAACTGCAGGCAGGAAAAATCTTCCTAGGTAAATATAAAACAATGTCAAATAGCTTAAAATACCATATTTATTCTCATTGGAGATTATCCAATGTTGTGTAAGAATATTTACAAAACCAAGCTGGTAGGAAGAAGTATTCACTCTTAGTACATCCATTGTTGTATTTGGGAAAAGCAGATGGTCTTTGAACATAAAAGAGCCAAAGAATAACATGTGCTCAGAAGTTATTCTGTCTTCTATGAGAATGTTAGCTGGATAAACTTTAAGAAAAGTTTATGACCTATATCCCTGCAGGTTAAAAGCTTCTCCCTGTAAGATTTGTATCATAAAGTTTCTGCAATGAGACTAACTATGAATTTAGTCCAGAGATATAAAAACTTGGGTGGTAGAGTGGCATGATTCCAGGTAATTTCAGTGTATTTCATTACATAAATGTCTTTTCATTACACAAATATTCATTATGTGAATTAGTCTTAAACAGCAAAGTTTAGATTAAAGTTGCATCTTGCTACACTAAAAAGTCACTGCAAGAGTTAATATCCCATTTAATATTCTCCGTGTGTTTGCTGGGGTTTAGCTGGAGTTAAATGTCTGTTTGTTAGTTAATTCTCACCCACAAAAAAACCTGACGACTTTCAGTAGAATTTTGATTGATCAAGAGCATCAGAATCTAAGAAATCTAGGGTTCTTTGATGATGATTGATGATAAAGGTAGGTTTTTTAGATGCTGAAGTAGTTGTTAGCAAAAGTAAAAAGTTGTAAAATCTTTTCACCAAATAATATTCTGATCCTCAGCCCTTTTCTTTGAAGAGAGCAGTCACTGCTTTCCTATCACAGGACAAAACTTGTCACTTCCCTATAGAAGATACAAATGGAACAGGAAAAGAATGGATGGTAATAAATTTATATTCTGTTCTCCCAACTGTTACTGACTTTCTTTATGTTTTCAAGCAACTCTTAACCACAAATGTGTTGGGTTTGTTTTCTGAGAACTAAATATTTTGCACCAGGGTAGGAGCCAGTTTGACCCAAGTGAATGCCCAGGCACATCTGACCACCACTCCTGAGCAACTTTTCATTCTCATTCTCTCATTCCTCCAACAACCTCCCTCCTCAGCCAACGAGAAACTTTTGAATGAGTAAACTGACATTATGACATTTGCCAAATTTCAATTTTGTTCAGTCAATTAGCAGTAGCCTCAATCTTGTATTTCAATTGATTAGGCTGAAATTACCATAGTGAATTTCCATCCTGGAGGCTATAAAAGCCCTTAGACACTGGGTGTACGTGAATCTCGTGTGCCTCTCCAGGCTGAGCTGCTGTAGCTCATACACTAATGAAAAGGTTATGTCAGGCAAACTGAATATGGAAAAAAAAAAAAAAAAGCCTGAAGACAGAAAAGTTAAATAGGTTGCTTTAAACCTCCTAATAGAAATGGGATGGGGTACTTTTTTTCCTCCTTCTAATAGTAGCAAATGCCTTTCTGTAAGTGCTTCTCGCAGATATTAAATGTAACAAATACAACAGGGAGTGCTTTTGAAATAGCAGATGAATTGAAGCAGTGGGAAGAAAAAGGAATAGGAATGGGATGGGGGATAAGATACTTCAGACTAAATATATTGCAGAAAGAGAGATAATTCTATGGGCTAAAAAAATCAATCCACATACTCTCTTTTTGACACACAGAATGCAGAACTCCAAACAGAAAACCAATAAGAATGCATTCTCTGATGTTTTACATATGTTATTTTACTTTTCCAGTGAAATAGAAACCTCACGTGCAATCTCTTTAAAAAAAGGCAGAACTGCAGACTATGCAAGGGGAAGGTTTTCTGCTGTGAAATTCTAGATTTAAGAGAATAAAATTAGTACCTCAAGACCAAAGCCACTGGACAGAAAACCCTCTCAAACCTTTGTTCTGGTTTAAGCAGTATTTGAGATTTCTATTAATCAAGAAAACTTTCTAGTGGGATTCTCTGTCCTCCCAACCCAACCAGAAGGAGACAGGGATGACTAGAAACTTTCATTATGGACTACAACGGCAGGATGAGGCTTACCTGGCTTTGAAAGTTGACAAGAATTAAAAATACAGATTATGTCTCTTCTGCTTTCAAAAGAAGCCCTCATTCTTTAGAATAAATAGGATCATGGATGAGTGTAAGAATAGAAAGTCTTGATCTTGCACCACTGAGGAGCTGATGTGGGTCCTCAATAAACCAGTTTAAAATGGGTTTATGTGATGAGCTCAGGCAGTCAAACTGCATGAGCCTGGAGCCATTGTGTGTCACTGTGAAAAAGAGCAAGTCTTGTCTTCCACCCTCAGGAGATCACAAAATCTGGCTGGGGGGAGGGTTAGATTTTGACAGGACCTTGTTTAACCATTTACCAGCAAAATGATGATTCAAACAGCCAAATGATTGTGGTTTTAAGTCAAGATGTAGCACTTTCCTAGAAGTTTATATATCCTAAAAAGGACCAAGAAAAAGCCATGAGAAGGTTTCTGGATAGATATGGACAAAGATTTTTTCTCTGTTTTATTCAATGTTTGCTTTTTTCTCCCAAAGGGTTCTGTCTCAATGACCAATATAGCAAAGATCTGATATATCTATTTCTTCTTTGGAATTATTTGTCTCATTTTTACAAAAGTGTGGAGGTAAAAAAAAAAAAAAAAAAAAGATCTTAATATGATTAAACAATCACATAGCTGCAATGAAAAATGCCACATCTGAAACTGTCTTGGAGAAAAGCACATTCTCAGGCCAACATACAGTTTGACAGTGCATATGCAGAGTTTCAACTTGTAATGGAGTAATTTCCATGGAGTTGATGGAACTTCTCTAATTTCTACTCATAAAAATGAAAATGCTTCTTTCTGCCATCTTCTTGGTCACAGGTACAATTTCCATTTTAGAACTTATTTTCCTGTTGTTCAAATACTTTCATGTGCACTCTCTCACACACTTTAGAATTTTTTCACAAGTCACTCCAGGCCCTTTCAGTGCATGAGTGGTCTGTGTTTAAAGTTCCTCTGTTAATATTTTCATTGTTTCATGTGGTGTTCCTGACATGCTGTTAAATTCTGCTTTGAATACCATTAATTACTGTTTATATTTGGAGGTGTTTTTCAGTTGTGTTTGTCCTTTATGAAATTGTTACTATATTTCATTCTATGGTGCCTGCAGACCATAGAGTTTGCAGTCTATTCAGCTTCTGGGGGAAAGCAGCACAGATTTTTTGTTTGCTCAGGACCTGGTCCTTTAGGTGACATCCTGACTCCAATGAAGTCAAATTAGATTTTTCCATTTGTTTCAGCTGAGGTGAGTTTTCTCTGCAATGATTATTAATAAGAAAATATTTCTTCCCAATTTTCCTTCTTCTTTTCCAAGCTGGAATTATTATTATAAGAATTTCCCTTTTCACATTTTCATAATTTCAATCAGCTTGTGCACAAGTATCCACAACATTAACTTGTGAAGTATCACCCATAGTTTCTGTTTCATCTTCTCAGATGAGCAGCTTGATTTATATTTTGAATCCCAAGTTGTGGCTGCTTCTTCAGCACAGTCACCATTGCAGCTTTTTTCCATAATCTGGTATCAGTGAGCAATTGAAAATGGCAGTAGACTCTTCTGGACAGAACCTTTCCAGAAGCTGTGAAGAAACACATCTGAGATGCAAGGTTATGGCATTGTCACAGAAATTCAAACCTGTTCTGGATTTTGCACAGCAAAGATTTTCTTCAGCCTCTGTTGGGTCATGTGGATTATCTGCAGTGTTCACCTAAAAACTGGGATGCAGTATTTTTTCCATAAAAGATAGGTACAATTAATTACACAGAGAAGGGGAAATGGTGCTTTTGGTCTGAATCTGCATTGCTATTTTTACCAAAGTGCTCTGTAGGTCATTCAGAGAAGGCCTCAGCAGGGATTAGACACACAGTGAGATATGCATTTCCAACAACATAATAAACCTTGAGTTCAAAGCCAAAAATTTCTCATTCTCTGTACTTCAGGAATACCTTATAGCTGTATCAAAAGGTGGATTTTCCAAGTACACTCAGTAGTCTGACTCTGTTGTTAATTACATCCATGGGAAGGATTTTAGACCAGAGCTGTGAATTTTCTAAAGAGTAACACTTTTGGTGTAAATGGGATATTTACATTTTTGTTAAATGAGCTATATCCCTGTGCCCTTGACCTTGAATGTAGTTTTTCAACATGCCATTGGCCATGTGGCAAAAGGCTTACTGTGGGAAAATTGTGATTTTTTAATATATGTAAAGAATCCTGCAAATAATTTTCCCATTAGTGCTACTGGCAAGTTGTTCTCATATATTTTTTTTAATAATAAAAATAAGTCAATGTGCTAAAGACATGGATGTTATCTCTTTATAAAATACATTTCACATATTGATTTTTCTTCTATGGAATTTTAATATTTTTGGGGAAGCTTTTCTTTGTTTTGGTAACTGTTTCCTTTCCCCTTGACAGGTTTTGGTTTTAGTCTCAGATATTCTTGGTATCAAATGTAAAAATAAGGACAATATTTGACACATAAGCTGAGCTCTTTTAAGTTTTCAGTCCTTATGTCTGTGGCTAAAAGAAGTAGGTCAATCTCAGTCTGGAATTGTATTTTTACCACCCTGGTTTTCATTGCCTTATCAGGATCAAGTTTAAAATAGGTTGAGTAGTGGCATAACTGTCCATGATTGGACAAGTGAAAAACATAATTTGCAAAGTTTCATGCTGGTTGGTTTCATAAAAAGAAACCAAAGCTTCCTTCTTCACATATCAAATACCAAAGATGTATTTTTCTTTAACCTTTCTAAAAATGGAATGAGAAAATGATAATGCCCCCTAGGAGCCTGCTAATAACAGACAATACAATATTGTTAGATTTTATTATTTGTGGACAAAGAGTACTTTTGATGAGACAAGAACAGAACACTTTCCTGTTGTTGTTTCTGTCTAACCTTCCTTTCGTCCTTCTAAGAGCTCTCTTGAAGCAGAGTCTCCTATATTAATTAATTAATTTATTTATTTATTTATATAGCCCAACATTTTTCCTTACCACAAACCTCCAGATGCTGGGTGACAATAAGAACATACACTTAGAGAAGTTTATTATTTATCTTGAAGTCTAATCTACCAATAAAGACAGACATATACTTTTAATTTTATGGAGTATCCTTCACATTGCAGAGTGCCTCTCTCATGCTGAGGACTTTCCATTCCTCTTGGCACCCCACTGTCCCACTCTGTCACCTTCTTCTGTGTGCCTTGGAGTTGCTGTGGCAGTTTTACACCTGCATATCTCATGCTGCTGTTCTTGTGTGCTGTTCTCATGTGTTGTTCTCATAACATCACACTTGCAAATCCTGAGACATATATATTGATTTAGTCATATTTTTCCTGTAAGAAATTGTCACAGATGTGGGCATTCTCTTCCCTTTCTCCTGCCTTTTTTTAAAGTGCATAACATTATAGTAGTGGAGAGGAAGACTTAACAAATGAGTTCAATACATAAAAACCATTTCAATAGCCCATAATTATTATCCAATAATATGTATGTATGCAATATGTTTAGTACTTAATTGGTGTGCAGCATGTAATCAAAACTTCTTCAAGGGAGTGTTTGAAGGATCACAGGCAGAAACCATCAAATGGAAGATTGTTTTTTCTCCCTGTCTGGCCACTGGGGAGAGTTTTCACTATCTCATTCTCCCTTTCTCTTGCTCTGTTTATCCCATTAAAGTGACTTCACCTTTTGAGTCAGTGTATGACATCAGCAAGATATCCCACAAATACAATTTTGTCTGTGGAGGCAACAAACCCTTATCCTTCTTTATGCAACACTCTCAGCATCCTGGTAGGTTCAAGACAAGACCAAATCCAAACAAGAATCTGGGAAAAAAGGATCCAGATAAACAGCCAGTTCTGCCCCAAGCCTGGCCTGGAGATTGCATTTAAAACACAGTGAAGAGCAAGTCAGGGGAAATCCTTCTGTGATTTTGATGCATTTGGTCCTTGTTTGAGACTGGGACAAAGCCACAATCAAGTTCAATGTTAACAGCAATTTATAACACTTTTGTATCTCTCCAGTCTTAAGCTTTTATTTGTGCTTTTGATTCACACTCTTGAGGATGTAGAATTTGCAGAGCTTCTGAGTATGCATCTTACAGAAAGAGACAACCCACAAAAAACACCTTTCTCTTCTTTTTCCTCAATTTAAAAAACTGTGGTTAAGATCTATATTGCAGAATGCTCAATAATTTTCAACCATTTTTTCCCTGTTATGTAAGATGAATTCCCAGCCTCTCTGAATCTATGGAAATAGCAGTGTATGCTCGAACTATTTATATCTCTGAACATATCATTTTTCTTATCAAGTTGTCATTGCATTTTCTGAGCTGCTTGACTGGTTATTGCAGAGAGAGTAAAAATATTCAACTGACAGGTATGCCTTAAAAAAAAAAAAAAAAAAAAAGACACACAAAACAATAATAGCAAGTCGTTCTAAGATTCTACACTTTTTGGCTCTGCTCCTGCTAATTACTGACAGTACTGTGTTTTTGAAGATATATTTATTTATATTTTTAACCCACTAGCTGTAGCCTGATGCATTAGAACACTTCTGTTAATGAGCTTTTTACTTTCCAAACATATCCAGTCAACGTGATGTTGGTGGGTAATCCTGTAGAGCAGCAAAATCTTTGTCCACATCACCGATTTATGAGCTACACTAGATGACACCTGAAATTTGATACAGATATTAACAATCTGTGTTAATATACTAGCCTGTGGCTAATTGGAAAGACAATACAAACTAGCAAGAACAAAAGATCTGTTCTGCAGATATTCCTTGCTGACTGTCTTTTGCATTGGGTTGATCACTGGAGATAGCACAGTGGAAGTTCTCTCAGACAACCATATTTGCAATTACTATCACCATATGCTAAGTAGCTTGTGCAAATGTTACCCCTACACTGAATAAATTGCCTGACTAATTATTGTATTAACTGCTTATGGTCTGAATTTGCATTCTCTCATTCGTTATCAGTTCATGCTTGCCTGCTTGATTTGCTTCCTCACAAAAATCTCTTCCTGGGTCTGGCACAAAAATCTGTGCTGTGGTATAATAGTGACTGTCTGAAAATACATAAAAGAGGCTAGTTCAGAAATCAGATATGCAACAAAATAAACTGTGCTGTTTATATGCTATTAATTAATCTCTCAATTTTTGCTGCAAAATCTTTTGTCTTGCAAAATTTAGCAGTGTGTTGGGGGGTTGGCAGATATGTGAGATAATGGTAGCTCTGGTGATGACTGGCAACAGCTGAGTTAGACTTCAAAGAAGCCAAAAATTATTGACTGGAATGAAAATATGAAGAAATCACTTCAGATTTGTTCTCACAGATCTGCATATAGCCTGATATTTTACAAGACTTGGCTTATTCTAATTCCATTAAAATCAATGGGAGTTTTGCCTTTGTGGCTACCAAGATCAAGACTAGCCTATGAATTGTGTTAGTGCTATCTAGATTATAAACCTTTCCTGACAGACTACTATACAATATATTAGGGTTTAAAATTTAAAACAAATTGTGTCTTTTATTTTATGTCCTTGTTACCTTACCACTTGACTGTTACATTGTTGTTTTAGATTCTATCTTCCAATGAGATAACTTGGTCAGAAGACAGAGTATTTCCCTTGTCTGTATTTTTCAGTAATTAAACATACTCACTCTTGGGGGAGAAAAAAAAAAAAAAAAAAATCTGACTCTCATTCAGTTTGATCTGGTTGAATCTTTAAACTTAGGGGTTTTTAGGGGTTTCAGTGTTTGTGTGGGAGGGCACTTAGGAAGGCACCTCCCTCCCTGAGGGAGGGACAGCCCAGAGGCCAAGTGGAAAGGTTTGAATTTCACCTGGGATACAACAGGTACTCTAAGAGCTTTTGTGTCAGTCTTTACTGACAAGTGCCCCAGTGACACTGCCCACATCACAAAGGGCAAGGGCAGGGACTGGAAGAAGAAATAACTATCTGTAGAAGATCAGATTTGAGAAAAATCTAAGGAACCAGAAGCTGTACAAGTGTGTGGGACCTGATGAGATGGAACTACAGGTCCTGAGGGGACAGGTGGAGTAAGTGGTTAAACCACAGTCCATCCTGTTGGAAAGTGGTGGCAGTCCCATGAGGATCCCATGGACTGGAAAAGGGGAAGCACAATTTAAAAAAGGGATAAAAGGGAAGACCTGGGGACCTACAGACTGCTCAGTCTCATCTCAGGGTCTAGCAAGATCATGGGGGAGATCATCCTGGAAACTGTTCTAAGGCACAGGGAAAATGAGGATGTGGTTAGTGACGGCCAACTGGGCTTCACAAAGGGAAAATTGTGCCTGGCAAATTTAGTGGCCTTCTGTGATGGAGTTACAGTGTTGTGTGGATGAGGGAAGAGCAACTGATGTCCTCTATCTGGCCTTGCACAAAGTATTTGACACTGTCCCATGTGGCATCCTGGTCTCTAAACTGGAGAGAGATGGGTTTGACAGATGGACCACCTGGTGGGTTGATGATTGCACTCAGAGACTTGTGATCAACAAGTGAACACCAGTCACAAGATGCTCCTCAGGGGTCAATATTGGCACTGGCATTGTTTAACAACTTCGTAAGCAACACAGACAGTGGATTGAGTGCAGCCTCAGCAGGTTTGCTGGTGTCACTGAGCTGTGTGCTGTGGCTGACACACTGGAGGGAGGAATGTCACCCACAGGGTCCTGCACAGGCTTGAGAGAGGGGCCTGGTGAACCTCATGGAGTTCAACAAGGCCAAGTGCATCATTCTGCACCTGGGTCAGGGCAATCCCAAGCACACCAACAGGTGAATGGATGGAGAGCAGCCCTGAGCAGAAGGACTTGGGGGTGTGTGTGGTCAAAAAGCTCAATGTGCCAACTGCATCCTGGGCTGCATCAAAGGAGATGAGACCAGAAGGTGAAGAGAGGAGATTCTCCCTGTGAGAGTCCGTCTGAGCCTCTTGTTTGTTTCTGCCCAATGACCCTCGCCTTAGGCCTAAGTGGACCCTCAAACTGCACTTTGGAGACAGAGATGGGAGGAGAGCCAAGTGGTTGTTTGACCAGGACTGGTTTCTACGGCTGGTCACGGTAACTGTGTTTACTTAACAAAGCTCCCACAGTTGGAAGAACAATGGGCTGTTCAGGTATGGGGGTACCCCATGTTTGTCCCATGACAAGGACTGTTTGGTGGCCATGAGATTGCCATAATGCTCTGCTCTGGAGCAGTTTACTGCTTGAAACCTCCTGTTTCCACCTGTTCCTCAGAGCAACGGTCTCTACATACAATAGCCCATAAATCTTCCCACTTTTTGGCCAGAGGCCACTCGCTTTGGAAAAGACTATAAAGAGACACCCTCGGACTGAAGACCCTCTGAGATCTCCCCGGATGGCATCAGACATCTATTGGCTGGTACCACGAGGATTCATCTTCCCGTCTTGGTAGCTATAATCCCGACCTCCCTTTCTCTCTCTCTCTCTCTCTCTCTCTCTCTCTCTCTCTTTTTCTCTCCCCCCCTGTGGCATTTTGGTTTGGCACCAATAAAGTGCATTTCTGCAAAAGTAAACTGTTTTTGTCCCCTGCTGTGTCTTTTGTGCTTTGAGATCCCTAAAAGAACCTCTCACAACCCCGGCTCAGGTTGGGTGGACTCCCCCAGTAATCTGTCCCTGTGAGACCCCACCCAGACTCCTGATCCAGGACTGGGACACCCAATACAAGAAAGGTGCTGCCTGTTGGAATGACTGCAGAGAACATCTGAGTTCATCACAGGAGTGGAGTTGCTCTGCTGTGAAGACAGGCTGAGTTCAGCTGTTCAGCCTGGAGAAGAGAAGGCTGCAGAGAGACCTTGTAGCCCTTCAGTACCTAAAAGGGGATTACATGATGGCTGGAGAAGGACTTTTCACAAGGACATGCAATTTCACTTGCAAACTGCTCTGACTTCCTCCCAATTTCCTTGGTTTTCAGTCCTATTCTCACCTCCTTTTTTTCCTTTTGATTTTCTTCTGAAAATACTGAGTGGCATTAGGCGAGTCATTGCAATTTTTTTTGTCTGTTCTTCCTCCCCAGGCTGACAATTTTCCACTGAATCTCTTTCTGAGAATAGACAGTCATCAAGTTCTCAGCCCACCTAATGTGCTTTCTTGACAACTTTTAACCAGAAGGTAGTGCAATACTAAATCCCACACTCTTCTGAAGTCTTAGTATGTTTGCAGTTATCAAGCCTGTCATTTCAAAAAATATGGGGATTTTGGGTTTGATTGCATTGATATTCCTGTGAAAAAAGGTAGTATTGACTGACATTAATCTCCTCCCCAGACTGGTAATTTACGAATTCATACCAGAATCAGATTTTCCTCAGATTTTGTCTGTGACAGATAGGCTAATTGTGTCCATAGTATCCCAAACACCCTTGCCTTCTCTGAATCATATTGCAGTGCTAGGATTTGTCCAGCCTTCTGCTGTTTTTGCCTCTATCTCTGTCTATTCATCCTGTCTATTCAAAATTCAGAGCATGAACTAGAAATGTCCTCCATCAACTCACACAGGATCCATCCAAGCAAGTATCCCGGCCTGCTGATTTAAAATTATTTATCTCTGAGAGATGTTTAACACCCTCCACAGCTACTAATGGACTGGAAAATACTTTATCATGTTCAGATGATTCAAATACATCCTCCTGCTTCTTTCAAGATACAAAACAGAAATATTGAATAAACATATATCTCATTAAAAGTTCTGCCACCCCCCTGAGCACCAGAATTTTATTATAGCTATTATTCAGAACCTACCTTCTTCCAGCTAGTCAGATTTTGCTCTTTTACTGCCTTAATTTTCTACACCCTATAACTTCCCCTCCTGGTTGATAGCTGTTGCTTCCCTTTTCTGTTTACTAAATATTGCCTTTTAATTTCTGTCTTGAAGTCTTTTGTTGAGCCTGGAAGGGTTATAACTAATGTTGTCCCCTCTTTTCGATGTGCATTTGTACTTCAGTTATTTATAAGGAGCTCCCAAGTTTCATCTGTGGTTTTTCTAACACTTTTTATATATTTCCCTTCTTTATGTTTTTTTTCCCTTATCAAGGAAATCAGGTGTATATATCTGTTTTGACTGATGAAATTTACCAGGATGGTGAAGAGGTGACACTGACCTGTGTCTGCCTTGTCTGGTGTGTACACTGACCCGGATTTCATGTCTTAGTGCTGGAGTGTTCACAACACTCAGTGGAAAAATGTGTAAATGGATCTACAGAGTAAATGGTGTGGCTTGAGGCAAGAGATTACAATTCTGGGCAGATCCTCCTCCTTCCAGCTAAAATGTGCTTGTTGAGGTCCACACAGCTCTGGTCATGAAACATGGCGTGGTGAAACATGGTGCTGTGAAGTTCTTGTACTTAGATTAGATTCATAAATTAATTTGGAAGATGATTTTTGGGTTGTTTATATCAGTTCATAGATATCTATATATTTATATATCAATATATCTATATATCTATCTATATCTACCTCTGTATATATATGTGTATGTATATGTCTACACAGGCTTATTTCATGGGGCAACCAACAATTTTCAGTATGCTGATTAAATCCTTTATTTTCCATGGAAATAATTCAAACATTTCTTACCCCTGAAAGTTTTGAGCATGGATTTAACTTTTTTTTACTGTTAAAAAAATCTATTATGGCTTCAAATCATGTATATGTTTTATTCCTGGCTAGCTGAGACTTACCACATTTATTTTTAACAAAGGATTTGTCTTGCACTGAGCATGGAAGCAGTGCATTACCCACTTAACCTGCTTCTTGTAAGCTTTAGATGAGGTGTGTGTGCTGTGATGTCTATGAGGAATTGGCCAGCATATGATGGTTTGGCTCTCAATCAGCCATGGACCATTGATTTCATTTTTTTTTGCTTGTAAATAGGAATGTCATTGCCTTCAGTAGGGCATCAGCTTGCTTAGTAGCTACCAGTGTAATCTTCCTATACTTGCTGCTGCCATCCTTCTTTCTTACATTCCTGCTATTGTTATTTATGGTCAGCAACTATCTTATTAGCTTGTTAGAATAGGGGGTTTATCTTCCTGTGTGTTTGTAAAGCACCTGCAGTGACAAGGACCACGGTTCTGACATGCTGCATAAATAACAGCAGGATCCCTTGCTGTTGGGATCACAGATATTGCTGAAGGCCTTCAAAAGGAGGCTGAGGGGCAACATCATTATTTCCTGCAGCTTCATGAGGGAGGAAGTGGAGAGGGAGGGGCTGATTTCTTCTCCCCGTTATCCAGTTTTGAGGATGCATGGGAATGGTTCAAAGCTGCCCTTGGGGAGGTTTGGATTGGGAAAGAATTTATTTACTGAGGGGGTAGTGAGACACTGGAACAGGCTTCCTAGAGAGTGTTTGAGGCATTTGGACAATGCCCTTAGTAACATACTTTAACTTGGTCAGCCCTTAATTAGTTAGGCAGTCAGATTCCATGATTTTTTAGAACCCCTCCAACAGAAATAGTCAATCTATTCTATTCTATTCTATTCTATTCTATTCTATTCTATTCTATTCTATTCTATTCTATTCTATTCTATTCTATTCTATTCTATTCTATTCTTAATATAGACAAAAGCTGTATTTTGAAATTCATTCAATGGGTGGATTAGTCTCTGTTTTCTGAAAATAGTGAATCCTAAATCTGCTACTGATTCGAGCAAGATTTGGATCAAGTCCTGTAGGAATACACTGTATTAGCAAATGGCAGTGTTGGCCCACTGCAGGTTTCCTCCAGCCACTTGTTTAATGTGAGTTTTTTTCCATTAGAAGGGCCAAAGAAAAACACCTAACAGCCATCAGAGACCTTTTCAGCTTTCTTTGCAGACGTGTCAGAAACACCATTTCCTCTTTTAATCTCTCCATGGTGTGACCTAGAGAACAAAGTGCAGTAGTGGTCTTTGCACAGGTCTGACCCTACATCTCCCAACAATACCAGGAGCCCTCTTCCTACCTGTTCTCCAGCTGTCCAATACCTGACACCTGCCTGTCTGTTTCTTTGCCATCAGGCACCTTGTCAGGAGAAAAATAACTCACAGCAGCACCTGTCTTACAAAGCCCTAAATCCCAGCAACTGAAATGTCTCAGAGTCTGTGATCTCTGAAAAGCTGAACAGGCATTGTTAAAAACTAACCAAATTTGTTATAAACTACTAGTTTGATGTTCAGCTGCTTTGAGGAGTGTGTTATTGACTTTGGAAGGTCTCTGAATTTTGCAAATCTCACAAAGTATTTCTGAGTCCCACTATATGCCTACAAATCTCAAAACAGTTTCACCAATTAAGTCAATGAATCCCGAATGAAAAACTCAAACACTTTCACTTGCAAATCCTGACTTTCTTTCTACAATTCAAGGATAAGAAGGGATTTTCAAAACCTGTACTGTCAAGTACTGAAGCAATTTTGATTCTCAATATGCCTTGTGGCTATGTTTGAAAGAATGAGCAAGGAAAAATTTGCTGACATGATGTCAAAAATCTAAAGGGTAAAATTCTTCCAGATGAAAGGAGAAGAAACAGAGAAGGAAGACAAACATTGCTCATGAGGGTTTTTCCTCACAATGATGTCCTCTCCTTGGTTAGGTCCAGATCAAGGAATAATATATAGATCTCTTCAAAACTGCTAAACAAATGTTGTTTTCCCCCACAAACTGATTTAGAGTAGAATAGATTAGAGTATATTGGAATAGAATAGTTGCAGTTGGAAGGGATCTGCAACAGCCATGTAATACAACTGCCTGGACAGTTTGGGGTTGAATAAATGTTTAAACTTATTATTGTTAAGGGCAGTGTCTCTCAGACATAGCAGAAAGGATGTTAAGCACCATAGCTTGGGGTGTTTTTGTTCTAAATCTCTGAAACATAGCCTCAAAGAATCTCTAAATATGAATTTTGAATTGCAGAAAATTTATTTTTCCCAAATTATCACTAATTTGAATGACATTAGTATGCAGCTTTCAGTTCAGTTTTAGACTCAATGGTAATTGCTGTGTATTTTGGTAAATATGTATTTAATTGTGCATACACCTTGGCCTATTTCAAATCTTTTTTATTGCTTAACTTCTTGAAAATTTTCTAAGCTTTCAATTAGTAGACAGTTCATAAAAAGGGAAGAAAATTTTTATCTGTTCTCTTGGATTTGCCTGAAAATCATGGAAAGATTTTATGTATCTCTAATTTTATGAGTTCAAAGTGCAGCTATCCATATGTTTTAAGGTATATTCAGTATGGACATGTACTATTCATTTTAAGTTGTGTAATGATGCCACAGAATCCATAGAACTGTGTCCAGATAATTTCCTCAATGTGTTCAATCCAAAACTCAGCTGACCTTATATGTTTACATTTAATTTGATAAATTGATCATAATTTGAACTTAACTGGAAAAATGTACAAATTCTTAAAACAGAAGACCTTCAGTATGATTTATTCTGACCACACCCAATCAACCAACACAGGTTGAATGATGGATTTCAATGGCAGATTTTAATGGAATGAATGAATCACATCAGAATACTACTAAGTGTTGAATAAATTTATTTGGTCACAGATACACCCTCAAATTATTTATCCCATGCTTTGCACATAATTTTGAAAACTCCAGTCCTCAAGCCATTGGGTTCTGACATGTTGTGGACACTTTACATGAAATCTGTATTTTGTTCTCCAGCAGTGAAATTTTTACATTTTACTTTTGTTATTCTCACAGCACTGGACCCTTATCAATGTACACAAAATCTGAGCAGTGTAGAGATGGTTTTGCCAAAACCCTAAATCCCTGAGAAACATCAAGTGTCTTCCCAATCTCACAGTGGAGATGTTAGGTACTGATGATTTTATTCAGTGAATCATTCTGCCATGTTGTGATGACATACAGGATGAATCATTCCAGTAAACCAAGCCAGAGGTGTGCAGCACTGCTGGTTAACTTAAAGGAATTTCTAGCTATTCAGAGAACATTTGTTATCACACCTGAAATTCTGTAGGCTATTAGGCAGCAGTGCTTCACACTGGTGATGCAGGGGGATAGGTCTTTATATTAACTGCTCAAACAGGGCCATCCCAGAGCACATTGCACAGGACTGTATTCAGACAGCTCTGGAATATCTCCAGTGAGGCAGCCTCTCTGGACAATCTGCTCCAGTGTTTGGTCACTGCACAGGACAGAAATTCTTTCTCGTGTTCAGGTGGAGCTTCCTGGACATAGTTACTGCCCTTTGTGTCTCGTCCTGTTCCTTATCACCACTGAGCAGAGCCTGATCCCTCCTCTGGCACCTCCTTAAGATGCTGATAGACACTGATGAGATCCCCTCTCAGTTGTCTCTTAGGGCTGAACACACCTGCCTCTGTCCTTCCCCATAAGAATTGCTCCTGTTCCTTCCTCATCTTTTTCACCCTCTGCTGGACCTGCTCCAGGAGTTCCATTTCTCTCCTGCTCTGAGGAGCCCAGAACTGGACACAGCATTCCAGATACAGCCTCACTAAGGGCTGGATTAGAGGGGCAGGATTGAAGCATAAACTTTCAAAAGAAATCAATTTTATTTCCTTATACTCCATCACCTACCAATTTGATAAATCTTAAAAATATTCCTTTAGGGAAGGGAGTAATTTAGTCTTGTAAAAGCATTTATTTCCTGGTATTACACAATAATCTTCAAGCAGTCTTAGCAAGATTAAATAAATTTTATTTTTAATAATGAATGACTAAGTACTAACATGGCAAAAATCAAGGTAACTGATGTATTATTCAAGTACATGGTTTATAGCCATTTGAAGCCCATCAGCTTATTGATCTTATCTAGCTCAATAGCTTTGGATCAAACTACAGTATTTACAGGAGCTTTTATTTGCCAGGCACTTAGAAACAAGTTCAGATAAGAATTTGCAAGTGCCATGAATGTTCAGCCTACTGATAAATTTAAATGTACAGACAATGCATAAACAAACATTTATAGGTCAATGTTTATCATGTTACATAAAGCAACTTTGTGGAATTTTTTGTTAATAGATTTTTCATCACAGCTATACCATTTAAAAAATGCTTTTACTTACTGCCTAATATCCAAACCGGCAGGGAATTAAACAGCAGTAGCAAAACAAAATGTTATTTGATTAGAGCAAATTATTTTCTAAGAATGTTTTCATGTTGCTGCAATGTTCCTACTGCTGTAATATTATGCCAAAAATATAAGACTGAAAAAGAGTTTTACTGAACAGCATTAGATGGCAGTCTTGGATGTGTTGTACAATGAGCATCTAATGTGCCAAAATTCAGAGAAATGGTATGCTGGATTAAAAGCTGCTTCTGCAGTTGTATTTGGCATCCTTGTTTAAATGGGTTTAGATCCCATAACTTCTCTCATCTGTCACAATCATAAAGCTCTGGTCTGAATAGCACAAAAGGAAGCATTAGAAAAGAAATCTTCAGACACATTAAAAAAGTATTCTTTAGAATAATAAGGATACTTTACTATTATTATTATTGTTGTTATTATTATTATTGGTATTGTTATTTGAGCAAATGTCTATAGGTACTTTTCATGGGCTTTTCTCTCATTTTCTTTACTTTTTGCAAAGAGATTCTTTTCAGGCCTTCAGAAACTTTTCTGCTACAGCCCCTTAGAAAACCCTATAAATATTGGTTGTGTTGCATCAGCCCATAGAAACTGTCTGTTTACTTTGAAATTATTTCCTTCAAAGTTGTTCATAGCCCCCAGTCCTATCACAGAACAAAAGGACATTCAGAATACAGATTAAGGCATCAAAGGCAGCCTCACACTGCATTTCTGTGTGTGTAGATTCCTCTAGTTACAGCTGCTGCCAATGTCTTTAGCATCTGGTCATCACATATGGTTTCTGGTCCTGGATCTTTTTTCTTGGCTGGTGCCCTTGCAGTAAGGATTTTGAAAGCTGGTGGACTGTCAAGCTTGGATTCTGGAATTTGGTTGTTCATGTAGTATGTTCAGGACTCAAAGTAGTGAATTCATCTATTCTGCCCATTCTTTGATGCAATTAAAGATCAGTGTGTGAATCATTCATTCCTTTTTCATATTTTTCATTTTCATGAATTTCCTGCAGAAAAGTGTTTCTAGAAAATGCTGTCAGAAGCAGAGTTTGTGATATGACTACAGAGGTCATATTTATGGGTCTAGAAGGGTCAGATTGTCACCATCAGTTAGTGACTCAATGCTTTGTGCATTGGAATCATGGAATGATTTGGGTTGAAAAGACCTTAAAGATTGTCTAGTTCCAAACCCCTGCCATGAGCACAAAACAAATACAAATCAGAAGTAAAGTTTTAAAGTGCATCTCATCATGAACAGGTTTAACAGTGGAGTGGATTCCAACTGTATGATCTGGACATTCCACTGATGAAATTCAAGTGGACAATGAACTCCACCTCACACGTGATGTGGTCAAACTTCTGTCCTTTGGACCAGACTCAATACTCAACAGAGTTGACTGCACAAGTAAAAGAAGACGAGAAAAGAATTGCAAATTTATCACAATGAACTTGATTCACAAAAAAACCACAAAACAACCAAAACGAAAAAGCAAACAAAAAAAAAAACCCACAAAAACCCTCTAAATCTATATTTGGCCCAAAAAAAATTTATTTATTTTATTATTGTTTCACTAGTATTTAAAACTATAAGTAATAGTATCTCCTAACACCTATGCAGAGCTCAGTAAGTCTCACAGTGCTTTACAAAACAGGTTTCTGTCATTATTCCTACCATTCCTATTTCTTCTACAGGAAGTAATCAGGCACAGGAAAGATTAAATGACTTCAGAAAAGTGTCCTTGTAGGCCTCTATTAGAGTACACACCAAACCCAAGACCAGTGCAATTACAGCCCACTGCACTGCCTGCTAGGCCACAATCTCATATGGCACAACCCATTTGCCTTGGCCAGCCAAAAGAAAATTCAATATTATTAGCATTTAATAATTTTTCATGTTAGTTGAGTAAATATTACTTGTATGGGTCAGTCTGTGATGTTACAAAACACAGTGTAAATCTGCATTAAGAAACCCAAATCCAGCTGCATCCTGGAAGTGTAGGATCATGGATTTATTGGATTGGAAGGGTCCTTCAAAGTTCAGCTGGTACGAGTCCCCAATAATGAGCAGGGACATCTTCAGCTAGTTCAGTCTGCTCAGAGTTTTTTCCAACCTGACCTTGACTATTTCTAGCGAAGATTGAGGCAAAAATGTTGTTGAGCATCTCAACATTCCTCTTGTCTGCTGTTACCAGTTTTCCAGGCTTGTTCTTCAGGGAAGAACACTGTTTGGCCTTCCTGTTCTGGCTGACATATCATTAGAAGCCCTTTTAACTATTCTTTGGGTGCCTTGCCAACTCCAGCTCCAGTACTGCATGTTTTTCAGACAGAGTAGTTTTTTTTTAACTTGTCAAAGAAATTCATAGTATCGCTGAAACTCTAAAGCTTTCTGAATTTTCTTTGGTTTGTTTCTTTTTTCCTTTTTGTGTTATTCTCCTCCTTACTATATTATCAAATAGTTTCATGTATTTGTCATGTTCCAGTGCTCTGCAATGGTTTGTACAAACTGCACTTTAGAATATTTTGCCATAGATACAAAAATAAATAAAACATTTCAGCTCTGAAATAAAGCATTCTCAGAGTACCTGCTCACTATGAAAATAAAGGTAAGACTCTTCCTAGGACAGTCAACTTTTCAAATGACTGAAAATCCTGGATTACATGAAAAACAGCATCTAATTTTAGTGCAGCTGTCCTTTCATGTGATTTTAGGCATATAAATAAATAATAAGGGAAGTTGAGAAGGGGAAATTCTTGGTCAATGATACAGCAATTAGGTCAATCTGAGCATATAGGAGAACTGGACAATAGAAAAGGGGATCAGAAAACATAAAAGCTTAGCAAATTGTCAATAAGCTATGCAGTAACAGTATTTTTGTGCTGACTGACCAATAGTTTAAAGAAGGTCACTTAAAACAGAATTTCAGTCTTCTTTCACATGTGGCTTTACTGTCCATACAGGTGTGAGAATTTCTGAGCTACGCTTAATTTTAAGGTGTTTATTTTATTCTGCTTTTAGATTTCTGATTTAAGCTTGCTAGAGGGATCACATGCAAATAAATAAATACCATTTTTGTCTAAGTTTTACACATGTAAAAACCTGCTCAAGGAGTAAAGATGGGAAATGATTTTTCCTTTCCTACACCCAAACAACTGTCCAAGTAATGTTTCTCATAAAGTGCTGTTGTCAGTTTTAACATTTGATGTGCACATTTGCCTAAACCCATCTGCTGTGAATAGACAAACTAAAGGATTTCTGGGCATGACTAGTCTTATTGTAAAGCAGACTTTTACATCAGATGGGTAGAATCAGATTCTTAAAGTTCCTTTTTGTCCACCTCTATTAATAGCAAGGTTTCGTTGTCTCAAACCCCAAACCTGCATGACAGCTGATGTGCAATGAGATTAATTCACATGAGTGACCTAACCCTGGAGCTACAGTGGGATATCATGGCTATTTCTGGACCAAAATAAATCCATTATGTACCCAAAGCTTTTTTACTAGTCAAAATTGGTGTATTCTCATGAAGGAAATTTTAGTTTTAATGAACTTTTCAATGTATTTTTTTTTCTTTTATTTAATCAAAAGAATTGTTTAACAACTCTTCCAACAAGTATAAAAACATGAGACTGACTCATCCTTAATAGAATTCTTGTCTCCAGTGCATAATTACACTGTGATTCTGTGTGTTCTGTATAACTGTGAGGAGGATGGCATAGTCCTATGAATGAAGAATATTCACATACATAGATACAATTTGGTTAGGGTGGAGCACTTCTTTTATTCCCTAATTACAAATTTCACTTTCAGCAAATAAATATATTTAGAGAAATATTTTTTTTTCCTTTAAAAAGCAACCATTAATAAAAAAGATAAATTATTTTGTTTTCAGCTATTACTGAAATATTTTGCTTTCCAATTGCTGTAAACAGAAAAGATTATATTTTTCAACAGCTGAAAATTCATAGCAAAAAGAAAGAATAAAAAGAGAGGGGAAACAGTATCTCTTAAATTACAGCTATTTTTACATTTTAAAAACTATTTATAAAAATTTAAATTAAGTCTAAATATAGTAACTCTCTTTGTAAACTCTTCCAAGCCTTGGTAGTGCCCTGAAATTCTGTGGAAATGTCCATACTTTATATTTTCATAACACAGATAAACTGAATTGGAACTCAACTTAAAAATTAGTGCATATTATATAAGAGGAAGATTAAAACGCTAAACTAGCTGATTTAAGTTATGCTTAGTTGACAAATTAGACCATAAAATGTTGAAAATTGAGCTTAACCTCAAAAGGAGCCAAACCAGATTCAAAGAATGGTCCATGAGCTCCAGGCAATGGAGCATCTGAAAATCAAATTGTGTCCAAATAACATCTTTTTATTTGCTTGTTTGTTTGTCCTTTCATAATTCAATGCTTGAGTTTATGGGTTACAGCAAATGTCTGTATGCTCCTGTTTTCACTCAGATTTTGAACCAGGTAAATCTCATACTTACATATCTCAGAAAAAAGACAGTTAAGGGAGAAGGAAAGCCCATGTAAACACAGCATAGACTTAGATAATCCCCACAGATATGCTAAAGCCTTCCAGATTCATGAACGATAGAGTTTTGTAACAATTTTTCATTTGCATTGTATAAACTGCAATCTTTGCTTTGTTGGCAGAAACACTTTGTATTCATGAACTATGTTTAGTTTAGTACTGCTTAGAATTTCTTTTTTCCCTCTAAATGCCAATAGAATAAAAAGACAAAGCAGCAGTGTTAGACTAACATAACACAGCACACAAGTTTTATTTTAATTACTCATCCCTCTTGTAGGCATTATGTTTGCCCACCCAGCTACCTTCTGACTGTTTTACTTTGTACAGTCTTGTGGAGCAGCCAGAACAGCCACTGATATTTCAATGTGGTTCATAGTGGAAAAGGACAGATTACATATAAAACAACAGCAGTGTACTTGTCAGGGACAAACAGTTATAGGTTCAGTTCTTGTCCATAATGAGTTTTAAGATGTAAAATAAAAACTCATGAGTATAAGAGGTTTGCAAATATATAAAATAATTTTCCAGTTTCGTGAAAGCCAAAGGACACATTTTTAAATTGACATTCTGATAAATTTGGAACAGGTGCTTAAAATGTATTATGACTGTGTTTGAAATGCCACCATTAACTTCTCCTTTGAAAGCACAACATAAATGTTTGCTGGGAAAAAAATCTCTCTGTGTTTGGTAGGCTCAGTGTTTTCACACTGATAATCTCTAAATTGAGGACCCTAAATAAGATATCAATTTTCATAAGTCACATTACTAGAAAATGCTAAACTATTTGAAAATGTTAAACAATTCCAGCTCTTGCTGACTCACCTGAGAGTGCCTGTGTAGCAAACACATCACACAGGAGAGTGGGAGCCACCTGAGCATTTCCATCTGCTACCAAACACTGGATGTGCTTTAAAACCTGGCTGGGACAGAAAATAATGGTGAAGATGTGGTAATAAGACTCAAATTAACTCAGATCAGAATTGAATGTCAAGCTCAAGCTTTAATGCAAGAGACCTATTTCTATTAATTCAGTAGTATTTTAAACACTCGGATGGCACCCTGCTTTATATTAGATGTGTGCTTCAAATATTTTGTGATTTTAAGTAGTTCATTGGTAAGGCTGGATCTACTCCTGTATTGCTTGAAACATATATTCCACTGAAGAGCTTAGATCTGTTATTGACAATGATGAGCAAAAAAGTGTGAAGAACAGGTTATTTCTGCCAACAGGAATATCTCATTCAACATAAACCACTTGTCTTTGTTTTTTGTTTTATTTTTGGTTGCAATTATTTTTCCAAGCCTATTCAAATATCAAGACATTCATGTTGACCTTTATTTTTTTGGCAAATAATTTCATGTGTTGGCTAAATCTGATCCTGTTTGGAAATTGCCTTCAATCTTCTGCTTTCAGTGCATTTAAATTCACCTCCCAATAAGCTATTTACTCTTCTGAAACCTAGGGCACCGAAAGTAATAAAAAGATGATTGACTAATGCCCACAGGTGGAACTGCAAAATAGTTAGGCTGTATTTGAGTCAGATAGATACCTGTTCCATAACAAAAACACCTCTCATTGCATATAAATCTGTGACACAGAAGACTTAATGAACATAATAACTTGGAAAATTGTTTATAAATCTTTTGATTCCACTGTGAGTAATGTTATGTCAAAGGTGAATTTAAGCAGTGAGGTGGAAAAATAACAAATAATAGAGGGGCTAAGATGATGTTTTCTGGAACGTTTTTCACACATAGATTTCAATATTTGTTGCAGAAGGCCACAGGTAACCAACTGATTTTTAGACACTACTTGCAAGAGCAGTAAGTTGACTAAAGTCACATAGGAAACTAAGAATAGAAATGTGAATAAGGTTTTCCTCTCCTCCATTTAAGCCTTGAAGTCTCCATTCTGGCTTTCAAGGTAAAACTAACACTCATGTAATTATAGTCTTCCCAGAATTTGAAGTTAATGGAGCTTGGAGATTGGTCTCCCAGACCTCAGAATTGAGGCTGTAATGCCAGACTGTCACTTGTCTAACAACCCCTTTTCAGACCCACACTGAAGAAAACATCATAGATGAGAGAATAAAAAGATCATGATGCTTTTGCAGACTTGGGTGCTGCAGTCCAGTGTTCGGCAGTGGAATATTTTGGAATTTGGCAAGAGGTAGTGTTTTTCTAAGTTTCAGCAGGCATACCCTGATCCTATAACCCATGTAATTAAAAAGGTGTTATAATACCTTAACAGCTGTCTCATATGTTTATTATTCATTTAACATTATACCTACCCCAGTACTTTATCCCCTACAGAAAGCAAGCTCCTGTTGGAAAAATGCTGATGTGTAGATTGAGTGACACACAGGAGCTTTTGCTATTGAGTGACCTCTTGACACCCAGTAATGAAACTAGTCTTCAGTGTTTGCACAAAAAGAACATTCAATTTTCTGGGAAATGTCAGTATGATTATTTTATTTTCATCTCTTTTAATTTTTTTTTTTTATTTATTTTTATTTTGCTCAGGGTTTATCGTCACTTAACTCCAATGTGTACATCAGGAGTTGTATTTTTAGATAACAATGAACAATTCTGGAAAAAAAAAAATTTTAAAAAAAAATATATATATATATTGAAGTGTTGACATTTTTTTCTTATCTTTTGAATGATTTTGCTTGCAGATAGAAATGGGGAGAAGGGAAGTTAGGAAAATGCATGCAAACAATAAATATGCCTCTCTAGTAGTCATAAACTGACATTTTGCATATGAAGAATGCCTAGCTATGTGTGCTATCAGGAGAAGGAACCCATCCTTGCAGCTCACAGGGGAAATCACAAATATGTGGCATCACAGCATTAAGGCTGTGCTCACACACAAACACCAAAACAAACCTCACTGCTAAGATCTACATAGAGCTATGAAAATGGGATTAGTCCCTCGTGGCAGTGGTGATTTTAGGAATGATTTCTCAGGACTCTTTAGCCATTCTTTGGGAATCTAATCATGAGGGTTAGAGTCTGCTCAAAGTAGGGGACTTTTCGTGTGACTGCTGAACCAAGAAAGGGAAGGGAAGTTTCAGGGAAGTTTCAGGGAAGGGAAGTTTCAGGGAAGTTTCAGGAAGTTTCAGGGAAGGGAACGGAAGTTTCAGGGAAGGGAAGTTTCAGGGAAGTTTCAGGGAAGGGAAGTTTCAGGGAAGGGAAGTTTCAGGAAATTTCAGGGAAAAGCAAGTTTCAGGGAAGGAAGTTTCAGGAAGTTTCAGGGAAGGGAAGGGAAGTTTCAGGAAGTTTCAGGAAGGGAAGTTTCAGGGAAGGGAAGTTTCAGGGAAGTTTCAGGGGAAGTTTCAGGGAAGTTTCAGGAAGGGAAGTTTCAAGGAAGGGAAGTTTCAGGAAGGGAAGGGAAGGAAGTTCAGGGAAGTTTCAGGGAAGTTTCAGGGAAGGAAGTTAGGGAAGGGAAGTTTCAGGGAAGGAAGGGAAGGGAAGGAAGGAAGGGAAGGGAAGGGAAGGGAAGGGAAGGGAGTTTCAGGGAAGGGAAGTTTCAGGGAAGGAAGGAAGGGAAGTTTCAGGGAAGTTTCAGGGAAGTTTCAGGGAAGGGAAGTTTCAGGGAAGGGAAGTTTCAGGGAAGTTTCAGGGAAGGAAGTTTCAGGAAGGAAGTTTCAGGGAAGTTTCAGGAAGTTTCAGGGAAGTTTCAGGGAAGTTTCAGGAAGTTTCAGGGAAGGGAAGGGAAGTTTCAGGAAGTTTCAGGAAGGGAAGGGAAGGGAAGGAAGGAAGGGAAGGAAGGGAAGGGAAGGGAAGGGAAGGGAAGGAAGGAAGGGAAGGAAGGGAAGGAAGGAAGGGAGGGAAGGGAAGGAAGGGAAGGGAAGGAAGGAAGGGAAGGGAAGGAAGGGAAGGGGGAAGGAAGGGAAGGGAAGGGAAGGGAAGGGAAGGGAAGGGAAGGGAAGGGAAGGGAAGGGAGAATAATTAAAACTATGTTTAGTTTAGGTTTGCTGCTTCCCATTGAAGAAAAATCTGAACTACGTAACTGCTCTGCAAAAAGTATCCCTAAGATAATTGCAAAAATGAAAGCTAAATGAAGTCTTGATTCATCATGGTCTGCTGGCAAAGGCAGGCCCCCTGGTGACAGAAAGAGTGAGTCCAAATTTCCATCAGGGAGATGAAGGAAACATCGCAAGTCTCTTGTCTGAGTGTCCACTATGCTGCACTTGTGGGAAGATTTTATCCTTTTTAGTTTCACTTATGGTGGTGTCCTACTATGTGCAAATTAAATGTTCATTAGCATTGAAACTATAAAAACAGGTGTCCCACTTCTAGTGCACATGTCCTGATTACCCTGATAAGGACCAATTCTCTTTGTCTCCAAAGAGTTTTAAACATTAAATGCAAAGTGGAACAGTACTAGCGGGAAGACCTGAGGAAGAATGACGTCTGAGCATCCTTGTGTCAAGTTCATTCTTCTGAGGAGCCAGACACCTGCATTCTAGCTTATTTCTCCAGGGGGATATGACGATTTTAATAAAATGGAGCAATGTCAGCAGGACACCCTGAACACATCCCTCCTTAATACAGTCTTTTACATAATATCTGTAGGATGTGCTCATTGAAGTGTCTTTGGGTGGGGGGGATATCTGCACTGAGAGATAACATTGGAACAGTTCAAGAACCAAATGGACTCAATCCTCTGCCATCTGCTCTGGGATGACCCTGCTTGAGCAGGGAGGTGGGATTAGATGATCCACTGAGGTCCCTTCCAAATGACATCAAATTAAAACAACATGGACTGAGGCCTTTCATTGCCTGTCTCCCTTGATTGCTCAGAGTTTGTACTTGTAGGCAAGATGTTGAAGATGAATCTGTGTGAGAACTGTACACTCATGAAGCCCACAGCCACTACTTCATCCACTGGATTTCATCTGAATGACTTACTCATCTTTCCTTCTGCGTGGCATCACTGGAAAATTGTACCTCACACTCACACTTTGAAGGTCTGTCCAGTTCCAAGACATTTCTGGTACTTTGAGCAGTTTCCTGATTTTGACCAAAGGTCATCTTGTCTGATATCTACTTAATATACCAACATACCTGAAATTCAGTGTAAAAAGAGCTGGAACAGGGTAGAAACTTAAACTGAAACAAATGACAACAGGTTATTTCTTGCAGTGATTATGTCAAAGCAAGGGATAATGGAAGGTGAATAAAGCAATCAAAAGAAAACATAACAGAGTTATAATTTCTGAATAAACAACCTCCCTGCTTTAAGGGTTGAGTAAGGGAATAAATATGCTTCCAATGGGAAAAGTATCCTTCCTAGCTCTGTGTTAATGACATCCAAGAGCAAACAAATAAGTGTGTTCAAGATTTAATTCAAGATAAGTTAAAGCTTGGCCACTGCTATAATCCTTATGAGAAGTATCCCATTAGCTGGAAAACATTGTAGGCTCAAAATTATGTGCATACATGTGTTTGTAAGAAGAAATGGATTCAAATGGATGGCAAACCAGGACCTGGTAGACAGCACCAGCAACTTCTTGTTTATTTCTCTGTGTTTCAGAAATAATACAGTGCCTTTACAGTATGACCCTGAATCATTGGAATCAGAGGGAATGTGACTAATAACTTCAGCACACAGAGAAATTCTCCATTAAGGGTTGATTAAAACTCATTCAAATTGCAAAACTCTTGTTAGCACCAAGTTTCACGCTGTCAGCAAATTGGTTGGGAAAATGCCCTTGGTTTCATTGTGATATTTCAATGTATTTCACAGAAAGACAATCAGAGAAGTACTCATGCATTCATCACAAACTGAGATTCTCAGCAATCCTAAGGGTTGTGTGGTGCTTGCTTTTGATGTGAAGCACACTTCACAAGCAGGAGCAAGATGCACAAGTCCAGGCCACACCAGTGCAAATGCTCTGATTTCACATCATCACCTCAGATTGTTTTGTTGCATCTTGCTAGTCAGGATAAAGGAAATAGAAAGTGCACAGAAATGCTGTTTTCTTTTGCACAGGGAGGGTAGAGTCCAGGCAAGACTGCATATCATAGTTTCATAACTTTAAATTAATTATTTTCACAATCCTCAGTGACTGACACTTCCATTGACACTCAGTTAACAGGAAAAAAGGCCGATTTCAATCCTGTGAGGCATTAAAAATTCAGAATTATCTACTACAATCTTGAAATGCCTTTCTACCATTTCATCTTTCCTATTTTTCTGACAAAGTTTTTAATCTTGTAAATGTTTCTTTTTTTGCACCTTAATTGATCTTCACTAACTTCTTTATGTAAAAATCAATGTATTTCCAATTCCAATTTCTCACAGGACAGGTGATCCCCTTCACCTGCTGTAGTTCATGTACACAATGAACATATGCATGATCTATGATTCACCCTCAGACACCCACCCCAAATGTGCTTTTAGTTTTGCTCGTGTTTATCATTGCAGTACCTCATTGTGGAAGATTACAAAGTCATTGCAGCACCTAATAAATTACTTTCTTCAATCCTAAATACTTGATTAAATTCTGAAGATCGAGGTAGAATTAGCTGCAAATTTGGGCCAGGATGCTCCAAGAGATCAAATTGAGATTTAATTGAAAGCTACTGGCACAGCACAAATTATAGGCATTCACCTCTTGATGTAACTCTTCTAGTGTATAATTATTTAAAATAAATTTGAGAGTTCATGTTGTTTAACCATTGCCATGCTAGTCAAAGCTACCTAGAGATGTATGGGAAGAAATGGCACACTGGGAACTTGATACCAAACAGATTGATATTGTTTATCTCTTGGAATCACAGATTATAAGGAAACACATTTATGGAAGAGTAAACAGTCAAAAAAATAAAGATCCTTCCCTGCTACAGATCGATACAGAGACCTTCATGGGATTTTGTACACTTACCTTTCAAGTGGGGAGAGGGGAAAGGGAAAATAGGAAATAGACACAAAGAGAAATTCTGTTCTTTGTTTTCCTTAATTCCAATAAATACTTGAGGCTCTGATGTTCCCTGTGCTAATATGCACAGATGACTTCACAATCCAGTATTCTCAGTATTGGAATCAACAAATCAAGATGCAGCTCCTGCTAAATGTATTATTCCCTGCTATACTCCTGCAGGTCGAGAGATGTCTTGCAAAGCTATTACACAAATCTGTTAAAAAAAAAAAAACTTATGATGTTCTTACCAAATTACCCACAGTTCCTTGATAGCCCCTGTGACTAAGACCATTGTCCTTTTTTCGTTTTGAAAAATCCACTAGGTTTTTATCATAACATATTGAAAAAGTTGAACTTGTTGATAGAATTGTTCTCTAAATTTTACCACACAAAGATCCTTAAATGAGAGAAGTCATAGAAAAATTATATTTAATATTTAAAAAAAAAAAATAAGCATATTTTTTCTTTTTGAATTTTTTTTTCTGCACAAGTTTTTTACTAAGCAATACTATTTAAGTTTTGGTCCTAATATTTGTAGGGTTTTGGGCTACAATGGTCCTGAACTCAAAGCTTGTGTGCTTTATTAAACTAAGCCTCTGCTTATAACAGGCAGACTATCCTTTGAGCCAGTGACTGCCTCTGTGCAGTGAACTGTGAGCTGGTGACTTCAGTTGTTTTACATCTGCTGGACCAATTTTGTTTGGTAAATATAGTTTCTATGTCATCTCTTAAATACAAGATGACAATTATACCACTGCATGCTAGAAAGAGTAAAGAGGGTCCAGGCTCTGCTGTCAAACTGGAGCTCATAATTCAAAATTATGTGATGAAAAAAGAATTGAAGGAAGAGTGCAAAATTCCCTGAGAGAGCAAAAGTTGGGTTGCACCTGTGAGAAGCTGGTCTCAGCAGCAATACAGTTTGGTGTGAAATCAGGAAAAGCCACCCAGGTTACACAGGGAGAAGTGGGACAGACCTGCAATACCCCCATTAGGAGTGGACAAACACCATTGGTTTGTGTTTGCTTTCAATTTCACCACTCCTAAGATGAGCAGGACATTTAGGAGTGCCTACCCAGGCCATTGCTGCTGTGCATGAATTCTGTGACAGCCCATAATGGAGATGTGAGGTGAATGCAATAAATGCTCGCTAATGAAAAAGGGATTGGATTCTGCTAAGCCTCTGCCAGCACAAGTCTGGAAAATATTAAGAGAAGTAATGAATTATAATTAAAAAAAAAAAAAATTCTTCTAATGAAACAAAATTAAAGGCTAAGCTGGCACTGCTGTATAGGAAAATAAGGTGTAGCAGTGTCAGCACCAGGACAGCTCATGCTTTGGGCAGTAGCAGGGTCAGGCATTCAGATCAGTCAGGCTCTCACATCCACACCCCAGGAAAAGTGCAGAGGTGAGAGGATGGGCCAGCCCCAGTGACAAGAGGCTTCAAAGTGCTCAGGGCAGGGCTGGCTGCTCACAAGCTGAGTCTGCAGCCTGAGCTTTGCTACCAACCCTTCCTTGTGCTGTTAAGAAAACCTTTCTCTCTCCCCCTTTCTATCCTAAAGCTGCCAAGAGTTACAGACTGCTGGATTCAATCATCAGAGTTTGTGTAGTCACACAAAAGTCAGAGAAATGACATTTTAGCAAGGTTTTGGAGCATGTAATACCCTTTAAGAATGAGCAGAAGAATGATGGTGGGTCCCTTATGTCCTTACTCCATGAAGAGCAGAGCTGCTCCAGTTTTTGTCCTATTTATTTAGTCACTTAAAATATGAGGAACCCAGGCATTCTTCTTCTGTCCTTACAGCACTGTAGTGTAGCATACCCTTAATCCTAAATAAATCCTTTTTATATGAAAGCAGATGTATAACTTACTATTCTAAGTATAGAAAAAACATCTACACAGATAATAAAATTATTATTTATAGTTTTGTGGTTTTAAATGCTTCAAATCTCCTATTAATTATGCTCAGGGACTACTGGATTATCATTTTTAACATGAACCTGATTTAATGCATTTAATAGTACCTGGCCTTGGACTTTTGACTCCTTAGGGAGAAAACCATAAACTTAATTGTATTTGAATCAGATTTAAATGGGAATTAGCAAGAATTTTATTCTTCTTGCTCAGTTACACAGCCTTGAATTCTTGCAGAAAGGCTTTAAGTAGAGGCTACAATTCCCACAGAGTTCTGTGATGCAGGATAAGGCCCTCACAGTATTTCTGGGACTGAGTTAAAAAAAAAAAAAAAAAAACAAACACATACCCAAAGCACATCCACAAATCCTTGCCTGAAACTCCTACTTTCCTTAAGTAAGTGAATAATGCATCTAGAAAAAATAAATTCTTTTAGAGGAAATGATGATATAAAAGATAGATTCACATAGAAATAAATTGTTATATCCCATGTTTCTTTTGTGAGAGAAACCTATTACCAGAAGACCTGTAATGCAATACATCTCTCTCTTGAAACTCTGATCATGGCAGCAAAAGGGAAATATAAGTAAAAACATAAATTTTGGTGAGAACTCTGGTAAATCCTACTGAATGATTATACAAGGAGAACAAAAGGCTTGCAAATTTCAGCTATTTCAATTTAATGTAAGCAGATTGATGAAAAAATGAAACTGTGTTCTACATCTGTGGAGATAATACAGTCCTGATCCCAGAAGCCTCTGATTCCTCATTTAAATTAAACCAGTCCAGTCTTGGATGTCATTGCACTGTTTGTTTCCAGCATAATGGGAAATGGTTCCCATGGCTCTCGTGTGATGCAGATCAAACTGGAGGGTCTATGAGTGACTCCATCATCCAGATTTCTTTTGGCAGCTCTTAGAAGGTCCCAGTGGAAGTTCCCCTGCTGATTACAGCCACATCTATGCAGCCACATTGAGTGAATATTCCAAATGACTCACCAGACACAGAGGTTGCAGGCAGAGAGGAGGTTTATGTTATTTCAAGACATAATTTATAATTTTCATAACAGAAGTTACAGAATTATCAGTGATAAGGGACACTATTTTAAGTTTGGGAGGACTTTCAACTGGGATATATACAAGGCCTGGCCTTACTTAACTTCTTCATCAATGATCTGAAGGAGGGAGAAGCAATGAGTTAAACATAATCACTACCTCTGTGAAAATGAGAGTTACTGTCAACTCTAGCAAGGACAGAGGCACAGTGGAAAGAGACCAAAAGGACATGAAGATATGATGGAAAAAGATATGATTTTCAGGCTCGAGAGAGGAAGAGAAGAAATAATCCAAAATTGCCTGCAATAGAGAAACAGCCACAAAATAGGATTAAAAAGTATAAAAAGAGTTTGCAATATTATGTGTGAGAAAAATAACAATAGTAATACTAGAAGCAAAATTGAGCAGAGGCATATTTTGCTTAGCTGAGCTAGAAATGTTGTTCAAATATCCAAATCTTGAATATTTTGTGCTTTATAAATGTTATTGTCTGGATAGAGCTGAAGTCTTCCCTCCTTTCCTTCCTTTTTTTTCCTTTCCTCACTCCCTATCTCTCTCACTTTCATAATTTCTACTTTTTCTTTCCTTCCTCCCTTTGTCCCACATAGCCTGCTGATCCTTGCACAGTGTTTTTCCTCCTCCCAACATTAACACATTCTCACTTTCAGCATGGAAAGTGTGCAATCTACCTGTTTTCTCTCAAGCTGGGTAGCATGACAAAGGTCCTGTGACAGAAAGTGGAATCACTTGGGGAGTGCAGTGAAATGTCTCAAAACACTGTCAGAGAAGGAATTTCCCCTAAGATAAGCCTGCACAACAGGAAGGTGCTAAAATTCCTGGTCTAAGCAGAGGTGAAGGTTTGGAATTAGCACACCAGTGAGATCCTCCTGTGATGAAAACAGATTGTACCAACAGGAAGCCAGGCTTGGGGAGTCAGCTCTGGGTACCCTACCCAGACAAAAATTCCCTCCGTGGTGAACTGTGAAAAAAGAAATTCCTTATAGATGTGCTAGAGCAAGCTGTGGGAATGGCACCTACACCCTGTGGATGTCTGGGACCTGGACTCTGTAAAAGTGGTACCTCCAGAAGAACACTCTGGAACATGTGGGAAAGCCAGAAGAAGAGGAGAAATGGGATGCTGTTGGAACCCATGTGGTCATGATATCTTTATTTAATCTCACTCTCTTCTTCCTCACCTCTTTTTCTGTTTCTATCTCTCTGCCTCATATTTGCTGTTAAATAAAATCTGTATTATTGACTTTGGCCTATGGTCTTGTTTGCACTTTAGTTCTGGCAGAGGCATTTCTTAATAATCAGGTCCTTACAGAGGGGTCTCCCTTTTCCTGGGTCAATAGTTTTCTGCCACACCTGCTGCTGAAGAAGTGGGTAGTGGCATCCCCTCCCCTCAAGTGCTGCAATCTTGACTTAACAGAATTTAATCTTCAAAGCAACAAACAAAATTGACTGAATCTTTCCCAGGACACATGAGCAAGATTGAAATTCAAGCCAGGTGTCCAGTGGGAAGTCCACTCTGGGAAGCTGTGGGTCCTTTCTAAGTCATGTGCCTCATTATAAAAGGGTTTCTGATAATTTATGTCATCTCTGTTGGGTTTCAATGCCCAATTTTGGGCATCTGAATCCCAGCAAAGGAGTAATAAATTATTTCAAGCAGCAAATATGTCTAGAAATACCATGTGAGGATAGACAGTGGAAGAGTTTTAGACACCTTTGTTTTTTATATAAGTTAAATAGCATCTCCATAGGGGTGGTTTTTCTTTTTCCCTTTTGAACTTCAGTCACTGAATGCCCTCATGCTTTCATTTCATATTTTGAAGCATTACTCTGACTCTTCTTTTAGTCTGTCTTTCCATTAGATTCAGCAAGCATTGGCTCAGGTCTGTTTGTCTTTAATTCGACCTTGAATATACTTTGTGGGATAGATGGCAGGTGATTATCTCTCAGTAGAACCCCTCTAATTGAAGGATATATTTGGCTGAGGAGATAACTGTGAATATAAGAATGAGACTGAGAATTTTTGTGAAAAAGACATTCCCAACTATGCGGCTTTAAAATATCAGAAACTATCATCTGCAGGTAAGTTCAGGGGACAGTAAATACAGAAAGATATTTCTAACATTTAAACATAAACAGCATTTCTTAGTGATTTCTCACTGATTACATCTCATCATATAAAGCTAGAATTTGCCAGGACAGAATAGAATTAAATTATATACACATGTTCTGGCATTTTTATGAGAGAGAAAACCAAGAGCTGTCACTGTCAAATTAAACATGAAGTGCTAGGAATTAGGAAAATATATACATATGCAAATAAAACCCCAAATACATATACATACTTACTTTTTAACATCTTTTTTCTTAAAGAAGTTCTCAAAACACAATGTATTACTCTGCAGTCACCCTAAAAGTGTTGCAGAAGACCAAATTTCTTAATAGCGTTATGTTCAATTACAATGACCCACCCAAAAATCCTGAATTTTATTAGTCAACTGAATTTACCATGCTGCACTAAGATTTTATGAAATTAAGACTCCTCTCTTCATAAAAATATCCTTAGAACAGCAGAATTCATTTTTAAATTATCAAATATTTTATTTTTAGTAAAACTGATGCAATACCCTGGTTTGACTGGTTTGAAGTAGTAATTGCTAAATTCTTTGGATCGACTGCTGTTGATCACTGGAAACTTTTTTCAGGACTATCTGAATAACTCAAATGTGATTAGAATAATTGAGGAAAAAAGTGTGTGACTATGTGCTACATTTCTCTAATTATTTTACAAGGGCAAACCCACAGCATAATTATTACAGAGTGGCTTTCAGAAATAGCTTTATTACTTTTTAATTTCTTCCTATTGGGAGGAGTCACTGTCATTGAGATTTGTGTTAGGTGGCCTCCAAATTCTGAGTCCAAGAGGTCACCAAGTCCTGGTAAAGAAGAGTTTAAACAACAACAAAAAAGGAACAGCCACAAAGAGCAAACAAAGCTGTCAGAACTCCGTGTTACTGATGGTGTGCAGTCTGCTCAAGTCCTGTTAAACTGAGCAAAAGCAAAATTTGGAGACTTTTTGGATCAAGTGGGACCCTATCAGGTGGATCTGCATTACCATTTAGTCCACTGGAGCAAGATCATCTTTTTAAAGTTGTGACAGGCACTGTTTTCACAGCCAAGCAAAATTTTCCTTGAGTGTTGGTTTAAGACATTCCTGTGGGAATTTTTAATGAGTACTACTACATTTATAAGGCTCAGTCTGAAGCTTCATATCCATGAACAGTTGAAATAAATTGGGAATTTGAAATTGGGATATTTGTAAGAAAAGCATCAGTGTTTAAAAATAAACCATATCTTTAGTTTTGACTCGCCTAATTTAAATAAATCGTTAGCTAAGTTTCTATTTATGTCTCAGTTTTGACTGCTAAAGTAGATATTTATCACTTGGTTTTTAAATTGGTTTTTTAATTTACTTGGCATTTAATATAATATAGAGGGGGAGTTCTTTGCTCTATGTATTTTTGTTTGGTTTTTTTTGTTTTCATTTAGTTTTTTTTTTTTTAATTTGGTATGAAATTTTAAATATATCTTTAATAATATAAAGTAGATTCTGACACTTGTTGTTTACCTCAGTGTGTAAACTCCATCACAATTCAAACACAGAAATACTGCAAAACCAACAGATGCAGTCCATGGAGTCACCCTTATTTTCTATGCCAGAGTACTTCTACAATGAAGAAAATCAAAATCCTTCCTCTAAGATTTATTGTTCCATCAGAAGTCTGTGTTTGAAGGAAGCAGCATTATTTTTTGGACACATTTCTTAATTGTTGATTTTGCTTTCTAAATCAGGGTTTGGAGTTCTTGCTGATCAAATTTTAGGTCTTATATGTATAAAACTTCCTAATAACTCATAAATTGTTGAGAATTAGGATCCACCTGCTGCAGCTGAGACATCTTAACAATATGTTATATACCTGAGTTTGAGCCTATACAAGGAAAGGACATAATGGGCAGAAAAAGGGAGTAATAAAATGTACCCTAGTATTCTAAAACTGGAGGTGAGACAGATTTTATGAATCATCCTCTGAAAATGCCTGTTTTTCAATACTGACTATCATGACAGGTCAGGGTGACCTGCTCAGATGTAGTTATTTATTTTTTAGCTTTCCAGATATTAGGCAAGATGAACTGCACGTTAAATGACTAGCATGGATTTTTAACATTTTTTGGATTGTCAGAATTCTAAAAATAAGAGTTTTGAATACAAATGCAGCCCTAACAAATTTCCTGAAAACTTGTTACTGCAGACTCTGAATAAAATCAACACCTCTGATAATAATAAGTTATTCACTTGGATTCACACTCTTGATAAAGATCAGTACAGCCTATGCAAAACCTGTCAGTACCTAGAATAGCAGAGTTGTGGGAATTTTTAGAGCTGATTAGTCATTACATACAAGCACTAAAATAAAAGTTGCAATTTTGTTGACTTTTTTATCATGTTTGTACTTTTTTTTTTTTTTTTTTTTTTTAGCAGACTATATAAAACTATGAAAACGTGGAGGTTGAAACAAATGTTAAATTTACTGCTTCAATAATAACTCTCTTCCTGGACAAGAAGGAGGAATTATAACTGTACTGAATTCCTGGATTAGGCTGTGTTAGTTCTAGAGTCATAATTTAACTTTCAATATTTACCTGAAATTCTTGCCTTATTTTAGTCTGGTACATACCAAATAAGACACCAGTACAATTGTGACATTTAACAGTCTTTAATGTAATGAATTAGTTCTTTTTAGCCAACTTAATGGCGGCAATAACTCAAATTTTAAAAGCAGTTTTATAAAGTCCTCCCTTGTTAAAGCCACAGATGCAGATAATGAAGTAATTCTTAAATCAGATCATTTGAGATACTTTGAAAATATTCTTGGGCCACACACCACTGCCTTTACTTATGCAAGAATACCACAATTCTCATACTTTTACCATTCCACTTTGCAGTGCCAATAAACACATCTCCCCTACCAAACAACTCCATCCTTCTCTCCACATTAATTTTTGCACTTGGTCAAAAACATTCCCCGACAATGAAATTATCAAGTAAACTCCATGGTGCCAAAATTTATCATGAAGTATCATTTTCTTGAGAAGCATAGGGGGGAGAATGGGGAGTGAACACAGGAGTGATGGGTTGTCTTCATGCAGGCATTTCACTCTCAGCAAGCAAATGTCGATTTTCCCCTTTGACGTCCTGAAATTGTGTGAGGCATTTCACAAAACAAACTTGCTTTTTTTTTTCTTTCTTTTTTGTCTCTAGCTGGAATTCAAGATAAATTCAATATGACACAAAGTCTAAAGACAGACAAGAGTAAAGGTAGAGAAAAAAGGTGAGAAAGGTAGAGAAAAAAGGTGAGGAAAATGACAGGAATAATTCAGTGACATGATCAAGGAGCTAAGAGGGGCAAGATGTATTCTGTCTGAGCAGCTGAACTTGTGTACTGATTGTAGATAGCAGGAATAGCATTTAAGTAGATGTTAAATAAGATTGATATGACACTGGCCCCTGTGGAGAACTTTCACTCTAAATTACTGGCTTTGTCATAGAAGCATACCCAAAAACTTTGATTAGAGATCAGCAGGCCAACCTTTGGTGCTGTTTGGAGTGACAGCAGCTCTGATATTTTCATCAAAACTCTTACATGACATATAGTCTCACATGCAACTCCTGGATCAATAAAAATCCTCGTTGGTCTCCGGTGGTGATTGAAAGATTCTCTGTGTGAGCTGCTGCTATGAAAAGCTGTTCAGTGGTGCTGGGGTGGAGAAATAGGCTCAGGGAAGGGGAAATGAGCTGCTCGTTATCAGGTGGATTTGATTCATTATTAGTCATTCCAAAAGCTCATACTCTGAAGACAGGTGGGTGCCTAATGTGACACATTGACTCCCTTTCTCATTTTGGGTAGAGAAATCATTCCTGGCTTTCATCATGGCTTTGGCAAAAACTCTCTTCCTGGGAAAGAGTCCTTCAAAAAAAGAAGCAACCTGGTCTAGTGGGAGGTGTCCCAGACAAAGGCAGGGCGTTTGCAACCTGAAGATCTTTCAGACCCCTTCAAACCCAAATCTTTTGATGATTCCAGTATTCTGTGAAACATATCCACACTTTGCAAAGAAATCCACAACATCAGAGAACCACACATCCATCCTTAGGTACTCTCCTAAAGAAATTTTATCTTAAAAATGCTCAATGACATTTTCACTTGTATGCTGGAGATCTGCTGACCTAGAAGGCAATTTTGGAAGCTGTTAGAGGTCTCTCTGTTTCCAGGAGTGTCATGCTCCTCTTGGAGTGCAAAAACCCTCAGCATTTACAATTCTAACAGAAAGGGAAATGTGCAACTCAGTCTCCAGGTGAGAAGTTTCTCTATGTGATGTGTAATATACACGTCGATGGCGACAATGAAGACGAGGACGAAGTTGACACTGCCCCCATCGCTGACAAAGACAAGGACAACGAACATGAAGATAACAACGACGAAGAAATCCACAATGATGAAGTCAATGACGATGAAAACTAAGACAACAACAAAGATGAAGATGATGACAAACAAGACGACAACAAAGATGATGAGGAAGTTGATGACGAAGTTTATGACAATGATGACAATGACAAAAAAGATGATGACGACGACGAAGATGATGACAATGAAGAAGAAGATGAAGAAAAAGATGACTACGACTATGAAGATGACGAAGATGATGACAACAAAGACAATGACAACAACGAAGAAGAAGAAGATGAAGAAAAAGATTATGACGATGACAAAGATGACTAAGAATGATGACGAAGTCTACAGTGATGACGACGAAGACGATGACGACGACGAAGTCGACAAAGACAAAGATGATGAAGTCAATGACGAAATCGATGACAATGAAGATGATGGTGATGACGAAGATAACAGTGATGAAGAAGACAAAGTTGACAATGAAGTTGAAGACAACAACAAAGACAAAGACCACAAAAAAAAGACTAGGACAAGGGTGATGACAATGAAGAAGAAGAAGAAGAAGAAGAAGAAGAAGGAGAAGAAGAAGAAGAAGAAGAAGAAGAAGAAGAAGAGAAGAAGAAGAAGAAGAAGAAGAAGAAGAAGAAGAAGAAGAAGAAGAAGAAGAAGAAGAAGAAGAAGAAGAAGAAGAAGAAGAAGAAGAAGAAGAAGAAGAAGAAATATTAAAAGGTATTAAAATATTCTGGTATTTCCTTCCTCTCTTGTGCCCAGTGATTCAGGTGTCCAAGCACAGACATGTTCACTATTTCTTATCCCTCAGTGATCTGGCATCGTCTCCACTTCCCTCCCATTGACTGCCCTTTGAAAATGCTAGGAATGACAGAAGGCAACTCCAGTTTCCTACACAGACATATTTTGGCAACTAAATCAAGATTCTGCTTTCCAGATAAAGCCAATATTACACATGCACAGTGGCTTTCTAGATCTTTCATTGTTCCTCTCTTGACCTTCATCTTTTATATTCAACAGCCTCTAAACGAGGTTCCAGCTGAGCCTACGACAGCAGTTGCCTCCTGTCACTGACATTCAGCCATCCCATTAAAACAGACTGTTGCAATCCAATATCCAAGAGGTATAAGGAATGGTTTGTCCTAAGACCCCTGTAAATGTCCCTTGGTTTGACCCTTCCCCTCTGTTTCTATCCCATTGGCAGAAAGCCAAAGCCCCCTCCCGGCCCCTTTCCTAGAAAAAGACTGCTACCCGATACTTCTTCCTTTTTGCTCCAGGACCATCATGAAATAAACATCGAACCCTTAGAAAAGCAAAGGGCCTCTTTTGAATCCTTTGTTCTGTCCTATGCAAGAGCCTAGCTTCTTCTTAGAAACTGATCAGAGTCAATAGCTAGGAAGAAGCTATAACATTTCCGAAACAACTCAGAAGGGAATGTGCCCTTTTCTGATCCAGGGTTACACCATTCAAACTCATGCTTGTAAAATTTCAACTTCTATGTTTTCTCATGCTACTGTCTCACAATTTACTGCTATGTTATATGAATTTTATTTCCTACCCAGAAGTGTAGCGATTTATACCGGTTTTTATTAGTATTGAAACTCCCCATGAACCACAATTCCAACAGTTTCTCCAAATTTTTAAAGCAACCTTCCACTCTGGTCTCCTCAGGACTCACAACCTCTGCATTTTTCCCTTTCATCAGTTAAGCCCATCATTCAGATCAACACTGAAAAGGATAACAAGGCTTTGGTTTAGCACACACTTATTTATTGGTGTCCTGCCAGTATTGCAGAGATTCTCTCACAGAGTCCACTGAGATGTGTTGATCAACTGCTGAAAATTCAAGCCTAACCAACATAGAGGAAAAAGAGCAGAGAGACATAAAACAAATTGCCTAAAAGTAAACAACAGAGCCTCTTGATAGAGACTAGTATCTAAAATGAAACTTTAGCTGCAAATCAAGGTTCGACCTTAGCACTGCATTAGCTGTCGTTTCTTCATTCTTTTATGATTCACTGCTGTGCTGTTGCTGAGGGGAAATTACCCAAAACAGGATTTTACAAAGAGAAAAAATAATGCTTAAAGGAAGCTCCAGAGCAACTGGGCATCCTTACAAGCAGGATCTGTTCAATCTCTCATTTCTGCTCGGCGCAGGCAGACAAAATTTTAATAAATATTAAGCAAAGATGAATAATTTGTACATATCATAGTTATAATTGCAAAGCTTGACATGCACAGCAAACTAAATACAGTGGGCTGCTTCATTTCAGTATATTTTTTCCTTCCTTCTGTTCAGTGCTGAACAAGAAAGTTGTTCTGAGATGCATTATTTTGAGGGCAGTAAATGCTGCCAATGTTATTACGCAATCCTAATTTTCTGAAATTTAAGAAGTCTGTAAGATCAGCGAATCCATTTTGGTTTATCCATGGAAAAGATATATTCTCCCAACGGTGACGTGTTATACTAAAATAAGGCTACCTATGGATTGCAGCAAACACTGCACCTTGCTGATATCTGCCTCTGTAGCAGTTTGCTTTACCCTGTCATAGTCCTGCTGAATTCTCTCCTGAAAAAGTTTTGTCATGGGCTGTGTGTGTTCAGATTCTGTTGGACAGACTGCAGACAGCCCAGCAGGAAAAGGAACCCAGATCACAGATCTCCTTCTACCTTTTTCTGGGGTAAGCCATGAACAGGCTTCAGAAGTTCTGATTTTTTTTCTGAGGGCTCCTCCCATTAGACTCGTGCCTATCTTGTACCAGGGTAATGGTACTGGGTGTGCAGAGTGAAGTCCTGCAGCACCATTCCACATGCCTGCTAATTCTCCATGTGGCCAGATTTACCACCCACATACAAACTGACTTTCCCTTGAATTTGTGTTCCAGGCAGGATGAACTTCTCACACTTCTTCGGTCTAGAATTCTGAGAGAGTACCAGTGAAACTTCTGGCTTTATGGAGAAGATGCAGGAGACTCAGCACAGGCTGGGATAGTTCTTTCCAAGGGCACAAAGCTCTGCCAGTCGGCAGATAAAACCTCGTGTGCAAACTGTCCTGATCATACCTCAGAGCCAGAAGCAGTCAGACAGACTGGTTAGGAAATCTATGAAAGATGAAATGTGTTAATTTAAATGTCTCAGGCTTTTAGGATGAACCTTGGGGTCTTACATCTGGGTGAAATTAGGAGGAGCAGCAGGAAGAAAATGCAATCCAATAGCTTTTGTGTAAAACCTGGGCCATGGCCAGGAGTTATTTGAAATGTACATTCACTTCCATTGTGAAATGGCCCTCAGGTATCCAGTTGTCAAAATACAAATGTGTATTAGTTACCAGATGGGGAGTGAAAGTAGATGTTCTCATTCTAAACTATAAACATGAGTTAACTCAGAAATGATTGTGATTTTAATCTGAAGGGGATCACAGAGAAAATCACGGAATCCTAGAATGATTTTACTTGGAAGGAACCCTAAAGATCATCCAGTTCCAACACCCTGCCATAGGAAAGGACACCTTCCACTATCCCATGTTGCTCCAAGCCCTATCCAATCTGGCCCTGAACTCTTTTTCCTATTTGATCACTTTTTTTTTTTTTTTTTTTTTTCCCCAGAATGGCAGAATGTGGCTTAAATAGGAATATATATCCAAAACAGAAAAAAGGAAATCTGACTTATGTTTTCATGTGCCCTGTGCTAGAACTCAGTGTCAAAAGCTACTGATGATAGTCCTTATGGACAGGTAATTTCCCTTTTAGTAGAACTAATCTCCAATGATGATACAGTGTGTTTCAGAACAGAACTGTGATAAAAAGGTGATGTGCTGGAAAGGTCTTGATTTATCAAAAAGAAGTCAAGACCAGAAATAAACCTCGTAGCAATGCTCAACAATTTTTAGTGAGCAGTCAGCAAAAAAAGTAGCAAATTATTATTTTCCACTGTGGCATCTAGATAAGGCAGGTTACAATGAACTCTAAGTCTCATTCCATTCATTTGCTAATCATCCTGCATTCAAACACTCAGGCAAGTTAGACTCCTTCATCATATCCATGCACCTTGCTGGGTCTCTGAAGATAACCTGTCAGTTTGGTCTGTTCACCACTTAAATTACCAGAAATTCTTTAAATCTTATGCCTTTTTGTTACTATCAGGAGTCAGCAGTGATAGCACCAAGAAATTCTGGGAAATATCTGTTCTGTCTGCAGGGAAAAGAAATGATAACTGTCAGTCTGCCTTATATTCTAGAAAGCTCTTTTGCATTCCAGAAACAAAGAATCTTCTGGCACTTTGACAAGCTCTTTTCTCTTAGCTGGAAGGAAAAATAATCAAAAAGATCAGTAGGAAGCGTGAAGTGTATGGATTTTAGTGAATTGGGATTTCTTTCCTGTGTCACTGCAGGCAGAGAATGACTACAGACACCAAGGATTTAACTGCACCTTTGGGCATGGATGTGCTATTCAGAGAAGTAGTCCTTGGAAATTAGGGGTGGTATAAGAGGATGAAGTAGCCTTTGTAGATTTTGTAACCTTTGTACACTGAAGAAGCCTTTAAGCAAGAGATGTTCCCTGGCACAAGATGTTAAACATGTTTCTCATATTTGTTCAGGCAGGAGGTGTAGGGAACATTCCCATGGACCAATTCCTCCTGCATCCTTTTCAAGCCCATCAAGATCACGAACCTCATGAATCTGAGATCAAGTCTCTGAGGTTGAGGGTGTCAGTTAATAAAGATGGAGGTGATTATTATTATTGTTCATTATTTAAATTAAAAATAGTTCCTTTTTTTTTTTTTTTTTTTTTTTTTTTTTTCCAATTAATAGGAATTTCAGTGGAAAATTAAGTTTAAGACAACAGAAGTCACCTGCCTATGCAGTTAGAATCTGGGTATGGTTGCAGATGAGAAAGGAAAGAATGCATGCAACAGGATAAAAATACATTTTCTTGAATAAACTTATGCAGAAATGGGGATAAGAACTCAAACACACCTACAAAAGTCTGCTTCAAATACAGTACTGTATATTGATCCAAAAGTCTTTTTTTCTTATTCTGGAAAAAAAAAATTCTTCCTCTTCTTCTTTTTACTTCTATGTCTGCTTTATCCAACCCTTAACCTGAGCACCCTTTTCTATTTTCAAACATATTATTATAGTGACAGCTATTTACTGAAAGATAGGCCTCCATAGGTGTTACTTAAACACAGTCCACAGCCACTAAAGAGCTTTTTCTGAGTACTGTAGGGAGAAAAGTTATAAAAAAGCATCCTATACAGAATTGATGTTCTGCATCCTTGTACTTTCTCCAGTCCCTGATTAACCAGTTCTTTACTTTTATGTTGGGCACAGATTTCTTTAGAAGAACTTTACCAGAAAAAAACCCTGCTACTAATTGCTTTATTGACAATTACAAACTCAGGAATGGTCCTTTCACTGGAGCAGGAACTCAGCGTTGTCACAGCTGTTAACACTTTCCTTTGTTTATAAATAGTCTTCTGGAATCTGCAGGCTTACAAATATTCAACTTTTCTGTGTTTATTGTGTGCAAACCTTGTGCAAAAATATTCTCCTTAAAGAACAAACAATGCATGATGCAGCAATAGCAGAGACTAAAGGAAATATTCAGCTAATGGAAGGAAAAATCAATTATATGGACAACTCAAAATTCAAAGCCCTTTTTTTTTTTTTTTTTTTGGTCCTTGAGGGAGTTTTATCACATGTAAAATTGCTCTTAGAGCACATCAGCTCAACTGAAAATAGTATTGACTTGTGTATTGAGTGCATTGTAAACTCTTCTGGGCTAGCACCACATTTGTCTTTATGTTCAAGGAACCTAATTGTTATTAAGGCCTCTGGCTTGTGCTTTTAGATAAATAGAAGTGCACCCTTGTAAGACAGAAGGAAATTTGAACAATAATTTCTGAATATCACAGTAAATAATAGTCAATTGCTGTAAATTGCAATGTTTTCATATGGAAGTGGGGATGGAAAATGAGAATAAGCTCAGTGGAGATAGGAAAACTGCAATGAGAAAGTTTTCTTTCCTCTCAGTGTTCTGAATTTCTGCCAAACTACTAAGTTGCTGAACTTTGTTCCTGGAAACACAAACCCATTACTAAAATCATAAAGTACACCGTGGAGGCAATAAAATGTCCCTTCAGGGTCCAACTTCCTTTGTGGTCATTCTCAGCAGACTTATGACCTTTTTCTCTTTATATTTATTCAATTAATTTCACGAGTTCTTGAAATTACTCAGAGCCGCTGTAAATTTTCGTACAAGACAAAATGATGACTTTCCAAAATTCCCACAACCTTCCAAAAAATCCACCTTCAAAAATATGATGTTTGGGTAAAAAAATGAAACAGTGCTTTTCATTCTTATCAAAATGGAATTGTTTTTCCTTTAACATTTGGATTTTGCTTAACTAAATGACCAATTATGTATTTTTTAATATTAAAGGGAAATAATGTTCCCATGATTTGTCAGATGGAATATCATGTACATAATTGAACATTAAACCTTGAAAAAGAAATCTAGTGGAGCTATTAGATTTTTTAGAAAATAATAATCTAGAAAACAGAATCTGTGAGGAAAGACTGAAGAAAAGAATATATTTAGTAGGGTGTCTTTGGATGTATGAGAGATTGATGAAAAGGGAAAGAGAATATTTTTAATGGATAGTCCATTATAGACACCACAAAAAAAGGGCAAAGTTTACAATTAGACAAATGGGGTTCAGGTTAAGTGTGAAGGAATAATCTTAATATTAGAAGGCTGAAATAAGCCTGAAATAAGTTGTTATTTCCATAGATGTGGAATCTCTGTTGCAGGTTGCTTTAAAAATCTGGTCAGAATGTCAGAAGACACTAAACTTCCATTTGAACTAAGGTATTAACAAGATTTATACTTGATTTTCTTTGATTCTTGCATATTATTTTTATTACAATGCATATGAGACAATGATCATTCATCGCAAGTCTTTGCACTTCTATTGATTTTAAATGGAATTAAAGTGTGATTTTTTGAACCACTTCTAACTGTTCTGTTAGGGACCTAAAGACAGAAAGAAGGGTCAAAGTGTTACAATGCATCTAAATAAAGTAGAGTTTCTTGAGGAGGCTTTCTTGCCAGCAAGAGAATTAAAAGTCACTGCATGGAAGGCTTTAGCAACTCTTGTTATTCATTAATAGTAAAAAGAATATCTATCCTGTGCAAAGACGGTTAAAAGGTCATGCAATAGCTCTACTGGGAGAAGTTATTTTATGTATTTATAAATATATCACATTCCATGGCAAAAGAAATATCTCCGCAATCCTAACAACTAGCAAAAGCTTTGACTGAATTCCAAAATTTATTACTTCTCTTAGATCAGTGTATCATCCATGAAACTTCACATTGACTTGCCAAGGGAGTAAAAGAGGAAAGTGGAGGATGTGCAGAAGCAATTATACCAATTGTTCTCCAGAGCCCAAACGTTCATTTATTCTGCAAATAAAGTGAATGCTAATTGCTCCACTAAAAAGGCTTTTCAAATTTGGATTGGGTCCAAAGCATTGGTGTCAGCCCCAGTTTATTTTGTTTCAAACTGGTGCAGTTCCTGCAAACAGCGAGGGATCTACTTCATCTCTCTCTTGATGTCTTGGTTTCCACTGGGGTCTGGAACTAGGCACCTTGAGGGGCTTGAGTGTGTCCAGAGAAAAGCAACAGAGCTGGGGAAGGGTCTGGAATACCAGGAGCAGCTGGAGTGGCTCAGCCTGGAGAAAAGGAGGCTTGGAGGGACCTTCTTGCTCTCTACAACTCCTGTGTGAGGGTCAGTTCCTGCCAGGTAACCAGTGGTGGGACAAGAGGAAACAGCCTCAAGTTGCACCAGGAGAGATTTAGATTGAATATGAGGGAAAATTTCTTTACTGAAGTGGTTGTCAAACATTGTTACAGGCTGACCAGTGAAGTGATGGAACCACTGTTCCTTGGAAGTGTTCAAAAAAATGAGTAGATGTGGCACATGGGGACATGGTTTAGTGGTGGGTTTGGTTAATGGTTGAGCTTGATTGTCAATACTCTTAGAGGTCTCTTCCAGACTTAATGGTTCTGTGATTTGGAAAAAGACTGGGAAACAGGTATTATGTGTCAAATAAAACAGAATTAATATTATTGAAGCCTCTTGATATTGTGTCACTCTGTCTTTAGAGTAGACAGAAAGTTACAAGGATAGTTGTAAAATGTCATTATTGCTCCTGTTTTCAACTAAAGCTAAATCTCATGGATGGCCAAAACAGGGAGTATGTGCAAACACAACACAGAGTAGGATGTGCACACTGACCTTAAACTATTTCTGTCTCATTGCTGATTTTTCTCTTCGGGGAGTCTTATAGTTTCAAATTATTTAAGTATCGAAGCAGTGAATTTAGACCTGTAGCCAATTATTCTTCATATTGTGATAGAACAAAGTGACCCTCACTAAATACAAGACTTCTGTGAGATAGGGGGTTCCAGGCACAGAACAGAAGATTCTCACTGCTCTCACATATGAAGTAATGGTGATATTAAACAACAGATGCTTTACAAATACATGGGATAATTTTATTTTGTTCTTCTTGGAGCTGTCTTGTACAGGGCCAGGAGTTGGACTTTGATGATCCCTGTGTGTCCAAACTCAGAATATTATATGACTTATGAATTATGACTAAATTACTTTCAGATTTTATTGTGAATTTATTTTAAAGCCTACTGCTTGTCTTCATGACCAAGAATGTGTTTCACTTCTCTACTATAAAGTTAACAAAGGGAAAATTTTTCTTTCCCAATATGTTCATCATATGGAAAAAGCTGCTTCCTTGGTTTCCTTTTATCAGCAGCCATTAATTAATTCTCATAACACTCCTGTAAGTGCCAGCATGTGTTAAACATTAGCACACAAAGACAGATGAATCCTTTATGGTTTTCTTTTGCATATTTGTTTTTCCTCAAAGACACTTGAGAGTTATCTTTTTTTTTTTAATTCTTGGACACTAGATGTTCTGTCCAGATTTTTACCTTACTTAATGCTGGAACTCTGAAGCAGCATGCTTTTGCTTTCCCCTTTGAAATATGGACCACCAGGATAACAGAAACATTGAAAAATATGCATTTATTTGTAAGCGTTTCATCATGACAAGAGCCCCTCTTCTCCTTGTCTGAACTCTCCTCACTTTACTAATAATACTTTAATAATAATAATAATAATTTTTTTATTATTTTTCTTCCACAGGGGCACCTCTCCTGTTCCTCATCTTTCACAGTAACAGACCCCAAAGACCTCAGTTATTCCATCACTGTCCCAGCATCTCAACTAAATAAACATCTTTGAGATTCTTACACCCCAACATGAAAGTCTGCACCCTTTTTTTCTGAGTTAAATACCTGGATTTCTTTTACAGTCAATAGGGAAAAAAAATCATTTTTCTTGAGCATTATTTATCTCATTCTTCTGATCTGAACAGGGGATGCAGGACCTTAAAATGCCCATGTCTCCCCATCACTGTAGTGGTTGCAGCTCACCAGCTGAGCTGGGAATATCATCCACTCCCCTGCATCTTCACAGGAGCCCCAAAAGCCTGCTGGTTAATTTAGTTAGCTGAGGAAAAATCCAAAATTAGATGAGGAAAAACACAACAAAAAAAAAAAAAAAAAAAAAAAAAAAATTAAAGCTTTTCTTCCAGGCTCATTTTCTATCTGATCTTCCTTGAACTTTCATCAAGACTCTTATTATTCTCCTGTATATAATTTTTCTTTCTAATTATGAGGGTGAGCTGAAGAGATTTTCTCCCAACAGTAGATCTTTTTTTGCTTCCTGAGCTGGTCAGAGAAATTAGAAAAAAGAAACAGCAAACAACCTGATTCTTTTGTCATCCTGTTTTTCTCTTCTACTTTCTTTCTGTGATCACAGTTCTCTGCTCTTATTGACCAGTCATAAGAATCTATTACTCTATTATTTTTTACTGTGTTTTTCAGAGCAAAGAAATTGTAGAAATCAGAATTATTTATGCAATTAAAAAAAAAAAGAAATCAGATTTTTGCTCTTCCAAGGAAGGGGCATTCAGGTGACTTTAGTCCTTAGTGTAATTCTGTTCATAGATAACTCTCTGAGATCCAGTCTTTTTTTCTCCTCCATCTGACAGTGATGAAGTAAAACATAAGGGAAGATAGCCAGAAAGTATGAGGATCCACGCTGTTCCAAAAATGAAACTGAAAATCCTTAACACTGTGTAAGGTTATCTTGGACTCTATTTATGCAGTTTGGTAGCACAAGAGGGTTAAAGCTAGAAGCAAAACTGAGTTCCAGCTGTGAAACTCATATGGCTGGGTTTTCTTTATACCACACCTTTAAATCTCCAAGACCTTCCTGTTGAGGAAAATAAGAAAATCTCAGAAATAAGCACAAAATAGGTCTCTTAAAAGATACCTTAATTCTGTTGTTTTATACTAAGATGATTCCAAATGAAGGTAACCCAATGTAATTCTATTTTTTGCATGGAAAAAATATAGTGCTCACCAGTGCTTTAGCCATGCACACTGAGGGATATTTACAGCTTTTCTGACCAGCAGAAGCTTGCATTTATTTTAAAAACAAATAAAATATTTTAATTTCTACTGAAACAGTTCGAGAAGTTGTAAAGCAGCTGTGCTCGCAAAAACTGCAATCAGGATTTTGGTCTATCTGTTGCTGAATTCCAACAGTAACACTTCTACTTCAGTTACAAAACTCCTAGCATTTCTAAATTCACATTTTTATCTTTCGCACCACCTGAGAAGCCCATCTGCTGTTTATCTCAAATATATCCAACTTTCCGGCGTTTTTCTTAGGGATGTTCTCAAATTCCATTTTAGTTGGACTTTGTTTTTCATTTTGTTTTATTTCTGGCTTGTTTATTTAGAGATGAAACTGTGCATAGTGCAAGGCACACGTGGGTTTTGCTGCAGTGTCTCAAACAGTGTTTCAAAAAAAAAGCTCCTTTTTTTGAGCTTCAGGTCACAATTCTTATTAGCAGCCATGAAGGGATGGTTCACAGGGATTAAGCCACATTTGAAAGGTGAATTCTTGACTTGTGATATGGCCAGTGCACAGCCAAAGAGCAAGATACTTGCAGCAGTTACTATGCTTTTCCTGCAGAAAATACTGATTTGCCAAGCAGAATACTTTGCAATACATTTTCCTAGGAGAGAGTGACTTTTTGACAATGAGGATTTTTCGGGGAGTTGTTTGGTTTCTGTTTTTTTTTTTTTTTTTAAAATTACCAGACAAATGAGTTCATTTCATAAGAAGTTTTGCTAGGAAGCCTTTCCAAACTCCATGTGGAAATCCAGTCAGAGTGGACGCTGATTATGGCACACTTCAAATCAGAGTTAAATGCTGATGAGTGCTTTGCTCCTGAGGTATTTTGATGTGGACCCTTCTCAATCTATTCCTCTAGTGATAGCTCAATTTAATTCTTTAAAGAAGGGTGACATTCATCTAAACCAGCTGTATTTTCTAAACTCCAGCTGTCTAACCATAGTAATCAAGGCTTCAGTGGCAGTCAATGAAAAGAAATAATTGGATAGGGCAGAGACCTGTCTTTTAGTGTGATACAGGTCTTCCTCTGCCTCTCCTGTGGCTTTACAGGAAACTTGGACCACTTCCTTGATAAAACATTTTAGATGGCTGGATTAAAAATAAAATAAAATAAAATAAAAAAAAATAAATATATATATATATATTACATGAGAACTGAAAGTAAAGCTAAGTCACTGGTGATGTGCTCCTATCTTCAATATTTGGGCCAATAGTCTTTAATATCTTAGTTTATGACCTGGATAATGTACAAGAGTGAATTCTCAGCCAGCCTGCAGATAGTATAAACCTGGAAGGAGTGGTGGACAGATGATAATACTACCTTTTTAATAGGCTATAAAAATGGGTGGGCAGGAAAGTCATTAAGTTCTGCAAAGGGAAATGAAAAGTCCAGCATGTGGGAGGAACAAGCACTCATCAGTACATGCTGAATTTCTTGTACTTTTGTCTTTCGTTTTAGTGGACAGATGCTTCAGCCAACATCTAAACTGTGCATTTCTGAAAATATTTCATTAAATAATATGCAAAATCAATGAGAGCACCCAGATTTCAGGTTTGGAGCAGGAAGGATTATCTAGTGGTTAAAACATAAGCCTGGAAATGAGAGGACACAGGTTTAGTTTCTTTCTCTGTCACAAGTGTTTTATGTTATCCTAGATAAGTCATTTTGCCTTTCTGTGCCTCTTACTCCCAGTTGTCAAATAACTCTTCCTTCTTTGCCTCTGTGGGATATCATAAAGCATGTGAAGTGTCCAGATTTTATAGTATTAGTTGCCATAAATGTATCTTAGCCTGTCAATTTTATGCTGGTGAGGGTGCATTTTGTTAGAGAATCCAACAGAGTTATTTTGTCATTAAACTGTACAACAGAGCAGAGTCAGCTCACAATTTTGCAGAAATATAGATTGGGGCTTTGTAATGTTATGGTTTATTTTTAATGTTTGTTTTAACAAAGGCATGGGCAGGGCTGAGCAACTTCTAGCAAAATCAGGAGAGGATCAGGGGAAGCAGATGGATTGGATGCACCTGAATGTGTTTTGGATGGCCCAGGGTAGCAGTATGTAGGTTATTGAACCAGAAGTTAATTCCTGTAAAATTTATTTGAAATAAATTTCAAATACACACGTGCAGTGCGTGTTGTATGATTATTGCTACCTGCTCTAAATTACAAAGTGTGGTCTCACTCAGAGCATCAGTTATAATGCTCATTTCTTATTTTTGATCCATATAATTTTTGGGCCTGGACTGCTCTTTTGCACAATAATTAACATTATGCAGAACTACAGGAAACATGAGCTTTTGGGGATGGATTTTAGGGGCCATTAAATGCCTTTGGTATCTAAAAACCTAACTAGAATCAGGAGCCTAAACATCTTTGTGACTAAGTCTCTTTTTACTCCAGTATTTTGGAGTTCAGTTAAGAAAAAAGAGAAGAATTGAGGAAAAAAAAAAAAAAAACAAAAAAAAACCCTGTGAGTGTAATAACTTGCACCAGACAGAACAAGCAAACAAACAAAAAAATCCAATTTGAAATAATCTCCAGTGGAGTTTTCCAGTCTAATTTGCCCATGATAACGGACGAGTGGTTCTTCTCTAATTGGTAGTTTCGGGTGGGAGTATGGGTTTTTATTTGTTCCCTGATCACCTCAGACATTGCTAGAGTAATGTTTCAATTGATAGCCTGACACTTCACTCCCACTTTTTTCCTCATACTACAATTTCAGAGTCAGTTAAGCCATCTGATGATGTTAATTCTCTTATAAATAACAGGTTTGCAAAATGGGAGAACTGCTACTAAGAAATTGCAGCCTAACAGAACAATTTGGGCATTATTTTGGATGACACACACACATCTATTATTTCAAAATTATTATTGTGGTGTTTTCATATAATCTTTTATTAAATTGAGTAGTTATCTTCAGAAGAACTACCATAACTGTAACCCAGTCCTGTAAAGACTCATTTACTAGTGGCAGTGTGTAACCCTAAGTAGTTCTGTTTCACCTCTATTTTTTTCTCAGTTTAATAAAAAAAGCAAACTTACACAAAAGAAATTGAATTGGTTTTCATGCAGAAAAGCAATTGTGGGACAAAATCACATTTTTGAAAATATCACAGTTAACTCTCTTTGTGCTAAGAGATCAGTGCAAATATCTTGAAATATCTGAGTTACATGGAGCAAATAACCTCTATCCAAAAGATGACAGGTGTTTCCCTTCCCCCACCTCCAAGTCACATTAGATGACTCTTGCAGAGTTTTTGTATCTCCTTTAAAACATTAAGTACCTTGGACATATTTTTCTATGCTAGAAAAATTACTGGGCTAATGGTAAATCTGCAATGCATGCATAATGGGTAGCATCAGTTTTCCATTCAAAAGTCTTTAGAAACGCTGTGGGAAAAGTGATTATCTCACCAGCAAACCATTGTGCATTTTCTTTGAAAACTCATCAGCTACTCTTCTCCTTTTGGTCTCTGTCTCTCCCTGTCTTTAGCACTTTGGGATATGCAGGGGGCTAAAACTGAACATCTCTCCCTGATTTTGCATGTCTGTATTTTATCTTGTAGGACTCCTAACTTGGGAGAGGAAGTAAACCATATTTGTGCAACAAGTTGTACTAAATGCAATTATGAACCCCCCAAGATATCTCAGGCCAGTAAATCTGACACTGGACCCACTGGGGACCAGTGACCTTCTGGAGAAGGATCAGGAGACCCACAGGTTTTCCTGGGATAAATCAAACCAGGTGTCCTAAGAAAGTAACAGAATCACTTCCAGGGAATTTTCCTCCTGAACTACTTCAGATGTCTACACCGAGTTGAAATGAATCTTATCTTAGATCTTTATCAAATTTTAAAGAAAGATCAAGTAATTAACTTCTTACTGACATTGAAACTATAACTGTGTGTTTCAGTCTACAGATAAGAAATCTACAGGTACATGCATATAAATTAAGTTCTCACAAGTGATTAATGAGCCTAAAATCTCTGTTTGAGAATTTGATTCTCTTTAGTCAATGAAAATCTGAAGCCCAGTTCAGCTCCCTCAAAAGTAGCTGGCTCTGATTCAGGTGATCAATGATTTCCCACAAGTCTCACCACTGGCAGGTAGGATAGGTCAGTAAAACCTCAGAGTGCAGAGACAGAGAAGAATTTTGATTTGCACTGACCCATAAGATCTGGGATATCTTAGACATGGGATGGGTCACAGAGTAATTTGGATAGAAGGGGTCTCTGGAGGCCATTGGGTCCAGCCCCCGCTCAAAACATCAGCCTGCAGAAGCTTAAAAAGCCCACACTCAGGAGATGTGTGGAAAGGGCCAGTGAACTGCACCAAAATCATCATTCATACCCCTTTTGGGGGGCTCTAAATGCAGAGGTCCTGATAGATGAGCTGCAGCTAAACTCCTTGACTCCAAGTTATTTCTTCACTTTAAAATAGAGCTCTTTGAAGCCTGGACTCCCATTGCCACCCTACTAATTTCAGTATGAAGCAGCAATTTTTATAAGAGCACAAATTTTCATTTTAGAGGGTGGTAGGATACACTTACAATAGAATAAATGAAAGCAAAATAACAGATTTTCATCACACACTTCAATATACACTGAAAGATGGACAAGTTTAGGAGCAGCAGGCTTTTCTTTGCCTGAATGAAAATGCATTTAAGAGGGACTGGGAAAATCAGGAACATATTTTGCTAATGTTTATTCTTCTGTAATAATCATATTCAGATACAAAAGCTCTTCATTTGTACAGTAAAACATAATGGAAAAGAAAACCTCATAGTTTTTATTAAAAAGGGAATAAAATTTTAGGCACAGACTGATGCAAATTCAGCTTTCTTATACACAGATTACCAGCAGAACTTCCCAAGCTCTGTTGTAGTCTCTAGCAATGACATCTTTGAGTGAGAAATTTTACTCATAACCTATACTGAATTTATTTTTTAATAGAGAGAATACTAATATTTTTATGATTTTTTTTCCTAGGAAAAAATGTGGTGATGTTTTATTTTTATTTTTTGAACTGATCATTTCATATGGGTGTATTTATTCTTGTATAACTTAAGTGTTTAATAGAAGGATATTATATATTTATGTATATAGATAACAGATTTGGCTTGAAAGCAGAACTTTTTGATTTTCAGCACAAAAAAGTTAAGTGCTTTATTTTGCAAAGAAAAATGGATAAAAGGAATTATTCTGATGGAATAAAACACAAATATTTTCTGACCATGTCTATTAATAGAAACTGTTTTTCCTATTTGAAATATACATGGAATTTTCTCAGATGTAAAATGCAAAGGGCTTTTTTATTCATAAGAAAATTCAGGAGACAAATGGCTTCTTTGCATTTCACCAATGCAAAGCTGATCAACACTGTGTACTTGGAAATGTAGCACTATCTGCAGGGACTAGGTGCAAAACTATTTGAAAATGCTCATTTCTTTTTCTGGCTTAGCAAAGCCTCTGATCATCCTGTAACTATAGCAACATAACCATAAGCTGCTCAATTTTAGACACTTTTTGTGCATTGTCTTTTTTTCCCAGAATATAAAAAGATAATGGGAGAGAGGCACTCTGCTTTGTTTGCCTTGTTAAGTTATATTTAAATCCTAAGTGATAAACAGAATAAATTAACAATTGTCCTTTCTCTAAGTTCTTTTACAGCTAATTTTATTTACCTGAAGACATAGAGGAGGTGATCCATTTTCCTGGGTGTAGGCACATCATTCCATTTGAGAAGCCCTATGGGTTCCCATCTCAACCCTATGTGTTCCCTGCCACAGCACAGGGAGGGATATTTGGAGGCTTTTAGTTGGTTTAGGTGCAAATACCCACTCATGCCCAAGCAACTAAACTGTACCAAAGTCTGGACAAGGATATTCTTCAGATTCCTGCCATGAAGATTACTGGATATTTCCTTAGTGTCAAACATCCAGGTGATGTTAAGGTACAGCTTCCTGGAAGATACTGACAGGACTATATCCCATATTGAATCCCACAAAACCCAATTGATTATTTTTCCACCAAAATGTCTTCTCTTGGAGTCTTCTGGAAATACAAAATTTGGATTGGAATTTAGAGATTTTTCTGCAGATGGAGTTTTAACTCAGCAGAAGTGATGCAGATTTCATGTAGGTCTTGTGCTCTTTTTGCTGGTCCCATATGCATGTCATGCCCTGCACAGAGCAGCTCTGCAGGGGTAAATCAGCTGCTATGTGCTGGAATTTGTGGGTTTCCTTCCAAATCAGGATATTCTAAGATTCTGTGATTCTGTGATAATGAAGATCTAATCAGAACAGTCAGGAGTCAACCTCTAGACAGATATATAAGTTCGACTGGTTTTGGTATACAGTACTGAAAACTAAAACTAAAACAACTTGAGGCATCATAGGATATTTATGTAGTGTCACTGAGGTGACAAACACAAAAAGATAATGAAGAGCTGCAGGAAAGGTAAAATAACCTCAGACATTTCAAATGCCATAAACAATTTGGAAACTGAGCAGTGACCATTTGTGTGTGCAGCTACAAGCAGGACAGTTTTTATTCATTCTTTTAATCCTGTCAAAGAGATGGCAATGGCATGAAAAAGGATAGAACCTGAGAAAAAAATACCTGCTATTAATACTACTGCTTAAAAAGCAGAATAAAACATTTATCAGGTATCATACAGCTCAGCAAATTTCTAGTGCTAGCAAGAAAAATTGAACATTTATGAGGGTCAAAACAAATGCCCTGGTGTTGTATGTGTCAAGCTCATGGATAGACCCAGTAAAAGAACTGTGTCCCTCCAAATACAGAGGTGTGAACTCTGATTAATATCTGACCACTCGAGATCCAAGGAGTAAATCAGTACATGTACAATAGGTCTGTTCACAGTTCATTTCTTGACTTTCTCTGTAGCCATTGGAAAGAAATAGAAAATCTCAGAGAGCAATTCACCACTGGTGGTTGAAGTTTTTTTTCAGAATAAATTGAATCATGTGTTATTTAGTTTTATTTAAGTTTTACATTCATAGAGAATAAAGAGGTCAGAGCAGAGCAAATGCCTACCCTGAGCAACAAGGACCACTCTTGAGGAAATAAATCATCTTGCAGAGTCTTTCCATATTGACCCCCAAAGTGTAAATGAGCAATACAAGCCTGAAATTAAATTAATTCTATATAACTACATAAAGACCTTTTTTTTCCCCCACAAAATGTCCAACCTCAAACCAATATATCTTTTGCTTTCTATAATCATTCTGATAAAAAGTATATCTCAGAGCAAAGCTGTTCAAAATTTTTCCTTGGTGAGATAGTGTTTTTATCTGAAGTGATGTCCACACCATTATTCTTGTTGAAAACTGCAAAAACAACTTATTTCCTTTTTCTTAAACTTTCCAGTTTTTGAATCAACTGCTCCAGATAAATTGGATGGAAAAATGAAAACCTCTTTCCTCTGCTTTTAATTTCTACTTCTGGATATTTTTCTGTTCACATACACAGACAGAAGAACTTTTAAAAACAATTCCAAGTCCTTATTTTTTAAACAATAAAACATTACCTTGATCTTGTTTCTTGGCTGTGAGCATAAAAACTGGATTGCTCTTATGAATGAAGTACAGCAAGAATATAAATTCTTGCAAGACAAGAATATAACCATGCCAGCATCCTTTTCAGTCAAAACTTTTCTAACTTCCTTTTTACGTCCTTCCTGTACTACTGAAGTTAATTACTAATATCTATCCAAATGGAAAGGGAGAAAAAAAACGCTTAAATTCCAGATCTTCTGGAAATAATTAGATTATTTAAGGTACTTAATGATATATCTACACCTGTAAAAAGTGAATGTTTAGAAATAAACACTAAATGATAGCATTTCAATCCCCCAAGGGGAAAATCCATCAGCACTCTATGATATCACATATACAATCATAAAATTGAATGCTTGCTCATAGATAGTTATCAAAAGAGTCTAAAGTCACTATTTCTAATAAAGATTACACAAAATCAGATAAATAGCTGTGAGCATTGGCAGTCAAATTCCTTACATATTTTCACTGGTCTTGGTGACATTACAATGTTTTCAAAAAGAATAAACACAGGTTTGGTTTCTTGCCTCACACCCCTATGAGATGTTAAATCACCCTCACACTTTGGATACTCAAATCACTCCCACTCCAGGGTCTTTCCTGGGCATCTAGAGAAGAAGGAAAGGCAGAAGAATTGGACACAGTGTCTACTATTGAAGTAATGCTGTTGAGCAATTGGGATTGGAAAATTTAGGGCATGGGAAGGAAATGCCTCAAAAAGAATGAACAGCTCACAAGGTAGCTACAAACCTGGTCTGTTTTAATTCACTGTGAAGCCAGGGATTTGATGGGATGGAAGTTAGGATGAGAGGAACCTTGCACAAGCTTAATTCATTATCTTCCTTGCTTAAAGTCTATGGTCCTGAGGCTAATATGAATAAGAAATTTTTATGTGAAAGTTGGGGCAAACCCAAATCAAGACAGCTAATAATCTTGTTTCAGCATGTTAGTGTTTTTTCTAAAAGCTACTTTGGAACCCATTTGAAAAGTCTGGCTAATGACATGTGAAATCATATATACAGTAAAAACCATTGCACACCATGAAATGTGTCCTCATAGTGTTATTGGGAGGCCTTGCTTCATTACAAATACAGTATAATCATCATGGCTGATGGAGTTTAAACAAGAATTCACTGCAGTTTGTTTTGGTTCAGCAAAGACAACTATGTCAGAGGTTTTGTATTTAGCTACAAACGTTTAGATTCAAGGAGAGAGTCTAAGGGTAGCCAGCATTCATGCAATATTATTTTCTTTAACAAGCACACCAGTGATTTAACAAATTCACCAATGGTTTTGAAAACAGAACATAATGTGAAAACTGAATATAAATACTTTAGGATTCAATCCAGAGACCTTTTAGTTCAATTTGCCTTTCAAACAGCTGCTGTACCTTATTTATGCAGTATAAACAACCTATGAAATTACAATTTAGATTAGTCTATATTCATTCCTCTCTATACATGAAGTAGGAGTACAGGAAAGTGCTAGCTCTTGATTTTAGGTGTAAAATTCAAGTCAGGTTTTGGACTTAAACACCATCTATATTTCAGATGGGAATTCTGATTCTGTCTATTCTTCCTTTAATACTGATTTTTCTCGGTTGCTTGTGTTATTCTGTGTTTTTTCCCCCCATGAATGACAGCAATTAAACCAGCACTAAGGGAAACGAAAGTGATTGTGCATTTCATACATTAGGAGTTGATTTGGGACTCCACTGTGAAGGAAAAGATAACTGCTGGGTGACTTACCTTGGACATGATCCCTTAAACACATCATCAGATTTACCTCATTTTTTGTGTAACATTATTGCCACTCAGGTTTTCTTCTTATACATGGGCCATTACTGACTCTTATGTGCCACCTGTTCAGTTGCACTGAGTAATGGTATAGAGAAAAGAACGACCTTCAAGGTTTAGATAATCTTCCTTAAATTAATATCATTATGGAGTAAGAGTCCATTTCTTAAAATGAAACCAGGTACTAACATTATATTCCTTGTCAGAAACCAGCTTCAGTCATGTGGATGGACTATTTTCATACTGAATATTTTTCTAATTAGGAGAAAAGATATAAAACACATAACTGCATCTTGAGCCCTTCTAGTCAAGGCCTTCCTGAAAGCAGCTCTGAAGTATGTTGCTTCTATAGCTAAATTAAACTTAGATTACAAGGAGTTGTTATTTTCTGAAAGTACTAGGAATCTATGAGAGAAAAAGAAAATCCTTTCTAGCTGTTATGGTTTTATATATTATGCCCCATTCCTGGAAGAGTTCAAGGCCAGGTTGGCCAGGCATTGAGCAACCTAGTCTAGCAGAAATGTCCCTGCCCATGGCAGGGTGGTTGAGGTGAGATGATTTTTAAGATCCCTTCCAACTCAAATTTTCTATGGTTCTATTTCTAGAAACTATGAACTACTGAAAACTCCATGCTATGCCTTGTCTCTTGAATAGACCAAGGTGAATTAGGGGACCTGAATACTCCAGATTCTATCTGCTTCCATCTTCCTCAGTAATATGTCACAAGAAGGAAATAAGGCAAAAAAGAAATTATTAGGGTCTGCCAAATATTTTCTGTGAAATTTCTTGTGTCAGAACTTGTGTTTTCATTAAATACATACCTGCAGTGTCTGCTTTCCTCAAACTAAATTTTTGTCAGATAATAAAAGCTTCAGGATTTTCATCAGAAAGGCAATTTTCCACAGGAAGGAATTCTGTTGTTTGAATGAATCTAGAAATTACCAATTTCAGAAGTTTTCTAGGCTGTACTGCAATGAAAATAATTATTTCTGTTAAATCTGAGCAGTCTTTACCAAGGGCAGAACAGATGAATACATGCAAGACATGAAGTGAACAAGTCCTTTGCATTGTCTAAACTGCAGGTGATGATTCCTGTTTCTCTTGTTGCAGTACCATCCCGTTTTCCCTCTCTGGTGCTTGGAATACTTTCTCCTCCTCTGATGTCAATATTCAATCAGAATTGGTTTGCAAGTGAAAAAGTTGAACCAGGGAGTCCAATCTGAATAATAATCAAACCTTTAAAGTTAACTGTAATGAAAAAGCTGTTTAGCCTTGCTTTAATTCTAAAAATTTAGTGCATATTAACCTTTTAATTGACCATCTCGTGGGGAAGGGATGCATTTCATCGGTTGTATAACAAAAAAGGGGTATCAGGGAAAGGATCATCTTGCCTACAACTTTCATTTTAATCTTAATTGGTTTAATGCTATGAACTTTTCTTCTTGGCTGAAGGCAGAACTGGAACCTGGCATAGGAGGCACTTTTTTCATTTCTTCTGTGTTTTAACTGTAATAAAAGAACCTTCCCAATTTCCTCATAACCTGCTACATGTCAATTCCCTCAGGTTGCTAGCTTCATTCTATTTCTATTTTTAAACTAAGGTAGTTGACTCTTGTTCTTTTCAGCTACCCTTTGCTTAACCTCTAATTTGAGTCCTCCAGTTTTTCCTGTTTGTCACTGAGAAGAAATGCTCTAGTAAATAAGAAACAAGTTCTTTGTGCAGAGGAGCAAAAGCTTGTTTTTCCTTTATTGTCTCATCCTGTGCATCTTGCTGAGTATTTCACTGTACTATTGTGTCCTGCAATAAATCCATCAAACCCCAGAAAATGCAAAAATTGAGGTTGCAGTTGTAATGATAGCTCAGGCTAGCAGGACACAGGAGCACATGCCAGAGTGAAATCCAGGGCTTGTGTAAAGCAGAGCAAGTTTGTTATTTCCTTTACTGGGTCAGGACTTCATTTAGATCTTTATAGCAACTAGAAACATAAGCAAACTTTTTCCCAAATTATGCATCATTCAATACTGAAAATGCAAAATAATATATTAAAAAACAAAAAGCACTCAGACTATCCCAAAAGTTGTACTATCTTACATCATTAATTTAAGACCATGACTTAAGCCATTCTTTTACTTTTAAGACTTTGGGAATCACTTAAAGTAGATATTTTAAGGAGTTTTCCTGTGAATATGGAATATGGTGTTCCTTGTCTTTTGCAGTCAAGGCTGTGAGTAAAACATCACATATTTCAAGGTTTGCAGTAACTCTTGAGATAAGGCCCCACTAATTAGACTCAGCTAGATGAGGACTGGAGTGAGGAAGAGGACAGACACGAATGACAGCCAAGAGAGATTGGAATAATCTGTAGGGAAAGAGTCTCTATGAAATGTGCATGCCATGAAACTTACATGTGAAGAAGTAAACTTTCTACTTTTCCCTTGTGTGCACAGCAATTTTTGCTTTGCCATTGAAAAATGGTATCTGCAATTTGGTTTTTTTTTTGTTTGTTTGTTTGTTTGTTTTTTGGTTTGGTTTGGTTTGGTTTGGATTGGATTGGATTTTTTTATGCTACAGTCATTAAAATGAAATTGTTTATGCTACTACTGATGTCCTAACTTATTGAAAACTCTTCTCTACCTCTTTGACCATAGATCTTACCTTAAGTCCATTGTAGGCCACAAAACTACAGCCCTGCTGCCCTTTAAAGGTTTGTTTCTCCTTCTGCTGAATTCCCACGGAGTTTTTAGCACTGGCTTAATTAGGAGTAGGTTATTTCTTTTTTTTTAGTTTTCTGCTGATAATAAATATTCTGATGCTGGAAGACACTGCAGTGCAGAAATTACATTTGAGGCAATTTAAATTTGAGGGTTTTTTTTCTGAGAAGAAACTTCAAGTTTGTGCTCAAAAAAAAAAAAAAAAAAAAGAAAAAGGAAAAAAGAGAAGAAGAAACAATCAAGGAAACAATAAAACCTTCTAAATAAGATGATGGTGATTCTGATCTATCTGTATTTTAGAAGTATAGCCCAAGGGATTAAAAACATGCTAAAACCATGATAACAGAAACGGTGTAAGCATTTCAAATCAGAAGGATTGTGTCGTCTAGATAATATGACCTCTGAAGAAAGAGTGAAAGAAAATGTAGTTATTTAAGCTTAACAAAGTAAGGTAAGAGAGATTGAGATATTTGATGCCAAGTATAGGAAAATAATTCTGCAGGGAGGATTGGAAAACAACAGTCTGCCATGTTTATGATGGGTGCAACACAAAAACAAAAAGTTAGTCTTCATCAGAAAAAAAGAAATCTGGTTCGTACAAGAGGAGAAATTTCCTGCCAGGGTGATAAGTACTAGAATAAATGATTTAACCCTTTCTGCAAACTCCTGAAAACAAGAGTTAAAGTGACACAGTAGAGCTGACCCCATTAAGGGACAGATAGATGGATTAACTCAATGTTTTCTAGCCCCTCACAGACTATTTTCATCTGATAAGAAAACATTTTCCTTTTACAAATATCATCTAGAGAAACTGCCTCTGTTGAAAGTGAAATGTTTTGGAATATGATACTTTGGGTAGAGATCTGCTGGGATTTTGACTTACATGATTTTGAACTGACTATTTCAGCTGGTATTCTGAAATGATAACTTCAATATTTAAAATTAATATTTAGAAAACAAGGAAACTGTTTGAAATTATTTCTGGTTTGTTTTGTTTTTTTTTTTTTTTTTTTTTTTTTTGGGGGTTTTGTTTTGTTTTTTGTTTTTTTTGGTTGGCATTTTTAGTGGGCTTTTTTTGGTTTTGTGTGGGTTTGTTTCTTGGGGATTTTTTGTGGAGTTTTTTTGTGGGTTTTTTGGTGGTTTTTTTCTATTTTGTTTTCTTTCTTTTTTTGTTGTTTTGTTTCATTTTGTTTTGCTAGGTTTGTTTTTTAATTTTATTTTACTAAATGTGCAGATCACTCAAAAGCAATGATTAATTCAGTTTTGGAAGAAGAAGGAATCAAGTTCCGTAATGCCAGTATTTCCTTGACATTTTTGTTTTAAATTCTATCACTGTATCACAAACATACATGTTTTCAGTACCTCACTTTGCCAAAGTAATAAATGTGGGGCTGTTTTAATTAAAGTTAAAGGACATGTGAATTTTGTAGCTTTTAGGGAGTATTATCTATGTATGATCCATGAGTTCTGCTGAACCTTATGGAAGTGTCTTCTTACGTCAAGGAGTTATAAAAGTTTCACTCCTTCCTGAAGTAACAGTAAATTTGTGATATTGCATAATGAAATCTGACTTCATCTTTTTCTGTGAGAGACTGTACTAAAAATATCTGTACTTTGACTGGCAGTGATTTTGGGTTTTTTTTGCTGTAATGTATCTCTCATCACTCTCTGTGCTACCTCTTGAGAAAATTCTGGGTCATGGTTTCTTCACAGAGGAAAAATTTTGATTTGTTTCTTCTAAGGCTTCTTGTAATATTATTATTAAAAAAAAAAAAAAAAAAAAAACCCACCACCTTTATTCGAACACATAGAGGAGAATACCTAGTTTTAAAAAAATTTGCATAGCACTAATAAAATAAGGTGTCTTTTTGTTTTTGATGGAAACATGATGGTAACTCAGTGTCTTGTTTCTGCTCTTGTTCAGAAGAATGCATATAACATGCAGTGCCATAAAACTGCCTTATATGAAATAAAAAACTCTGTGTATGTGGTTTTTTTCCCCCCTAGGCACACAATGAAGGAAACACTTGACTGTGAGTCGAAATAGCAGTTCCTAAGTGAATTCAGCAACACCTCTAAAAGTTTCCATTGAAATTGAGATTGGAAATGAAAAACAAATATTCAGAGTTGTATTCTGGTGAAGATAATTCAAGATGAAAATTTCAGTAATATATATGTCACCTTTCCAACACAAAGCCAAATTCTTCAGCATCTCATCCAAAAAAAGAAGGGGGAAAAAAAGGACCTGAAGGGAACAAGAAAGGCTGAGCACACAAAAGAAGACAGAGCCTGCACAGCACTCTGACATCCCCCTTTCCTCCAAACTATCATTATACTCTCATAATTTGAGAAGGAGAGAATCCAGTCAGCCACCCTATGTGCAGTGGGTCCCTTCAAATCTATTAATAACCTTGCAAGTGGAAGATAATTTTTGGCAATTCAGGTTTGGATTCCGCAGGTCCCACTGGACTTTCGCCTGTGCTTTCCATCTGTTTAACCCTGTACTTCTCTTGACTGAACACCACAGCAGAATAAGACTAAGATTTGGTGGAAAGAGATGTTTTCATGTGTCTAGTAGGAGGTGTTTACAATGGTTTTCATTTATTTGCATCTCAAGGAGGGACAGACTCTATATAACAAAGCCCGCTGAAGGTTAATAATGCAACAAAAAAATTGAAAAAAAAATCGAGGAAAACAAATTTTGCAAATTTATTGCTATGAATGAGGAGAAAAAAAGAGAGAACACAAGCTAACTTCAAACTTTATTCAAGTTGCTTAGTGCCTTTCCCAGATGTGTCCAGCTGCACTTAGGAAATTGTTCAAAGAGACATCTCATAACCCCTCAGGAGTGTATTCCAGCTTGTCCTTCTTGCAAAATCATATGCCTTTATATGGTGAGATTTTCCATTCTGGCAGCCTGTAACTGCCTCCTTTGGTGTTTTCTTGCAATGCACATCCATGAAGAGCCTGATTCCATCCCCTGTGTATTCTCCATTTACGTCCACTTAAGATAAAGACTCACTCTATACCATTACTTTTAAAATATTTTTCTTCACAATGAGATTTTTTTGAAAGTTTTTTTTGTTTTTTTGTTTGTGTTTTTGTTTGTTTTAATTTCAAGCTGTACATAATGTATGCATGTGAAGACAGAGAGACTTCAAGCTATTGTGAATTTTCTCATGTGAACTTCTGCATTTTCTCCTGTGAAGCAAAGGTTGTCATGGTATCATCCAAAACAAATCCTAAGGTCTAGCCCCATGTTTCATATTTATCCATCACAATGAGATCCAAGGTAATTATGTAAAAACATTGAAGGCAATATTTAAGTGCACTAGCATAAACTCTAAATGGCAATTTTCAACTCAGTGATATAAGACTATGCTATATATTACAAAACTTGTATGGTTTACTCTAAGGACATGACTACACCAGCCTAAATCCAAGTAAACTGAATCTCAGCTGCCCACCCTCCTTCCTAGACAGGCCCCTGTAACCAGATGGTGAGCTTGATAAAGGATCAGACCCAGTAAAAATCATATCCTGAAAAAAAAAAAAAAAAAAAAATGCTGCAAGAGATGGATGTTTCACTGGAAACCTGTGAGAAGGAGCTGATAACTGAAGCCATTAATGGTTCTTTTCTTAACTCTGGGCTGAGTTTCCAACAACCTGTACATTCCTAAACAAGTAGCAGTATTTGGCTCCATCTCACAAATCATTATATTTTATATTACTTGTAGTGTTGTAAAGTAATTTCAGCTGTTGCTAATATTGAGAGGAAACTTTATAATTCACAAAACACTAAGTTAGTAGAAAAGGATTAAACACACTTTCAGGGTCATTACATTTATTCACCTCTTTTTTATTGGGGTGGAAAGAAGGTATTAGATCAGTCATAATTCCTGTACCAAGAAAGAACTTCATAAAATAGAAAGGAAAAGGGTTAATGCAGTGTCATTACATGGAATTTACAGGCTTAACATGATGAATGTTTCACTCATATTGAAGGTATTTTCATTGTTATCCACGGAGTAAGGCTGACTTAATTCTCCAGTGATGAGACTTTACTTCCATGATTATTGAACAAGTTGCTTTCTTCACAAGGGCTCATAAGACAGCCATTTTTTCCTCCCTGATTGTTTAGGAGACACTTAAGGCTTTCTTTGGGAACCTCAATATTTTTTATATATGGCTAGAGAATGAAATAAAGAGAGCCTTAAAGGACATTTATGTATACATAAAGCAGAGTAATTTATCCATCTAAGGAGAATGAGAATGAAACAGAGATGAAATCAGGAGCCATACAATCCCCACCCCTCCTTACCCAAAAATATGAAGGACCTAAATGCCATCTTTAAACTTACTTTCTTTATCAGGATTTAAAATTTCATCATTATCAATAAATCAGTCAGGATTAAATCAGAGTAAAGAGCAATTTTTTTGATATAGGTGGGAGAAAAAGTCTAGCAGTGAATCTGATTTGTAGATTATGAAACTCAACAGAGCTAATTACAGCAATATTGATTTATTCCAGCTGAGCATATGAACTCCAAAAAGCTTCATAAAGCCCTTGACTTTGTTCCATCCTGTGCTTAACAAAGTGAATGACAATATTTCATTATTGTTTGGTAATGTGCTGAACTTCACATGCCAATATTCCCTTCCCTGAGTATAGGCAGAGAGAACTACATGAATATACAAGTGGTGCAAAGATCTTTATTGAAGGAGTTTGTGTAGTCAGTTCTCAGTACATCTAAATCAGTGAAGCCACACTGATCCACAATAGACACACAATAACTGTAGGTGTAGAAGAAGAGATTACAGGTGACCTTGCCCCTGATAAGTCACAGTTGTGCTAATTACCAATGAAGAGGAACAGCCTTGCCCTTAATGGATTGCAACTGTGACTAATAAAGATAAGTGTGATAAAAGGGGTGGGTTGGATAGGCAGGGGGATCTTAGAGGCAGAGGGTTTGGAGGAAGAGGTGCCTTGAGAAAGATGGAACAATCTATAGAGATGCAAAGAAGAATAAAGCAAAAAAGAGAGTTGTTGCTGTAGATCTGCTGTGAGGTTATTCTGGGCCTGATGGAGTTAGAGCCTGCAGTCATAGCTGAGCTAGGTTAAAACTATGTTCAGAGTCTGCAAACCAATACTTGCAGTCATATTCCAGCAAGAACTAGCCAGCAATCACAGTCTGCAGTTGGACCCTACAGTAGGAGCTTGCTGTAGTCAGAGTCAGGATTACTAACTTGTAAGAATAAACTGGGACCCTTTTTTGTGTTGTTCAATGGTTGTCTGTGTCTTGGCTCATTTTTACTCCTAATGAGAGGCTGCAACATCAACCTGTCCTATAACTTTTCATCTTAGCTTCCAGTGGATAAAGAGATTAATTAGATATCGCAAAGCAGAAACCTTACTTTCTGTTCATCTCATATTTTTCTGGGTTCTTGAATTTTATTTGATTATAGGAGTTGAAAAAAGCAATTGGATAAAAAAGATTGGATAGCTGTACCTTCAAGTGGACTGCTATTCTGAATGTTCAACAAAAATCTGAAGTACTTCAGGACACTATACAATGCTTTATATGATCCAGAGGAAAATTCATAGAAAGCTAGAAAACAAGGACAGTCTTTAATCTCAGCCTTCTATCTCTTGTCCATCAACAGCAAAGATGAAAAAGTGTGGGCCACAAAGTGAGAATATTCCTGTGCCAAGAGGAGCCTCATGACATGGGTGGAAGTAAGAAACTGTTTTGTCTAAAGGCATAAATCCTGGTCATCTCTGAGAGTTTTCAGTCTAAATCTTTTTTCACTGTAATTTCCTCTCCAAAATCGGTTCAAACAAAATAACCAAAAGCCAAATGAAAAGCATTGTCAACTTCCATTGAAATATCGTATAATCATCTGCATACATCTCATTGCTGAAATAAAAGTTGATGCAAGATTTTGGATAAATATTGTTACATATTCAACAGAACCACCTTTTCTGTTAAAGGAAGAAGCTGTCTCCTAAATTTTGTGATTCATGGCAGGTTAAGTGTGCCAGGCACAGTGTTCTTGCTTGGGCTTATCAGGCTCGATATGATTCATAAACACTTCAGGGTGCTTTTTTTTTTTTTTCAAGAAGTAGCCCTGTTAGTCAAGTACAATGCTCTTAGAAGGTGACAAGATGTGTGTAGATTTTAAAAAGAAAACATTCTGGAGTGTTCCAGTATCTCTGGAAGAAATGAAAATGTATCTCATGTATTTTTTTTTTTTTTTGTTTTCCTTGTAAAGGGAGAATGTTTCAGTCACCTGTGACTACATGTGACAATACAGTTCACTGGAGGTGAGATTAACATGAAACCAGATAAGATTGGTGGCATCTGCTCAGCCTGCACATATAGAACAATAAAAGCAATAATAATATAACTTTGTTGTAATTTATGCTTCCATTTATTTGGAAGAATTTCATGGAGATGCAGTCCCACAGGACTTGTGCTAAAATTTTATTAAAGTGAGGTATAAGGTAGTTTCCTTGCACCATGAAAATCAGACAGTTCTACTGCTTTAGGACCTGCATTGGACTCAGTTAACAATTTAGGACACTTTTTTTTTTTTTTTTTTTTTTTTAAATCAAAACAGGCAAAGTAAGATTTGGTGACTGAGAAGATAATAACAGATTTGTGTCAGTAATAAAACTATCACATTTGGTTTTATGCAGAATTAAGACTTCACCTCCATTTACCAGGGCCTAAGCAGACTTCTCAGTAAAACTTTTGGTCATTCTGAAGCTGGGAAGGAAGTGCACTGTCTTTATGCTTTTGGGGTAAATTCTTGTCAAACCTGACGTGTTTTCGCTAAATATTTTTACTGTTAATGAATCAGGGGGTTCTGTTGCTGGAATATGAGAAAGCCCAATGTGAGAGAGGAAAGGCTGCAAGGAAACATAGTGAAGGACAGAGGCTCAAAATTTAACAGTGATTTTTAAAAAGTGAGACTGAAGGATAAATTAAAATTACATGAAGAATTCCTTACCAAATATTAAGGTTATTATAGGAATAAATGTCATTCACTCACGAGTACTGCATTTGTAAAAATGCAAAATTCTGAAAAGGACAACATAAAAGGTGAGGAGCATAGGTGGTAGGGAGGAGTGTTTTTGTGAAAGGGAATAAACAAAACACACTTGATTAGTTGGACAGAAAAGCAATAGCAAAGAGGTCAGTAATATAAAAATACAGTGGTAGAGGGATTAACCTGAAGCTTCTCTATGCATTTTCTTTCTTGCTCCATTCCAGAAATCTGAAATGGCAGGTGGTGTAGGCAGAGAGAGATCAGAGCTGTATTTAGGAATACAAATTTGTATCATGGTATTTTTGAGACATACACATTTGAGTGTTAAAAGAAAAATCTCAAGATCTGTAAAAGTCATTCATTTTGACACACGAGCCACATCTTAAGAAATTTCATTCAAAGAAATGAATAAGCTTTCCCTTAATCCATTTTGAAAACTATGTTCTTAATATACAAAGGTGAGCTTTGGGTTTTTTTTAGAAAACTGTGGGGTTTATGATCTCAATAAGTTAATTCACAATTCTGTCTTATTTCAGGTGGCATTCCCCACAGTTTACATGAATTTTTAGAGACATCTCTGTGACCCCTGTATGTTAGACAGCACTGTTTCCTTGAAGAAATCATCCCTGAAACTGCTGTAGTTTTATATGGCAGGTATCATGGGCAGCCCTAGGGATAAGCAACAGAGTTGCTGAGGTAGCAGCAAAACTTCCTGAGCTCTTGTCTTTCCTTGCAAAAGTGTGGGAAAATCAGGTTAGATGGTGTGACTGATAGCACTGGAGGAGGACATTCAGCAAACATAGGATAATAATTATTTTTCTGGTGAGTGGGTTTAACCTGTACCAGGAAATGTTGCTGTTTCTACCCTTCCCATGCTCTGGTGACAGTAGGACCAGAAAAATCTGTAACCCAGTGTTTTGTTTTGTAGATACCTGCTTTAGTTTCACCACTTTCTTGAGTTTCTCTATTTATGTTTTAGCTCTGTCCTGAGCCTTGAGCTGGTCCAATTCAGTATTTCCCACCATGCTGGGAAGTGTCAAACCAGGTTGTCACACGTGTTTTCCACATGTCTGACTGCTATTGGCACAGTGTGAATGTCCTTTTGTTAGGAGAAAGTTGCTGCAATTCCATTAGCTGAGCATTTTTGAAATTACTCTCTGCTTTATGTCATGGCCAATTTATTTTTGCTTGTGTGTTTTTTGTTTCCTTTTAATGAGTAATAACTGGAACATAAAGTAGGAGCATTTGTTCTTTGCTAATCTGGTGCAACAACCAATAAAATAAGTAAAGGACTTCCATCGACTTCATGAATTTTGGATTGAACCCTCTCTATGTAAAAACTCCATCATCCAAATTAACTTGGTCTCAGGAATGTCAAAAAACTGAGAAATCAGTTGGTCAGTGGGTGGAAGACTAGTGCTATATCTCAGCAAGAGAATCTGTTGTTGGTGTAGGATGAGGAAAAGGATTTTAGTGTCAAGAGCAGGACTTTTTTTAGAGCACATAGACATGCAAACTGTTGAATGGTGACAGCAATCCTTTATTCCTTTTTAATGGCTCATATGTTCTCCAGGTTAATGATGAAAACCCAGGGGTCAGTAACATCAGCTATTTTCCTGCCAGTCATGCTCCCACCTCCAAAAATGAATGTACTGTATGTCAGGTTTTCCTGCTATTAGTTTTGAACTCAGATAATTGTACCAGCTTTGGTACAGAGCCACCCTGAAAAGAGAAAATGTCAAATGCAACCTTTTCTTTGTTGTAAATGGGGTCTGTCTGCCTTCAGAATGTGATAACCCAACAAGCTTCAATTACAAGTTCTCTTTGTCGTCATGACAGTGAAAATTACTTTTAAAAAAATAATTTTTTGTTAGGTTTTTCTTTTGTTTTGTTTTGTTTGGTTTGGTTTTTTTTGTTTGTTTTTTTTTTTTTTTAATTAACAAACTTTCTTAACTTATGAGCTGTTTTGGGAGACACAGCTCACTTCACCTCCACCACAGATGACATTAAAAGCAATAAAGTTTAAATAGGTGTGTATACTTACATGATTAACTCAACAGGATGAAGCCTGGGGCTGCAGGAAGTGGTTGAGGATCCTTAGTAAGATCTGAAAAAAGTTAGATGAGTACAAACAGCAGTTTTGTTCTCTTAGGCAGAGATTCTAAAGCCTGATGGTTTGGGTTTGCTTTTTTTTTTTTTTTTTGTTTGTTTGTTTTGTTTGTTTTTTTGTATTTTTGTTGTTGTTGTTGTTGTTGTTGTTGTTGTTTTTTTTTGGGTTTTTTTTGTTTGTTTTTTGCTTTAAACCATAAACTGAGCACCATCTTGATTGGAGAATTGATGGAAGATTGAGAAAAATGAAAAACGACACTGGCAGCTTGTGACCAGCATGGGAGAGAGAACCAGGAGATATTTGGCATGTTTAGGAACATTACATCGTTATCACTCAGAAATCAGATTGCAGTGAACTCACTGCTTGTCTGTCCTGATGAAAAGCAAGTCCCAGATGCCAGCACACAGGATCAAGTATGTGGGACATGTCTTTGTTTCTCACTTGCATGCTGCAAGACAGCCTGTGACATTTCTTGCACCAAGCTTTGGTGAGCAGAAAGGAAAACAAATATGGCTTTGATTCACAAAACAAGCTGTGGCAGCTTTGTTGTAAAATTGTGATTATGTGTAGTCTTTGAGAGGGCAGCACTTATCTGTAATATGAGTTTGTGTTAGGACTAATGTGAAACAAAGGGTTTGTTCCAGATTACAGTCTGTGCTGAGTGATTATCTGCTCTGTGAACCTGCAGTCACAGGTAATGTGTCCAACAGCTCAGTGAACTGTGAGTTCCTTCTCCCTCTCACTCAATGACTGTTTTCCTCTCAAACAGCCCATCATTTTTTGGCTGCTGAGGTACCTCGGTGCTGTCTATAAAATGAACAGTAGATGAAAGACTGAACATGTTCTTTGAATTTTTACTTGTTTTTTTGACAGAGGTTGTGCTGAGGGTGGCAAATATCAGCCACCAGAAATGGCACTAAATGCTGAAAGAAATACAATTCTCTTTATATAATTTCTATTTCTCAGCCATAGATTCTTCAGTTTTGAAAAGATCAAAGAAGGCATTCTAGAAAATTCATTTTTGAGATTAAATGAACCATATTTATATCATGTCTCACTGTTCCTTTTCTGGCCTGTTTTTAGAACATTTTACACAGGGAGGTGAAGACTCTAAGTAATTGAGAAAACATAATTTGTGTTTCACTACCCTTATTACAAAAAACTTTTGTTAACATTAAATTTTCTTTGTTTTGGTCTTTATTTTAGCAATTAAACATCCATTGCACAAGTCCTGACTGCCGTGGCCAAGAAAAACACATTTTTCACTTTAACTTTGTAGCATCTTGCCATCTTTATACTTTTATCAAATACTCAGCTCCTGTTCTTCTCTTAGACCCTTTTAAATCAGTCTTTACTTCTTTTCTGTGGGACTTCAGCCTTCTGATCATTCCATAGCTTTCCTTTGAAATTTATATAATTAAATCAAATGATTTAATGATTGAAATCTGGAGCATGGTGGATGTTGGTTACTCCTGTTCCATGGTGTTTTTTTATATTTTGGATGGTACTTATTCCTAGATGTTATTTCAAAAAAAAAAAAAAAAAAAAAAAAATTCAACTTGCCTGAAATTTCAGCCTTGTCTTACATGCTGAAATAATAACAGCTGAAATAATAGGACTGCATGAGTATGTGTGATTATTATCATCCATCAGTCAGGCAGTAAAAGACTTTATTTCTTTTGGAGGTTTGAGGTTTATTCCTTCAGGTCACCGCAGCAGCTACTCATGAACCCTGTCCTCAGTTAGCAATAAGTCACAGTAGCCAGCCAGCTTGCACAGAAGGAAAAAAAAGAGATTTCTCAGGAAGACTCTTCAGAAATGATGGGTCATGCCAAAGCTACCTCTTTCAGAGCAGTCACCAGATGTAGGAATCAAATGCAAAATGTCCAAATATAAATTGAAATATTAAAAATCTATTAAAAAAAAATTGTCTATAGAAATCCATACAGTTGCCACTTTAAATTCTAAATTACAATTTAACACTAAATTATTTTTTAAATTGTTACTTTTGGCAAAATAATGCATCAGAATTTCCCAGGCCCATTGATTCTGGTTTAACATCCCCTCTATACACATCTAGTGCCTTTGCAAATGGTGCTAAACTTCTAAGACAGGTACTAATAACAGTCTTAATTATTGCAGGGTTGAATGAAGCAGAAAATTCTCTGCCATTGATGCTTTTTTTTTTCTCTTTTAACTAAATAATTTAACTGCAAAAACTATGTGTCATCAGAAAAGCATTTAGATTTATGTATCATATTTCAAACCAACTACTTTTCAAAGTATCTTGACCTAACTTAAATCATGTAAAATTATATCCCTCATATGCCTAAGAGGGGATCAGTACTACTCAGTGCAATCAAAAATTATCAAAACAAGTTGCCCTTATACCCACACAAGCACAGATATCATCCATATGGTTCCCTGTTTTAACATCTTTACAGTTTTCATGAATTTATTCTTACCATCTCTCTGAGGGAAAAAAAAAAAAAAAAAAAAAGGGATATGTTCTTTTATCCCTGGTTTAAGATGTACCACAAGATATAGACACTCTATGCAACTTGTTTAGGAGAATGGATGAAATTTATGGTAGGACAGGCTATTGATTTTATGTTTAAGTTTGCTACTATTGGAACTACAGTGTAACACTGAAAAATGATCTTAGCTCTTCCTTGAATTCCAACAGTCTCCATGGCCTCAGCTGTAATCCTGGGCATCTTTTTTTCCAAAAACTTGTGTGCAGACTGAGCTGAGGGCTGACTGTGAATTCCAATGCAACAAATTATATCAGTGTTCTTTTTGGAGGCGCTGCAGTCATCTCTGCAAGGAAGAACCCAAATTATTTTCTCTCTGACATAAGAGCAAGGGATATGTCTAAAGATCCCAGGCCTATTTAGGTTGAAGTGTGAAGAGTTTCCTGAACTTAAGTCTTCTTTAGGAAAATCTGTAGAGGTGTCCCAGAGCAGCAAGGTGACTCTTTTAGTCTTGAAGTCACCGGGGGCAAAGGCACATTCTGTACAATAACACAGAGTTCACAAAGACTGTTGGTCACACTATTCTCTCCCATGTCCAAATCCATGATATTTGAGGCCAAAGAGATTTTTACTCAGAAGTTAGCCACTTAAGAGATGCCAAGATTTCCAGAATTTCATTTTGAATGCAGGAAGCAAAATGCCTATACAGATGAATACATAGAATTGATGTATCATAAATGTCTTCCTCTTATTGCCTGAGTTACAAACAAGACTCTTCTTCTTACACCTGCCTAGTCAAACAACAAGTCTCTATTACCTCCTTCTTATTTCTCTACCCCTTGAATGACACTAGTTCAGCCATCATATTGGCAAATTATGAAGAATACTTTTATTCTTATTCAGAAGAAAAAAACATGTTCAGCTCTAAAGTAATATTAATTTAGTTGATATAGTCCTTACTTGGAGGTCACTTCTTTTCTCAAATCAACATTTGGCTTTATGAGGAAGTAAGGGATAATATTAGCCAATATTACTCAAAGCATATTTGCTGAAACACTATTTATAGGCATGACTGTATTTGATGTTAATGATTTTGGTGTAACAATCATTCTATACTCCCCCTTTGTGCCTTAATCCCCTGATTTACAGAACCTTGAAGCTCAAACTGTATGCTCTTCAGAACAAAGGATGCCAAAGGCAAGGTTAAAGCAAGGGAATTAAAACATAGGTTCATGTTTAAAAGCTATCAGCTCTGCTAAATTCCAATTCCTCTCTTACAGCCTCTCCATATTATCTCCCTCACTTTTCTCCTAGGCAGTTATTGCCTTATTGTTTTGGTGTAGTCTTGTTTGCAATGCATCCTGCTTCAAGAAAACGAGGCACCTTGCCTTTAAATATCACTTTGAAGAAACTGTGAAGATTCTGCAGCTGCTTTTCCAGTTGAGAAGTCCTTGATGGGACTGGGAGGGAAGGGAAGCCTCGTTAGAGAAGCTGGAAAGCAAATCCCCAGGACTTGGCTTGCCATGCACAGCCTTTTGCTGGAGTTCACACAGCTGTGGAGTCCCCAGAAGCAGGGAAGTTTGTCTGAGGCAAGACGGAGAAAAGATAATATAAGCCTTGTGAGAGTTATTTGGCACTTCAACATAGAAGTGCTTGTACTTCCATCTGGGTTGTATGCGAAATTAGAGAAGCCAGAGCTGTATCCTTCTCCTTGGGCTGTTGACAGGAGTTTGGCTCGCACTCCAATGGAATTTTTATGTTTGCCAGAAGGTTAGAACCACAAAACCTGTGCTGGAAATGGCAACCTATATTGTACATAGGAGTTCATCCTGGCAGATGGAGGACAGAAAGTCAAACCAGTTCTTTCATGTCCTTTGAGTCTTGCAGTTATACTTCATAATGTTCCTACTTCTGAGCATCTCCTACCCCTTTCCCAATATTGTTTGTGTTCGCTCTTTCCGCTGTTAACCATGGGGCTTTTTTCAATACAATTCATGCCTGGCCAAAGTGCTGCCCAAGTTTCTTGAGCAACCAGCTGCTTCTTTTACTTCAGCCTTTAATTTGACAGGATTTCAACAAAAAGCACATCCAATCAATTCACTCTAGTTTCTTCAGTACTTTTTTCAGCATCAATGGGAGTTGCTTCTCAAGTTAAAAACGTGTTCTCTGCTGCTGACAGAATTAACAAGGATGAGGCAAGACAACATCATTCCATTCAGATATTATGAAGAGATCCACAAGTGGCATAAATGGATGGAGGTCCATTGACTTTCATTCTGTGTTTGTGTGTATGCACAGACTTGCCTGAGTATATAGAATTATAGAATTCTAGACTTGTTTGGGTGGGAAATGACCTTAGTTCTGACCCCTGCCGTGGCCAGGACCACCTTCTATCAGACCAGATTGCTCCAAGCCCTGTCTAACACGACCTTGAGCACTTCCAGGGGTGGGGCAACCTTCCTCTTTGGGCAGCCTGTGCCAGGGCCTCACAGTAATGAAGTTCTTTCTGAGATCCAACTTATATCTGCCCTCCTTCAGCTTAAAAACACTTCCTCTTGTCCTATCACCACATACCCTTGTCAAAAGTCCCTCTCCACCTTTCTTGTGGCCCCTTTAGGTACTGGAAGTCTTCTATAAGGTCTTTATAAAACCTTCTCTTCTCCTATATGTGTCTTCACTGTCTTTAGTGATATAGAAATTTTAGCAAGAAAAGGACTACTCAGGAATTTTCAGTGGTAGCACCCATTTCTCTTCTTAATTTTAATTTTCTAAATCATTGCTCTTTAATAGTAACTGTTCTGACTACATCTTTTTCAGAGTTTTCCCAAATAACTGGGTAAACTGTCAGAGGAGAAACTGGGGGAAAGAGGGACTATGTTTATTGTTCCAAATTTCTGGATATTCTGTCTTCTACTAATATGGGGGGAAAAAACACCTGATCACTAACTCAGCATAACTTCTACTGTGTTTCTTACTATCACATTAAAGAAGGGGGGAAAAAAAGTATAAGATTGAAGACCATTAAAGCAGTGAACATAAAGGAACTGTAAGAAAACCTCGATTGAGACATGAGATTTTAGGATGGATAATTTTGATGGTGTTTTCTGCTCAATTCATGCCATGGTTTTTCACCTAATAGTTTCTTTTCTGAACCACCATGTATGTTTTCCTTCCACTGTTTCCTGCAAACTTCACTCTAGAGATGGCAAAAATTGTGGAAGAGCCAGTAATGCTGCACATAAAGCTTCTTATTGCTCTGAATTAAAGTATTCTCAGTGAAACAATGGGACTTTCAGAGTCTTCAGCCAGTTGAGAATCTGAGTCCCAGAAAAACTCCTCATCTATTACCAGATACTAAGCTTTGACTCATTCACTGCCACTCTCTCAAACTCCAAGAAGGTCAGGGAAAATGATTTTAAGTTAAGCTGTGCTTATTTTTATTGTTGCTTTTCACTACCTCTAGAATCAGAATTTTAGCCAACATATAATATTCAATATTTTGCAATTTTCTTAGTGTTTGTGTAACCATTCTTATATGTTTATAAGCTCACAAATAATATTATTTCCACATCAAAAAAAATAGTACAAATGTACAAAGAAATTTTCCCCATGCAACAATTTATTGTTTATTTTAGGAAACAGACAACTGTTTATCTTAGTTCAAGATTTGTTTAATGTCTTTCAAAATACAAAGTTAACAAGAAACATATCTCTGTGGGTTTAAGGCTTGATATGAAAATGTTTCAAAATGGATTAAATGCAATTGTTAATTTTTTTCGGAAATCCAAATTCTCTGGAAATTTAAACTGGTTGGCCTTGATGGAATAAGGTAGTTCAGAACACTCTGAACCATCTCCATGCATTAGTAACTGCCTGGTTCTCCCTTGCCTTTCATATCTAATTCTGCTACTCATTATATTTGCAACAAAATTTTATCCAGGGACCCAAAGAATTAACAACATGAGATGTGAATTTGTAATAATTTGGAATGATAGGAGACTACAGCCTTTTTCAGACATAAAAGGGGTAAATAAAAAGGTTGCAGAAGGAGCTGTATAATTCTCTACAGCCATTAGTTTGCATAGTTAAACATATCTTTGCAAAGGTGGTTGTAAAATGAAATTTTCCAGTGATGCAATAGCATAGTCCAGTATCAAAGATGAGATAGTTTATGCAATAATCCTATCTTCACCTCCACTCTAGATTGTTTGTGCTTCTCCTCTGGCCCACAAAGTGCTGAGACTGTTTGACAAATACCAGTAAAAAAAAAAAAAAAAAAAAAAAAAAAAAAAAAAAAAAATCTTTAGCAGAGATAAATCCACACAGATCAATTGACTCCAGCTCACACCCCCCTCAATATCTGGCTTAGTCCTAAGACCTGGCATTTAGAACTAAGGACAGAAAGGACTTTTGGAGGAAGAGAGATGTTATGAATGCCTCTGGGGAGGGAAGGGAGATGGTGTTGGGGCTGGAAACTGTCCAAACCAGCAAAATTCTGAGGCTGTCAGAGTCTTAATCTTTCACTGAAAACAGACCTGCATTTTAGAAAAAGAAAGAGAAAATTCTATGATTAATCTAACATGTCTATAACATTATAATGCTGTGATTATTCTGGACACTACCATGAGCTCTTTAGCAGAGAAAGAAAAAGTCTGTCTTCAGAGTTAGCTCTTCATTTTAATAGCCAGATTCTCAAATAGTCCTTTAAAATGCCAGTTTAGCTATCTGTGATGCCACCTGCGTACAAGTGGAATTACCTGACAGAACTCCAACTGCTTCAATGGGAGCAGATTTTAACCAGACCTTTGAGCATGTGAACATAAAAGGTTTACTACCAGGAAGCTCCAAGGCAAATAAAACACTTCCTAAAGCAGTCTTTTTTGTTTTCTGAAGACCTTCATTTTGTGGGTGTGGATGTACCAATCCACCATGGCAGGAGGGCTGGAGCTGGATGATCTTTAAGGTTCCTTACAAGCCAAGCTATTCTATGATTCTGTTATTCTACTCATGGCATAATTTCCAAGGAACTTGCTACTCTTCCTGCCTAGCAGTCAGCCTTGTATCTAACAGCATCACTGTCTTTCTTGCTGCCTTTACTATAAGAGTGTTGCTGAGGGGCATTTGTCATATTACAAACCAGGAACTAAGAACAGAACCTGGGGGACATTTGAGCATTTAAGCAATATGAGCTTAGGAGACCACGCAACTTGATGAAAAATGTAGAAGTCTATTCACATTAAAAGAGTCAACAACAGTCCTGCAAGTTCTAGTTTAGAGGCATTTTTGGCTTTCTTCACATGCTGAAGAAATATTAGATGGATTTCCCACTACTATGGAAAGGTTCAGTCTCACAATATTTCTGAAGATAAGTTGATTGGAACAAGCAAAATCATTCATTTTGTGATTCCATACAAGAATTTTTTGACTTTGTCAGAAATTCCATTACTTTCCATTTCCAGGATTTTTGTCATATTTCACCACTGATGTTAAATTTACGTAAAGCCCCTGGAGATCAGAATTTGGATAAGCATTTCAGCTATTGCTCAACACAAAGGTAAGGCCTATTGGATCTCACAATTTCTCTTCTATCCTTTTCCTACTCTTGTTTATAATGTTCATCTCAGGATGATTGGAATATTTTAAGATAATAGTATTTATTTTGGAGCTCCTGGTGGCACAATATTTGAAACTGGAAACAACAGCTAAAAGCTGGCAAATAAGTGTTGCAGTGAGGGACAAACCAGCCTCCTTGAGCCAAGCCCCTTTAATGATTCATGCTGCATTGACTCACCCTGGAGAAGGATTAATAACACCCAGCCAGTTGAGCGAGTTGGACCCATCCATTTCTAGAGCCAATGCAATCAAAACCTCTGATTGAATAGTCATTCACATAATAGTCACGTCTGGCCTTAAAATTCATACCTTTTCCTGAAAATCCCAGTCCTTTAGCTTGTAGAGTATTGATTTATACAGGTGCATAGGAGGTTTCCTGTTCCAGCCTTCCAGTCTGTGCCTGATCAGGGTCGCTGCATCCTTGGGTCCGATCGCTCAGCTCATTTTATGAGCTTTGGATAATACACAGGTCACTAACTGGAACACTGCACATTCATCTGATTTTCTAGCTGAATGCTAATAGGGCTTCAATATTTGTTCATTCAGCACTGTATTTCCAGTTACTGCAGTTAATAAAACTTCTTTCCCAGGAATCGTGCTGGCTAAGGGAATCAGAGCAATGTTTATTCCCATATTTATTCCCAAAGCTTCCCTTTCAGTCCTGTCCCTCGCTGACTCAGAGGTCTGTTTTGTATGAAGAAGACAAAGAAAAGGTTATATGATTATCTACAGAAAGCCAAGAACACATACTTGGTGGCATGCCTTTTTCATTGTTACTTGGAAACCATTAAAATATTAAAATGTCTACAAAAGCAATAAAATGATCACAGGAGTATGTGGTGATATTTAATTTTCCCACAAGTTAAATATCACTGATAATTAACTGTTAGAAGTTTATTTTGAAATGACATTTCAGTGGAATATCAGACCTTTACAACATAATTAAAGGTTTTCTCATTGTAATGGTGCCCTATTCCTGGTATGAAAGCTGTTTGAAATTATCTGTCTGCTTATAAATGATTTTTTTTAACCTTTTTTTTTTTTCTTCCCCCATTTAATTTGGCCATTTCTTGTTTTGTTTCTCTTTTAAATACTGATCACAGCCATTTCATTAGGTAATTTGGATCACTGAGACAGGAAAATGGCTCACTTTTAAAATTTTAATTGTTTGATCTGGTACTTTTCTCTGATTAGGTGGATTTTTGCTGCCAGTCTGGAAAGAGTTTGCTGTTAGTAGAGTCACTCCAGGACATGTTCTTTTTCACATTAGGACTGGAGAGATTTAGGGAAATAGATTTTAAAAAGCCCTCAGTTCTTACCTGAAGTAGGCTTTTGTCACTACTCAGATGTCATCCTCAAGGGTCATCTGTCCTGTAGAGAAAAGATAAAACAGTCTCTTGTCACTTTTGAAAATAAGTGTGACATAGCCATGTGCAAATATAAAGACATTTTATTCTAACAAGGAAATGTTTGTGGCACAACTTCCCCATTGCAGATTCTTCTCTACCACCACTCCACAAAAAGTAATAGGGCTTTAATTCTTATTTATAGCTCTTTCATGATGTTCTATCCAGTGCAATTCTGTCTTCACATAATGACACGGTCAAGAAGCCTTAGTAGGGCATCTCACAGACCCCAGACCCTAACACCAGTCAATCAGTGCTGTGGATTAGCCATGGCAAGAGCTCAGCCCCAAACAGCTGCTCCCTCAGTCCCACCCAGGTGGATGGGGGAGAGAAAGGAAGCTCAGCAGGCTTGGAGTGAGAAAACTTGTGGATTGAGAGAAAAACAGTTTAATAAGAAAAGCAAATGCTGCACACATAAACAAAACAAGGAATTGATTCACTGTTTTCCATTGGCAGGCAGGAAAGCCAGGAAAGCAGGGTTTCATCGTGGAGGACAGTGACCTGGGGACAAACACCATCACTCTGAATGTCCCTCACTTCCTTCAGCACCTGTTACTGCTGAGCGTGGTGCCACAAGTTATGGAATATCCCTGTGTTATCAATGCAGTTTTCAGCACATATTCAAAACATAACCCCTCAATGAGCTACTGTAAGGGAACAAACACTACCCCAACCAAAACAAATACAGTAATTTTCTCCTCTAACCCTCCTTTTAAACCTTAGTTCAAAATTGACATTTCAACATTTCAACATTTTCAACAGCAGCCCCTAAAATTTCATGTGTTACGTAAACAGAAGAGTATAAATATTATAAACATTTTTATGAGACATTTTATGTCTTGAGACATCTTTGTGCATTAATTTCCAGTGATGTGCTCTGAAAAGGATTTCACTTCTATTCAGCAGTGTCACAAGGACAGGCTGGCTCCATCAACACTACTAAATTAGATTATACCAGAAAACATTCCTCAAGCTACTAGACTTTTAAAGCAATCCCTGGCAATGTTTCCATGAGAGGAAACAAATATCCTCCAAGAATTTCCCAAACACAGCCTGAGATCTAGCACAGAGCAGGGACTATTTCCAATAGAAACTGGAAAGCAACTGTGCCATCTTTGAAGGAAAAGGGTTTAGGAGTGTGAATGTGAGTCATTGCATAGAGGGTGGTCTTGGTGCCAGACAACATTAACATTTAATAGATAAAACCCCTATGTATCCAATGTTTTGACATCCCAAGAGCAAACAGGCAGTAAGGAAGAGCAATGCAAGTTTACCTCTGGTTTCTCATCTCTCTGCTGTGGTATGGCAGGAAAGAAACTGGCAGTGGAGCTGTAAAAGGGTTCATCATGCACATATTGTCTCTGAGGCATCAGGGGTGATCCAAAACAATGCCAATATGGCTTTATATAAAGGAGAGAGCAGTCATCAGAGTAATTGCTGGTGGGTGCTAAATTCATTTCATACAGGTCACAAAACAACCTTCAAAGGATGATTCCAACCAGCAGCTATTGCAATAGCAGGCACTGGGATAGGCAGAGGCTACTCTGCTTCTGTGGCAAGGATGCACCTCTAAAACATCTTCATATTGCAGATATTACTCACTGGAGTCCCCTAAGCTCCATGACTCTCAGATATATTTCTTATCCTTTGTGTTTTATTGGTGAAAACCTGAAATATAGAAAAAATAAAGGAAGAACAGATTATCTCGAGAGGCTTTCCATAATATTTATTTTCATCATTACTTTTGTTTCTTTTTGGTCTCCTTTTAAGAGAACTTGGCTCAGAGTTTAAGCTCTGACAAGCTGAAAAGTAATGTAAAGGGCATTAACATCCTATAAATCTGTCCTGTGCCAGGTAATGGATGTCAGACAACCTCTTCCCCGACCTAGCTGGAAGGAAAAAGAGAAAAAGAACAAAAGGTACTTTTTCTTCCCACACCCCCTTTCCCCCTGGAAATTCATGGTATTACCAGGAGGATCAACCTTTTTATTTCAATATCAAACAAAATCCCTGGGTCAAAAGGAAATTATGAAGGAGTTCTCTTCCAAGAATCTGGGAAAATTGGCACTGAGGGACGTGTGCTAACTCTGCTGTCTGTATTTATGTTATATTTCAAACAGGGACCAGCTGGAAACATCCCATAATAACAATCACAGGATACACAACAACATCAGAATCATCTACTGGAGCAGACACAGATGTTTTTTGAGAAATTGAAGAGATTTAGGCTATAAAATGTAAGAACAGCAGTGCTTTATTTCTTAGATTCATTAATAAAGTTGCTTCATGGGAACTGTCTCATGTTGACAGAAGTAGCACAAGACTGTCCAAAATACAGAAATAATCAACCAAGTAGACAATGAACTCAAATTTCTTAAGTATGATTAATTTTGAAGGATTTTATTTCAACAAAGTAACTAGGGTCTTTAAAAACAGATGCTCAAAAATATCAGAATTCCAGGAATCTTGAAGACCTCTTACAAAGCAAGCAGCATCTTTTTCTTCATTTTACAGAAAGACAATAAAAATAAACTGAGAAACAGAAATAGAGATAATTTGCAATTAGCAAGTGACAGAAATAAACCCTCCATTTTCTGCATCCCAATGGACCTACATTCCAATAAACCACTGAACCCCCACAGTGCTATTGAAAAGATATTGGTGCATGAGTTATGTCATAACTCACTCTCTGTCTATGAAAAAACCAATAAGGGAAATGTCATTCTAGAGAGGAAAAAAACCAAACCCCAAAAACTTAACCCCAGTCTAGCTGACCACAAGTATATCTCAGATCTTGATACCTCTAAATAAATGTTAAGACATTTAAATTATATGTTATGACTCTTGTGTCCTTCATCCCCAGCTGCCCTTTCCTGAAGCTGTCAACCAAGAGTGTGTGGACATTCTATTGAGGACAATCAGCAGAAATAAAATTAGATGTTTTAACCTTAATTAAAAATGCTGAGACATTTCATGAAACAGCTGCACACCACACTCACCAGTAAGCTAGGTTTGACTAAACAGTGGTATTGGCCTGATCTCTTCTCTTTTCTCTTCTCTTCTCTTCTCTTCTCTTCTCTTCTCTTCTCTTCTCTTCTCTTCTCTTCTCTTCTCTTCTCTTCTCTTCTCTTCTCTTCTCTTCTCTTCTCTTCTCTTCTCTTCTCTTCTCTTCTCTTCTCTTCTCTTCTCTTCTCTTCTCTTCTCTCTGTTCTTTTTCTTTGTAAATGTCATATATCCCATCCCTGCACGTGTTCAAGGCCAGGCTGGATTGGGTTTGGAGCAACCTGGTCTAGTGGAAGGAATTCCTGCCCATGGCAGGGGAACTGGAACTGAATATCTAAGTTCTCTTCCAACCCCAAACAATTCTGTGATTTTGTGATTCCAAGACTTATTGACAAAGATACAAATTCACACTTAGGAAAGTCCTAGATACATAAAAGTAGGTAACAGGGACGAAGAAGTCTCTCAAGGAAATTTTTTAAGTGTTGCTGCATTTTGCTTATCTTTCCAGGACTTTACACAGGCATTATTTAGTAGAGATAGTAAAAAAAAAAAAAAAAAAAAAAAAAACAAAAAAAAAAAAACAAAAAAACAAAAAAAACCAAAAAAACCAAAAAAACAAAACAAAAAAAAAGAAAAACCCCAAAAAAACCCCAAAAAAACCCCCAAAAACCCCAAAAAAACCAAAAAAACCCCAAAACCTAACAAAACCAAACCAAACCAAACCAAAAATCCCAAAAAACCTAAAAACAAAAAAAAGAAAGAAAGAAACAAACAAAAAAGACCAAAACCCACAGAAAACAGATTTTCAAACCTTGGATGTTCCTCCTAGGCTATCTCAAGATAAAAACACAATTGTCTTTAGAATGTTTAAGAGTAGACAGAAGAATGGATTCAGTAGCTGTGCACTTGGGCAAATTTATGTGCACAGATATCCTATTCTAGCTGATAAAGAAGCATTCATAGCTCACTGAGAGATATCAACTGGAATTGTCCCTTTGTAAAAGAAAACCAAAATTATCAGATAGCTGTAACAAAAATAGTTGAAATCTTTTACATAAAAATTGTCACAATAATTTCATAAATTTAATCTGGAAAGTATCCTTTTCCTTTTCCTTTTCCTTTTCCTTTTCCTTTTCCTTTTCCTTTTCCTTTTCCTTTTCCTTTTCCTTTTCCTTTTCCTTTTCCTTTTCCTTTATTCTTTTTATTCTTAAATGCTGCATTCAAACTCTATTTGATTCCAATCTACCACAAGTTCATAAACACATACCTCACTAAGAGGATATGAGTAAAGACCAGCAAGTAATTAAATATCTTTGCTGAACTGGTGCCTAGGAACTGAGGGATTCATTATTTTTGTTTAATGAATTTTCCTAACCTTTGGTTCTGTAGCTGTGCTCCCTCTTTATTCCCCAGAGATGCTGGCAAAGGGATAGAATCGACAGCAGACGTTTGTTCCTTGCCCCAGGGGTATGGCCAGGAACAAGGGCTGCCAAAAGGGGTCGATAGACACGCAGGTGCCAGGCTGTTAAGGTTTGTGTGTGAACAACTATTGCTGAAAATCAATCTGAGAGCTGCCTGGTGTCAGAGCCAGCCGAGCCCATTTGCAGGTAATGTGGTGATTTTCTTTCAGGCAGGTCAGATGCTACACATAAGAATTTATGATGAAAAAGAAGATAAAAGGGATAAACCTATGATTATGCAAGCCAGGAGAGGTATTTTGTAACAACTGAGACACAATCAGGTGTAGGCAGAGACCAGCACAAACTCTTTAGAGAAGTAATGAAGATTTTTAACTCAGTGAGGAGAGAAGCAAAATAAAAATATGTTGGAAATAACTACAGGATGCAGAGAGGCCATTTGGATTTTAAATTGTAATGATAAGCATGCAATGGCATTACAGGGAACTTGAAAAGTCTAATTACCATGACGTCAGTCACCTAAGTGCAGAGTTATGGGCTGTAAACCTCCTTCTAATCCCTCTTTTCAGTGCTTTAACCCCCTGCCCACACAAACAGGAAGGGACTAAAAGACATAGCTGGTCAATCAGTGGTGATAACACCCCCATACAATCAAACAGCAGAGTCCAGGGGAGGATTAAGCATGGGGGAATAACAGGGTTATCAACTAGAGAAACAGCAAAACAGCCAAAGAAATTGTAAGGGCATAATAATAGCAAATAGCCTGGGAACAATTCTAAGCACTGAATTCCAGCAAACAAAACCTCACACTATATTCAATCAATGTGTTTTAAGAAAATATAATGTGTCCAGTGGGTAGACCCCTGGTGCCAGAGTGAAATGAGTTGGTGGCATAATGAGTGTCTTTATTCTCTTTTCTGTAAATTTGATGCAATCCTGTTTATCTTCCTAAACATACTCAGAAGCTGGATTTCAGCAAAGATCAATAATTCTTAAGTATGCTATTTTAAATCCAGTTAATGTATTTCTCCAAGACAGAGCTAAGAAGAAAGCTGAAATTAAAGACAGGTTTTGTCATCCACTTTGATAAATGCCTATCTTGCTAGATCTGGTGGTAGCCTTCAGAAAGTTTGTTCTGATTTTCAGGATAGAAGAAATTCTAGAAAATACTCTCTACCTGTGAAAAATGAGTATTTCTCAAAGAGGAAATATCTTTATCAATGTAAAAATCTTCAGGCAGGCTCTAATTCCTAGAGGTCATTGGTAAGATGTTCAGATAAGAGACTATTCATTAAAGATCTGCTGTGCACAACCCAACCCTGTCCAGAGGTGCTCAAAGAAACACTTTAGGTATAAAATATATCACAAGTCTATGGTAAACTGAAAAGAGACTCATTCTGGAGTAGCCACCAAGCACAACCAAGGCACTTGTAGGTATGAATAAAGTGCAGGATCTCTCTCTGGCTGGCTCAAATTATGGAGGCAACAGTAGAGCCTGGTGAGTGCCCTGACCTGTCCCTGTGGGACAGATCTCTCTCGTGTTTTCATTTCAGCACAGAGCAGATACACTGTTGTATTCCACAGAATTTTAACAGGGCAGGGAAAAAAAAAATTACTATCCATGCTGCTCTATTTTTCACCTCAGACTTCAGACTTTTAACAGTTCTCACTCTTTAATGCAACTATCTTTATAATTTTCTGCAGGTTTGGGAAACGCTAATTATCACTGCTTAATAGTTCACAACACCTGACAAATGAAGGGGCAGGTCCAACAAAGCCTGCAATCTGTATTGATTAACTTTAAGGGTTATAGATTGAAAAACAGAATCCAAGATCAAAATTACACACCTGAGTGCCTTGTTTAGTGCTGAGTAAGAGCCACATGCCTTAGACAGAAGATATCAAATAAGGGGCTATGTAGAACAAGTTACTCTCACATCTGCATGTTGCATCTGAACTTCAGCTCTGTGTGAAGCAGAGAATCTCAGCCAGATCATCCGAGGAGGCTCTCCATGAACCTGGAATTCAACCTGGAATAGGTGCTGCTTATAACACAATTGGACAAGAAAGACACAGTTCTGTCTATCTTTTATGTATTAATGCATGTCCTAAGTAATTCACTCTGCCCCAGAAGGGGCAGGAGCTCATAAATCCCCAACCACTCCTGCATTTGATGGAACATCAGAAGAATGAATGAGCTGAGACCTTATTCCCCATAATCTGAGACTCCTTATTCCTCCTAAGTTTACAGTCATAAAGGAAAGGAAAGCAAGATGTGGCAGGGAATGGAGGAGAAGCAAAAACTTTGAGCTGTGGTCATATAGAAATGGGGAGTCCTGGTTTGCATTGCCTGCTTCTAGGCTTTTTCCATTTTCATCCAATGCCTCTACAGATTGATTACCAAAGGCACGACAAAAATTTCCTTCTAAGTAAATATCTTAATCAGGCCTGCTGGGTTTTGTGTCTTCTTTGTCTCTTCATTTTTTGCATTCCTTTCTGAGCTGGGACACTCAGTGCTTTCATACTCAGAACACACACACACAAAAATGAATGGGAGGCAGATCTCTAGACTTTTTCTGTCTGCATTTAAAAATGAAGCAGTTACAATCACTAATGATTCTTACAGTGGTCAGCCCCCCAGCCCTATTAGCTTATATTTGCTGTTTTCCTGTCATAATGCTGTTGCATTATGAGCTGATTGCATGGCCCAGTGTATACATGCAAATTCAGATACAGTGACAACAACTCTATATCCCAGAAACCTTGGAAATAACCAGGTCTAAGGTGTTTGGTCAGTTTTGAGCTCTACAAAGGTTGGGTGATAAATGCATCCACCTAAATCATATTGTACATGGCAACATCATTGTTTTTGAGCATGTATAAATGTTACTGTGAGAAATCTTGAGCGAAATAGGAAATCAAATCACATCTTTCAGCTTCCTTGATGCAAAAAGTAGCTCTAGGTCCCCCTTGCCTTTCAGAGACATACTAATACAAGTGTCTAAAAGAAACCCTCTCCTTCAGAGGGCTTGATAGGAATCACTGGAAATTCAGAGGCATGAGACATTGCTAGAATTGTATAATGGTAAAAAAGGCAATGGAAATTTTAAATATTTTGCTAAAAATTATTTGTGCAAAGTGAGAAAACTCTGCTGGGAAGCACAAAAAGAGTCATGCTTAAATGGCTCCTTGAAAATTTCTCATAACTCAAATTTGAACTAAATGTTTTCAGTCCATAAAAAGCAACTACTGTCTGCCTCTTGATTTAAAAACAAATCTATAATTTTTTGATTACACTAATTGCAATGCATTTGAATTCCTCCCTTATTCCTCAGACACTGGGGACCACAAACACATTGCCTTCAATTCTGCCTGAACAACAAGCTTGACTTCAAATTATGGACATAGGGAGATTACATTCTAAGTCATTTCATACTCTTCATAAGCAGAATAATGAGTTTTCATTGTAAGTGATCCACAGCATGAAGTCTTCCACTTGAGAGAAAGCCATGTATGATGGTGTACTGTTGACACCAGGAAGTAAAATAAAACTGGAAGGCTAGAAACTAAAGATTATCTATTTCCCTAGATCCATTTGGTGTATCTTATGGCCCCTGTAACAGCTAACTGTCATATTCAGAGATTTAGGAAGAACCCTATGAGAAAATCAGGATTATTCTTGTTAAAACTGGCTTCTTATTACCATTAGAATGTGAGCAATCTGACTGAGAATCCTTTAACTCTCCCTCCCCAAAAGCTCTTTTTCTGTTAATTAATCTATCTGCTGTCTCATCAAAGCTGGAAGCTTTGATTCACAATTCTTATTAATTGTCACATATTGCACTACAGCCATAATACAAGATAGAACAGAACTGTGAAAGCAGAAAGTGCCTGGCAGAGAACTGAACTTAAAGAGGAGAAATGGGAGCTCAACGTAGGAAGAACTCCATCCTTGGAAAAAAAAAATCCCATATTTCAGAAGTGTGATGTTGTTCAAATACTGACTGGTCTGAGTATTGCTTGCTTTAGTCAGTTTTCCCTCCAACACAAAACTATTTCTTATCATATTAGTTTCTGTTGGTATTTGGGGCTTTTTTTCTGGGTGCAGATCATACACAATTGTCCAGGGTCACAAACCATTATTATACTGTGTTTGAGCTTTAATTAATGCTTATTTTTTTAATTACATTTATGATATACTTCTTGCAGAGATGTTTGGATCAAGTTCCATGAATTAGCCATGTACATCTGGAGTGAAGCTGTGTTTGTCAGTCAGTGTAAAACCACAATAGGAAGTCCTTAGCTCCATTTTCTGTCCTCATGAGATTCCTTCTCCACAGTCATCACCAAAAGTCATAAAAACCTCAATTTTCTATGTCCTCCATGGTCATTCTTTATAGAATAGAACAGCACTACAAATGGAGTCTTTCATTCCCCCAACAAAACCACTTCACCTTTTTTCCCCAAAGACCTTCTCTCAAACTGCCCAACATGGATCTCAAAGAACTTTTTATTTACTTACTCTTTGATGTTGGCAAGGAGCCCTCAAGCTCCACTCTCCCAGTCAGTGATGGGAGAATTAGATAATCTAACTAAATGTAGAGAACTGGAGTTATGCATCCAGCCCTGAGTGAGGCACTCTGGGCTCTCTCTAGGATCAGTGAAAATCAAGACCTGTCTTTAGAACATGGTCCATTTGGTCTACTCTGAGATGCAACTAACCACACCCTGGAAATAAGAGTCTCTACCAGAAACAAGCTTAGAAAATTGCAATTGTTCTGCCTGGAGCAGAGAAGGCTCTGGGGTAATGTTGTTGAAGCCCTCTAGTACTTGAAGGGAGTCTACGAGGAGAGAAATCCTATCTGGAGAGGAATTTTTACAAGGGTGTGTGGTGACAGGACAAGGGAGAATGGCATTAAACTAAGTGAGAGTACATTTAGACTGGATATTAGGAAAAAATTCTTTACTGGGAGGATGGTGAGGCCCTGGCACAGGTTGCCCAGAGAAGCTGTGGCTGCCCCATCCCTGTAACCATTCAAGGCTGGGTTGGACAAGTCTCTCAACAACCTGGTCTAGTGGAAGGTTCCTTTCTGGTGAAAAACATCCTGTGAAAATTTCCTCATTGCACTGATAATTGTATTAAAACTGAAAGCTCCCAGTACACAGCAGGAAACTTTCAATACACCCATCAACCATCCTGACAAAAAATGTGATTATACCTTTATGCACCCTGTGTTCAAGCAGCTGATGTTGATTCAGAAAGAATTTGAATTTACTTGATTTACAAGTAAATTTGAAATCAGAGTAGATAATAAACTGTTCCACTAAGGAAAAATAGTAGCTCTCCCAATTGATAAATACATGCACTAAGCAAACTCACCAGTGTAAAATGTGATGGTGGTGGCATTTCCCCAAGATGGGTTGGCCTTGCCTGTTAGGTTATTTTCTCTGGGTTTCCAGTATGGCCATGATAATCTTGTTGCTTTCTCCAAAGTTTTTTCAGTTACACATCCTATTATGGTCTGGACTTGTTCTTCATTGGAAGTATGGCCTTTACATCTTGGAAATCTTCTGCAAAGACTTTTTAAGGGTCATGAAGTAACTCAGAAACAAAGCAGGAACAACCACTCAGTCATCTCTATCTCATGGTCTTCCTTGGAGGCTCTTTATCTGGCTTTAAGTACTTACATGACCATCATTACTCAATCTTTCTTAACAAGAGCATTTTTCATTACTATTATTTTAGAAGTGTTTTGTAATAGCTCAGAAGTACTGGGGAAAAAAAAAATCTGAAATGCATCTTTTTTTTTTTTTCCCCTTCACCCAAAATACATGTTTCCTTCCACTGTGTACAATCTGTTTCTGTGGCAGTGGCTTGAGTTTCCTTGGAAACGGCTGCAGGTCAGACCTTGATTGGTTGTGTTGTCAGCTTGATTGCAGTGTTTCAGGCAGTGGGACCTCTGAGTGCAGCTCTGAAGCAAGTAAATAGGGGGCTATCCAAGGGCTTTGCATTAGTGGTCTGAAAGAAACCACACAGATGGCATTTGGGGGAGTGTGTGACACAGGGGCACTGGTTTGAAGAGAACAGGAGACAGCAAGGGATGAAAAAAGAGCCAAATGAGAGGTGCTGGCAGGATGGCTGGGATGGAGAAGTTTGGCTGCAGTGAAAACTGCCGTAGTTTAATGTCTCACAGAAGGGGCAGTGACAGCATGGTGCTGTGGTGGTCTGGGCCATGAGTCCCTCAGTTACTGGGACTGGAATGCTTTGTTTCTTGCTTGATTGTACCAGTTACACTGAAAAAAAATTTAGGCACTTGGTTATCTTAATAGAGTACTAGTAGGGAAAAAGAAAGGAGGATATTTTCCACAGTAGTGTCTAGGAGTCAGTAAATTAAAAAACACAGTAACAGGTGAGAGTAGCAAGTTTGTATCCTGCAAGCTTTAGAGAGGACAAGAGTGAATTGTCTAAAGGGATATCCCTGAAGCTGCTTAGTTTATGAATCCAAGTACAGTAAAACCACACTGAAAAAAAACACACCCCCCACAAAAAGTGGAAGAAGGGAGCAGCACTTCAGAAGGGATCTCTGAGCTTTGGCCCATTCCCCTTTCCACCTGTGCAAGTACATGTGTACTGAAAATCTTCCTGGGCTCGTATGTGAACACAGTCATATACAGAGCTTGGTGGTTGAATCCCATGTGAAATTTCTATAACATCATTTCAGATGTACAGAGTAACCAGAGAGAACCTAATCTTGCAAGGCTTTGCCTTGCCTTACCTTGCTTTCCTTCTGTTCCCTCAACTCCACATAAAATTAGTTTTAATTTTAAGCTTCAACAGCTCAACAGTGGTGTGCACTTTTGAACCACTCTGCCAGATAAACTTCACATGGTGATTATGTTCTGTTCTGACTCCTTAATGTACTTGATAAATTCTTTGGCAAGCAGACATGCCCAGTGACCAATAACCTACTGTGAACCTACAGACTTAAAAAAAAAAAAAAAAAAAAAAAAAAAGAGAGAGAGAGAGAGAGAGAAGAAAAAAAGCTGTTGCTTGTTTTCCATGTCTGCAGTTTCATTTATTTTCTCCCTGATTCGCAGGCAGATCACTTTCCGTTAATTAAGTAAAAAGTACTTAGTGGAATCGATCTGAATTCAGGTCTAAGAGCAGTTGCTAATTCTTCTATTAGTTTTAGGAAGCTGGTGGCAAAAAGCATCTATTAAGACAAATTTGTGCAGGCACCACCCATGGCTAGAGTAACAGTCAAATGTCTGCAGTTTAACAACTTGCCTGAGTGTCACCTGAGCACCAGGGACTGTAAGCATCCTTCAGCCTATGGAAAAATGCAAGTTAATGCCACCTGATATAACATGCTATGAAATAGATGAAAAAAATCCCATTTTTTGTTACTTTTTACAGGCCTGCACAGGTTATCTCAGTTGACCTCACACACAGTAATCAGTTAAATTACATTTAACAAGCACAACCCATAGTGACACACACATTTCAGCCCACGATGAAAGAACAACCCCACTCTGATATTTCAGGAGTTAAACAGGAAAGGGAAGAAGGGGAGGAAAGACAGGGAGAGGAAGGCACCTGTCTGATGTCATACAAAAAGAAGCAAAAAGTTAAAGGAGGATAAAACCCTCTTGATTTCTTCTCTAGTGCTGTACCCTGTTAACAGTGCTGCTCTTCTTTTAATAGTGTATCACTCTTTTTCAAGCAGATGTACAGCTCTCATTACAGATAATCCTTCATGCTCCCTCATCTTCCCTTTCCCAGCTTTAGACAGATAACATTAGTTACTGTCCTTGTATTGCATTGTTCCATTTTGTGTACTCAAAGAACTATCTGCATTACAATAATCTATGTATGTCAAATGGGATTAGGAAGTAAATTGAATGAATTAGCCAGAGTTATACAGTAAATAATCAAGGAAATTTTAAACAGGAAAACATATCACAATAATTAGGCAAGTAACACAAATTCATGGGTTTTTTTAATTGAAAATTTTTAAATCTTCACTCTTAGACAAAATTAAATGACACAGAAATTATTCTTTTTCCTTAATAATATCTTTCTCTGGAAGAGAAATACATATTCCATCCAATGTATTTGCTGACATACTTTATATGGTACATAGAGGGAGCTGTTGGCATAGGTTTATTAGACCAATCACTGTGAAAATTTTCCATTATTACTGAACCCTTTATAAGATTTCATTATTACTTTAACTGAAAAAATCATACTGTCATCATCAACATATTAACAAAAAGAATCTCATGAGTTTTAAACACATAAAGAAGATATGAACTGTAATACAATATTCTGCTTTTTGCTGGACATTGGATTCATTAGTATATGAACTCCAATAAGCAAAAAGTTTGTTGCTATTTATAAATAGAAAACTAGGGAATATTAGCTTTAAAAATTCAAAAGTATATGAAAACATATAAATGAGACAACTGTACATATTCCATTGTGTATGTGTGAGACTCTTTTGTGTTATTTCTGATACTGCAGAACAGTCTGAAAGCTGGAATCTTTGTCCTCAATGGAGTGCAGGGAGACTGCTGTCCCTGCCTCTTACTCTCCTAACCTTCAGGGATCTTTTTCAGGCTGTTGCTGAAACAAGGGGCAAGAAAATATTTAAAGGGGAAGCTTTTACTCTATGAATAGTTCAGTTGCTGATAATTACCCATGTAAATGCAGCAGGACTCTTTCATTCTACTTTTTTATTTTTTTTTCTCCACACATGAACATCTAAAATGCTAAATAAATACCAAAAACTAGTTTGCCCTCAGGATAAGTATAAACATATATAATTTGCAGAAATAGATTAACAAATGTACATTATATGAATGGGACAGTGAGAAGAGCTGTCTTTAAACTAGCTCATGAAAGATTAGGGAAAGAGTATTTTTTTAATAATGAAGTATAAAAAGGAATCCATTATTTTTTTCAAAATTTACAAAATCCTTTGTTAATTTTTTTGTCCATCACCTTTCATTGCTCAAATTCTATAGGTTTCCAAATTCCTTGTGGCACTTGCAGTGCTGAAATCCTGAAATAATAATTATTTCCTCTACAGTCCTAGGTCAGAAAACCCCAAATAGGAAGTTCTTGATATGACAGAAGAGGTGTTACTTCCCATGAGATGTTCAGCAAAACTGGTGAGACTCACAGCTTCAAAATGCAAAGCAGCCTTGACATTTTTACCCAGATCAGGGCTGAATGTTTTAACTTTTCTATCAGAGCTGGACATCTCAAAGAAATAACATTTCTACATTTTGTTAGGTAGTCTTAGAGTTTAGAAGCATCTTAAACACTAAATGTGATTGACATGTCATACACTGAAAAGGCTGAGCAATAACAACAGGGTCACTTAGTTTCCCAGCGAGCACACAGATGTTATGTTGGACATACATGGTCACTTACCATTTTTCATTTCACTTGTAAATAGATTCCATTTAGCACTGAACAAAAATGAAGTTATTTACAATGCCTATTTTGTGCCCAATCTCCTTTTCATTTCAATCAGTGAGAAGTTTGACTGCATTTGATATAAGCAAGAAGGAGCTCTTTTTTTCAGTTCACATGTAAATGCAATTTTGTTTGCTGTTCTACCTTAATGGCTGGAATAACAAGGACTACTGAATGATTTGTGTCTACCCAAATTTTTACATCTATCTGATACTTTAAATTAGGAATTGCATTTCTTACTTGTGGCCTCAGTTCAGCATGATACTTAAGTAGAATTTAACTTCAACGCATGCACTTTCCCAGGGATTTAAATAAAGCTATCTGTATATTTAAAGATAGCTTCACACTTTTTGAAGAGCAATCGCAGCTGTTGCCAAGATTTCTGCTTTAACAAGCACACAATGTCTGAAGAACCCATTTATTTATTCAGCAACTTGTTTTTTAGACCAAGTGCTTTTAAATCATCCAAATGGGTGTTGCGTTTGTTTTGTATGTTCATTGCTAATACAGTATTTGAAACCATGGTTCCTCTAGAGCAATTTATGAAGGAGGAGAAGGGGCTATTTGGTTTAGTATAAAAGTATCAAGGAATAAAAAATGGAAATTTTTATAATTGAACTATTTCATGTTTGGAAGAAAACGAAAAGCTAATCTTAACTAAAGTGCTTTCGTTTCAGTTCATGACACTAACAGCTGCTGTAATTGTAGTGTTGAGGCAAAGAAGTTCTGTATTGTGAAAAATATACAGTAAATTGTTTCTAAGTATCTCAGATGATCTTACCTTCTGCCAGAAGATTTATATAGTCACAATGAATTTATTTTTCGCTGAACTGTCCTCTCCATAGCAACGAGTCACAAAAAAAAAAAAAAAAAAAAAAAAAAAAAGTCAAGATACACAACAATTCCTTAGTTGTCCGTAAAGTGAATCATAGAATCAAAAAATGGTTTGGATTGGAAGCAACCTTAAAGATCACCCAGTTCTGACACATCTGTCATGGGCAGAGACACCTTCCACTGCATCAGGTTGCTCCAAGCCCCATCCAACTTGACATTGGACACACCCAGGAATGGGGCAACCACAACTCCACTGACCAAGAGATAAACCTGAGACTGAGGGTCTGAAGTGTTTCAAAGCATTTATGGTCAGTCTTTTCCCTCCTGGGCTGGGACACGAGCAGGTGATGATTAATGACAGGCATCACAGGAGAATGAGACTGGGTGGAATTGTGTTACCTGTGGCTGGGAGATACACCATGGTAACTGGAAGAACAAAGGACAAGGATTCAGGATACTGGTAGCTGGTAGGTGGCGTTGGAGACTGCTTTTTTGCCAGTTTTTCCATAGTTTTTGCTAAATAAAGGGAAATAAGATGCTCATGGCCCGGCTGGTTGTTACCTGCGCCACCGACGGAAGTGAAAAGAGGCTGATTAACTTTACTGGTGTAATTTATGAAAGTGAAATAACTTTTTTTTTCATTGGTTACCCGGGCTGTCAACCACCAAATCAGCCCTTCAATTGGTCCCTGCAGCCCACAGAGGAATCTCCCAGAGAGGAAAAAGCCTTCCTCTGTTTCCGTGCTCGTGCTCCTCCTCTCAGGCCCCTCTCAGGCGTCCTCCCTCCATGCAAAACCAGCACATAAATATAGACTGAAAAATATATAGATCTAGGAATTATCTTTATACTCCAAAATTCTGGGCACTGGTTGAAAGTTCTGACTTCATGTTCCTTAGCTTCTATTGAGAAAAAACTTTGGTGTGAGAGAGCACAGTTTCTCAGTTCTGCTTCTTGTTCTTAGTGAACAGGAAAATACTGGTATTAAATATGTATTTCAGCAAAAAATATAAAAATTCCAAACTAGTTTATGAATTTTTTAGATGACTTCTAAATTAATCTTGATAATACATACATTTGCTGAACAGAAATATTACACAGGAAATAATTTACTACTCACAGAGCCTTTTATTTCCCGGTTTTTCCAACCCAGTACTCAACATTAACTCCACTTGATAGAGACTTGAGAGACTTGAACTTAAAACTCCTCCACTACCAATGAAATCACCAGACTATTGAGACAGTTCAGGTAATTATTACTAATTTTGTCCTGTTGGAACTCTTCCACTTCAAATGAATGATACAATCATATTTCTTCCCAAAAGCTCTCTGAAAGGTCCATGATTGGTAAGAAAATAAGAGTGGAAATGCAGATTGCTATTGAAAAAAATAATTATTTTCACATGCTAGTTAAAGAGGAAGTTAAAGGAGACTGCTTTGCAGAAGGGAAAGCAAAATTAGGACCTTCTCAAGGCACACTGGAAATTCTTAGAATTTATTGACTTGGATGCTTCAGTGTGGAGTCTACAAATACATGTTCCGTTCTGCACAATTAACAACACCTGCTCTTCAAGAAATAGAAATCACTGTGTTTGTGGTTCCCATGTTGGTGAAGTCTCCTTTCTTTAATCTCCCATTTATAGTCAGGTATGGCTTAATAGAAAACTATTCATTTTTAGATTATCTTTTGAGTCATATGCTTCAGAGACAGCACAGATGGTCCAATAAATGGTATGTTTGTACTACTCCCATAGTGCAAAAACTCAATTGCTTAGATAGAATTTAATGAAGACTCACAATAATCTGATACTATCCCAAAACCAGGACAAATAATTGAGAGTAAAACAAGCCAGTTATCTGCAATAAGTTTTGCCCCAGCAATTTTACATTTCAGTAAAGTCTGAATCTGACTTTATATACATAGAACACCATTCAAAAGGATTTCAGCACACTGAAAAGGAGTCTGCAGGAGGATCCCTGCACTGATTCCAGTACTTGTGCTCTTGTAGTAATGATAATAGCTATAACACACCTATCATTCCATTTTTGTCTGTCTTTCCCTATACCACACTAAAAGTAACTTTAAAAATTCAAATATTTTCAGACAGTTTTTTCAAACTTATAGCACCTTATCTGAGGGCTGTGTAAATTTTGACCATGATGTCACAACGTCTTCTCCCCTAGGGAAGTTAGGTTTTTGTCATTTTACACCTAGAGGAGTAAAAAGGAGATAAGATGATATGTACAGCACTCAAATCTCACCAGAATCAATGGCAAGAATGAGTCCAAGCACATGTAAATATTAGACTCTTGATTATTGCTTTTTCAGTGTGTTATTCAAAGCCCTAATAAGGAATTTAATGTGATCATTGGGGATTCAAATGTTAAACAAGAAGGAAATTTATAGGAAACTTAGAAAAATTAGCTGTTTTTGCAGATGTAAAGATGCAAAAAGAGGTTTTTTTAGGCAAAATAGAGGCATGTAAAACACAGACATATTCTCTGCAATGGTTGTGTAGGTTCCCTTAGAAGATTGTGAAAAGAGACTGGTCTCCTGCTTGTCTTGAACATTATTGTAGGATGATGTGAATCACCAAAGTCCATTGGCCAGAACAGGACTGAATCTTGAATTAAACACTATTGCACAACTAAATTTAGAGGAGGTGAAAGCAGTCCCTAATAGCAACAAGGGCTTCCAGATGAATCTTCACCAGGTGTCTTCACTTGCTCTCAGATTCATAAGAAACTTCAAGCTGCAGAAGAATCACAGACTGATAGAATGGGTTTGGTTGGAAGGAGCCTTAAAGCCCATCCAGTTCCAACCCTCCCTGTTATGGGCAGGGACATCTTCCACTGTCCCAGGTTGCTGGGAGCCACACCCAATCTGGCCTTGAACACTTCCAGGGATCCAGGGGCATCCTGAGCTTCTCTGGCCAACCTGTTCCAGGACCTCAGCACCCTCACAGTCAGGAATTTCTTCCTGATCTAAACCTACTCTCACATTCAGTTTAAAACCATTCTGCCTTGTCCTGTCACTAATGACCTTGTCAAAAATCCCTGTGTAACTCTTTTAGTACTAAAGCCTGCTCCAGCTCCAAGGCTTCCCCAGAGCCTTCTCTTCTCCAGGCTGAACAACCCCACCCTTCCTGAACGCTTCACTGGTCTTATAGATCTGAAATGTTTAAAAACCACACAGTTTGGCTGCTCCTTGTATAATCCCTCATCTTTCAGATGATGTCAGGATCAGAGGGAGGTTATAACAAACCTCAAAGTCCAAGACTCAGAGAACCTCTTAGGTGGGCCCTGACAACACTTATGTTAGAGCTTGGAGACTTGAGCTTGGATGTTTGTTGAACTTCTTGAGTAAAGGATTATTTAGCACGACTTGTTCAATTTTGTCACTCTCAACAATGCTGTGACAATTTGTTCAGAAATGCAACTCCCAAGGTGCAGTAATAATGCAAAATATAATCCTTCAATCTCCTTCTGACCGTCTGATTCTGTTTTCCTTATCTTCTTCCTCAATAATCCCAAAAGTTGAGATTTTCCAGGGAGGAAATCCAAGAGATACTTGAACCAGTTCCTAGAAACACTCCTCACACACAGTGCAACATGGTCCTTACAAAGATGTTACTAACTTCTCATAGCTTTAGTAGTAGCACAACATTCTCAAGATATATCTTATATAGCAATATGTCCCTGAATATCATTCTTAGTGAGTCACAAAATCCTCATCACTCTTGTTTTGTAATTTCCAACTTAAATTGTACTGTAAACTTTTCTGTTGTCACAGTGACTTCTATATCAGTGAAGGTATAACAGCTCTTGCAAAGTTAGAAATTTGTAAATATTAGCTCATATAGCAATCTATTTCCAGGGAAATGCACAAATATATTTATTATTTCTTTCTTTGAATGATCTTAAATATTGGTAGGGTAAGTTAACATTCCAGTCTTTGACTTGTGTTAATTTCCCATCATGTGAAGAGAGCAGAACTTACAATTCTCCTTGTTTTTATTTTTTTTAAGCACAAGTCCCAGGTGTTTCATTTTTAAAAGATGTTACAGCAATAAAAATGTTATTAAAGTGTCTTTGTTCATGCTGTTATAGTTGAGGTTGTGTCAGCATTTCCATTACACGCTGATCTTTTTCAGAGAAAATGCTCTGGTCCATTGGGTAAATAACACATGTTTTTCTATGACACACACACAGGAAAGCTAGAAACATTAAAGGATAAAATTGTTTAGGATCCTGTCCTAATTTCATACAGTGTATGTTGGGTTGTAATTTTTCCCCATGAATGAATAAATCAAGTATCACCTGCCAGTGATCAGAAATTTCCTTGTACCACAAACGATGTTATCATCATTTCTAATGTAGACTTTTTTTTTTTTTTTTAAATTAAAATCTGGATAAAATGTATTTCTCATTACTATCATGCATACTCTTTATTAGGATAATAAATTCATCTGAAAGTTCATCTAACCCTTACCACCATCATGGGAATAAAGACATGGTGGGGCCCTAAAATACAGGTCAAAAGAAAAGTTTTGGGATGTCATTTTTTGGTTTTGAATTCTTACGACAGCTGAAAGAAGATTTAGGTGTTTCAGACTTTCAGTAGCATCATGTAACTACTCCAAATCATAGGCAACTTTTGATACTCCTGTCTGAAGTGACATGTCAGGGCTGTAAAAAGGAATCAGAAACCAGGACAGCCTGCTTCACAGAAAACAGCTGACTAGGACACACTTCAGTCTGTTAATTTATTAACTAAATCTGCTTTCTCAAGAGGCAGTTCACAGACCTTTTACATTCAGTTTATATGTTTTCAGTCATTCATTGCCATTTCTGGACACCAGACCCACTGTTAATTACAACACTTCTGTTAAAGTGAATCCTGAGCTCTTTCCCTGCTCTGTGGCTGTGATCCTGTACTTTGAGCTTTTTGGTTATTGCCATGATCCTCTCATATTTTCACACTCCTCCTGCCTCATCTGACCCTGTAGAAGGTCATGTTCCATATGAGCAGCTTGGAAAATAAGTGGTTTGAATTTCACGCCCGAACTCTTCCCTCAATATTTGTTCCAAAAACAAACACTGTCTTTAATACAGGGGATGGGTGATCTCTGAGCTTGATCTCACTTAGGAGGAGACCAAAAGTTTCACAGCCTCAGGCTTATTTTTGTTGTTGTTCTTGTTTATTAATCTCTGAATCCTTTAAGACCAAGTATCTTATTGCATCAAGGTTTATTGTAGAAATACTGAGAAGTTACTTCAGTAAATTGGCATTCAGATGTGCTGGAAGCTGTCCAAACATACAAGAGGAGATTTTTCTTATCTAACTTAGATAAGAGTTAAAAAAGATTTTCAATGAATAGAGAAGACAAGTGCAAAGGAATATTTCAACCATCTTTTGCACACAGGGAAGAATCATATTAGATAATACACTTTGAGCCAAACTGCAAGGGATAGAGCCATAAAAATGGCCATGTTCTTCCCGTGGCTAAATCTCACCTTAACACAAAATTTCTAATATTTAAAGATTAAGAATTCACAAAGAGTAGTTTCATTCGGCTCATTTAAACTTTTATGTCTGTAATCAGATTATGATTTCCTAATTTCAGCATTATTTGCCCTTGTCAAGACATGTTTTCCAAGGTCATCATTCATCTGGTGTACTGATTAAAAAGTCTTTCCTTTGTCTGTTCATTTCAATATTTAATACCAAGTTATGTGATTAGGTGCAGCTATTTGTTCTTATCTTCTCATAACTTTAGTGAATGGTTAACTCCTTGGTTTGAGGATATAGATTGTTGTTTTCTTACTCCAAATTAAGTCCTGTCCTAAGCATAAGGTCTCATCACTAATAATGGGCCAAAGGGGTCAATCTTTTTCCAAAGATTCACAGATGTTGTGAACAAGGCCCTCCTATCTCTGGATAACTTAATTTGCAGGTAATTAAAACCAACAAATCCAAAGCAAACTATTCATGTTAAAATATGCTAAAATATAAATTGTTTTGAATATTTTTATTTAAATCCAGTTTTCTGAAATGAAATATTCTTGGCATTGACAGTTCTCATAAATTAAAAGTTAATGATTTTCTTCTGAGAATAGTATGTGGATAATTAAGATAATGTTTTTAGCAATCTGAAGTTAACTGCCTTCATACAATGTAAATTGGTTTTAGTTTGATTTTTGTTTTTTAGGTTTTTTCTTTTTTATTTTTGGGGTTTTTTTTTCAGTCTTCATATATTTAATTTAACTGTGCAACAAAAGAGTAGAAAGAAATATGATGGTTTGCATAATTACTCACCTACTTCAACATTATACTCTTGAGTATTTTTCAATCTTTCACTTGGAAATTTTCTCCACAACTGAGCCTTTTAGGATCTTTCCTTTTCTTCCCTCATAACTGCATTAAGTGTCTGTGTCTAAGAAGGAAGCATTTGCTTTTGGTTTATAAAGGTGCATGGAAACAGTGAGGCCCAGAAAAATATGCATAGCTATGTAAGCTCTCTGTATAACATGCAGGTGGATTTATATGTGTGAGTACATAAGCACATTTGTACATACAAGAAGTATTTAATCAACTGTTAGACCTTGAAAGCATAATCATATTAAAAAGTCACTTATTTTCAAGTTACACTGAAGAGTGGTTATTAATAACTTTGATAAATTGAGGCAAGCTTTCATAGCATAAAGGAAGTGGAGGGATTTTTTCTGATGAGTTTCTGTATACTGGTGGAGAATTTTTTTTTTTTTTTTTTTCCAGGGTGGGGGGGGTGGGGTGAGGGTTGTGTGTCACTGCTGATATTACTTAGCAAGAATTGCAAGGACCAGTGCTCAGTTTAAGACATATTTTATTGGTGAAAGAGAGGAAAAATGACAGAAACAACTCCAATTGAAAATGCTGCTTTAGTGTCTCATAGGTTTTCCTGTAGATCCCAGTGCCCCTCGTGTACCTTAATCCACTGCAGGTGCTCAGTGCTGTTTGTGAGAAGCTGATACAGGACAAATCTGACTTGGCAGCTGTGCAAGGGCCAGCCTGCATCACCCAGCTGCCAGCATTCAGCTTCAGAGAGGAAGGGTGTTTCTGCTCTCAGGTCACACTCCTGGTTTTAGGGAAGGGAGTTTCTAGCCTCAGCCTTTGCATACTTGCTCAGAGATGTGAAATAGAGAGAGGAAACCTTGAGAAGCCACTACACAAATCTGTAGTTGTCCCTGCATTGGACAAAATGTTTGAGCACCATCCATTCTGCTTCTGGTTCAGAAAACCTGATGTAGTGCATAAACATTAGTGGTAATATTTCCTCCCACTTTTCCTAAAAGAACAATATTTTGGAGTTTTTATTTTGTGTAATGTGTCTGCATTTTTTTTCCTTGTAAACTGTCTAATGCTTTATTATCTTCAAGGTTTTAAAGGCTTGGGTTCTCTATTTCTTTTTCCCGAACTAACCAACACTCTCCATTGAGAAGTTGAAGAGAAATTGTTTCTCACTTGTAAATTCTCCTTAGGGAACTGTTCTGACAGTGACAAAACTCCTGCTGCAAATCAATTCTCAGAGCAGTCAGATTTATACTCTCAATATATATTTATTTATACCCTCTGGTGAGACCCCACCTGGGGTCCTGGGTGTCCCCAGCACAGGAAGGACAGAGATCTGTTAGAGCAAATCCAGAGGAGGCCACCAAGATGATCAGAGGAATGGAGAACCTCTGCTGTGAGGAAAGGCTGAGAGAATTGGGATGCTCAGCCTGAAAAAGAGAAGGTTTGGGGTGACTTAGTTGCAGCCAACCAGGGCCTGAAGGGAGCTGACAGGAAAGATGGAGAGAGACTTTTTGCAAGAATATGTGATGACAAGAAAAGAGGAAATGGCTTCAAACTAATGAGAGTAGGTTTAGATGGAAGATTGGGAAAAATTATTCACTGTGAGGGTGGTGAGGCCCTGACAAAGGTTTCCCAGAGCAGCTGTGGCTGCCCCTGGAATCCTGGAAGTGTCCAAGGCCAGGTTTGTATGGGGCTTGGAGCATCCTGAGATAATGTAAGTTGTCCCTGCACATGGCAGGGGTTGGAATTGCATGGGCTTTAAGGTCTGTCCCAACCCAAACCATTCTGATTCTATGATCCTTAGTGCAAACACAGCAGCATTCTCATGGATTTCATTGTACACTGGATGCATATGAAAGAAATTGCAAGCACTCAAGGAACCTTTTGCCTTTAAAGTGATTAGCTTAAAATTAATTTTTTTTAAGTAAAACTTTTGCATTTCTGAGCAAAGAGAAAGATTGGTAAGCCATGCTGGTAGCTATCAACATGCAGCCTTGTCTCAGAAGGAAGCATGTTTTATGTCTGTCAGATACTGGCTTTCACAAAGCTTGTTGCAACTCCAGAGAATTTTAGAGTTTGTAGACGAACTGGATTTAGAAACAACTGAGACATAGAGGAGTAATTTTAGGGTGATTTTTCCAGTTTTTGCAACATTCTGTTGCAAAGAATGACAAAGCTGAACTCAGAGTGATTTATTGAGAATTTAGATAATTTTCAGTGTTTCCACTTACAAAAGTCAATTTATCCATAGATCTCTCTGACTACCTTTCAGAGAAGAAAAGGAGTTGTTTTCCACATTTCATGAACAGGTAATGTTTATGTTTGAAAGCATCCAAGTTGGTGATTTCTTCCACATTTACACAGAATGTCATAAACTTTGTCCCTGCCCATGGCACAGGAATTACAAAGAGATCATCTCTTAGGTCCCTTTCAACCCAAACCTTTATATGATTCAATGAACCAGGGCTGAGAGTAGAAACTTTGTCTTCTTTATCTGTACAGGCTCCAGATAGACAATTATATTGACTGTATATACAGCCAAGACTACTTAGATTTAAATTATTAACCCTCCTGCTTGCAATTCCTCTAGTAAAAAAGCATATACACAGTGTTCAACTGGAAAACTGCAGAGCATGACAGTCAATGTGTTGCTATAATACTTGTTGTTATGAATTAATTAGCTGATTTACATTTCTATAGCACACTTCATGCAGAAGCAACACATGGCATTATACACTTAAACTACATTACAATTAAACAGAAATTCTGCTAGAGAAGTCAAGACAAGGCGTCCAAAGAAAATTAAGTTTCTCATGGCTCTTTCGGGAAGCAGCTTATTTAAAAAAAAAAAAACAAAACAAAAACAAAAACAAAACAAAACAAAACAAAAAAAAAAAAAAAAAAAAAAAAAAAAGAAAAAAAAAAAAAACAACTGAAAAAAAACCCCCAAAAAACCAACATAAAAGTCATTAAGAAAGGGCAAGTCTAAGCTACAAGGACAGTGAGTGATCAGCTGTTCAGGGAGATAAGTGGAGATGAAAACAAGATGTGAAGGGTGTACAAGTGCTGTAAAAGTAATTATTCATTTGACAGGAAGTCTGTGCAGCATCCTTCACATCCATGGGATAAGCCAATGTATGCAAGTGGCCATTCTAGCTGCTGAATATTGTGCAAACTGGGGATTTACACAATGTGTGGTCAAGGAAGGCTGCAAGCATAAAGAGGCAGTAATCCAGCTGTGGTGCTAGAAAATGTGAGTCAGGAGCCATGCATCCCACTGAGACACAAATGTTCTTAACCCACCAAATTCCTGAGATGACTAAAATGAAGTCTGAACAACACAGCTCACTTCAGCTGATTAGGAAATTAAAATTCCACTCCCAGCCAAATGAGTGAAGAATCATTGTTGAAAGATTTTAAAGAGTTATTCAACGTAAGCAAGAGAGAGAAAAAAAAAAAAATCATTTTCTCTGGATTAGATAGTTAGGAAAGAAAAAATTTAAAGATCCAAAGTTTGACTTCTGACAAATGGCATTAAAAAAACAAAAAGTAGATCATTAGAGCATAAACTTATTTTTAGTGACTTCAATATGAAGATATTCGGATGCTGTGTCTCCTTTAACTCTCTTAGAAAGAGCGAAATCTGTGAGACCCCTGTTTCTGTCTCTGGAAATGAAGGATTGTTCCAGGCAGGAGTTCTCAGATGTTAGCCCTGACTGAGCCTTTTCTCCAGAAATGTGCTCCTCTGTGTTCTTCCAATGTCTTAATATATTCTTAAGAATAATTTTTGACTGATTGAAGTTTCCCTTTTCAACCAAACTCAGTTCCTCATTTACCATTTAATCTTACTGTTTCATTAAGTTCTTGCTCCTATTAACTATATTTGAGTGAAAACTGAAAACGTTTTTCAGAAGTGTTTCTCAAGAGTTGTTTTTCTTTTCAGCCAAGCACATCTAGATTTGCAAAAGATTGTGAAAATGTACAGAGAAAAAAAAATTAAAGACAAACAAAACCAAGCAGAGTTCTGGAAAAAGTATTTAAGCAGTCGACTTGATTAGACACGTGGCAGACTTTTGGTAGTTTGGTATTGGAAACTACATCACACAAGAGTTCCTATTTTCTGGGGGGTTTTGTTTTGTTTTTTTATTTTTGTTTTGTCATAGTAAAACCTCTGTCATCAGTGGGCAAGAGAGTGCAAGCCAAAGCTCAGCTTCAAGAAGCTGAAGATAATTCACGGTGCTGCGGTTTGAATATTAAATGGAGCTTTCCACTTGGATCTCATGGATCACATGCATTCCATACATCATATCACATGCCTCATGTCCTTCAGATTTCACGAGTTGCCTGCAGGATTTTGAAAATGTGGCTTTCATCCTCTGGCATTATAAATTTTGGGGTTGTTGTTACCTGAGGCACCTTCTCTTTCTTCAGCTCATACTCAGCTGTGATCCTGTGAGAGAGAAAAGGATAACAGATCATTCCCAGTGTGCCCAAACATATTCTATGTCTCCGTGCCACAATCCAGGAAAGCTGCACAAATGCTGCAGAGGGGATTTCTTTCCTGGGGCACTGGCATGAGAAATACAGTGTGGGAACGTGGGAGAGCTTAAGGTATTTGACCAAAATGAAATTATAGCCGTATCAGTGGTCAGCAATAAATTTGAGCAGCCTAGTGTAAATGTTGACAGCTATAAATTACACATGAATGGATAAGTCATACCAGGGGATTGGATGAAGCAAAAATTGAAATAAATAAATATATCAGAAAGAAGAAGAGAAAAAAAAATAAAAAAGAAAAAAAGAAAAAGGGAATGGAAGGGAGAAGAAGAAAATAGCAATCTACACACCTACACACCCAGGAAAAACATGTCAGTGTCCCTCCAGCCACACTGGCAGTTTAGGCATGAAAAAATTACTGAAGGCAGTTCATCATTATCAGAGCAAGAAAAAGATGTCTCTAATAACTGTGTTATCTGCCATCAAATCTCCAGAGACAAAAATAGACTCATTTGCTCCAAGGTTTCAAGGGTTACAGAGTGAGGCAGGAGCCACAGAAAAAGAGATTGATACCAGGGATTAAAGATCACAGCTGTACAGAGAGGAGGTGGAAACAAATTGGCACTGTTTCTAAAGCCCTGATGAAAGAAAATGGTGCCTTGCTAGGGAAGGTGACAACTGAAAGATAAAAGTAGGAAGGAAATGTTTTAATATTAGAACTGAGCAAAATGTTGGTAATGAAACAGAGCTGCAGTTTTGCTTAGTTTTGCACTCCCTCACAGAGTGAGAGCTTGGATCGCTTTCTCAAGGTGAGCAATCCCAAGCCAATTTATTATATCTTCTGGTGGAAATGATACAGAGGGAATTGTGATTGCCCTTGCTCAGATACAAACACAGCCATGTGGTTTTCCAGCCTGATGCACCAGCCTGTTTCACTCCATTATTGAGTTACCTCAGGCCTGACCAGGCAGAGCTTGGTTCTATCCTGGGCAGGGATGGAGTTGCCAAGCTGTGCAAAGCTCGGCCTGAGCCACAAGGCAACCGAGCAAAGAGTGGCTGATTGGCCATCAAATCCCCAGCAGAGCAGGGATTAAATAACAAACCCAGGAGGATTAGCCCAGGAGCCACTGGAGGAAGCGCTAAGAACAGATTTCTGAAGGCTCCTTTCTCCTGTGGACAGGGCAAGAGAGATGGACCCAAAGCACACCATTAAGTGCATTAAGCTTGCTCACAAAGTGGAAACCTGTCGTTGATGCTGCTGGGAACCAGGGAAAAGGCAGCCTTGAAGCCTTGGGTTTCTCAGGCTGTACAAGGACAAGAAATTATAACAATGATTATGCACCTGCAGGGTGCATGAGAGATGTGTTGTTTTGCAGAAAGCATGTTTTCAAAGAGGTGTTGCCTTCAGTGAGTCTTTTCTATTTTATGTTGCACGATCTACCCCATGTATAAGTGTAATGTTTCTTTAAATAAAGCTCTCTCTTTTGCTTCTCCACTACACAAAGGACTATGTTGCATTATCCTTTTCACTGCTCTCCTGTAGCACAGATGTAACAGAAACCTTCTTGTCTTAGTGCTTGACCCTGAGAATTGCTAAGCAGGCAGCTTGCCCTCAGATTGGTGGGAGCTGAGAACTGGGGAAGAAAAAATTAAGGATCTTCCTTAAATCTGTCTGCTCTGTTGAGATTTTTATTATAGAAACCTAATTTTAGCTTCTCAAGTTCCAAATTACAAATAGGGATGGGCGAAACCTGAAAGAAATATTTCGGAACCTTTCTTCCATTTGTTTTCATAAATTTTATTCCCAAAATATCAAAATTTCCCGAAGTATTATCCACTGTTGACTTTGACTGCTTGCTGATAATGATGCAGTGATGCTGATTCATTAAAACAATTAAAAAGTTAAAAAAATATATATGTATATAAAACCTAATTTGCATTAGATGAGCGCAGTCTAGATGTCTTGATATCAAATCTTTGTCTCTGCAAAACTGTGTTTATTCTTGGAGCCCCACCATGGCTGTCCATGTGGCAGGGATACATTGCTGTGCTGGAGGGGAATTTGGAAGAATTTAGCATATTTCTGAGTACTTCATCCTGAAAAGACATTCTTCTGTAAGTAGCCAAACAGCTTCAGTGAACTCATTTTTTTTTAATATGTATGGATAAAGGCTTTATGTGTATGGATATATATAGCCTGTAGTGAAGAAGAAGTGTCCATAAAGTAATTTTGAATTAAAATCATGGTCTTACAGTACATTAGCTATGACATTTTCTTCAGTGACTAATAATAACAGGATTGGTAGTGGATTAGACCAAAGAAACTAAAGAAATGTCCCCAGGTTGTAAGGAGCAATTTATACCTATATCAGGCTGGGTAATCCCAGAGCAGAAGAGGACAATTTGTTATTTTAAGTGAGGTGTTGAAAAGCTTTGGAGCAGAGAAACATATTCTGTCTGCTGCCAATAAAGGTTAAAATGGCTAAAAATTCTTATGAATTCTTATGAAAGTCCTTATGAACTCTAGTTCTTTTCAAGGTTCTGAAAAATACACAGAACAAATCTTTTATGGTGATGAATCAACACCCATTGGACTGCACATAAATTACTTAAAATAAAACAGTTTGTCATTCCTTGCAATCAGACACTACTGGCTCAAAGAGGTTAACTGAGGACAAAAATATTGCTGCTCACCACTTCTCTAGATCAATGTAAAATTTAAAAATAATTAAAAAAAAAAAGAAATTAAAAAAAATATATATGTATGTATATATGTATGTATGTATGTATGTATGTATGTATGTTTTTGTACTGTTTTGACTGTTTGGCCTTCTGCTGAGACTTCCTTGTCCTACTGCCTGAAAATCCAGAGGATGCAAATATTGCCTCCCAATCATAAGAAATGCAAAACAATTAGAAGAGAATTTGAAACTCTTGTTTTATCATTTATTTCTAGCTGATGGGCTTGAGGAAATTTAGTTGAGCCAAGTGATGTTTCAGCCACTTTTGCTGTTGAGGAGGAGCAACTCTCATTTCCAGTGCTGTTTTATCTGCTTTCTCTGCCTGCAGAAACACAAACTCTGATTAAAACATTTCAAGTGCCTTTCCCTTAAAGCTTTCTCCTGCATAAATGAGCTGGTGATGGATTTCTGCTGAACAGTTTTGAAGCATCTCTGCACCTGACTTCCCAGAATCTGGGATCATCCAGACTCACATCTTCAGCCTAAGTTTTTCTATGAATAATTTTAAATGATGAGTGTCACTCATAGATCATTAGTTCACCAGAAGTTGGATCTAGTGTGGATATTTTCAGGAAAAACACTATTAAAAGAAGAGTTCTGAATAATTATCCATGTTCTATAGCTTCCTAGAGATTACTTATTTTTAAGCAAATTTAGGACTTGTTAACCATGGGAAAGGAATTGCTAAAATTCTTTACATATACATAGGGACACACTTGGTCCTTGTAAAGTGCCTCATGTGTTTGTTAGTTCTACTTTTAGCATACAGTAATTAAGATTTATACTGCTTGAGGATATTTTATGTTAACATTGGAAATTATGTTTTTCTGTAATCAGAATGTAAATGGGGGAAAAAAAAGGTACACTTGAGACTCCTTGTATTTGTGAGTGTGAAACTGTCATTTATATTTAATTTAGCAGAGCAGTTTAAAGGTGTTGATCTGAGAGCAGCCAGGGCCATATCCAAATGTTTGATCAACAAAGATTTAGGGAGTTCTGTATTTTCAAATAAGATTTATTAACAACAGAAACAGCTCTGTTACCCAGAGTGGATATAATCCTTGTTTCTACATCCTAGAACTTAGTGTGTAATAACAAGGTCTCTATGTGGGGAACACACAGGCTGCTAAAAAAGCTTAAAATATTTTTGGAAAATTCTTCTTTATCAAAATTTTTTCTGTGACATTATTGTTTTGGAGTAACAGTCTCTCTACCATGAAAAATATAGGGGAAAAAATTAGAAAAAAAAAATAAAATCAGCTCCCTTTTTTCTGAGGCACTGCAGTTGGGAAACCCAAGAAAGACAGAAAGACAGAAGGGAGATCAAAATATATTTTGATTGACATGGTCAGGATGCATCCTGCATCACCCTTTTTCTTTCCAGACATCCTAGTCAGAGGAGCAAGAGTCTATGCATTACTAATGATTGCAATACAGCAATAATAGAACTTTTTCCTGGTAAAATAAATATCCCTTTTCTTAGCAAAGTGAGAAAACATTTTACTATTAAATTTCAGAAAAATATAGAACTGAGAAATGGAGAACAGAAATCAGATGTGACCTGAGAGATTTATGACTGAGGGAGCAGCCTGGAGTGACACAGTTCCTCTAAATTCACATTGGAAGTGGGGAAATGGAATTCTTTCAGAGATAAGTACATTTACAATAATGTAGGCTTGTTTCCCAATTCAAGACAAATGCTGTATTCATCTAGTTGCCAGAATTTGAGCTGTGTTTAATTTGAAAGATGGTTGTGGGTTTTTTTTATTTTCCTTCTCTTTTTGCTTTTTCACTCTTTTCTAATTTATTTTAACAGAACTGAAAACTGAACAACAATACAAGGAAGCACATTGTAGTGGTGTTTGGTTTTTTGTTCATTATATCAAGACTGTCCTTTCATACCTGTCATTTTAAACTACCTAGAATGAAAGCTGACTTTAATAAAGTTTTTTTGAGTGTTAAAGTGACATTAATGTTTCAAAAATGAAACCCCAAAAATTATAACCTCCAGTGTCACAAATATGCACCTGATATCCTGACATTTCTTTTTTAAATGTAGATTAGCTCAGAAGTGGTTTAGTTGAAATAATTTCCCTTTATAAACTACTTTCAAATGCAATAATAAACAATTCAATTGAATTTATCCAGCTGTTAGGTTGCTTCACCCCAACAAGCTTTGAGCACACTGGTTGCTTTCAACCAAAATTTAACAGAGACACCATTATTTAAAAGAGAATTAAATTTGTGTGAATCTCAGCAATTAACTAGAAGACCTAGGTTCAAATTAGTAAGGATTAGTAGAAAGCAGAAAGGGCTCAGCTGGTAAATATTCTTTTTGGCCACAGCAATGAGCACATGAAGAGCTCCCAACCAGCCTTAGCCTTCCTCTCACATTGGCTTTGGCTCCTGATCATGGAATACCCAAGGGATACAGGGCAGAGCTGGAGATGTGGGTGTTGGAGTCAAAGAAAGAATAAAGAAAAAGTACAGGGCAGTTCCTCAGAAAGAAGGTTTCAATAGCTTCACTGCCCAGAGAGCTCCTTGGTTTTGATAGTAAGAAGCAATTTCCTGCACTTCAGAGTGCCACTTGGCTGGAGGTGTAAATCAATGCAGCTTATGGGAATACCAAGGTGTGCTAATTATATCATCCCTGATCCTCTCTGGTATTAAAATCCCTCCTAGAAAGACTTCACCCTGTGAGGAGATTCTTTGATTTAGAGCCTGGGAAATAATAGTAACCATAATGTAGCAATACAACTGGAAAAATAGTATAAGCTACTATTTATTAATAAGCAAATGCTTAAAAAAAAAAAAAAAAAAAAAAAAAAAGACAATAATGCAAGAACTCCTGAAGAAGAAGTCAAAAGGTAGGAGATGAACAGTATTTATCTAAAACCATAATAATTCCTTCTAAATTTAAATTCTGGAACAACATAAAATATGCACGGAATAACTGTAATTCCTGTAATTTTGAAATTTTTAATACATTACTCAGTATTTTAGATGGAAAGCAGAAGAGCCATTCCTTGTAAAAGCACAAGAAGAGGGACTAGAAAATGCTATAAACTCCAAGGAGAAGACCTTTCACTTCCTCGCATTAGGACTGCTAAACAGTGAATGAGCATCATCTGGAATCCAGATGTGCAGTGACTTGAGTATGTCATGTTCTGGGCTATTATAATCATTAAGTTGCTTAGCACGAGCAGGTTTTTGCTTTGCCAGCATCTTCTCCACGAAGTTTCATGAATCTAACTTTTCATTTCCCATTTCTTTTGTCTGTTCTTCAAAACTGAAATGTTTCACTGGAAGCTGAACAGAAAGTTTCATATGCCCCTGACTTTCCTTTTAACAATTCACTTAGGAAAAACAGCAAAACAAATTTCAGTATATATAAAAACTTTTTTTTTCTCCCCTAGTTTGACTAAGTGAGGAATAATCTATTATTTATATTCCTATCCACTACACACAGAGCTCTCTCTGGGGAGAAGACGAGATAAAGAGAAAACCACCTGTGACAGATGTTGTTCATATTCTCTCATGTGCTATGGGAAGGTGCTCAGATTCTGCCATGGTGAAAGTGGCATGTGGAAAATAGAGAGAAGGGAAAGTATAATGATGTTCTGAGGAGGGGAAATAGTTTATGTAAAACATTCTGCCTCCAACAAATCATCTTATAAGCTGTTGCATCAAGGTAGGCAAACCACTGGGACACAACTTTACATTTTACACCTTCATTCTTGACTGTGTCTCCTGCACAAACCAGCTACAGGAACCTGCTGCTCCCAACACTGTCTGAATTCAAATCACAGGGAGTAGGAGAAATGAGAGCCTTAAATCAAGGAATTATTGGAAAACAGTAAGGAGAAATGTATTTATCTTAATGCAGAAAACAATGCAATTGATTAAAGCAGAGGAAATGTAATAATGTAAATTACTATGACAGTACCTTGTACGTACGTGCCTGCTCAAATTGCCTTTGAAGGGCTGTGTTTTTCTAGTTGGGAAACCTAAAGGTAACTGAGATGATTCTGTGCCCTCTTCTAAATAGAATGTCTTCTCTTCCTTCAGTACACACTTTCTTCATATTTTCTTTTAGAAGCCATTTTGAAGTCATTAAAAATATTTAGAAATCTGCTACACAACTGGAACACTGATGTCTGAGGGAGTCATGCTCTGAAACATGGAGGATTTGAGTATTAGAACCCTTTTGACCAACTGAGTTCTTGGTTATATTGTCATAAATAATGTTCAATAAACCAAGATTCTGTGTTGTGATGGTCTGCATGGGAAATTGGCTGTAGTCCTGGCTTGCCTGGAGCAGCTCAACAGATGCACATGAAATGTTTCAGAAGTGAGAGAAGGTAGAGCTCTAGGAAAGGTTTGCATGCAGGAGATGAAAACCCTTTCTGAGTGGGCTTTTATTTTTGTCAGCTCTGGGATGAAAATACATATTACAGGAATTTGGGATTCAAACGTGTCTCACTCACCATGTCAGCTTCAGAAGCTGCTTCCTGCTTAATTCCTCCCCCACACAGAGATTTGATTACCCATCTGTACTCATTTGTCCTTTCAAAAGTGTGCTGGAGAAATGGAAACAAAGTTCTTGGAATCCCTGGAAAGTCCTCGTTGATAAAACTTGAGCTACTTATTCTTTTACATAGAATATAAAAGATATTTAGGCTTTTAAGTTTATGTGAACACCTGTATCTCCGTTGCTGCACTGGCATTCTCCCCTCTTCCTCTAGCTGCTGAAAGATAAGAAGACTAAAAAAAGTTTCCAAGTTATGCAATGCAGGTTTTTTTTTCCTAAAAGCTGTTTTTTTCTCTGTGTGTGCCCAGACTTCAATGGAGCAAATATCAAGTGGAAATTGTATGTGTTAGATTATATGTGTAAAAAATCGTTCACTAGTCAACATTTGAGAAAATGTTGTTCTGCATCTTGCAGTGCTTCATCTGGATATTTTTTTAAATCTTGAAAAAAAATACAATTGAATGCAAGGGAATTTTGCTATGCTGAAAAAATCAAGCTTCCTTACTTATTAAAAAAAAACAAACAAACAAACAAAAAAAAAACCACCACATATTTTGGACTGGTGAAGACTCCCTTACTTTTCCATAACTGCCTCCCTCTTATTTTTACATGGTCCAAAGTGAGAGGCACAGCAAGTAACACAAAGAATTCAGTCAGTCAGAACCTTTATTTTTATGCTAAAATCCATTTATTCTTGGGCAAAATGTAAGGGAAAAGAAAGTGTGTATAAGTATGTAGAACCCTAGCAATTTAGTCTTCAGTAGGTCATGTTGCTGCACAGGCTTAAGAGCTAGTTCACACTGTTATTGAATAAAAGCAAAAAGTATAGTTACCATAGCAACCACCACAACACATGATGTTGATTTTTCCCTCTGAGATTTTAAAGTCCTTCACATTTTTAAGGAAACATGCATCAAAATATCTCATCTGCACTTGAAGGCCTTGGTGTTTTTTATTGAAATGCATCAGGTTTGATGTATTCAGCAGCAGCTCTTTCCCTGAGTGATTTTGAAGAAAGCCAAGTTGCAAGAGCACTAATAGATTGAACACAGGCCTTATGGAGGTTTTTGACACTTGCTGCTGGCAAGACATACTTTCATGTCTTTCTAGATCTGCAAACAGAAGGGGAATGAGAAGCTATATAAAGGAGGTCAGATTTCCAAAATCCAGTAAACATTGTGTTGTGATGCTTCCCTCTGGAATGGTGAGTCTAAAACAAGTATCACAAGCCCTGGACTATCTTGGATGAAGAATTTCTGTGTCTATCTTCCCTACTTTCCCATTAACCACCTCAGAATGGAAAAGTGGAGAGTATGTGACATGGCTTAACATGTTGGATTTAGAAGGAGGTAGGAGTTTGCAATATTAAACTTGCAGCAGTTAATGATTTACAGATATGTTTCAATGGTTTATGTGGCACAAACTTTAATTATAAACCACCTATTCACAGGACAAGAGTATAAAAACTTCTGTCTGTTGTCTTTTAATAAACCTTCCAGCTAATCCCTACTTTTGGAAGAAATTTTAGGGAGATAACCCAAAATGACTTTGTCTTGGCACACAAGAATTCCTAATGGAAAAGAAGGGTACCATGAAGCATATTTCTACTGGTGGCACAGGCTTTTGGAAGAAATTTAAATGGAATTTTAAAAACAGTTCAGCCTTCAGAGATCCTTTATTGCTTCCTCACAGAGCTGGTTTATCATTCACTGAAATTTTATTTAATTTCCATTGGCTACATAAGCACTTTCCTTCAGTTACTACTTGATGAGTCTTTTCTTTTTACTTTTCACTTTAAACCAGTGTGCTGGATCCTTTCATGGACCTCAGAAAACATCATTGTTGATATACAAATATCTGTGTATAAGGGAATTGTAGGGAATATCAGCCTAGAAAATATGCTAGTTTTTCTTAATTAACTTTACTGGGGGTATCAAGACCATCACATAGTCTGCAGGTTGAAAACATATGCCCTGAACTTTTAAAAAGCATTGCTATAGTCTGTGGAATAATTATTACATTTTACCTCTGCAACTGATACAGATGAAATCATGTGTAGGCATTCTATAGTTGATATATCAGTGGAAAATACTATTATTTAATTTTAATAATCCAGTGTAGAAGACAGTCATATAGAGACAGAGCAGTAAATATCTGACAAAGCAGTTGAGTCAGGTAGAGATCACTGACAGTGAATAATGGTTTCATATAACACAAAATGTCAAAAGAATAATTTACAGATAATATTAGGAAGGGTAAATGAGGAGACAATGGTTCAAAGTGAAAATAAGCTCAGGGTGCAGTGATCCAAAAGTTGTGTTTGAAGGCGATGTAATGCAAACACAAAGCTGGCAGTGCTTGCATGCCTTTGAAATAGAGGGAAGTCTGCAGCCTAATTGTAAAATACGGCTCCATTTACTGAACAAAGAATGTTATCAGCAGGACAAGAGGAAAGCTGAGAAGAAAGCACTGGTTTGTACTGTGGGTAGTCACCAGTCTACAAATGGGCAGAACAAAGAGTATGGATTTGTACAGCTCCATTTAAATACTTAGGTATTATCTTGTACAAGGGCAATATCATTTTTCATATCTGTATGCACAATGCTGAAAATAATGATTTGGTTGTTCAGCCTATAATGCCAACACATAAATTTCCTTCCCCTTCTGAATGGAGGTGCCTTCTTAATTACATTCATCTGTACATCTCTGCTCTGGATAACATTTTTATTTTTGAGTCACTCATTTAACAGGTGCTTGAATGCAATACAAAGATACTGTGAAAATGGTGATGGGATTTAGTACCTAAAGCATTCATCAGACCCAATCTGGGTACAACAGGCAGAGGGAGATAAATTTTGTATCAAGGACTGTTGGTGGAAAAAGGAGGCACTTTCTTTTTTTTTTTTTTTTTTTCCATTGGTATATAGGACTAGATCACTGGGCTCAGTTACCTGCCAGTTCTGGCAAGTATGTAATTTCATCTGTAAATGCAATAACCTCAGTTTTGAAAGCAATTAAAGTGCTCTCCTCCCTTTTTCATACTGGACAAATGTCACTGAATTTCATGACTCTGATGTTTAGAATTTTATTTTCAGTTTCCAGTCTCTATTCTTGACCAACACTAAAATGTGCCACTGTTTATTCTGTACCCTTTCTCCTCTGTAGTGTTTTGAGGAATAACATTTGGTTTCTTCATCAACCTACTTTCCTTGACATGTGAGCGCTAAAGCTTAGTTTCAACATTTTAAAACATATTTAATTTTCTAATTAAAAAAAACCAAAAAACAAAAAAACAAACAAAAAAAAACTTCAGGAAGAGATTAACATTAGACTTCTCTAGCATGAGTACAGTCTGTTATGATCAGCTCAGGAGCTGCAGTTGTTTACAAGGTGAGATCAACTCAAACCCTCACATTTTAAGAGTAGACTGAGAGAGCTTTTTTAAGCAGCCATGCAGAGCGCACCAATTGGCCAAAATCTTACCATTTACTCTTCTTTCATGGTCCACCTACAATAAAATGTTTTCCTCTTGTTCTGCCCCTCTCTTTGCAGCCACTAAACCAGCCAGTATAGCTGTGATCCCTTTAACACACTGCTTCTGTCCCAGTATCCATACTATGTTTTTATTAAATCCATAATTCATATTTCAAAGTTTCTTTTCTCACATCAGGAGTTGTAAGCAAGAATAGTAATGACACACATCAGGAGTTATAAGCAAGGATGGTAATGATATAAGGATGTTGCAACAAACAAAAAGTTGAGCAGGCGCAGCGCTGCTCCCCATGAGCCTCCACAAAACTCCCCTGCCTGTGTGCTGAAAAATCACAGACTGAAAATGCTTCCAGCAAGACAAATGTTTTGGGGATTTGGATCTTTAGAATGAAAGGATCAGTCTCTGTGTTTTCAACTTCTCACTGGCCATTGTACACTGCACAAAGACACCAAGGAAGCTGTTAGGTAGAGAAAGATTTGCAGCCTATTTTCTTTAGCTACTGTTGTAGCAGGTTAAAAAGATAAAATGCACTTTATTTTATAGAAATGATGCAAAAAATGTTTGAATATTTAACCTCAAAATCTTTGTTGTAGAAGTGGATGATCACACATACTTATTTACTCTTTCTCTGCTACGGAAAAATGACTTCCACAAAAAAAGAGAGAGAAAGCATGGAGATATGTGCATTACTATGTAGGTCAACTATTAATTGGTTTCAAAGGGCTTTATTCTTTAACAGAAATGATCCTTTTATACTTACAGAAGACATTTGTTCCATTTGCAGTATAAATTGGGACACATGCAGATTCCTTTGTTGTTCTCCAAACCATGATGATTAAGCAAGCCTATTAACTCAACGAGCAATACAGAAAGACCTTTTGCAAACTACTTCAGAAGAAAAGCAGAAAAATCTCTATAAACACCGGTGAGCAATAAAATACCAATAAGGCAAAAGTATTGTTTGCAATATACCCCTAATCAGTGGCTATTCTTTTTATGTCTCAGCATGAAATCTCCACATCTCTGAAGTTAGTTTCATAAGAAATAATCAGGAGAACTGTATAAAACCTAAAGGCCACTAAGAATTAGATTTTGCCTATAAAAATATCTACTAGATGTTCAAAAATGAACCACTTTCATTTTAAAATACTTTGGCTTTCTGTCAAACCTCAAAATTGTCCAGGTAGTGAGGGATCACGTTAGGAATGCTAAAGCCTGTAGAAAATTAAATCTGATATGAGGCGTCAAGGAAAAAAAAAAAAAAAAAAAAGCTTCTTTAGGGATGGTGGTATAAAAGGAAGAAGACTAGAGAAAATGTGGATCCTCTTCAGAAGGAAATAAGAGATCTGCTTCCCTGGGCTATAGAGAAAGTTGAGGTATTCATTATCTGCTGGCCTTATTTTCTGGTGGCTACCTGTCTACTAGCAAAGCCTCTTAAACATGAAGGAAATGCATGAGGAGGCAGGAAGATATTGGGCTGCTCAATCCTTTTCTATCTAATTCATAAGATAGGTCAAAATCTACATTATTTTACTGCTCTCAGACCACTGTTTTGCTCCACCAGTGTCCAACGTTGCCTGCTAGTTCCTTCAGGTGAAATCTGGACAATGGTTGAGAACTGACTTCCAAGTTAATAAACTAGCAGCTGTAGTCCTCTAACTGGAACAGAAAACCAGACAGTTTCTGCTCAGGCTGGATTTTTACTACTCCAAAACAACAGTCACCAATGTTACAGTATTACAGCAGCACTATCGTTGAGATTAGGAACCTGGTTATATTTATTCTCTCTTCAAGTTGAAGAAATACTTGCCCACATTGTTAGAAGCAATCATATATGTCAAAGCCACTTGGTGCTGATAGTTATAAAGAAAAGATAAATAAATCAACTCTTGGCCAGTGCAACATATCAGAGAGTAAAGTGTAACTTGCACTTTAAAATGTAAAGTGTCCTATGAGACAAGAAGAGAACTCAGCCTCATGGAAGAATACTTTCCATATTGAAACTATCAAAAACTTTGAAAACAGAATGATCTGGCTGCAAAGTATTTACAAACTGAGGAAATAACTCAGACACTTATGAACATTTCTGTTCCCCTTCTTTCATTTAACCTAGACAGGCAGTTCATAGAAGATACATGAACATAATACAACAGTGACCAAGCTGACCCAGAAATACACAAAGTTCTGCAGTTACCATTCAAGTATTACTCTCTTTCTGTATATATAGATTATAAATGTTTTTTGGAAAAAAAATATTTACACCACTATGTTTTACACTACTAAATCAGTATAGTCAAAGATACCTAACTTAGGTAGTAATTCAGGTATTAATAATTTAGGTATTATAATTTCTAGCTATTGTTTCTATTAGAATATTTTCTACTCTCTGTAACTTTGTACTCATCTCCCCTGATAACTAGGTTTTGATGATGTATTTTTAAAGTAAAAACACTAAGAATTTTTACCAGAGTGATTTAAAACATTTTAGTTGCCTCATTTTCCACCATCACTCAAAAATTTACCTTCATTTGCAAACATTGCTGTGTGAAATATTGCTACAGTGAAGTCAGCAAAATGACTCTGGACTGCAGGGTGCTGAAATTCCCACATCCTCTTCTCTGACTGCTACAGAGCCAAGATTTCTTCTCTATTGTGTTTATGCTGAATGGGATGGAGTTAAAGCCTATAAATGATTTGCCACTGTGTAAATGTTTCAGTAACAAAACTCCAAGAACTTCCTATGACAAGAGAGTAACTAAGGTTTAAGAGAGGAGTGGTAGGTTAATTGTAAATACAATAAGTGAATCTTATTCTAATGTAAGCACACTATTTCCTTTTTTGTGGTTGTCGCTGTTTAATTTATGATGGATTATTATTATGCTGTATCAATTTATCCAATTTGCAATTATCTAAGTGTGCCTTTGTAGTGACACAAAGTTCTGAAGGAACACTGAATGTACAGGGCTAGATAGATGCCCAGAGAAAACTACACTAACAAACATAAATGAGAAAGATAAGAGTAGGAATTGGTGATATGGGCACAGTTTCCTTGAGAAGGACTCCAGTCCATTCATGACCAGAACACTGACAATTTTTATTCAAGTCAAGCATTTCTAAAAATTTATGTGATAGGAAGGACAAACACTATCTCATTGTGATAGCATCCAATTTTAGGACTGAAAAGGGATTGGAAAAGTATAGTCCTTCAACCAATTGTCATAATTTTAACAATTGTCTGCAATTAAGTGCATAAAATTCAAGAAAAAAAAAAATTCAGGTAGTACCATGGTGGTAGGTAGCTTGCAGGATTCACTGTCACAGAATCACAGAATGGATTAAGGTTAAAGACACCACTGTGGGTCATCTGGCCTAACCTCCTTGCTCGTGTAGGGCTGTCCTAAAGCACATGGCACAGCATTGTGTGCAGGCAATTCTGGAATATCTCCAGAGAGGGAGGTTCCACATCCTCTCTGAACAATCTCTTCCTGTACTTAGTGACATGCAGAGTGAAGTTTTCCTTGTGTTCAAGTGGAACTTCTTGGACATCAGTTTCTGCCCCATTCTTCCTATCCTAATCCTTGGCACCCCTGAGCAGAGCCTGGTCCATCCTCTGGCACCTCCCTGCAGGCAGTGCCAGACACTGATGGGTCCCCTCTCAGTGCTCTCTTGCTGAGCAGGCTCAGCTCCCTCAGTCTTTCCTCCCTTCATCATCTTTCCTGCCTTACACTGGACCCTCTCCAGGAGCTCCATGTCTCTCTTGTCCTGAGGTGCCCAGGACTGCACACAGCCCTCCAGGTGTGCTCTCTCCAGGGCTGAGCAGAGGGGCAGGATCACCTCCCTGGACCTGCTGGCAAACGCTTTTTCCAATGCACCCCAGAATCCCATTGGCCTTCTTGGCCACAAGGACTCACTGGTTGTGGACACTGCTGGAGGACTAGGCACATTTCAGCCAGGTCTTTTTTCTCAGGTTCTGAGTCTTTTTCTCAGGCCGTGAAACTTCCTCAGCTCTAGCCTGGATTTTTCCCCGGCTAGAGACTTTTCTCTATTGTAAACACAAGACAAAGAATTATAACAAAGATAAACACCTGCTGAATCCATGAAAAAGCCTGGGATCAGAGGTGTGTCCTTTTCTGACCAATGAACTGTCTGTATTGTGTTTTTCATGAACTATCTTATTTAAAGCCATGGTTTCCTTCAATAAATTTCTCTTTCTTGCACCAAGTAAGGGAGTGCCTTGTTGCTGTGTTCTCTCGCTGCTCCATAACCCTTATACAGCAACACTGGTCACTGGTCACATGTATTTAAACTAAAATTTCTGCAGAAAAGGCAGGGCAGGGGCTGTCCCACACCATGTATGTGAATGCATGGTAAATTTGAACATCCACAAGCTGAGCCACTAAAAACTACAATTATGCAGTCAGCAAAAATAATACCTTTCTAGGAAATGCTTAGTCATGGCATCTTAATACAGTTTTTAGCAGCAATTTCTCCCTGGAGAAAGGTCTCCCTTTACCACTGGTGTTGCCTGTATTTAGTGCTGGGTACTAAAGTGAAGGTACTTGCTAAGTAACATCCTACTGCAAACCTTTGTAATTCTTAATCTTTTATACCCAGAAGTCAGTACTGCTACAAATGACAAGTCACAGAAGCTCAAATGGCTTTCACTCATGCAGAGTGTACATACACATGCAAGAATGAGCCACCATCCAAAAGCCTTTTAGCTCCCTGACACAAAAATCTGCGGTGTGGTTTCTAGAATATAACTGCAGGCAGTATGGAAATTGTACCATGAGAATATTGAGGGGAGCATATGTAAAATAAAGAGTGATTGCTGTGTTAGAAGCCCTCAGGTTAGAATTCAGCACAAGAGCTCTATAGGTTTCAGAAAAAAAATACCTTAAATGGTACTAAAAGATATTAACTAAATGTTGCCTTTGCATAGGAGAAAGATGCTATTTATTAAATACCATGTTGTAATTTAAATGATGATCACAGGTCTGTTAATGTTTTATGTCCCAAATGGGTTCATTTTTCTCAACACAGTCAGGTTTATGAAGGAAACAGAAAAAGTGTTTAAATCAAATAAGCTTGCTTTCAAAGAAAATACCCCAGCAGTGGAAGATTCTTTGCTTCTTTTCACTTTTTACAGTGAGAATTTTGTTCTGTATTTTGATTCAAAGATAGTTCCAGAGGAGTAATACTGATTGAGGTCTTGGACAGGGTGTGAAGAGGGATTGCTTCTGCCAACTGCCTCCGTTGTAACCATCTCCCTGTGCCTCTCTCCTTCACTCTTTGGCTACATGATCTGCTTGGAAACAAAGCTTTGAGAACATGGTGGCTTTCTTACTATAGCTAGACTTTATCTAACATAATTGGAACCTTTAAAGCCTTTTATTGGTTTTGTAACACTGATTATTGTACTCTGGTTCATCTGCAGTGATTTTTATGAAACTCCACAGAAATGGCAGCGTTAGCATCCTTACAGCACTGATAAAGCCAAAAAAATAATGCTGTTTAAACATCTCAACACGTTCAAAACACTTCCAAAAGAATACTCCTTGTAGCAACCAAGTTGTCAGAAAAGGACTAGAAAATTGCTCATTTATGTGGTAAAGTAATATTTTATAAAACTAAGCTATAGGACAAGAACACTTTAAAATAATCTGTTTCTGTAAACTCTTTTCTCTTTTGTCCTGGTCATGTGTTAGAGTTTTAACTATAGATTATTTGTTAGACTCTCATAGATTCTAAGAGAAATACCCATCATCAGCTACCTGTGATATTTCTGATTCAGGAAGGGGAGTAATGTGGAACAGTCCTTTTCTCCTCAGTCTTGTATTAGGTAGATCATGCATTATTAGTACCAAAATTGCCTCTAAGTGCAATCACTTAACTTTACCAGAAAAACCTAAATGCAACATGTAATTTGTGTGTTTTAAACATGATGCTGAAAGTGAGGTAAAACCCTCAGATGTTTCCCTCAGGGTCAGTTCAGGGTCTCTCTTGCTCTGTAGTTCTCAATGATCTGCTCAGTAAGATGATGTTATGCAGCCCAGAGCTGTAACTAAATCTATTTATACATGTCCAACAGGGAAAGCTCCCCCAACATGATCAATCTATTCAGGGATTTTACGTGTGATTTGTATAATTTACAAGCTGTACAAAGTATCATGACACTTATCCCGTTTTTTTTTTAATTTTTATTTTTTTAATTTTTATTTTTTTTAAATATCTTGAAGGTTCAAAGAGTTTTACAAGTACTGATAATTAACTCTGGGAATTTCAAAGAGGTTTGAAAGTGAGCCCCTCATCCACAGCTGAATTGCCTGGGTAACTCCTGAAGACTGCTTTAAAAGATGCTATCCTTGACTATTTTAAGCACAACTCTGTTCCTCAGAATAGAAAATACTTCCTTACCCTGTCTAATTTTCTTTGCCAAGCTTTACTATGAAAGATAGCATCTGGTCACTGTCTTTCTGTTATAAATAAGATTTTCAAAGGATGAATTTGATCCCAGTCCTTTAGGACAAGCAATCACATGTAGTGCTTCGTTTAGAGATTCTTCTTAAAATCAGGTACTACAGGGTCCACTGATACATATTGAAGTGTCAAGATGAAAATGAGATTTTATATATAATAAAGATGATTAACACAATAATTTTATATTAATTGCTAGAGATTTTCCATAGTTAGCAATAATAGACATATTCTTCTACAAGTTATGCTACATTACAACAAAGAACAGATTTTTAAAACCATGTGTCTTTGCTACAAGCAGTCAGAATTTAACACTTCAGTCCTTCTTAATTCTTTTTTACTGCCGAATTTCTTTCTTTTTGTTAAACATAATTTCTTTATATTTTTATTACAACTATATCTTTAATTTTGTTCTTTTAGTTCCTCCTCTGTCAAATATACCGTCAGCAACATCTTTGAAGAAGTTTTAGGTGATGTGTCCTGTTTTTGTAACTGACTGATTTTGAGCCCAGAGGAAATAAATAAATCAAAATTGTATTTGGGTGCTATGAAAGAAAGGGGAAATTGTTGGGGAAGGAAAACAAAGAAACATTGTGCCATTATTCAATTTTTGTCTTGGTTATCACAAGAACCATGAAGTTGTTGTAGGTCCCAGGAGCAAAAGTACCCAATGCATTTAACTTATCTTTAATTGAAAAATATCGCTGATAATCTTGAAAACTGCAAAGTAATATTTTAAGCAAAAACATTAAGCAAGAAGTGTGAGTACCATTGAATGCTGTAAGCCAAAAGGATAACTCTTTTTTGGGGAAGTTTCTACATCCCATATTCTGCTACAAATTGCACTCATGACTGAGCATTTCATGGTGATCCATAGAAATAAACAATTGTGTGTAGACAGTAAGTAGAAACACTGTCCTGCACATAATGGTCTTTGTTGGAATAGCACTAGGCTATTTCGAATCTGTTAAAGATCTGTTTCTTCTTCATAGTGTTTATCGTTTCAGAGATAAAGAAAAATAATACAGAATATCCTTTAGATGGATGGTTATTTTATGGATATTATGGCACAGAAAGCTTTTTACATTGTGGGAGGAAATACAATTTAACCTTGGGATTCCATAGGCACACTGCCTTTCCTACTCACAGGATTGGCCACACCACACACTCAGCATCTAATGGGGCTCTAATGTTGCAGCTCTGGTCATTTGGGGAGAATTTAACAGCCCTCTGGGTGCTGTTCTATTTGCAGCAAAACTCTGTAGGAGACAGGAAGGATTCTGCAGGTTTCCTAAGGTTTTCTTCAGCTTCAGGTGAGCTAATCTGAAAGTGAACTCCACAGCAAGTGTCTCACATTTCATTTCCTCATTTTTCACATTTACTGACCCAGAGGTCTAAGACAAATTCTTTGGTTTGCTTCTATCCTCTGTCCAAACCTCCAGAACTCGCTCACCTGTGTCTGAAGGGGGCAGCAATTCCTTTGGATGGAATGATCTTTACCCAGTTTCTGAACCACTTGCTCCCCGGACTGCTTGCTCACACACATTCAACATTAACCCCCAGCACCAATGGCTCGACTGCTGTATCATTTCTTTCTGCATAACAGAAGGCATCACCCATTTTATTTCACTGCTCCTTTCTTCTCTCTGGTTATTTATTTAATTTTTCTCTCTGTTATTTTTTTATCAGCAGATTTTCTTCATTGACTGTTCCAGACATGGCACCTTCAAACCTTAATACATCACACCCAGCTTCATTTGTGGTTGTGGTGTATAATAACTAGGTAAATAAAAACAAAAATAACAGATTAATATTATAACATGGTGATATTGCACCTTATTTTTTCAGCCCTGATTTTCCCTGAGAGGTTCTGGGTAGCATAATCCATACACAATCCTGTATTAAACTGTGTTGATAGACCTCCTAGCAGAAATTACTCAAAATGTGGTAGGTCCAAGTCTGGTCTCACAGAACACCTATGTTCCAAAAATCAAAAGCTGGTTCACACAGAATATATGGCTTCTACTGGAAAATAATAAACCCTCCTTACATTACCAACCTATTATACACACATTTTACAATCTGAAGGAGCAATCTATGCTAAAGAGAAACATAAATAAGTTCTTATTTTCGCAGTTTTATTACAAATTGTGCTGCACAATAACAGATGAGCAATTTTATTCATTGACAAATGGCTTAAATCGGACTGGTGCAATGGTTCATTAACCTTATGATAAGTTTGGGCTATCTCAGAAGTGTTCTTGCTGTGAATTTAGATTTGATGACGGCTCACACATCAAGGAAACAAATTGCCTTGTCTTTTATAGGAAAGAAGGGGGGAGTAAAGAAGTTAATTGATGTCTTTTAAATCCTATAACTAATAAAGCAGGTTTTTTTCTAGATATTGCTTTCTAAGTCTTATGAGATGCATTAGACAGACAGAATGCCAAAAGCACAGATTATTTTAGTTCTGTTGTTACCAATTAGAGGGAGTCAAAGAACCCTGATTACAATTATCAGATTTTAATGAGCAATTGTCTGTCAAGATTTTTTCACAACTCTGAGGGCTCATACACTATTTGTATGCAAAGTACAGGTAGCCTTGCATAGTGAGTTTTTCTTTATATAATCAGTACCTGATTTTTGACTATCAATTTTCACTGGGCATTTTTGAATAATTGTTTTTGGATGCCTTGGAAGAGCTATTACTTCCCTTGCTTAATCTAATAAATTATGGAGTAAGAAAAGATTAAAATCACAAGTCAGGGAAAGCAAAAATTATTTTTAAAAAATCTCCTGATGTAAGTCCATATTGATTCAATGTGTCAAATCACATTGGTCTGATCTACATCAGCCAGATTCTCTAGCTGATTCCTTTTCATGAGTCTTCATTTTTAAAGGTAAATTTGCAGAGATGCTGGGTTTAAAACCTTACAGTTCATGTTACCACAGAGGTCTTGGCTATTATATTTAGCTTTTCTTATGGCAAAAAATACAGTGGAAAATGAGGCAATGCTAGCTTTAGTGTTTCTAGCTTAACCTATAAATAAATGCGCACTTTAATCTCCAGACAATTAATGATCAATCTCCTCCAGAATGGTGACTTAGTGCTACCTACTTCATCAGATACTGGGTTTTTTAACTCTCCTTGAAATTCTGTAAATGTTGGGTGTTAATCAATTAATTAATTAATTATGACTGTGTACTAAACACACTGTAGTCTAAGACTCACACTTTATTTGATGAGGAAACAGCAAGGATGAGGTTTGCAGCCTTTGTGACAGTGAGTGCCACTTATGAGGAAGAATGAGTACAGGGGGGATAGTATTTATCCTGCTTGTTCTGGATACTTGATGTCAAAACCCTGAATTTCTGTTTAGTGCCATCCTACTTCTGTTCATCCTACTTCTGAATATCTATAAGATATTCAGGCTTCTAGGATCACCAAGTAAATAAGGCAACTGATCACTGTTCAGCATCAGTGCTCTAAATCTTTCTCTCAAGCACATAACTCAGACTCTGAAGAGGAAGAGAATTGTGCTCAGTATTGATGTAAAACTCTGTACTTTTCTCTCTCTCTCTCGCTCTTTCCGCCTCTCCACCCTGGCTATTTTTTAATTTTTTGGCCCATTTCAGCTAAATTTAAAGATGGGATGATGGGATAGTGGTCACCAGGTAATCAAGGTCTGACACAGGGAAATCAGGGACTGACAAAGGAACAACAACTGCTGAGAAGCAATATAACCTCTAATTAGACCCTGGAAAATTCACAAAGTGTAAAACAAATCATGGAAGCCCCAACAACACAACCAACTTTAAACAAAGTTTATGAGATAGTAGAATATCCACCCACAAGCTGTAGATATAATGCAGTTTTCAGAAATTCAGCCAAAAATTTTGTGTGTTCTACTGGTTTGGGCTTTTGTTTCCTAACATTGAGGCATGATTTCTTTTGTTCCCTAAAAAGTGAAACATTCCAATTCAGTCTATTAAGGTCTCAGCAAATGCTGTATTTTTTACTTGTATTATAAAGAATAAGGATTGGTTAAACAAGCAAACAGTTCCCTTTTTTTTCTTACTTTGAAGGAACTCTTCATTGTCTTCCTAGAAATTTTGTTAAGTATTAATATTTATGGCTTAATATTTAGCAAGGCTGAAAGGCTTACCTGTTTTTTACCAATAACTGATATTTTATTCCCGTTTAAAAATATTCTTTAGAAATATATGATGGCTCATTCCTACCACCTTCTTGGTGATAAACTAGATAAAGCTTCCCATGAATCCTGCTTTTATGGCCCATTCTTGTCTTCTTTTTCTAAGTTATATAGTGCAGAAAGAAGATTTTACTCTGTCACTGTCATTTTTACTGAGGAGGGTGCAGTTCCATTAAATATCTCTATTAAAATAGATATGGCTACTTCAGAAATAAGGTGCTACTCGCTTTGAGTTAATGGAAACACTGCTTCCAAAATGTCACCTTGCTACAAGGACTGGAGTTGAACACAAAGAAAGTGCAGATAATAAATAGGCACAGATGTCAAATTTTGTCACCACTCAGTTAGTTCCAGAACATAGCAGGGAGCTTCATTGCAAATGCCAACAGTGCTGGTAGGCCTTGAAAGACTGGTTCTGCTGAGTCCTTACACATGGCACATTCCATTTCTTTTCCCCTTTCACTTTGTTTTCCATTGACAAGTCTGGTTGGGCAGTTCAGAACCCACCCACACTTGGACACACCACGTTCACCATTCCCTAGAGAATTAATTTTAGTTGTGCTGAAATTTTTCTTGTAGGATTGCAATTGAAAGTTGAAAATAACCCAGGCTGGTCAAAGAGTAGTTTCAACCTGTGTAATTGAATACATATATACATATACATACACATACATGTACATGTACACATACACATACACATACACATACACATACACATACACATACACATACACATATGCATATTCATAAAGTTTTGTAGCAATAATGTGAAAAAGAGAATTCTCTTGTAGCTTTGTCAATCCATTGCAAGTAAACACCCACGTCCTGTTCCCAGTTTTGTGCTGAGAAAATTATTTGGTTTTGCAGCTGAATGTGGCTTGGAGTGGGAGCATAGAAAACATCAGTGGTGGAGTCTTGGTCCTGACATTCTTAACAAAGCTAAAGTTAAAAGAAAAAAAGGCAGTCTGCTTCAGTCTTTGGTCAGCATTTATCATCAGTCCTTAGAAAGAAGAAATAATATATTTCAATAGTAAAAATTTCTGGTGATGACCCATCTTGAGTGTCACAGTTCTTCATTTTGGATTCATATCTGTAAACACCCTATTTCTGTGCAACTGCCTTATTTTAGCTGTGTAATGATGATGTGACTGTCCCAGCTACTTGGAATATATATTTTAGAATTAGATGGACTATTCTTTAAAGGTGCCCACCCTTTTCCAGTACCTACATGAAACCTATTTAAAATGGTGAAAATACGGTAAATAGTCCTCCTTCTCCTGTAGCTACCTACTTATGAATTAGCAGATATAAAGTCATAAATTGATATCTACTTTGCATAGTATTACCTCTTGGCAAGTTATGGCATTTGGAAGGGTAAAAGTAAAGAAAAATATAAATTTCTTGTTTATTACTGCACAAAGTACTGGCATGTTAATGCTGGGCATTCCTGAAGTCATAGTCTTCAAACCAAAATGCTTATATTGATTTTTTAAAGAGGGACAATTCCATTTCTAAATTTCTGAAATCTTGCTGAATTCTATAATAGAAGAAAAATGCCATGTTTTCTTATCACTAGCTAATGCTAATAGTTGCCACATTTCCCCCATAACTGATGGAGTGCACACATTCAGATGCTCCAAACTCTGACAGTGTGACATGGCAGGGCTCCTCAAGTGCTTTGCATCAGATTAGTGCAAAATGTGCTTCTGCTCTGATCATTATTATTTTGGAAGTAAATGAAGCTGTATGTCTGACTTAGGTCCCAAATGCCTCAGGAGCAGCACAGATCTCACAGTCTGACTCTCAGTGTCTGACAAAGTCTGATCATGATGCCATTTTGAAGGAGGGCAATACTGTATTATCCCCACTTCACAGGTGTAAAATGGGGACTCTGAGGGGTTATCCAAAACAACTGCCTTACCAAAACTACCTGACTTCATATTTCCTGAAATAAGATAGTCCCAAAGAATCCAGAAGGTTTGGAACATGTCCAGATGATGTCCTTCCCTAGACAGAGATAACTATTATGAATTTTCCCTTCTGAGGGAATGCTTGTCTGTTTCTCAAACAATTTAGTTATCTGACTGTTTCTAATCCAGGGTGCACATGAGGCACTTTGATGAACTGGACAAAATAATTTGATTGTTCCAACAAGCTGAGCTTGAAAATATGTTTTCCTATTAGTGTAACTGTCCTTATAGTTGGCTGTATTTTCTTTCAAACTGAGAATTAGAAAAATTATTTTCTTCCTGTTGCTTAAAAGGTTCTATTCAGGGTTTTTTTCATACTAATGAAACAGATTTTTAGGAATGAAAGTTCAACTGTTTGAATTGTCAATCAACTAAATTTGTCACTCTTTAAATCGGTCAAAAGCCAGTGTTCTACTTTGATAAAATATTATAAAAGTCCAAGGTAATAATATTATTTAAAAAAAAAAAAACAACTTTGTGTTCTAAAGAAGGAGTAGAAACTTTCTGATTAGTTCTTTGGTTTTTCAAAGCCTCAGTTTGATTAGGATAATGAAGAAACATTCATGAATGGTGTTATGGCCAATGCCTTTCTGCAAAGATTCATGTGAGACTGATAATATCTTTTTGCTGACACAAGGGTGATTATATTATTAAATTTTAAAAGTTGCATTATCAATAGTCACAAATAAACTGTGCACTGCAGCTATATGGTTGCAACAGGACAGGACATGTTCCAATAGAGACAAAAAGAAAATACTTTACATGGGAAATAGGTATGAGGATCAGACCTGAAAAAGAGAATCACACAGCACGACTCTGGCAGAATGGATTTATTCACTTTGGTACAGGCAGCTCAGCTTTGATTACAGAAATAGCAGCTTTTTTTTGCTGACTGAAGTCACAGGCAGCAGGCATTGGGACCTGGCTGCCTCTGGCTCTGCAGGCAGCCCTGACCTTCCAACACCAACCCACAGCCCCACGCCGTGCCAAGAAGTGAAATTGCAGGAGTCAAGCACATCCTTTCAGGGGCACAGAAAGGGCAAAACCCCAGTCAGCAACTCCAGCAACGTGTTCCTGAGGACATGAGAGCAAAAACGGATATTCAACATTGATAAGGACTTCAGACTTTGGCCCCTTCTGTATCTGTAAGAGACACACAAAAGATAATTTACTTTCTGTTCTTCTTTGATGAGCATATTAATAACTTCCAGATTATCCAAAGTGGAATGGGTGTCACACAATCAATAGGTAGAGATTTCACCTGTTTTTTGAGTCAGATATACGTAGGCCTTCACATACACCTCCAACAGATTACAGCTTAAGCCTTTCCAGAAAACTTATTTTGCTACTATTTAAGACAGGTACATGATAAACAGGTTCATGAATGCAGAGAAATCCGTGGAAGCTCAGAAGCTGCTGTCGGTAGAGGTAGATTGAGTAATAACTCTGTTCTGGGAAATGCAAGGAGGAAAGTGAATGGTGATTTATTAACTGAAATGAACATATACTGTTTAACAAGTATGGCAAGTGGAAGTGAATAATACATGAAAACTGCTGGGTCTTAAATTTAGTGCATAGAAAACTGCAGATTAAATCCATAGTAGTGGAATAGTAAGTGGAGAAGCTGAAGGGTGACGGCTTGTAATGGTTGGTAAGGGTAGAAATGAACCTGATTATAGAAGTCAAGATGTCACAGAGCCCTAGGCACAAGGAAAACTAGATTGACACTTGAAAACTGGGTAAAACTTTTCTGTGTAGTTCAGGGACCTGTTATGTGTTACACTCATAGCATGTGGTGCTTAACTTATGGCTTTGTTCCACACTGAAAATGAGTCCTAAGTGCTGCTTCAAACTGTTTTGATTCTGATGACAACTCCAAAAATACAAAGCAACTTCCTTAGGAGCTCCTTACTGCAAGATGTTTCCTGTCCAAACAACATTTCAACCTATCTAACCTCCAGGCTTTCTGGCCTGACAGACTTTTGTGTATTTTCTCTGGACCCAACAACAAAGCCTCACTTTTGAGGCCAGCTTTAAAAATCTAATCCCTTCCAGAATTCAAGCTTTGTGGGGGACATTGAGAACAGCAAAATAAATGAAGGGTGAAATTTTCCGGAAACCTTTGAGCTTTTGAGATCCAACATCACTGATGAGTTTAATTTACAGTTTTGGGGTTTTTTTTGTTTTTTGGTTTTTTTGTTTTGTTTTGTTTTGGGTTTTTCTGTTTTGTTTTGGTTTTGGTTTTGTTGGGTTTTTTTGTTTTATTTTGGTTTTCTTGGGGTTTTTGTTTTGTTTTGTTTTCCTCTACTGTATCCATCCTCACAAACTCCTCCACAAACAAGAAGCAGCCTGGGTGGAAATGTTTGACTCTTCAAGTCTCAGAGAGGCATGTATATCACACTGAGGATCTCTGCAGGGTTTCCTCTGTGTTCAAGTCTGGATTCCGTGTTGGATACAGCTTTAATCAGCATTAGACACAGTTATTCACAGATTCATCATGTTTGTATAAGTGGGAACAGGCTCCCCAGGCAAGTGGTCACAACACCAAGCCTGATGGAGTTCAAAGATCTTTTGGACAATGCTCTCAGGCACATTGAGGGATTCTTGGGGGGGTCCAGGATTTGGACTCAATGAACCTGATGGTTCCATTCCAGCTCATTCTGTGATTCTATGATTCTACAGGACCACTTTATCTCTGATATCTTTATACCACATATCACATTTCACCACTTCCATACTGAGGACAGAAAGTTGAATTGGTGTAAATTATAGCATCTGCAAAGAAAGTTGCAATATCTGAACACAGAGCTCTAAGATATATCAATATATTTGATTGGTTAATTGTTGCTGCTGTGTTTTAAGTTTCCAATTCTAACTACCCAACTTTTTCTTTCCTGATCACACAGAAATACTGTCATGAAATCACTTGCCATTCCTGTAGCTCATGAGATAAAAAGTCTCCTTTTCCAGAGCTTCCTCCAGGATTCTACAGTGGCTCTGGTAGTTTAATTTTTCAGTGTCAGCATGCAGAGCACAGCGCTGTATTCTCAAATATGATGATGATGATTCCCCACTGAATACACTTCACAAGGTTTATTAGGTTCCCACATTGTATCTGTTGTTATGTATATTATTTGCAGCTCCACATCTATAATCACAAATGCATGAACTCATACCATTTTTACAAAGTGTTTTTCATGGTTACTCCTTAATCTGAATGAACCATAATTCTATCAGGTCTGACGTTACTGTACTTCCAGTTAGGGATTGATAGTTTAGAGACTTAAGCCACATGGAATATTTATGTCATTCTACTAATTATTTAAAACTTACATTGCTGTGTCACAGGTTACATGACACAAAACCTGTGCATTTTAAAATGTTCAGATTCAAGTGGATGTGATTTCATGTCTTCCTTAATCATCACTGGACTGAGAACATCTCAGAAAGAAAAATAATTATAAATAAGAAGTATTACTGATTTCTTTACTTCTTTAATGATTTTCTTTTATTTTCCTAAATCCATCTAGTAATTGGCCCAAACCATTTCTGGATTTTAATTCTGCTTGGTATTTGCAATTGTCATTTTGTTGCAGAAAAAAAAACAACAACTATGTTTTCTATGCTCACATTCTAACATCTTAAAATAATAGAATGAGTTTTTATATTATTTAGATATGCTATGTATTCCTAAAATGCCATGTATTATTTCCACAGGGATTAATCTGACCTAACTAAAATTGTCAAAAATTTAGCTATTTCAAATAAAGGAAAGGATTTCTTATTAGTTAACAAAGAGTAATAGACAGCTCTGTTGAAAATAATGAATTAAAGCTATGGAAAGAGTGCAATATTTCTTAAATTGTTCACCAAAAATAACCTGAAACTCTTCAGGTTTGGACTAAAAAAATATACTATTCTCCCAAACCCTCTCCCAAAGTCAAACTCCATAGTAGTTTATATTTGCATAGAAATGTATTCCTCCCCCAACACTGTACAGGAATTTAAAACACGATCCTGAAAGCTTCACTGAGAACTGTTTTCCCTCAGTGGAGTGCAGGGTTTGAAAGTGGGAATGCATGAGGTTTCTGTTTTGGAATTGGCTTTTTCACCAAAAGAGACTTTTTTCCCTCAGTTTTTCTGGTGGGAACAAATGGATTGGAGATATAAATTGCTTGTAAGCAGTTCCTAAGATTTATCTGGTCTAAGAAAAAATTCAGTATATGCTGGAGGCACAAGCTTAACAATTTTTATGTAAGTTTATACAAGTTCAAGTAAAGCTTCAAAAGGCAGTGGTCTGTCTGTCTGCTTCCTTGAGCCAAACAACCCTTCTGTCCACTTACACACAATTTCCTTTTTCATAGAAAAATATTTTAAAAGTCCTTTACAAACCTCTTTCTACAGAGGCACTGGATTGGTTGAAAGGTTTCTAATCCTATAATTTTGTGCACGCAGAGTGCCTCATGCAGAGGAGCTTTTACTGCTTTATAAGTGCTTCCATTTTAACTCTCATGCTTCTCCAGTTTAAGGTTACACTGCACTTGAAAAACACCATCTTAATTGTACTTCAACAGCAACTTCATAGCCTTTTTGTTCCTCTTTCAAGTGTTTGAAATGAGAGCATAACTGCTCCCTGAGGTTATTGCTATTAGCCTGGTGCAGAGCTGCTTGTCTTCATTGCAGGTGTGGGGTTTTGAAGGAGACACAGCTTTCAGCAGCCTTTTTTTCCACACTGAATCCTCTTAGGCAAGGGCTGATGTGGGAAGTCAGAGCTGCCAGAGGACTGGGGTCAGGTCACTGCTGCCAAAGCATTCTCACAGCACTGAGCCCATGGGCTACCAAACAGCAGGATGCCCAGTTTGGGGAGTTCCAAGAAGTTCTGGGGGATAGAGCTGTCATTGTGCAAAGCTGCACTGAGATGTGGGCTTCCTCTCTGATTTACTGCCCCTCTTCCCACAATCTGAGGATGGTTATTTCCACAGGTTAGTGCTCACACTGCTTCTGACACTACCATGGACAGGAAAAAGCCAAGCCCAACACCCAAGGTCAAGGTGCAAACTTGGAATACAAAGCAGCAGAACTTTCATATCTTCTGCTGTCCAATTAACCTAATAAACTAACAGTTTAGGAGTAAATGCAAGTATATACCTACAAATTGTGCCCAAGGGATAAAGACTGCTGCTGTTTTTAAACAAGGGCAAACCTTATAATTCATAATCAAATGTTCCTTTAAAATGATTATGAGCTTCTGAATCTTAGTCTACTATGTCTGCACTAAGTTCATGGCCCCTGAAAGAAAATATCCTCCTCATCTAGCTCAGATTTCTCTCTGGGGATCACCTTTGTCATTATATTTATCATTAAATATGTTTGTATCTTTTTCACTTTAGCCCTCTAAGACTCCCAAAGAGGTCATTGTACTTGACCTTCTGTGAGCCCAGAAGAGTTTGTGATCTAAATAGACAAATTATATCTCCATTTCTAGAGACTATCTTGACCTTTCTCAGACTGCCAACTTCTCAGACACCTTCAAGGCAATGACTGTCCTGCTGGGCTAACTACCTCTTAATTGTGTTGTTCCTGTTATTTTTGCCATAAAATGTTCAGACACAGACATGAAGCACGTAATCTTGTTCTCAGATTATTGTCCCTTCCTTTCTAGAGTGATTGCTCTGTAAGTACTTTGGAAGTAGTTTTGGAAAGGCAGTTCAGCCAGCACTGTCTGGATACCTCAAAAGAAACCTAAACCATTTAACAGCAAAAGAAATTGTTTGTACCTTCAAATGTCAATAGAACTTTCCAAGTGTGTCATAGAGTTTACAAAAGAAATCTATCCCAATTTGGTTGCAGGAAATATGAAGAGCTGCTTGACAGCATTGTTTCTCATGTTTTGTTCTTTCAGAATAGGTAAGAAAAGAATTAGAAATGTCCTCACCCAAGCTACACTGGGGCTGCCTCTGTTCAACAGGTCTATTCTTCATAAGACTGCAAGTGGCAGTGGAGGTGGTTGGTCATCTGTGTTATTCAGGACTTTCAGGTTAATCAGGATGATGGGAAACTACAAAATAGCCAGAGATAAATGATGAATGAAAATTAAGTTTGGTCTTGATAAAAGAAAGAAATGCACTAGAGAGACAAAACAGTGAACTTTACACATGCAATGATAAACTGACTTGCACTCACAGAATTCAGATTCTGAGCTTATAATCAATACTTAGCTAAAAACATCTGATCAGTGTTTAGGAGAGGTTAAAAAGAAAAGGCATTTTGGGAAATTATAAAAAAAAAGAAATAGAAGACAATGTAGGCAATTTTTTTATTCTTTATTAAACTATCATATTCTTATATCTTGATGAGCACAATTCTCCTTTTCAGATAAGACATACCAGAAGTAAAATGGGACCAGAAAAAATTGACAAAGATTGAATCAAAGATGTGATATTGTTTTCTGTGTCAGGAACAGCTAAGAACCTTTAATGTTGAAAAATATTTTAAAAAACTGAATGTTGAAAAAAACCAGAGGAAGACTAAAAGTGGTATGGTAGAAATCTACCCTGTATGTCAGGGGATGGACTGTCAAATGTAAATGGGGATTGACTGCTAATATCTCCTCCAGTGAGGCAGTGACCATAGTGACACTGTGAAGCAGTAACACAAAACAAAAACAGATCCTTTTTTATACAGTGTGTGGGAATTTTTTTAACAAATCTGTGAACTCCAGTTTCCAGGCACTGGAGATGGTAAATGAATATGCACAAGTTTGAATACTAACCTGTAAATCCACAGAGTAAATCTCTGTGTCATCCATGGATGACTGTGAAAATACCCTCTTTTCCCCAGAAGTCCCTCTTCTGAAATTTCCACAAATGAGTCTTGACTTCCATGCATATTCCTCCCCAAACATGTGCTCTGTGATGTTGTCAGAGTCAGAATTCAGGGGGTTATATGGTCCTTCTTCCTCTGTGTGGCTGTTCTTATCTTCTTACCATTATGTTTTAGTCCTGCCTAAATTGTTCCTCCAGCATAGTCAGACTTTGAAACTGCTGTTCTTGTGAGGTAAAAAAATAAATAAATATAATATTGTCATGATGTGTCTCCTTCCATGCTCTATATCCCCTCTGTCACAAGACTCATATCCTTCAGGAGATGGGTGATTATTTGTGCTTGGTTGCATGTTAAATCAGATCATTCCAATATCAACAATCTACTCCCTCCTGATCATGAGACAGAAATAGCTCTGCCCTCTGTTTCATTGTGTCTAAGGAGGAAATTCACATCCATCCTGGATTTTTTGCTGGAAATATGTGTAGCCCTGGTGTTAGCCTGCTCAGAACAGGTTCTTTGAACACATTTCTAATTCATTTCCAGTTTATGCCAAACAAGAAAGCTGATGGGCTGCCTGTACAGACCAGACTAGAGAACAATCCAGGACTGCAACCTGTGTCTGTCTGTGATATCCCATAAGGGGAAGGTAGTATCGAAGATTCAGAAATGCTCAAGTTGAAAAAGAACAACAAAAGTCAGAGAGTTCACAAAAGCTCACCAAGTTTTATTAGCAAATTACACACTTGGCATGGAAACTGGTGTGTTAGTCCCTGACCTACTGCATAAACGCACAGGAGAGGGTGTTGTCTAAAGGGGTATGGTGAAAGGGCAGAAAGAGATTCAATTCTTCTGAGATTCTACGCTGTCTGAATGAGACCTGGAGCATTTTTTACAATTGCTACTTTTCCTGATTTGAGCACCAGGGCTGCAAGTGAGCTCAGCAGTTCTGATACCTGACACACCAACCTGATGCCTGACCCAAGACCTCCTGAGCTAAAAGTCTGAGTAACTCCATCATGCACTGATGAATCACACTCACCACAGACAGGCACAGAGGAAACCTTGAGCACTCACTCACCAAAGAGGTTACATGAAGATCCCCACTGTCTGACACTTCTGCTAAAAAGATGCCAACCTACGTTTCAAAAAAAGAGTGAATATTTAACCCCCTGTCTCAAAATGTGTTTCCAAGTGACCTGAGCGCAACCCAGGTGTGAAACTTCTTACACAGTGTCAATTAATGTTGGCTTATTTAAAAGATCACATTTAAGGTAAAAAATGTGGCAGAGTACAGGTGAAACAGCCCACTAATTTTAACAGACTGGATAAATACTTTATGCTGCTTTAATTGGAAAGCATCAGGTGGCTTTGGTGAGGATAGCTGCAGTCTCTAGAAATTAACACCCCTGGACAAATTTCTGTCATTTTACAATGTTGTGCAATCCTGAAAGTCTGACAGAAAGTGTTCATTTTTCTGTAGACTGACAAAGGACTTCAGAATTGTTTGAAAATACAAATATTTATATTAAACTGCACTTCACATTAAATTCTTAACCACTGCAAACAGTAGCAAAATTTCTTTCTCCCTGTTTTTCTCTTGCTTGGATAAAAGCATAAACCTAGTCTTTTATAGCAACACTTGTGTTATGGATTTGAAGAAAAAAGCATTCTTCACTTTTTTTACACTCAGAGAGCAGATGACAACTTCCTACATTATCTCATGTCACATAAGCAGCATGTATCAGTGTCAGGCAGAAGGTGTTCCTTGACTGGAAAATCTCCAGTAATCACAGGAGAAAGCCAGGGAGTTAATCAGAAAGGCAGCAATGACAGAATGTTTCTTTATTTCTCACAGCACTTAGGTCATTGCCTTGCTTCATGCCTCCCCATTAAAAAGATGTAGTCATTTTGACCTCCTGAGGATTGAAAGCTTGTTTCCAGAGCCATGCTATGTTATCCTGCAGTCGTTTGAATCTGCCAAATAATGCTTCATTACCTAGATATCACTGATGGAATATTTTATGGAAAAATATTAGATTTGTTAAAGGATTACTTGTGGAATACTGTGCTGTCTGCCTCAACTCTTTCTTGCAGTGTTTTCAAGAACGGGACTTGCCAAAAATGTTTAAGGTATTAGATCTCACTGATAAATAATCTCAAACTGTCAGGAAGAGTAATAAAGACCTTGGGATAAAACTGCCTGTAATCAGCAGCCTTGTTTGCAACCTCAGGAAGCAGCAAAGGATTTAGTGGGTCTGGACACAGAGCAGACCCTTTCCTTGGAGACTCTTTTGCTTCTCATCTCTGTTCTCCTGCTGAGCACGGAACATCAGTCAGGGACTTTATAGCCTCGTCAAACTCAAACTCCTGCTTCTGGGTTTTAAAAATTCCAACTGTTGGCTTCCCTCAGGAGATGATGTTTTGCAGGGCTGATAGAGATTCTGAGATGTAAAACTGGAGCTGATTTGAGAGTACTAGTCAGAAGCTCAGAAGTCTAGCTGGAGTTTATATTAAGAGTGAAGAGTAAAGTAAAGGCATAGAAATAAATGCAGGTATTAAGGAATCATGGGAATAAAAATACTTTGCATCTAAATACCAAAAGACTTTAAGCAAACCATTGTGATGATGAGGTAGATTTTAGGACTACTTTTCTATCCTATCTTAACATTTCCTTTTTTACAATGTAATTGTTTTTCATTAAGAAAAAAACCTGTATTTCCTAGTTTTAAAAATGGATTTGTATGGAGACAAAATACAGTAAGATATTGTCCTTAAAGATTTAGTTGACAAGTAGATGTGTTTTTTGTTAATATCAGAATAATTACAACATCAAACCTGATTTTTTATCAAAACATTTTCATTTAAGTAACATTTGTCCAAAAATTCTGTAGTTAAGGACTTTCTAAACCTTATCATTTAAATAAATATGCATTTTATCCCAAAAATTACTTTTTAAGATTGTCATTGTTCCTCTCAGGGAAAAAAAAAAAAAAAAAAAAAACAAACAACCAAACAAACCCAAACCAACCATCTATCCTACCAAACAAAAGCCCTGTTTTCCCCCATGTCCATTCCAGCTCTAACTATTCTATAGACCACAGCAAGTATGCAAGGAAGAGTAATTTCTACAGTGCTTTAAAATTCCTAATGTTACCAAGCTGGAGCTATTCTTGATTTAAGGCTGTTTTTTGAGGTCCTCAGATAATGTAATCTGGGTTCTGACATTATGTCTTTGATGGGTGAGTAACTTGCAAAAGTTAGAAAAAGTCTAAGATTTTTGCAAAAATCTAGAAGAAGCAAATGAAAACTTGTGAGTCTTTAGAGGGGCATTGCTTATGTGCCCTGGAGAGGGGTGCACTTGATTTAATTTGCTTAATTTAACTTGAGTGAGAGGAAAAAAAATGTTGTATTGGATGTTTATAGATATTCTAGTGTTTAGGGTATTTTAGGGTCTTCGCTTTGATGGAGAAATTTTGTTTTTGTTTGTTTTTGTTTGTTTTTGTTTTGAGGGTTTTGGTTGAGGGGTGGGCAGAATAATAGTTGGTCATAAACGACAAAATACTGGTTGACTGAAATTACTGATTTTCAAAGCCATCCTTAGTTGTGTTTCAGATTCCAGCCATGGAGATACTCCAAACTTCTAAAGCCATTCCTATAGGGAATTTGTTATGAAATCCAGAATATTGGCTTGGTCTGGGCAGCTATGCCATAGAACACAAGGAAGATCCATGTCCAGCTGGAGATACACAGGAAAAATTTGGGGCATTTCAAACCTCACTCTGTGCCCATGTATGAGTAAATAGGTCAGGCATAGACCTTCAGTGACTATAAAAGCTCTTAGCTGCACAGACAGCTGTGTATAGCAAGTGCACACTCCAAAATTCTGGTGTCTGGTTTTTCCTTGGTTTCCAAACACAGATACCTGGTGCTATTTCAGCTTTCATGGAATCTGACATCCATGTCTATGGTTCTCCCATGAGTCTTGCTTTATACCTTCCAGGTGTCAACAGACGTTTTGGATACCCCAGGGTGTTTCAAATGACACTGAATGCCTGGTTTTAGGCAGCTGAATCAAATCTTAAGTGAAATCTGTATGTCTCCCCATCTTTTCAAATACCTAGCTGGACTTTCCTTATCCTCAACACAATAATTTCAAAGTATAATTCAGCTGACCAAAAAAAGGAATTTCCATTAGAATATTAATTATAAATATTATATTTTCTTCCTTGGATTTTGATGAAGACATTTATGACTAGTGAAAGTAGAAATACGAGACCTTGAATGACTTCAGCCTTGGTTATCTACAACTGGGTGGAATTTCAACATCTAGTCCATACACCACCATGTGAGACAAAGACCATCAGAAAAGTGAGCCCTTTACTCCTGTCACTTTTGTACAGTTGATGGCTACATCTGAATTCAGAAAATAAGATTCACATTCATGGGTGGAAATAAAATCTAGTGAAGTGTGATTTTTGAGGGGTTTATATTGGTGTCTGTTTTGGTGATTGGGCCATTGATTTTCAAATATAAACACTATTTCCATTTATTTAGCTCTGTATCAGCCTGGTAGAGCTACTCACTCCAGCAAAACAGAACAAATCTGTTATTGCTTATGCATCACTGAAGTCTTTGGACCCTCTGTTCCAGCTTTATTTTTTTTCTTTTTACTTAATCAGTGCAAAAATCAAAGTCATGTATAGTGACAGCTGAATGCCTGACTCTGAGCTCTCTTTACACTTGTGCAAGTAACCTCACACACTTCATTACAGTAATCTGGCATTTTTTCCACTTACTTGGGAAATGAAATGGCATTGACAGCTTGAAAACTTGAAAAAAATATAGTAAGAACAATACTAGCTAGCTTTTGCAGTTAAGTACTGTGTATTGTTGTGAATTTTTTTTTTTTTTTTTTTTTTTTTTAATAATGCAGAGGGAGACAAATTGAAAGATTAATCTTTGACCTGTGTCCATTGGAAGCACTTGAACAATCCCTTTTAAGGAGTTTAACCTTCTCTGTAGCATGCACATAACTTTCATTAGCATTAAATAGAGTTACATGTGCACACCAGGGCATAAGCTGTTAAGTAGATATTAATTGGCTAAGAAATGATCCCCTTCTTCTTCTCCTTGCAGTTGGTGTTTTGGAACTCACTTTTGGCTTGCTACCTTCATAGTTCTTTGAGGTTGCTTTTATTCCTTTAACTATTTAAGTGACAAATTTTCTTTGAGGGATCTGTCAGTGTCTGCAGCCATTTTAAAGGCAGGAGAAGAACAAAAGCTTCAATATTAAAATCAGACATCCACTGTCACTTTCTGGGCCAATCCCTGTAAATTATCAATATATTAAATAGCACTTTAACTAGTAAGTTCAAAGGAATTATGAGTAATTGTGAGTCTGCAGTCAATATTATTTGGTAGCTGTAGAAAATAATTAGGAAGTAAGCATGTAGTAGTTCTTTATGTCTATTGAAAACATGCTGTCCTTTCTTTGTAGCAATTAACCAATGCAAAATGCAAAGCTGTGAAAACAAAGCAATTTAGCAGTGCAATGACTAGAATTTTATATTAAACATACAACTGTATGGGACCACTTAGACAAAGATATTTGTTGCCATCTGAGATTGCCATCAGGTGTTGGTTCAAGATTTCCACATATCTTTAAAAAAATCTATTTCATCTATCCAGGTTGAACTTTGTAAGCATTTCAAACCATCCTTTAAAGAAGTGATGTGCTAAAACTCATGTTAACAGTGTGTCTGTTCTGTGCTCACACAGAAAATTTGGGATGCTTCAAAGTTTGGGATGATTTCAAAGTTGGGGGATCTTCCTGCGTATTTTTTTCACCTGCCAAATTGTGATCACAGATCATGTGAAGAACTTCATCATTTCCCTACAGTGTTCTGTAGCTCTCTACTGTGTTCCTTTACCTTTGGGCAAGCACAGATAATACCACAGAATCCCTTGCTTCTCTCTGCTCTGAGCTCTGCAGATGCACCACGAACGAGGCATTGGAGGTAAGATTCATTTTGCTTTGTTTGCACATCCATAATGCAGAAATCCACATCTTAGATCCATTAGATGACTTCTATATTTTTGTAACTTTTGCACATCTTTGGGATTTTCAAAATAAGAAGTATTTTCGGGGACTGGGTTACCAGCTTAAAAATTAGGCAGCAGGCTCTTTTTGGTATTCAAACTGAAACTTTCATAGAAAGCTTTGTCTTTGGAATTCATGTTTTCTAACTTTACAGGTATGCCAATGGAGAGAAGCCTTGCATCCATCTTTTTTTTTTATGCTGGGCTTTGCTTCAACCATGCCAAGTTTTACTCTAGAACCAGGGACATGTGTTCTTTTGATACATTCCTAGCATTTCCTCAAATTTATTTTTCACTTCCCTTTGCTTATGTTCACTGAGTGCTGACTGGTACTATCAGGCTGTGACAGTGCTATACAGGCTTAAATGTAAAGAGGGCAGAGCTGATTATTTTCCTCTTAGGGGCTGCCCTTTGGCCTGCAGGCAATTATTTTAAAAATAGCTCCACTCTGCCTGGTGCTATTATTATCACAGATGCAATTCCCAATTCAGCTGTCCAGATCAGAAGTGAAGCCTCTCTGCTGAAAATCAGCAGAGATGCTGCATCTCCACTTTCTTCTGTTCAGACAAGCTCTTTCCACAAGTCTGTGTGGCAAGGCTTTGTGGGTTTTTGTTTTGCTTGGTTTCTGTATTTTTGATTGTGTTTGTAGTACAAGAGAAAAAGCTGAGGGCAAGAGGCTGGTAAGCCTGGAATATGTGCCTGTGAAAGTGATGTTCTTCCCTGGGTCTGCTCAGATGGCATTGGCAGGCTGGTGGCACTTTCATTTATGTTCCTCAAACAGAAAAAGAAAGGGAAACAGCAAAACCAACCTGGTAGCTGAAACACATTGGGAACATTTCTGCTACAGAATCCTAGCAGCTCAGACAAGTTATTTAAATTTTCCACTTCAGTTTAAGCCTTTAATAAAATTGATAACTGCTTTTTTTTAAAGCCAGAAGTCTCACTGCCATCACCAGGATTGTTGCTATATGCAAATGACATGAACTGCTCCCAAAAGTTGGCACAAATTTACTGAGACTTGAGAGAATGGGTGGTTTCATCCATCCCTAAACAGTGGGATGGCCTGGCTCACTGCTGTAAACTAAGATTTGGGGTTTCTGCTCATTTTGGAGCATATTGCACATCTCATTTTTGATAGAGATTAGGGGTGACTCATAAATCTCCTATAAAAGCTACTCTAAGTTTCTGGTACCAGTGACCTAATAATCAAAAACTGCATTTTGTTTTAAAACACAGCACAGGTTTCCCATCTATTTAGTAGTTTATGTCAAAGGCACTGTTCATGTATTTAAACACAAAGACATCTCAGGAGAAACCCTACTTCAATACTTTTCCAACTTGCTGCAGAGCTGGAAAAGGGGAGGTTTTTATTAAGTTCTCAGGTCCTAGAAAAAAGATGCCAGGTGATAGAACAGTCAATTGGAATTTATTTGGACTTTGAGCTTCTGAGACTGTTTTTATCCTGGAGTTTCCTCCATAAATTACAGCAACTGTGAGTTTGAGATTTAAGTCAAAGCACAAAGAGTAAAAAGTCAAGTTAATTTGAGTGAGTGCTGGGTATATGTTTATAGTTGTATACAGTACAATGATACTGTACAGGTTGATTCTTTACAGGATATTTTGATGGTAAACTTTTGTGAATCATGATGAGATCCTCAGATAAAAGGTAAAATGTAGTATTCCGTAAGGCCTCAGATGTAAAAGCACCATTAATAATTTAAGACTAAAAAATATGGTTACTCTAGAGGCTTCCAGATACTTCTGTGGTACAAATCCCCACAGAGACAGCTACCATAACATTGACTGAATAATTCATTTGATAAATTTCTCAATATTTTCTAATACATTTGACAATGTCCTTCATTATTTGCCTAACTTGTGCATCACTGTTAAACTATTACCTCATGGATGCAAAAGCTGTTTACCCTACAAAGAGTTTGTTTTCCTTGAAGTGAGAAGTTGCTTTGCAATACTGTCTAATACCACCACATCCAGTGAACAGCTGTCACTTTACTAGGAAAGATGTTCAGAGAATATGAAACACTTATTCAAACTTTATATTAAGGGATAGGTATTTTTAAATTTTTCTTGGTGAAGACTTTGGTCCAATACCTAGTCCAGGATGTAATTTAGAGATTCCAAAATAAGAGTATGAGCTATCTCCAGCATTCTGGTGATGGAAACTGTGGAATTACAGCAAGGCAGCCCTCAGTTTATCCTTATCAGGTTATGGCTTTCAACAGCTTCAGTGCACACAGTGAGTTGATGACAAGGTCTCATTAATATTCAGATATTGCTGGTGTTGAAAATTCACCTTGGTCCATCACAGAGAAGCCATTTGGTGTGGGATGTTAGCACACAGCTTCCTTGTGTGAGGATTTCTGGAACCTCTCTCTGACCATGTAAGGTTTGTAATACTGGTGCTACTCTCAGATGGAAGGCAGCACAACAAGGGCAATGTGAAGTGTTATATATAAATGTTTATGAATTTCTTTTCTATTGGAATTTTAGGGTGAATGCTGCTAGGTCAAGGTTGACTATTTATTTGTAAAAAGAAAAGACCCTAACAGACAGAACTGGCCAATTCTAACATCTGTTATATAGATATGAGTTTATATAACAGCTCCCAATCTTTCCTGCTACAATCTCATCTGTAAACAAACAAGACATTTACTAGACAAAAAACAGGCACAAGCAGATTAAATGACTTCTTCAAAGTTATAAAAAAGGATACCAAAAAAGGTTTTTTTCTAGGACAGGCCTGGATCTCAGATCTCCCAATGCACCTTTTAATGTTACAAATGCATCCTTTTTTGCTGGATATTTGGCTTCAGAAGCCCTTAGTAATGAGCATGGCGAGGCTGAAGATTTTATCATGGAAAATTGTTGAATAATCAGTAAGCACTGGTATTCAAATGTGCTGCCATTAACATATCCTCTTACTGGAGTTACATTGCTTTATTTATTAACAGAATAAAGAAAGGATGTGACTAATTTGTTTTTGATTCTTTTCACAGATGATCATACAATAAAGGTGAAGGAGGCCCTATTTTTTAACAGATCAAAGCATTTGTTTTACTGTTTAATGCTTCAGTACTGGCTCTCCCAAGGCCCCTGCTGCAATGAACGAATGCAAATTACAACAGGAAATCCAATGGGCTCAGTAAACACTGAATATTAATTCAAGATGTTTTTGGAAATGCATAAACAGCATCAGTCCCAAAATCCAGAGCAGAAGCAAATAACAATGTTAAATTGATATGTCAGAATTTTATGGGCAGTGCTGTTTTGGCTATAAAAATCTGTTTTTTCTTGCCTTGTTGAGTGATCATATTGTTCTATCATAATACATGAATTCTTAATCGTTGAGCAATACCCTTTCTTCCCCAGGCTTTTTTTACCCAGGGCTTGCTCAGATTCCTAAATGCTACTTTTCCTGTGTTGTCCAGTCCATTTGCTCTAGATATCCCAAAGAAATATATGTTTTTGAGAGCTATATGACACTGAACAGGAATGCAGGAAACCTGCAGCAGCCCTCCAGGTTGCTTTGCTTTGCTTTGCTTGTGTGTGGCTTTTGCATTACCTGTTGAGCCTTCTCTATCTCCATCTGTGGATTTTCTCACTTTTATCCTTCAGATTCTGTCCTCATCTCACCAGGGCGAGTGTCTGTGTGGGTCTGAGTTGACAGATGGAATTAAACCAGAACAGTCAGGCACTCTGGTCAAGTCATAGCCTTGATGTTGCTCACCTATGAATGTTTTCTTCTGCTTTGATCCTTTCTCACTAATGGACAGTTTAGACAAAATTGTTTCCATAGTTCAGCTAACACAAGAAGATCCAGCCATCAGCTGTTTCCTCTTGGAAAAAAATAATCAGGTCAGACCTACAAACAATTTCATTTAGGAAAGTCAGAGCAATTATCATTCAGCTAGAGACCCAACCAATCTACAGCTCAAAAAGAGGAAAGAATATGTCATTGACAAAAGTTTCTACATCATCACTAAAACACCTTGATTTTAAAAATATTTGTGCTGGTATCAACATAACACTGTAGTAAGTCTAACACTACTTAGATATCTTGTGTAACCCTAAAAGAGCTGTGAGCATTCCCACTGGAATTCTGAACGGCAAGCTGGATACTTCTGAGCAAAATGTCCAACATTGTCTCCCAAAGGCCCATTGCTCAAGCAATTGTCAAATTTGTTCTGCATTTTTTTTAGGAGATAGCAGCAAGTTGACTGAATATTGAAATTAATAAGAAGAGTGCATTGACATTCAGCTTTCTTTACTTTTCCTGTGTATCATTACATATTTTAATATTCACCTTGGAAACTTTTCTTATGTAAGACATAATATCATAAAACATGGATCTGAAATATTGAGATCCTGGTATACTGGCAAACCCACAAACTATTAATAAAATACTCTGTGTTAGAGGGTGGGGAAGGAAGTCCCACTGTGTAAGCAACAATTTCAGTAAATGTAAAATATCTAGTGATACCCAGAGGCTCATCAGGTGGTAGCAGTAGATACCAAGTACTCATTCTCCAGAGCGTGCAGCTACTTTCCTTGATATTCTAGAGATGAAAAAGGCAATTTAAATATTTTATACTCTCTGCCCTTGACTGATTCCTAGAATTGCTCTAGCAGCCCACAGATGAACCCCTGCTATCTCACAGCTCACTGGAGACATTCATACAAATGCCTTGTGAAACCACCAACAATTGCCCAATTGCCCAATGTGACAATCAAAGCTCCTCAAGCCACAGGTTTCACTTTGCAGGATGGAAAAGGAGCGTGATGAACTCTGACAGCAAAGGAACATCTTTTTCTTTCTCTATTAGCCTTCCTTTTGCAGAGGCTGGAAGACACATGGTGCTTCCAGGGACTATTGACAACAGAAGCAGTTTGATACAGAGTTGTGCTCAGTTTTTCCAGAAATATAAGCTCAAACTCAGTATTAATGGTTGTCTCAGCTATACACCTGGGTGTTTTCTGACAGAAAGGTATTCTGAGGACAATGGTTTCTCCACTTGTTTTATAAATACATTTAATTTCATGGGTGTCATACTGTCAGCAACACCTTTTGTGTCTGCAGATACTAAATATTAAATATTAAACAGCATTGTCACCCAAAACTTTTAGCTAGTATGCACAGTTTAGTCTATGTTTTATGATCAGGTAAACATAACTTTTTAATAGAGTATTTGTGCAGTAATTATCCTTTCATTCCTCCCAGGCAGAGCAATAATGAATGGTAAAACCAATTTGCAGTAACAAAATAATTTGGTGAAACTCAAAAATGGACACCTGCTAGAAGTGGTTCTGGGATTTAAATACTAATACCAATGAACTGAAAAGTTCTAGCTTTAATTGAATAATTTTTCTCATGAAAGGTTTCATTCTGGTATTTTTATCCTTCACATGCAGATGTAATGGACATTTTTCTGATAAGCTCAAAATCAAAGTTAAGATATTCCTCATATAAAGAATTTTACTTTTTTTATTTTTAATCTTTTTATTTTGGTTTTGACAAAAGAGCAATTTTTTGTTTTGGTTTGGGATTTTTTTTTTCCCTGAGAAATTTGCAAGAGAAAGTAAATGTACCGTGCATTTTAATTCTTTTTCAAGTTAGTAATGTACTACAAAAATACCATATATACAAACAAAAACAGAGAGATGTATTAAGCTCCTGTGGCCACCTTGGGAGTCATTAACTGAGCTGATAATAAAACCAAAAATTTCTTGGCTTCTACCCACATATTTTGAGCAAAAAGCATCAGTATTTCCTTAGAATCCAGCAGTGAAATGTTTTCCGTTTTAAAACAGAAGCTGATCTTAAGTTATCCAAGTGATGTGTATTTTCCCAGATGAACCTTTGACAGTATTTTAAACAGAACTCATTAATTTCTACGGATATTTAGCATTCCCAAAGTAATCCTTTTTTCTTTAAAGACATATGTGAATTTATGTAAGTTTTTTACTCACAGCAGCAGTCACTGGACAGAATCCAGAGTACTTTAAATACAAAACTAAAGCCTAAATAAGTTTTTAGACAAGTTGAAAAGATTAAGAATTAACTAGTATTTGTGTTTTGACCAGTGGAAATCACAGAAGACTCTTTTATACAAGATTGTTTCTGGCACTAAAATTGACACTTAAATGCTATTAAGGCAGAGAAATAATTATTTGGAAATACTTAAGAGTACTCATGGATAATTTAAAAATCCTTATCTGTGACATCAGATATCTCTTTTTGTTTCAAACAAAATGATTAAGATAAAAATGTAATCTTTCTATCAGACAAAGCACTCTCAGACTCCAGAGACATTTGGTATTTGACACAACCTGTATGAAAAGAACAGTGGGAAATAAAATGTTTGATTTCTCTTAGTAGATTTGAAGAACTGTTTTCCATAATCACATTGTATCTGAAATCTCTCAGTGTTTTTAACGATGAATCATTCTGGAACAAAAATGGTTCTGTTTCTGAAGTGTGTCTTGCTTAGCAAAGCAAAGATAATAACATTTTGATATTGTGAGTGAATTCTCAAAGCTGGTGAACTGCTGACTTAGTATGCAAGAGGATTGGTGAACATTATTCTGTTTTAGCTCAAATTAATGTACAGACAAAGATATAACCTATCAGTTGCTGTTCTCTGTTATTTGAATATTCACATGATGAAAAATAAAGAGGGTGAGAAATGCAGTGACAAAATTACTCTGACACTATTGGGTAAAAGATATTCTATATTTAAGTGTTTATACACTCTTATATCTGAAGGCATTGCATAGAATTGAGGGCTTTTTTTCTCTGCTAGTAGGTCATACTACCAAATAGCAATAGGCAGGAAAAAAATAACCAGTTAGTTTTCAGTATGCATAATACACCAATTTCATGTGGAAATAGAAATTGAAGCATTTTTTATTACTTAATGTGTATACTACCAGTTATAAATTACATCTAGTCTTGACTTTCAGTTTTCTTCTTGATTTTTACCTATCTTGAATGTATAAGAAAGTATAATTAAAAAAGAAAATAATCCATTTTAAGATGTGTATGACAAGCTTTAGGGCTCTTACATAGTGGTTAGTGGTACTACCCAAGCTCAAGGCGTCTTTTTTTTCCCTATCAGATGTGCTTGAAAGAAATTTCCTTTACAATGAGAAATGAAAAATAAGAAATATGACGTTCAGTTACTTGTGGATTTCTTTTGTTCTTTGTTAGGGTTTGGTTTTTATTCTATTTTCAATCACTCCTGTTTCTTTACTGCTTTGTCTGGATAAAATTGAATCCATATACCCAGGAAGCCCCTAAATTCTATTGTCAGGCTTTCTGATAATACACTATCAGTTTATTCCCTGGTTTAATCCATTTAAAATATCTCACATTAAGTGTTGCCCATTTGCTGTTATACTTTTGAAGTCATGGCTTGAACTGTATTGTTTTCTGAAGCAAACTTTTTTTCTCAACTGAGTTCCTGGGGAATATGATCTACCATTGGGTCTCATCTCATTGCTAATGCTAAATAACCCCCTAGGTGTTCTTATTCCATTGTATTCCTTTTTAACTTGTGCTGGAGAATAAAAAAAAAATCTATGTAGAAGATTTCAAAATGAAGTGGAAAAAGAATTCTATAGTGTGATTAGGTGATTTATTATTGGCCAAAAGTAGATATGTAGGGTCAAAAAGAAAGTTTGACTTTGCCTTTGATGTATTATTCCTAACAGAACTAGTGAGAAAACCTAGATGATTGGTAAAGGTAGCTAATCTTAGGTGGTCAAACTTGGATGAGATAAATGCCAGACTTAGCACAGACATTTCAAAGATTTAGGAACTATTGGGCTTTCTGGCTTTTCCCAGGATTGAACTGAGTTTGAAAAAACAATTTTCTTCAGTGCAAAGTTAATTATGAAAAACCTTTAAATAATGGACTACCTGCCAAATACTTATTCTCCTGGACGCCTCAGAAAGGAATAAACAGCTGGAAACAGCACTCTCACAGCCTGTAAGAAAATGCATCCTGCAGAGCCTTTGGCACATAGATCCTTGCCCTGCTATGAGTAAGAGATGTTGATGCCTCGTCTGGGTGCTGATCTGTACAAATTGTTTTCTCAGCCTGTTTCTTAGTGGATGGAATTGTAAAACTACTGGCACCTTCAGAGCTGAATCCTGAGAGATGCAGAACTCCACCAGTTCCCAGTGCTTGCGATGAAAGCTGATGATATTTAGCAACTTGTCAGTCCTTGATCCCATCTGAGCTGCTGGGAGCTGCACAGGCAAGGGAGCATCAGGGAGCCAGGTGGGATCCATGTGCAAACATCACATCCCATCAGCAGTGAGAATCTTGAACGCTGGCCACTGGCTTGTTTCCTGCCACAGACACTTCAGCATGCCATGCATGAAAAAGAGAGCAAACTGCCCTTCATTTTGGCCCACATTGCTAAAATTCTTGGATGGAGATACACAAACCAGATAACTCACGCTGCATTCATGTGATTTTGTTGGCCTCTGCCAAACACTGGTTCAGTGATTTCTAAAGTGCTTGTGGCTTACAAAGAGATGATTGACAGCCATTACAGTGCTATAACTTGCCTTTTGAGGGGAAAAAAATGTATTGCTGATGAGAATTGGAAAAATTAGCTATGAAAATCATGAAACTCACGCTTGATTACTATTGGCTCAAACAATATTTCTTTTCATCATGTGTAATCATGTGCTAGAATTCCTGCCCCATTTAATAAGAGAGACAATATGAAAACATACATTTGTCCAGCATGAAAATTCAACTCTGCTTAGAGCTCTGCTGGTGTCTAAGTGAATTTATACTGATGACTCCAATGGTTTATCAGACCAGAATTGGCATTTTATCCTTGTCTCCATGTTTCTGACCATGTGATCTGTTTTTCAGAATTGTGATTGCTTCACTTCTATATTCAATACAAAGGTTATTTTATTTTTCTGGAGAAAATGTATTTTTTTTTTTCTCTCTGTCTCTGCTTTTGATTTTGTTTTGGTTTGTTTTTTGTTGTTGTTGTTGTTTGTTTGTTTGTTTTGTTTGTTTTTTGGTTTTTTTTTTTTTTTTTTTAAACTTGATGCATTGTTTCCAAGAGCTGTGGTTAGCACATCATATAACAAACCCAGCTCATTATTATGCATTATCTACTGCTGCTTGCTGCAATGCAATATTTACACTTTGGCATTAAGGCAGGAGACGGCCCTCGTTATGGAGCACAGCCACCGTTGATAGATCAACACAACGGCTTTTCAGAAACATGAAGAATTGAAAATGGTTCATCTGGGGATTGCAAGTGCTATGAATTCTTTATATCTAACAGTTGGCCTGCACTGACCCAAAGGATATTAGATTTCTTAGAAGCAAACGTGCTCTGCTGAAATGTACTTAAAAAGCTTGATCTCAGCATCCTGCAGTGGCTGCCCCCCCATCATCCCTGGCTTTTGCCAGACAGAGCTTCCTCTCCCTCTGTGCAACCCTTGCTCCCTGCCTTATACCTCCTGCTGCTTTCCTTGTGTCCGTGTTGGCATTCTGCAGGCAGCGGCCGGGAGCGCCCAGGGGTAAGCGAGTGCACCATTAGGAGCTGGAGGAGGTTGCTCCCAAGCCTGGATTTTATTGCCATGTCACTGGGATTGTTTTTACAGCTGGCAGGCCAGAGTGACCTTTGGCTGCCTCTTCTCATTTCTGTCGGCTCCTTCCCCATGAGTCCACGTCAAATCTGCTTCTCCTGCGGTCTTTTAAAGGGCTGCTCTGCCATCGCTGCTGCCTGCAGAGCAGGGGGCTCTGACCTCAGACTGGGGAGTGGGAGGGGGAAGGTGGGTGCTGAACAGCCCAACACTCACCTTACCGAGCCTTGCTGGTCCAACAGCACCAGCACTGGGCCAGGTGCAGCCTGCTGCTGCTGGCATGGGACACCAGGGGTTCACCAAGGGGCAGGAAACCACAGCAGGAGCCAAACAGGGATGAAGGAGGATGTGAAGTGACACCTGCCCTGCACAAAGCACGAGGCAAAATCACCTTGTCATGCTAATGAGACATTTCTCTAATAATTGCCCTTTGAGGATCCCAAGGTGCCTTTCCTGTAAAACCTGAGCATCATGGTATCATTTTGCAGAAGCTATCAGTTATCATCCCAATTTCCTTTTTCTTTTGAGACAGATAAGTTGACTGATGTCACTGTTGGGCAGTGACACTTGCCACTTACCATCATCTAAGCACTGGACAATGCTGCTACCCCAGAAGCTGTTCCCACTTTCTCTTTGCACTTTTCTGTATTTTGTGTCCCCAAAACCTCCCAATATCTCTGTTAGCAGAAGACCCTTCACTGAGGCAGAAAGCATGACAGAATTTGGGGTTTCACTCCGCATAGACTCTAGCAAATCTTTTGTTTCTGCCTACTCATGATTAATTTACAGATCTGCACAGGTGGAAAGCAGACTTTATGTGCATTGCACTGGCCTCTGACCCGAACTCAGGCCCTGCCTGCCTGGCTCCGCCACCACAGTTCTTGTTCTTTTCCTCATTTCAATGACAATTCAGGGAGGGAGAAGAAGAGTGCAGGATTTAGGGGGATGAAAACTGTCAGTTAATTGAGACAATTTTTAATTAAACTGTGCATTTCACTAACTGCTCTGCGCAAAGAGCTTTATTGTAGTGTTGCTGTGGCAACCTTAACTTTGAGCGACCTGACATGTGATTAAAATCTAAGATTTAAATGTTTCATTAACAAAGAGAGATTCTTATTGGGTTTGTTTTATTTTACTTTTCATAGGCATCCACCAAAATCGCTGATCCTGAAGAGTGAGGATCAGAGTGCCACCTCAGATTTTAGTCACTGAGGGAAGGGATGGAGAGAAACAGCCGTGCAGATGACTGAAAGCCTCTGGGGTAGAGATATCCTTTTCCTGACTTACAAGTGCCTGCCCCCTTCTCCCCCCTGCCCCGCATCTTCCCACTCCCTAAGGATGCTGTACCAATCAGACTTAGTAGCTTAAAAGGCCATAAAGGGAAAAATGTCAGGTGTGAGCTGCTCTGCTCAGCATGACAGGAGTTCAGATAAGAACACAAAAAATACCACATGGGGTTAGACATAAGGTTCATTTAGCCTGCTAACCTTTGCCTGGCAACAGCAAGTAGCAAATGCTTAGGATATGTATAGACTTGACCTTTCTCTCACAGACCCTCCCAGCTCCTGATAACCACCACTTAGATGTGTCCTTGCAAATCTTCCCCAAATGGTGGTTTTTCCTAGTAAAGACCTTCTGAGCTAGTAGAGGTATATACTTCCTTTTTTTCTTTTTTTTTTTTTTCCCCCTATAAGTGGGCAAACTTTGTCCTTTGAAGAAAAAATGATTGCTGCTTGTATTATGATGGAATGGGATCAAGGATTCAGGGCAGCCCTGTAGGCAAACAATGAAATAGAGGCATCCTAGCGTTAAGGCAAGATGCTTTCTCCTTTCTGTGCCTCTTAAGAAAGAAAAATTGGATATAGCCCCTAATATATGTTCCTGTATAGAGATGGGGATTTGTCCTGATATGTCCTTCTCTTTTCCCCATTAATTGTCATAACAGTTTCACCCTGGAAAGCTGGGGTCACATCATTGTCTCTGATTTTACCCACCAAGGGAAACAAACAGAAAAAGTCTCTTGTATAGGTAAATTTCTATCAGTCAACAATCCTGAAATAAAACTCATTGATTCTCCATATGTCTTTTAATTTCTCTTGGGCATAGCACTAATTTAAGTTATTTAGGAATATGATACAGTAGAAAGGTGTTACGTATTAAAGAATGGACTTATCCAGGAAAAAACAATTTACATTAATTCACCATTTATCTCAACCCTTGCAAAGTTGGATTTCTTCTTTCCTCCATCCAACAGTGGATGTTCATTCAGTTCTCAGTTTTTGCCTTTTATTTTCAGGAAAAGAGATGAAAACTCAGAGGGTATCTAAGCATTCGTGCAACATAGAAGCAACACATAATTTCCTGACCCGCTGGACAATTAGTTTATGCCCTGAAGTGTGATATTTGATTACCATTCCTTATAGATTTTGTTTGTGGTGCTAATAGCCATAAAATTATTGAGTTTCTGATTAGATGCAGTCACAGAATTTGTCTCAATGATTTCCAGTTGAAGGGAATTATCTAGATATGCTTCTTGGTGTCTTCCAAACTTGCTCTCTTTTGCGTTTCCAGGACTATTCACCCATCAGGACTGTAACAAGAAGAGAGAAAATTTGCTGAAACGTGAACAATTTTGAACATTTCAAACACAGCAAGATTGTTTGTTTACTTATTTTCTCTCTACTATAATCTCTATGTTTATTTTAAATTGGTCTCACATTTAGATATTGATGACAACTTTAAGCTAAGATTTATTTTACAGGTGTTCTCAATTCTGAATTGGACAAAATCTTATAAAATATTAATGACTGTACACACATAGAGAAGATAAACTTTGGTAAATGCAACTATTTTATTCAATGTCTGCTGCAAGTCTGGAGGATGCAAAGATTTAAAAAAATATCAGGAGAAATAATCGGGTTGTTATAAAAGAAGAGCTATATTAAAAAGGGGTGTGACATTCATTATTTTAACTCTACAGTTAGGAGATATTTTGACAAGCATCTCTTTTCACATTTGATTTAATTAATTATACTCTCAATTTTTAGATTTTAAAAAGTGAGATTTTCCTTATGCTTTTTTTCCAGCAGATCAACCTTGTTTTCAAGATTAGAGTTTAAAATTTTCCAATAAACTCTCTTCCCTGTTTTGAGCACTTTACCTCAAGATTTTTAGTTTAGTTAATAACAGTGTCAAAGTTCTGTAGACAATGAATCAAGACAAAAGTAAATAATTATAAGAACTAAATGCAGAAAAAAAATTCAAAGCTGTTTCAATATGTCCACGATTTTCTTTGGCAGAGATAATGGAAAATATTCTCCAGGTTGAGAAAGGAATATTATTCATAGATTTTAAATCTTTTAGTGCTGGAACAATGGAAAGGGTCAAAACATCTACTTTGGTACCCTAATGCCCAAGTAAAAAGCTGGCTTCAGCATGTCACATTGCTAATTACTGCTCAAAAAATAATAATGCAAGGTTTCTACAGGATAAATAAATTTGGCTTGCCAAGGAGAAACAGCATTGAGTCACAGAATGGTTGGTGTTGGAAGGAGCTCAAAAAGTCATCTACTTTCAATCTCTCTGCCATGGGCAGGGACATGTTTCACTGTCCCAGGTTGCTCTAAACTCCATCCAACCTGGCCTTGGACACTTGCAGGGATGGGGAAGCCACAGCTTCTTTGAGCAGACTGCTCCAATGCCTCACCATCCCCACATTAAAGAATTTTTTCATAATATCTAATCTAAATCTGTATTCTTTAAGTTTAAAGCCATTCACCCTTGTCCTATCTTTCCATGCCCTTGTAAAAAGTCCCTCTCCAGCTCTCCTATTGGCCTTCTTTAGGCAGTAGTATAAAGATTTCATTCTTTCATTTGTGCATTTGAGATGGAATGGTACCTCTCAATCAAAATAGGCTTCAGTGCAGGCAAATTCCTTGATCATGGGTAAAAGAAAGGAAAAAAAAATCTCAGAAGGAAACTGGTCACATAGCCAAGCAATTGATACATGTCCTCATATTTTGGCATGTGAGGGGCATATGGGCTGATTCCTGCCATGGGATTCTGTCATGGTACATCTTTGTTTAAAAACAATCTTAAAAGTAAAATATGAAATTTTCCACACCATCCCCTAAGCAAGGATTAAAAGAACACTAAATGTTGTAAGTTTGACAAAATCCCTCTCCAATATGTTTTAAACCATACATGCCTTAACCTTTGTAGCCGTTAAAGAAGAACAAATAGTTCTTGCTTTTTGGAGATCTGAGGTCCAAAAAGAAGATTTATTATTTAGGGAGAAAATGTATTATGGAAGACAACTGACATATTTTTTGCATTATACTACCAAAATAGGGGTTTTCACTTTTTTTGCTTTTTCAAAGTTTGCATCCCCATCTACAAATACTTTCAATTACTTTATATATTTTTGAACACCTGAATTTCTCCCCTTTTTGTCATGTTAGATTCAATGCAGTTTAATTGCATTTTATCTGCCAGATGTGGGAATTAAATAATTTCTGAGAGATGTAAAGGAAGCTGGAACTTTTCCCAGTTGCCTGCCTTCTTTTCTTTTTTTGCATGTCTCAGAGTTTTGACATTTTCCCTGGTGACGGTTGCTATGCTGTGCCTCAGCACATTGGCTTGGGATCCTTGCACTGCCTAAGGTGCTAAGGCATGTTTTGTACAGAAAATAATCCTTTTTTTTTTTGTTTTTTTTTTAAAGGCTTTTTGGAATAGGATATCAGTTAGAATTTTTCCCCTAGAGATGATGTCAAACTTCTCATCAACACACTGCAGAGTCAAAGGCACAGAAAACTACTAATGAGCGAAGACATTTTGTGCAGACACCTTGCTTGTTATCTTCAAGAGGGACATAACATTCACCAGGTTCAATTAAGGGCCTGATTTCTTATAGCCAATATTTCCCTTCTGAGCAGGGTTGCAAAAGGCAGGAAAATTCTTTGCATTTCCCAGTAGCCAAGTGTGCCACTCCCACAGGCACGAGGATGTGTGTGAATATTGTCCTCCTAATAGCTTGCAAACCCAGTTTGACACCTGACATCTGAGATCCCAGAATTGTCTTACCCAAAGTATAAATCAGAGAGAATTTATTTTCTTCTTGTCCTGTTCCATTTAACTCCGTGAATTCCACTTGTATGTGCAAATAGCAAGACAAAAAATTCTCTTTTCACAGGTGGCCCCTTATCACTTGTCATTTGTCTTCTCTCTCAGTTGTGAGCACCTGAATTGCCTTATGAAAAAAATAATAAAATAAATAAAAATAAAAGAATAATAATAAAAAAAGGAAGCAGCACTGTTTGTCCTGTTTTTTTTGTGAACTCTGGCAGGCTCAGGCCTCCGGGAGGAGTTGTGGGCAGGTAAAATTGACATCAGGCTATAGCTGAGTGCGTGGCTGCTGCCAGGATCAGCTCCCCCCAGGCTTGACACATGTTGTCACCCCTGTTGCAGCAGCAATAAAGGATGCACAGGTTGGTGGAGGAGAGATCCTTCCTGAGCACGCACCAAGAAGGGCACATTGAGAGACCCTTGTTTGGTTAAAGCCCAGCACCAGCTTATATTCCTGAGTCAAGCTGTGTGAAAATTGATCTTTTTTTTTTTAGAATTAGATGCCAAATTGGTGAAAAACAGTGATGGTAGCAATAGAAAAATAAAAACAGCAATAAAATTGGAGCTAAGTCTAAAACTTGGGGTGGGGATGTAGGGGGTGGAGGAGAGAGGGAATGTTTTTTTCTGAAATGAAATGTGTCATTTTACTCAACCCAAAATGAAAAGTTCTCTCACAGGCACTTGTAAAAGGAAAAAAAGAAAAAAAAATCACCAGGGCAACACCATCAGCCATTGTTTCCTCAGTACCTTTAGAATTTAGCACATTTAACCGTGGCTGCCAGACATCCCTGTTCTAAGCAGGTCTTAACCCATCTGTGACTTTGGTGCTGCTGTGAGCTCACGTCTCTACATGATCCTCACAATATCCCTAAATCGTATTGTTCCCCCAAAAGACTACACAGCCCAGTTTCTCAAAGGTAGCTAAACAAAATGAAGCAAACAAAAACAAAAGTAAGAGTTATCATAAACTGTTTATCTAGAGATAGTTTTTAACGAGAGAGGACGGGAAAGAAAATAAATTAATTTTTGTCTTTAAGCATTCAATTTTTAATTTGCTGCCTTTTTCTCCCCTTTTTTTTTTTTTTTTTTTTTTTTTTCATCTGAACATGATTTATCCATATGTTTGGAGTGACAAACTCAATTTGAAGTTAAATTTTCCAAACTGCATATAAGAATATTAATTTTTGTATCCAGCCTGCTTCCAGAACCCATGTCTCTGCCTGTTTGGATATTTCTATTTGGATGTCACACTATTTAACTTACATATAAAAGCACAGAAATGATCCCAGGGAAATCCCATCCTGAAAAGTGGGTAAAGCACCAGTGGAGGATTTTACATGGGTTCACATTCCGGGCTTGGTCACAATTTGCCAGGTGCTGCTCTTAGTGGTTTTCCACTACCTGCAATGAATCTACCTCCAATGAATAGGGTGTAACACTTAAATTTGATCATCACATCATCACTTTTTGTCATTATGAACTGAAAAAAAATTACACTGCTCTGTATTGCATGGAAATATGCTGAAGTAGAAATTATACGAAATGCTGTTCTCTGAGCAATTGTAGAATATTTTTTTAAATTCCATACTTGATGATTGTCTAGAGCTTTTCTCTCTCTCTTTTTTTTTTTTTTAATAAGGATCACCATATTAGTTTCTATTTATAGTTTATATCTCTTATCTGAAATAAGTTGTTGACATTGAAGCCAATGCAGATTTTTTTTTTTTTTTTTTTTTTTTAGCTATCACACCATTAACTTTCTGTTGTATCTAAGATAAAAAGATCATAAGTTTGTCATGTTATAGAAATCAAGATTTTTTTATTGACTTCCATTGTTGTTTCAGTAACAAACATAATTTCATTTTTCAGGAATCCTTGAGTATGATCTTCATTTTTTAAACACTAAAGACAGAATCAAAATCAACAACCTACCAACTGAAATCTATGAAAAACCTGCAAACCAACACATCTGTTTCCATGAGTGCATCCAAAACACATCATGAAAAATTGTGTTATCCAGCCATGTCCTTGGACACCAATATTTTTAATTTGAGGAGAACACTCATGAAACCTACCTAAATAATTAAGAGGGGAATTTTATCCAACGAGACACTTTTCCAGGGGAATAGATTCTTGTGAAAGAAACACTCAAATGCATCACAAATATTACTTCCACACGTCACAGGCACAATATGTTACAGGCCATCCTGCCCTGGAAACTTGGGGGGGAATCGATGAACAGTGTGATTAAGTGACTTGTTTAATTATATATTAAACTTATATGGGGAGATTGTATCTGCTCAGAGCCCTTCCAACCATTCACAGTTTGCAGATCTCTAAACTCATCAGAAAAAATCTCCCTGTAGGCCACAAACATGACAAAGGGATTTAGATCATGGCTGAGGAAGAAGTTTAAACTGCACTAAAGCATCTCCACTACAACCACAGTAAATATTTCCACAGTGGACTCATAAAGCCTTTGATCTTTCATTTATCTTTTTGCAGAACTTATTGCACTGCATGAATTTCACTGAATGTCTTACTTGTGAAATGAAAACACAAGAATAAGCCATGTGGACAATAAATAATGGACAAAACCACCTCTGGTCAGGGAGATTCTATTCCTACAAAACAGTTATTCACTGTTTCAGTCATGAGAAGAAAAATACTTACAAAGCCTTCTTAAGATCAGTCTGAGAACTAAAATTCACATCCTGATTGATTACCTAAAACCTGAATTATATTTGCCATGACTTTGTGATACAATATTTCTCCCTTTGGCCATCAACATCTGTGTGTTCCTTGACAACATTCCTTCTATTCCTCGGTACCAATCCCCTTTTCTAGAGTTTTGACCTGATTGAATTCAGCTTTAAATCTCACTTTTTTTGTGTTTAAAAATATGCTTACATTTTTATGCATATTAGTCAAATAAAAATGACTAAAAATAACTATGACTAAAAATTCTGCATGTATTCTACTCTTTAAAGAAATACTCGTAATTATTCTGATTCCTCATTTTGTCTTTTTGCTGCATGAATATTTTATTCAGTAAAACAGTTCAATCAAAAGAAGTTAAAAGAAGTATCTGGTGAAACCCCTAAGTCTGTCTATAATTCTTTTTTTGCAGAATCACCTGAAAGTCCACATCTTTCTGTCGCTTTTCATTCATAAAAACAATTTTAGAACTAAACTTTAACCAAAATCCATTTTTTTGAGAAGGAATGTATATTTTTTCTAAAGCACTCACAAAAATTTCAGGATCTACAGGACGCCTTAAAGTAATTATCAAATGATGTCCAGAAAGGTCAGAGGCTGATATGTAATTAAAGATGATGATTAAGAGTAAGGATGTTTTATATCACCATGATTCCTATCACCTTCTTTAGCCATCAGCATTGCAGTGAAGGCATTTTAATATTTTTCAGGATGACTCCTGCTCTCACCCTGAATATTTTTAGATGTGTTAAACTCTTAGCTGAGATCAATCCAGTTGTCAATATATCATTATTAGAGTAAGGAAGCTGGATAGAAAATGAACTAGAGACACCATAGGAAGACCCAGAAATGCTTAGATTAGGTATCTCCTTGTTCATAAGCTTTCAGTTTCTAAATCCAAATTTCCTAACAGAGTCTGATTGCATGAGATTCCATCCCCAGGATTTCCACGTACGGTGCAGAGACTAAATATCAAAGGTCTCTGAACTGTGAGTGATATTTACCCACAGTGTACATGTCATTAACAAGTAGATAAGAAAAGATTGATCTTGGCTTTGACTTTAAGAAAAGATCTGGCAGTTTGTGTGTGTACAAATTTTGTTACCAGCAGAAGTAGTATCCTTGTAAAATGCTGGAGCTTCAAATTTAGAGCTGTACGCATCATATTAAATCTGATCATAGCAAATTATTTCAGATTGACCAAATTGTTGTTGTTGCTGTTACTCTTTTGCTTATGATCATATTTTGTTTTGGATCATATGAAATGTTTTTGTAAGATATAGCTTTTTTAAGCTATTTGTCAATAGCAAATGTGCCAATCAAGGCTAAAGTCTTAAAAGATATCCATAAGTGGATGTCTTGTTGAACAGTTTGGTCATTTAGGAGTAACATAAGTCCTCAGTCCTTCTAGAGAGGTCACACACCTGCAGTTTGAGAGCAAATTTTGGTTTCACTCTATGATGCATGTTCAGTAAACTATTTTCACAGGAAGATAATTTCTTCATTGAAAAAGTGGCCAAGCATTGGAGTAAGCTACCCAGGGAAGTGGTCCAATCATTATCCCTGGAAATGTCAAAAAAAAAGTTTAAAAATCCATGTGGCACTTGGAGACACAGTTTAACAGTGGGCTATATAATGTGGATTAATAATGAGACACAATGAAGTTATAAGTCTATTTAGTCCTTAATGATTCCATGAGTCTGTGATTTCCACATCAACAGTGGGGAGAAAATAATCTCAGAAACCCTGAAAAGTACTGCTGGGAAATCCTTGTTGACATAATCCCCATTCATAATCTCAGTGAAAAGGGTTGGGCCTTTTCCCAAGCACCTTCTCCTTCACAGAAAATGACATCACCTCATACTTTAATAAATTCCTCAAACTCTGGAGAAAACCACTTGAATGCTTATAGAAAAATTCCTCCAAGAAAAAAAACCTTCCCTCCATTTGATGCACATTTGTGTATTTGCAAAGTTTTCAATAAATATAAAACTCGCCAACATTATTTTGCTGAATTTCACTAGGAGCACTAACAAAGTCAGCCATTCCACCTGCTGCCTCCTTGTTCCCCAAACACCTGCACTCAACCTGTTCCTCTTTGGCTCAAAATCTGCATGACCCACGCAGGACCTGGGAGGGCAGGGCTGTGCCCCCAATCACCACATCATCCACCCCACAGTTAACATCCACTTACCTGTTGTGTTGAAAGATTATTTTGTCCTCCTGGAAATCAGAGTTCTTTTACAGTGTGCAATTACTGCAGGCAGGTGTAAAGTTTCAGGGTTTTTTTTTTTATTCTTGATAAAGTTACATTTCTTAGTTCTTTGCACTCCCCAAATTCCCTGTGCATTCAGTCAGGCATTTATAAAGGCAAGAGGAGGGTAGTTGAGCTTCTCAAATAATGTTGTTTTGCAGGTGTGCATATGAGATTAGAAACAATTATAAAAATTATATATACAGTGAATAAAGTATTGTAGATGCAGTTTGGAATACCTTAGAAGAAACACTGTTTAGCAAGAAACTCACCACAATTATGGATTTTATTTTATTGGGTAAAAAAAAATGATGAATTTTCCTCTTCTAGCAGGTGGCAATAGCTTGTTGAATACTGAAATGGATTGAATTTCAAGATATGGCTTCACATTATTATCCTTTATCACTGTCATACTCAAGCCTGGAAGATTTTATTCACTAAATGAAAACCACATTGGAAGATGCCATTTTATTTGGGAATAGGTTTATACATTCAAAATTATCCTTGGCACTCCAATGTTAATACCCCTCCAGTGATAATTTTAAAGATTATCTGTGGAAAAATGGAGGGATTAAAACTTCCAAGGATGTCAATCATTTCAGCAACCCTCCTGCCTCCCTGTGTCATCCACAGTAGGAGCAGAGCCTGCAGATTTTGTGGTTTATGACATACATCTGGAATGGTACACTCCTTAGTATATTAATTATGCATCTTGATATTTGTCTTGTATGATTATTTTTTTCCTTCAGCTAAAAATAATTTAATCACACATTAAACCCATGAAAATTCCATCTCTTTTGCAGACTAGATACTCCAGATTTATAACCTACTTACCTCACTTCTGTTTGTTTTGAGATTTTGAGATTGGCCTTATTTATTATACAGTCTATAAAGTAGAATTATTCTAAATCACTCCTGTGGAACCATGAAAATGAAACTTTGGATATGCAAGAGGATTTTTATGTCTTTTAATTAGAGCTTATGTTGAAACTTCAAATGCAATGGCAAAATGTTCATTGAACAGCCTTTGCTCAAGCTGACTGCAAAGGACAGAGCCCCAGCTGCACAGAGATGAGATGTCACAGATTTTGAGCAGTTTTGAATGACAATATAAATATTCAAAGTCTTTAGCTCTGACTTAGGAGCTTTATACAGGAATTCTGTTGCTTTATCCTCATTTTCCAGCCTGGCAAGTCGAAGGGAAGTGAATGTTGGGATTGTTGCACTTGCTCCCATTCTACAGCAGCTCAGTGGCAATACAGCCATTAATTTGTCCACAATTTACTTTTAGGCTGTCAGTCTAAAGTCAGACAATGAATAAAATTGGAAAAAATTAATTCTCATACTTCCAGATTCCAGCTAATCCATCATGACTCATAAAATTTGGTCCTCATGTACAATCAGTTTGCAACGTTTATAGTTCTTTTGCTTCTTTTCTGAAGTATCAAATAACCCAATTTCTGTGTTTGCAGCCACCTGGACATAGCTGTTACCTGTCTTCCCCCTGTTCTCCTTCTGCAGCACAGGATTCAGTCTTCTGAAGTCTGGAAAGCTTCCATTTAAATGTAGTCTTTGAGCTTAAAATGCTTCATGCATGTGAAATATGATGGGTTATGATATGCAAGTAGCCAGGCTAGATGATCTAAAGCTACCTTCTGGCCACAAGCTCTGTCAAATTATTAAACCTATGAAATTGCAGAACACAAAATACAGTATAATGTTAAGTCAAAGGGAGTGATGGAAATTAAGTATCATGTGTATAAAACCCACATACTTGGTTTCATTAAACTCCGAGCACCAGAATTTCTCCCAGGCAATCCCATTTCATAAGATAATAAAAGAAAGAGGAAGAAGCTTTAGGGCCACTTGACCAGTGTCTCCCCATATTTGCTAAGTGCACACAGTAAAACTAATTTTCAAGGAATCTAATGCCTGAGAGCCAATCCAGCAAACGAAGTAAATCCTGTCTTACAGAACACCTGCAAGTCACTAGGAAAGAAATAGTCTCAACAGTGCTTCAATAAGCTTATGTATGCAAATTTAACTCCAAGTACAGACAGGTACTGTGACTCTGTCTCAGCTGCTGGGGACTATAGATTTTTTGCAGAATGAGGGAAGAAATTGCTTCTTAAATTTGGAAAGTTTCAAATAAATATTTAGAGCGATAATCTAATACAGTTTGAACAAAATCCTTTTAAGTATATTTCTCAGTTACTTAATCTAACAGGTATCTTAGTTCCATATATATACACACAAATTTATTTATATATTTATAAAATTATTATTAATTTAAGGCAGCTTTTCACATTTTCTCACATCTCCCAATGAGGTGTGGTATCATGTGCAGTGGAAAACTAAAGGTAAACAGATCATGAATATTTTCAGTTTGAAAATTCATAGTGTTTGTCTTCATCAGACATTTTTTGGACTATTCTCAGTTTTTCTTCTCTTCTCTGATAAATTTTCATATGTGCTGGTCCTCATGTAGAGAACACGTTGAAGCTCTTCAATACACAAAGTAACTTGCTACTTACATTTTTGTGTCTATATATTTATAAAATGCAGAACACAATCCAGAATGTAAAGATATTGTCTTGTTAATCCCTGACTTTCAGTACCAAATATCTTCTGGAACAGATGCAGTTTGTGATGGATGCCACACTTGTGGTGCTTGATCTAGATCATATCATTATTTACTTGTTTGACTTTACAAGATGGTTTTTCTCCCCACTCAAACAGATGATGAGATGTTGTATACAGGGTTTCCATCCCTGGATGTGAAATAAATGCACATCTGGATTGACACAACTGGGCAAAACAGAATGAAGGCCTGCACTCAGACCAAGAACACATGTACAAATCCTTCCTCCAAAAAGCCCTTGCAAGAAGCAATTACTGGGACATGGAAGCTCTTTCCAGGGTCACATATACATGGCAAAACAAAATTTAAACTCTTGATTTCCAAATCCTTACTCTTCTGCTTGTGTTTATTTTCATGAAAAGCTTCTTCTACTGCAGGATCTGCCTTGGTCATCATGAATAGGGGATGAGGTTTTCCTTGCATGGGTCTGGAAATTTGCACATTCAGTGTTTTGATGTTGATAAGATCAAAGGTAATTCCTCTCTGCAAAACCCATATCTAATGAAAGCAAATATATACCTGAAATCTAAAATTCTTACAGGTGAAGTTTCTAGGACTGTAGTTCAAAGGGGTTTTGATTGAAATGTTATTAGAAATATGCTGAAAATAATTTTAAATATTAGCTCCATGTGATTTTTCAAAAAGAGTTGTCTCTCTTCCCTGCCTGAACATATAAGCATAATTAAAGATGATTTACATTTAGTAAGTGCTGTGGTTTAATCTTGCAGGCATCTAAACACCACACAGTGTCTTGCTCACTTCCCACACTGCAGTGGGATGGGGGAGAGAATGGGGGAAAATAAAGTAAAATTTGTGGGTTGGCATAATGGCAGTTTAACAAAATATAAAAGGAAATGAATAAATAATAAAAATAATAGAACATGAATTATGCATAATGTAATTGCTCACCACTCAGATTTCCCCCAGTTTATAGATGTATGTTTATAAATGTTTATATATTTATATATATAATCATAACATCATAGGGTATGGTGTATCCCTTTGGCCAGTTTGGGTTAGCAGTCCTGGATGTATCCCCAGCTTCTGGTGCATCCACAGACCAAGACTGTAAGGCATGTACCTAGTGAAATTTTCTTTATGACTGCTTTCCATGTAGATAAAATTCTAACTTCCCAAGTTCTTAATTTAAATTATTCTTTTTTTTTTTTTTTTTTTTCACATTATCTTTTCTGCCTTTTCCATGTAACAATCAATAACTTATATGAAAATAGAGACAATAATATTACTGCATAACTTCAGAAATACTCTTTGATTTTTTGATTATTTCCTTTTCTGACTGTCCATTTGAAGTTCTGAGGAAGGAAGAGCCTGGAGAGGGAAGGGCTGGACTCTGCAACAGCCTGAAGTCAGACCATGAGTGCAATTCAGAATAAAAGAATGTGCCTAGTTCAATCTTATATCACAAAATCAGACTTAATACTCTATTTTAATTCTGCTATATTATTTTAATACATAATATTGAGAAAAATAGCTAAGATTTCATCCCCCATTCCCTGTCTCTAAAGGGAATAATTACATTTATAATATTAGTAAAATCTTTGTTTTGGAGGTAAATGCATGACAAGATGGATGTATCTGGGTAGTATGATAATGTAGGTTACACAAGTAACTTGGATCAGCAATGTACTCAAATGCAGTTTACTGGACATCTCAGCCCCTGGGTTTGTTTTTAGTATCAGAAATGGTTAATCTTTCCACTACTGTTACTATTATCTTTAGTAACCTGAGATTACTCTTTTTGTTCCAGCATGTTCACTTGCATTGCATGTGAACATTTTAACTACAGGAGTGACATTTTAGTTTGAGGTTCTATGTGTGACAGTGGCTCTTTAAACCAACAGATCTGAACAATTTCTATCAGAGATTTATTTAAGTTTGTTTGTTTTTCTGGTAAGAACTCTGGAATTATATTTGCAAAGACTGGCCTGTGGTTATCAAGGCCTGTGGATATAAAAAAAAAACCACCTTGAAACAGGTGACCCTTTCCATGGTGAGCTTCAGTTCCACCTAGTGATCATTCTGTAGACAGAGGCTAGTAAAGGATTTATCCTGGTAGATGCTCTGTGTCTAATTGTCTGTGAGGGGATTAACAGGAATTCTTCTGAAGTTGGATGAGTTCTTACATCCACAACATTTTTTTCTTCTTCTTTGTGCAATATAGTCATTCTCCTTCAATGGGAGTTTGTATCTTCCCATTTACTCGTTAACTGCACTTGTAAACTGTCACTGAAGCAAGCAGATCTTACAGGAATCTGGACACAATGTTGGCTTTTATTGGTAAAACACAATTACAAAGGTAATTGGCTCCTATACATCTGTGTGACACTTTCTTGGCAAGAGCTTCTCCAGTTCCTGGATTGCCTTCCCCTCTTTCATTCCTCCTCAATATGGTTTGGTATTGGAGCCAATAGCCTGGTGACCATTCAGAGGTTATACTTGGCAGGTGTAGAACACAGATGCTGGATTGCAACGTTCAAGGGCTTGCAAGAGTTTTTATACCAAGCTCTCTGAATGCATCCATCTCTTGGACAGGGCAGCAACTACAAAATTGCCTTTAAATATTAACTTGGTTGATGAGTTAAGCCCATTTTGTAGACCTCCAGTTTATCCTGCTTTATTTTTATCTGGAGAGAATTAGATTCTCTCACCTTCAGGATCAGGTTTTTCAAGCATTCTAACCAAGATGAGTTGATGATGAACCATTTTATGTAACTTTTTTAAGATGATAGAGTGCCTTGAGGACCACCCACCTAAGCCCCTCAGCAGTCATTGAGACAGATTACCATTTCTTCATCCTACTACAAATAATCCAAAGTGTAAAAGAAAAAAAAATATGCCAGGTGGCTGAAGTGGGAAGTGGGGCTAACAGAATGATTTAAAGCTGTCAATTTTTTCACCAGTCAGAGGCTGTAATCACAGCCCACAAAATGCAAACAAATATAGTCATAGTCTCCTCTATAGTGCTTTCTGAGAGTCCCCAACAAGATCCACTCTAAATCAGTTGTTCCAGGGTAAGAACAAACTTAGTACTGCTTCATGTCCTTTGGAAAAATAACAAAAATACCAACAAAAATAAAGCTTCAAAACCAAACCATGGTTCCATGGTTCCTCCTTGAAACAGTGTCAGAGCCCCTGGTGTACATTACAGCCCTTCAGGCTGAGGGCTGGAGTGTAAAGGGGTTTTACCATGAAAGATGTGACAGCTCAGTGCTGAGATCAAATTCAGTGAGATGAGGTTTTATAAAGAATATCTCAAAGAAAAACAAAAGTGAATTCATCAGCCTCTAAAAGAGCTGAGGCCTTGCAAGATGAGATCTGGTTTAGATGTTGTATATTGTTCAAACTCATCCAAAAAGAACAAAATTTAAAAATACACAGTTGGAGAATATAGAAACTTCTTTACCTTTCTTTTTAACTTCTTCTTTTCCATTCATTGTTTTTTCCCTCTGTTTAAAAAATTAATATCGACAAAGTTCTTCAATAGGGAAAAAACTATGGGAAAAAAGGATTTTTGGCAGGCTAGAGATTTGCTTATTACTGACAGAACCAATTGTCACTTCATTTGGTCTCTGCAGAGCCACAGAGATGAAATTTTCAGCTCTGGATCCAGTGAAGTCAGAGGCATTTATGGATGTCCACCAGTTCTGAAACTTGTGCATTCAGCTCTAAATGAATTTATGCAGGAGCAGGAATAATGTTTAATTCTTTGCCAGGATACAAAACAAGCCAAACTCCACATTCTTGTAGGTTGGATAAAGAGACTAATGTCAGAATTCTTCCATTTCTGGTCAGGGAATTTTGAGGCAGATGTGGAACACTCCATATTTGTGGAAGGTCCATATGCAATTAGTACGTGTAGGTGTCCAATAATCAATAACCACATCTGAAAGCCCAAACAGGATAATTATTTGGAGCAGTGTTACAATCTGTGCATGAAGCAATCTCTTTGTTTTCTGCTCTGCTGACCAGAAATTTTTCAGCTTGTTAAAGGTTGAAGAAATATGGAGTCAAAGAGCAAGTCCAAAATACAGATAAAGCTGTAACTAGAAAGAATTCAGGCAATACTGTGAGAAGTCAACAAATGTTAGTCTGACTAAGGACTTTTTAGGCATGAATTTTAGTGTGAAGAAAGATCTTACAAGTAATAATACAGTTTCTTATTTAGCATAGAAAACAGATCAAAAATGTGTGTGTATTTACACAGATGTATATATGTCTTTTCCCACTGCAGAAGCTTTATTTCTTCTGGAAACAAAAATAGCTGTGTGATTTAACTCTCATACTTTGCTTTGCAATTGGATGTTTATGAATAGAATAACTGTGGCAGCAAATATGTCATGAGCAATCAATAGGTTGCCAGATATTTCTATAAAATATTCATCAGATAACTCAAAACTGAAGAAATTCATAAAGCATGTTGTATCCACTTTGCTTACACCAGGCACTGCTAGAAGTATTAGTTCCATTGGCATCCTTAGGAATTCTCACATTTGAGAAAAGATTCACAGTCTGGCCAGGCAGGATTTTGTTCCTCTTGCAGACTAGGCAATTACATAAATAAATACAGTAGAAATTTCCTTTTGATAATAATACATCCTTAACTGCCAAAAAAAACCCTACCTATTAAAGCAGTGGATTTTCCACCACTGAAAGATATTAAATCACATTTTTATATATTATAAAAGAGATGTTTGATGCAAAAATGACTGAGCAAGAAGCTCTTTTTGATTTCCTCTGCTTATGAAAGAAGTTAGACTGTAATTTTCTAATAATTCTAGTACTAGAATTTATGAATCTATGATAATTACGGTGTATTTGTGGATGATTTTTAAAAAAGAAGTGGAAATAGATCAATAATATTCATTGTTAGTTGAATACAATTTGTTTGCCTCACATTATATTCTCTACATGCACCTACAGATCCATTATGCACAAAGTTACGGAATATTTAAATGCAAGTCTAATTTAAGTAAGCATAACCTTTTGATCTAAAAAATAAACAATCTAACAATAGGAAAAATTGCAATCTGTCAAGACATATTTGAGTTATTTTGCAGTAATTGGCTTGGCAGCAGCTTCAGTCACAGATTTCTGTTTCACAGATTGTCCCCAAATGAATAAAAGGTTTGCTTTGAAATATAATTAATACTGCATTCAGCTGCAAGACTTTCTCAGGTTGTCAAAAGAATTTGAAAAAAAAAAGAGAAGAGAAGAGAAGAGAAGAGAAGAGAAGAGAAGAGAAGAGAAGAGAAGAGAAGAGAAGAGAAGAGAAGAGAAGAGAAGAGAGAAGAGAAGAGAAGAGAAGAGAAGAGAAGAGAAGAGAAGAAAAAAGAAAAAAAGAAAAAAAAGAAAAAAAGAAAAGAAAAGAAAGAAAAAGAAAAGAAAAGAAAAGAAAAGAAAAGAAAAGAAAAGAAAAGAAAAGAAAAGAAAAGAAAAGAAAAGAAAAAAAAAAAAAAAGAAAAGAAAAGAAAAGAAAAGAAAAGAAAAGAAAAAAAGAAAAGAAAAGAAAAGAAAAGAAAAGAAAAGAAAAGAAAAGAAAAGAAAAGAAAAGAAAAGAAAAGAAAAGAAAAGAAAAGAAAGAAAAGAAAAAATCCAGAAGATGAAATAGCTAAACTAAATCCAAAAATTTGCTAAAGGGCAACAGGGAAAAAAATTGGACTGAAACAAATGGCAAAAACCTTTCAGGCATTTTTATTAATGTTATTTCTTTTATATCAAATCAACCATCAACACATAGTTCAATAATGTTCCATGGACTATACAGACACTTTCTCACTCTCAGTTAAGGCAACATATGATAAAATATTTGGTCTCACAGTGTGTGTACATTAAAAGGCAGAAGAGACAAGAAAACCCTATTTTTCAGTGATGGAGTCGTAAATATCTGCTTCACATACAAACATATTCATTTTCATTTTAAATCTACCTACAAATGTTTAGGGTTCCAAAAGTTTGCTTGTGGAAGTTGCTGACTCAGAGTGCAAAGTGCAGCAGAAATGGGAATGTGGGTGCAATTCTTCTCCATAATTAAGGGGCTAATTGACTTGGATCCATCAGCCACTCTGTACTCTACTTTTTCCCTCCACATTTTCTTCATCATGAGATTTGGGATGTGCACACAAGACAGGAAATACAAATCCTTGTTGGAAGTGAAATGAAACCAAGAATTTGGTGTGTGGGGTAGGGCTGTGTTATCCAGCCTGTGCTGGGGCAGGGAGTGATGGCCCCAGGTCACAGGATATAGAGAGGGGTAAAGGAGACCTCTCTAGGGGTGCTAAGGGCTGTTATTGTCCTCAAAATCCTGACACCATTCTTCCTCAAAAGACCTCCTCTGTGATTACTGACAGAAGGCAGATCCTGACGTTTTAGGTGCCAAAATCCCATGGCAAACAAAGCACCAGTCTAGACAGATTGTTTACAAAATTTTCTTGATACTTACCTGCATCTTTTATACATCAACAGTTCAGAATGAGTCTCTAATAGCTCAGCAGTGTAGTCCTTCTCCTGTTTAAAAATTAAGATTAGCAGCATTCCCCAGTAGACAGCAGTGAGTAAGAACAGTTCAAATCAACACAAACCATATAAAGTCCATCAAAAATGGAAATGGAAGAATGCCTCCTACAAAATTATTGTAAAAATGTTGTTTCCTGCTGAGGTTTCCTAGCTGGTTTTGGAAGGCAGCTCTAGTTCGTATTTCTGCTTCCCCTGTTTAGTTTTCATTAGAGACATCCACATCTGAATGTCATGCTATATTCCCATCACTGTCAGTGAAGAAAATTCAGGGTTCAATTTATCCTATAACCATATCTTTTAATGAACAAAAATAGATGGCCACTTCGGACTTTCAGGAATTTAAGGCTGAATAAAAAGCAAAATGTCTTCCAGTGTGATTACAACTCTATTTATGAACAAAATAAGCAATTAAAACAGTTGATGACGGAATAGATTTTCCCAGATAAACACTAGATATTCCTAAATGTTCAAGTTATCTAAAATGAGTTCACTTTTGCTCAGAACCCAGAAGGCAAAATCATTTTTGCTTTCCCTGGACTTCAGCTGGGTAAATTAAGCACATGAACATCCACAGGAACTGGCTCATTGCTTCAGTCTGTGTTAACCTGTTATCTCTGCACTTACAGTTCACCAGGAGCTTCATATTGTCAGAGATGATTTACAGTGAATTAATTCCACATATTAACCAGATTCCTTTTCTGTTCAGGCAATTATCAGTGAATTACCTGAATTAGTTGCATGTGTTGCTTGTCCAGTAGTGTTTAGGGAGGGAAATAGTGTAGCTGTAGCCTGTGTGCTCTGAGGTAGCTGCACAGAGTGTAAAGGATTAGAAAGAATCTGCTACTGAGACAGGTTGATGTACAAAATGAAGCTGTTTGCAAAGGATACTGTGGAAGAGTAGAGAGAAGGGGGAGACTGAAGAAGTGGCTTAGTGTATATCCTAAACCTGGCTGGAAGATGGGCTTTGAACAAGCTGTTATTTTCCACATGGGAGTAGCATTGCTACAGTAAAATGCCAGATTTCATCCATCATAATGTCATGGCTCATATTAAAATGTCTTGAGGGACCCGAGGGAGGGATGGGCAAAAGACATCAAATCAATTTTCAGGCAATTGCTACGGTTTTCAGAACCTAAGCCCTGTGTGATGGCGTTATGGTTGCACAAAGGGAGGCTGTAAATAAGGTCCATATATCAAGAGAGGAAGTAATTTAGAAAAAGGCAGTGGATTTGACTTTTGCATGAGGCTGAACATACAGTGAAGTACAATCAGGTTATCATTCTGTATATTCTTTACAGAGATAAGCACCAAATCCATACTTATGAGATATTAGCACATCAGTGTAGTCCTGAAAGTGTCAGCTCCAGAGAAATCAGCACATCAGTGTAGTCCTAAAACTATCACCTCCAGAGCAGAGTAGCTCTTTAAAAAAAAAAAAAAAAAAAAACAAAAAAAATCCCACTTCTAGAGTTTTTTTGCAGTTGTTTAAATTAGCATTTAGTTATGACATATGCAAGTCAAACACCATTATATAGCTTGTTTCTTCTGGAAGCTTGAGCATTAAGCTTTTGCAGAGAAAAAAAAAAAAAAGACTTTTTTACAAGGTGCTTTTAAACAGAGAGAATGGGAAATTAGCCCCAGGATAGTCCTGCACTAGAAACAAGTAGAATTGGAGAGTTTTATGGTCTACATAAACAAGGATAAATAGTTTTGTGATGAGTTTTTCAAGACAACAAATGGTCTGTGTACCACAGTGAGCAGGGGGCAATGTTTGTACAAGATCCCCAAGGCTGAGAAGGAAATTGAACTACCTAATGGCTTAATATTTCTAGATGCTGCATCCACTTAGGAACTCTTCTGTTTCCAGGTCTTTCTGCTGGCAAAGGACCAGCATATATGAAAATCTATTCAAGGCATCTGAGTGCCTTCATATTCCATCTGGAATCCAGGGAGTTGCGTGTGAAGAGTAACAAAAAAAAAAAAAAAAAAAAAAAAAAATCTTGTTTCTCAGGTATGTGCCTGTGGATATTTATCTCCTCTGTGAGCCATGCAGAAGAAAGTCAAAAGAAAAACATCCATGAAAGCAGGTCTAGAAAGGTGGTTTTATCTGAAATGGTCATTACCATAGACATGGCTGACCTGCAACAATCACTAAAGAAAGAATTTTCCTTGTAAATGGGTAGTTTTAATCTTGGGCGAGGAAACATCAAGATTTGCTACCCAGCATCTGTTTATATCTTGTATAAAATTAGCAGCTGGCCTCAATCCTAGCCAAAGTGGACATATGGCTGAATAAAAAAAGAAAAAAACTACAATACTTAACACTAATCGACATACTTGTTGGCACTGAAGCTGGGTGAATAATTCAGTTTCTTTTCTGTTTGGTAGCCAAACCACACAAAAAAAAGGTGAGGAAATTTATTACAGCAAAATGGCTCAGCAAAACTATAAAAAAAATTGCACATTTTTTCTGCTCAAGTGTTTCATCAATACAAACACATAAATTTACTTATTTTCTTTCTAAGGTTAGTTGATGTCATTACTTGATCTTTTTTTCTGTCAGTGTAGACGATTTGCTTAAGTACAAGAGATTCTTCCAAAGCATGAAGTCAGTTAGTTCTGGTGGAAGCAAAACCATGCATTTTTAAATAGTAAAATAAAATAATATGACATTCTCAAAGGCCCATTTTCTTTTTTTATTGTCTCCATGGCTAAAAATAATTACTGATTTTGCCTCCATTTCTAGAGATTTTTTTTTATTTCTTCTTAAAAGCTTTGTTTTCCAGTAAATCAGTAAATTCACTGTTCATTAGGAAAAAAAAAAAAAAAAAAACCCAAAAAACCAGACTAGACAGAACTAATTTTTAATACCATCATGGACCAATGTACATGGCAATCAAAATAAGTTGGGGTTTAATCTCTTTGTGTGGGCCAGCTAATCTGGTGTCCACTGGATACTCAGAATTTCATCCCTTGGTTTATTTGCCACACTAACAGCTTCAATGTGTAAATTAGTTTGATGATTTGTTCTTTCTTTCAGCACAGACCTCACAATGATATTTATTAAAGTTCCAATATAAAGTATCTGTTCTTTGTGCACTGTCCATTGTGAAGCTGAACTTGTTGCGGTCAATAAGAGATCTTTTTTATAATGAACAAAGGAGTTGCATGGCATTTAAAAAGTCTCTTGAAGCATAGATTATTTCTGATTAATAAAGATTCCTCAGTTTGGGAGACGAGATCTGTTTGTTTTGGTAAACCATAAAAAAGGATAAAAAAAAATCCTTCAATCATTTCAACAATATCTATGTTTATTTCCACAGAAATATTTGTCTAATGAAAATCTATCCCACCCTACAAACAGCAGAAGAGGTGGATTGTACTTTGTGAACTTTGATTTGTATATTTTCTCCTCCTAGTCATTCTCTGATTTTGCATCACCGGTGGAAGTAATGCCATTGATTGCTCAGGTCTGATTTAACACAGTGCATTAATGAATGCTTCTGTGTAAGCCTGTTAATATGGCATTAAATTCAACTCCTTACTTGAACTTGTGTGCTGGCCTCCAGTTACCATTCCTAAAGGTCACAGGTCTCCCTCAGGTTCTGCATCACATTTGCCAGGTCTGTACAGCTGTCATGCATAGCCCCCGGCACCTGAAAAGGCACCAGATGTCTGCTCATAGGTGAGTGGATTTATCTCTGACTGGATGCAGCTCCAGCTTCAGATGAGGTGTCTGGGATGCCCACAACTGAACAGGCTCATTTTTGTCTACAGAGCCTATAGAGCTCTTCAGCTTGTCAAATGAGGGACCAGCTGGATAATTCTCATCTCCATTGAGCTCAGTTTTGTTGGCCACACAGTATTTAGTATTATTTGAGATGCTCCACTGTCTTTAAGACATTCTCATGGTGCTTATGACAGATGACATACAGGGACCTTTGTCTCCTGAAAGAGCAGCTCCAAGTGGGATGCTCAGTGGCCTCTGAATTGGCTGTACATGTCAGAATAAGGACAAACTGATACAAACCCTTCTGACTGTACTGGAAAATAACTTAGAATTGCTAAATTAAGTACCTACCCACACTTAACAACCCCTTGAGATCTGTAGGGCTGGTGGATGTGGCAGAGGCCTCAAGAAGACTGAGGCCCCCCTTTAGCAGGAATTGGATGTTAAGATGACCTGGGTTCCCTGCAGTGCCATTGGGTGTGTGGTAGGCAGCTGAGTCAGCCCTCTGTCTGTGCTAGATGGTGAAGCAGCAGTAAATCCTTCATGCTCTCACAGAAGTCTCTGCAAAATCAAAATTAATTGTCAAAATCTGAAGCTGAATCCCATCCAAACCCGGGTGTTCACCTAAACTGGGCACACATAGCAGTTAAGAGTGCCAGCCAGAGAATAAAAATAGCCTTTTAGTCAAGTGGTAATATGCACATGCTTAAAATGCAGTTTATGCTTAAGTGATTTGCTGATTCAGACCTTGAAGTGCTTGGCCAGTCTTTCCCTCTGCAAAACTCAGATTAGAAAAGCATGTGATTTTTTTTTTTTTTTTTTTTTTTTTTCTTTTCTTTTTCTCAAGGCAGGAAATAATTTCTCACCTTTTTAAGTGCCACTTGTCTGTGGGTACTGTAAAAATTGTTACATCTTGTGGATGTGCCAATTAGAGGCAATAATTACTTGATTTGTCTGCTTTAGCATTAAAATGCCTAAAACTCTCTGTCCTTGGCAGCTGGAATTTTTACTTCTGTGCTTTTCTGACTAAGAAAGACACTGTTTTTTTATGGAACTTGGTATAATGATCAACAAGACAGTCACCCAAATTGCAAAACTCCATTCTCCTAAACTAATAAAATTATTTATTTTAGAAATTCTTTCCAGTGTAGTTCATATAATCACTTTGGTAGTTATATAATATAATATAGAATTTTAAATAATTCATATGGACTGTAACATATATTTTATGTAGAATATACTTCTAGATGAAGCATTCTAAAATTATATTGGATTTTTCCATCCAAAATAGTATTTTCAAGGAAGATGGAAGATTAGTCTGTACTAATGAAAATCTAATTTACTTGAAATTTATGTGTATAAATGAAATGGAGTGACACACAGAATTACATTCTTTTGTGTAACTCTGACTAAGTTTTCTGGGGTGAGAAAGTGGAAAAACTAGATAAACCATTTTGTCATATTCCCGCATTTTAGAACATCCCCTACAATCTTAAAAATCATGTCGATATTTTTTCTAGAATGCTTTTATGAGCTTTCAATAATTCTCATGTGTAAAATAATTCTCGTGTTTTAGCTGCACACTAGGTACTTTCACTGGAAACTGCTTCCAACTGAATTTTTTGGGGGGTTTTAAGTATTGCAGAATATTTCAGGTTTGAGGTTTTTTCCAGAACTATTCAACACCACTTCTGTCTAAAAATGTGTATGCATAGGTGGGAGCTGATTAATGGTGCTAAAAACACTTTGTGTAGGATCTTATGCTAATTATCCTTTATACCCTAACCTGTGTCAGTTTTAACAATCTAAATTAGCATTTTCTCTTAGGACTAGAGGAATGTGAGAATTGTGAAATTGGCTCAGTAAGCTGAATTAACAGTGCGAAAATTGAGATGTTCTGTCTTTCCATATTAACATCTGCTTCTTGTACTAAATGTGATGTTCTAATCTAAGTGATGGAGACAAAATAAAAAAAAAAAAAAAAGACAAAAAGAAAGAGGAAGAAGAGATGGGATGGAGAAAGAAAAATGAAAATCTTGCTACATTGTAGAAAACTGTAATTGGTGACAATTGTTATCGGCAGTTCCAGGTAATCATGTCTGGAATAATGGATTTTTGACATGCAAGTCTTGAAAATTGGTTGCATTATTGTTGATGCAAATAGTTTAGTTTCTTTCCTATTACTGCTGCAATATAATGGAACACAATCTTACAGGCAATGGGTGATATAGACAGAACATCTCTCAGATAAAATCCTGATTACAAATGGTTCCATTTGGTTTATTTTATATTCTAATAGGGACATAAGTCTTTCTGGGCTCATTACATTATTAAAATAAACCCCCACAATTCTGAAGAAAACAGGAAGCTTTTATTATTGTTTCCTCTTCTAAAATTGTGTGACTATTATTCAGATTTTAGGTCTTAGTGAGCTGATAAACAGCACTAATCAATGCCATCGAGAAGAAATTTGCATTTTCAAAATACAGAGATCATTCCCAGTCCTGTGAACTGCCCATTTTTATTCCTTATTATGATAACCAGTACTGTCTAAAGCATTTCTGGGCTGCCAGGATGGCAACTGTGCAAGAAGCAGCTCCCAGGCAGCAGCAGCAGCTCACTCCAGATGAGTTCCAGTCAAGCTGCAACTTCCTACAGGCTCTGCTCACCAACCCTGGGAGCATCAGGCTGGAGTGAAAAATGCCTAAATCCAGTCAGTGCTGGAAGGCATAAGTTTGTTCACTGAGTTCGGGCACACAGGAATTTAAAAGTAAATGAATAAATAAGCTCAAAGACATCAGCAACTCAATGACAGCTGCTGGAGAGATGTTGGGACAGAGAGAGATGCAAGCTGCACCAGGTGGCTGGTGTCACATTAATCCACTCTAAATGGAACCATGGGTGGTGGTGGCTCTCTGGAAGAAGCTGCTTGCACAGGGCTCCAACCCTCTGTGCTCTGGCTAGGCAGGAGGATAGGGGAGCACCAGGTTTTTGTTCCAGAGGTGCTTCCAGCTCACAGGTTTTCATAATTCTGATGGCCTGAGCTCTTGGAGTGAACTCAGAGGTTGGAGAGAGCCAGTTCAAGGCTCAGTTCTCATCCTTCCCTGTTTGGCAGGAAGAAAAGAGGGCAGAGAGTTTCCCACTTATATCTTCCTTAAGCATTTTTCTCAGACTTGTAAGAAAGACAGAAATAATGAGCTTGGCCCCCAGTCATCACTTCATTAAAATAAAAACCATTCCTGACAGCCCAAATGTTATCTTTAAAATCTTATTACTTGTCAGAATATACTTTTGTCTTATTCCTAGTCAAGAACATTTTAAGCTATTTATTTTATTTTTTTCATCCCTGCAGAATTGCCATAGACAGCCCTTCAGAAACATTTCATCACTTTTCTAGAATTCGGTTCAAATTAAATCTCCAGATCTTAAAGGGACTCCTGGTAAAAGAAATTACAAGTACAGAAAAACAGAAGGCAGCATGGATACCCCAATTATGGTATTTACATTCATGATTCTTTGTAAACTAGCACAACTCAAGGGATCAATAAAATGGTTTTGGAAGATCTGTCAGGGTAAAACTGTATATGAGTTCCCATCCCACTGGCATTTGGGGTTAAGCATGTACTCCCATTAGGCTTCTGCTTAGGAAGCAACACTCCCAAGGGCAAGAATCAGTCCAAGCTGAATTTTACTTATCAGAACTGCTGTAGGCTTGGCTGAGCTGGGGTTCATTTCCCCAGAGCTGCCCTCCCAGTGCCCTGGTGGCCAGCAAGGTGCTGGTGATGCCCCAGAGTTTGAGCACCAGCACTGTCTCTCCAACATTCCCCCTTCACAGCACCTGGGGGTGCACAGGATCCTGTGAGGGGACACAGCCAGGACCCAAACTGTCCAAAGGGACATTCCATACAACATCTGCTCTGATACAAGAGCTAAGAAAAGGAGGAGGAAATGGAGGGCATTTGTTATTTATCATGTTTGTCTTTTGGAGCACTGTCTCCCTGCTTCCTGGGATGTGGGCAGACATCACTTGCTGATGCTTTCCAGTCCCCCCACCCTGCTTTTCTTGTGCATGCACCTTTCATTTTTGCTTTAGTAAATTTATCTCAATTTTAGTAAACATATCTCAGCCTACAAATTGTCTCCCATTTTATTTTCTCTGCCCTCTCCAGCTCAGAAGAGGGAGTGGAATGATAGAGAGGCTTGGTGGGCATCTGGCACCCAGTCTTTTAAATTTATATAGACTTCAAGCAGAGCCCAAAGTGTGAACCCCACTCTGTACTGGGTACTCCAGAATATCAGAAAATACACAGGGTTCAGGGAAACCTTTACTTTAGTGGGTTTTTTGTTAAGTTGCATAATGACCCGGGCAGGGCATCTGCATCTCTAACCCAGTAGCAGATATTTCTGTCCCTACTGCTAAGTTAAGGGTCTCTTTTATAGTTCATCCTGATGATCCTATAGGTCTTTTCCAACCTAAATGATCCTACCTTCTCTACTTTATTCTGCTGCCCAGCTCACACCAGGCTTGTGCCAGTGGAGCAAACAGGCTTATGTACCATTATTTGCTAGTTTCTTGTCTAACTCTATAAGCTGGGTGTTCACTAAACATTGCATTTACATTTTCTTTCAGCTTTGCTTGAACACCTGCAATAAGAATGCTGCTATAACCCGACAATCACATTCTGGTAAACGTAAAATCAATCCTTAAGCACATTTTGAATTTTCCCTGACTTTTTCCACTTTATCTTAAAGAACAGTAAAAGTGACAAATTGCAGCATAGTTTCTCACCAGAAACGATTTCTTCCCAAACACCGAGACATGCTCAACAGTATCGTGCACCATTCCCACTCCATGATCAAAGACAAATCTTTTCCTGTGCCAACAGGCAAGTCACCCCTTTGAAACCTCTTTTTTAATCCTGGATATCACAACCCATACTGGCTAGTCATTGCACCTGTCCATCAGCTGGGACATTGACATGGATAAGGTAATTTCAGCTTTTCTGGTTCATCTGCTCTTTCCTTACAAAGTTCCCATAGCTCCACCCAGGGCAATCACTTGCCCCTGAAACCATCTGTGACTTGAATCTCTTAGGGCTGGGATACTTGATAAATTATGTCCAGAGCTGTGAGAAGAAGATGGTTCTGGCACTGTCATATTGCATGTGCTCCAGTGTTGAACCTTTTTGGAAAACTTTATTTTTATTTAATATAACTGTTTTGTGTTCTACAGTCTCTTGGGGGTGAAAAGGCAAATTAATTTAATAATAGATTGAGTTTCTACCAACATCTGTTTGCAATCTGGCCAGGCTGTTATACATATCCCTTCCCTGTGTATCAAAATGAAGTCTTGTATTACTTACACTGAGTTCTAGAAATTATTCCAGTGCTCTTTTGCTTGGGAAGGATTTTTATTTTATTGTATAATTCTATTTTCTAAAATTGAATGATAACACTTTTTGACCTTATCAAGCAGTGATTTACCATTCCCCAGATGGTAACATATGCAACAATATTATTTTGTAGCAAAAGCCTCCAGAAAATAGGAAAGAAAGACTCCAAGCCAAAATCCAAAATCATACTTTTTTTCTTTCCCTTCTTTTGGGAAACAAGTGGAAACCAAGCAGTACCATTAATCCAATTCCTTTTTTTTTTTTTTTTTTTTTTTTTTTTTTAATTTTATTTTATTTTTCAGTTTTATTCTTTGAATCATGGCAATGTTAAGGGAGAGCAACCATAGGTGAAAAGGAGTCAAAAGAGTAGAATTAGTTCAAAGACAAAGGCCCAAGAGACAACCAGCTCAGGATTTACAGGTGCTGAGCAGCCCCACTCAGCAAGTCATAGCTCATGGCTTTCTGAAATGCTGATGAAGAACTTGTGCTCAAAAACTTTGTCAGATCAGGGGCACAGACCTCAGACCTCAGCCTTTCATGATGAAAGAGGACTGGTATTGTAAATAAAAGTTTATGGTAGTGGTAATGAATAATAACAATACTAATTTATTATTTCTGTTTGGTCTTCCTATTTTGCAATTACATGGGGAAGGTCTAACTCTGAATGCTCTAGCACAAGGTAAGCATTCTGTTGTTTTCCTCACGGCCAGTCATTCCCCAGGGCTTGACTGCACTTTTCAGGTACCTCTCACCTCACAGACTGGGAGAAAGTGAGGTCATGAGCATCTCAAGCTGCAAGATCCTGACTGTAAGGGAAGAATGTTAATTGCCCAATTGCTGAGAGGTGTTTGCTTGACAAGTGTTATCCCCAGTTTCTTTGACAAATGGTGGTGGATAAAGGGAAATACAGGGATCTCCACAAAGCTGCCTGCAGCCCATCTGCTTAGGAACAGTGGGCACTGAAAAGTAAATATTTAAATTTGTATTTAACATATAGCTGAATAAAAGCAAACCCCTAGTCCTAACATGCTGGTTACTAACATACTAGTTCCAAAACCTCCACATTTTTTTAGGGCTGACCTCACATCCTTGAATGATGGGGCCCCCTATGTGCCCCTGCCCATGGCAAAGCAGTGTGATACTGATGAGCAGCACAGCAGCAGAACACTTTGCTAAATAGGCAGAACTTTAGGATTTTCTATTCTTTAAGACATGAGTTTTTTCTTTCCTGTAAAATAATAAGACAACAGTGTACTAGTTTGGGCTGGACATTGCCGAAGTTCAATACTTCCTTGAATTTGTTTTTCTTCCATAGATTTTTTCCAGCCCTTGCAGGTCACAATTCCATAAGGTATCACCTGACCATTAGAAGCCATTTGGAAGAATGTGACCTGAGAGTGCAAACATTCTAAAATAGATGGAGATTAATTATATAGGATTATGAAGAGGCAGATGAGAAACAAATGGAAAGTCAACAAAACTGGGTTTGACCTCTGTTCCAAAAAGAAAAACCAACAAAGAAACCAAACGAAAAAAAAAAAAAAAAAAAAAAAGAAAAGGAAAAAAATAAAACCCAACTAAAAAACCAATTCCGTATTCCATTGTATGATCTTGGACAAATCTTTTTCAGTTTTTTTTTTTTTTTTTTTCTTTGTTGGCTTTGCCAGCTTTGTCTGCTTTGTCTTTTTGAATGCAATGCTCTCTGGGACAAGGACTGTTTTTTCCTTTGTCTGTATGGTGTCTAAAACAAGACACCTCAGCCTTGGTGGAAATCTTCAAGTGGAATTGCAGGGATAGTAATTATGGAGTCTTTGTATCCAGTGTCACAAGCACTTAATGAGTTAATAGAGAAGTGTCAGTATTAATATTGAAGGAAGAACAACAGATACAGCCAAGAGGGGGAAAAAATCACCTTCAGTGCTTGAAAAATCCATAATAGAGGAAGTGTTTCTTGCGGAGTCTGTTTTATTTAGACAATAAGACATTTGTTCAAATTACAATAGACGTTCAAACACTTCTTATTAGGAACTTTAAAAACCTGAAGGAAGATTTCTTTCCTTTTTTTCCCATTGAAGTCTACAAGAAAGAGAGAAAGGCTCTTGCTTTCTTCTTGCCCTGAGAGAGACTTTTCTACCAGCAAGTGAAACATTTGCTAAATATAATGGTTTATTTTTTTATATCAAGGGTTTTGACCATTCTTTATAAACATTTTATGGCTTCTGTGCTCTTTCCTTTTTCTAAAGAGCGTCAGCAGCTCAATGTGGAAGGTGACAATGAGGCTCAGAGCAGCACAGTGTACCAAAGGCATTGTACTGAATATCTGTGTGTATTTGAGAATGATGACAATGAGAGAACCTTAGTTTGCACTGCTGGAAGGGAAAGCACACAATTGTGCAATTCTATGGATATAGAAATGTTCTCTGGGTTCACAGGCAAAGCCTGTTGGTGGGGAATGAATGTTTTTACATATCTTAATTTCTTTGAGGCAGAATGTTTACCATTTTAGCTCCTCACTGTGAATAGTGAACAGGGTTTACACGGTCACTGAAAGCAAAAAAGGAATTCAATGAGTTTGTAGCATAATTTCCTCAAGCTTTAAGAATAGGGCAGCTGTAGGAAAACAACACATCCAATGAGCTGCTTTTTGTGACAAAGCTGGAGTTAGGAAGATGTGGACTAAGAGAAGGATGCTGCAAATGCTCGTACTTGTAAGTGGTTCTTATTCTCTTAGCACATAAGCATGAGGTGTTTGAAAAGTCCAATTCACTTCACTTGGACTTCTTATGTGTTTAAATTGGATACACACTTGGCATTCTGCTGGGCTGGCGTGCCCACCCTGGTGCTTGCAGTGAGAATGAGGAATTCATCTTGCAGTGGGAATGAGGAATTCATTTGATTATCACGAAGAGAAGCAATTCCCAGGACAAAAGGGATTAGACTGTAGGAAATTCCTACTCTAGTGGGGGAAAACTAAATTGCTACATTTATCCTTAAAAGTTTCAAAACTTACAGTATTTTTAGCAACAGATTATGTGAGTTTATTATTATCTTAAAACTCAGGGAAAGAGTTGGGCTGTTTCCTCTTCCATGAGTGATCCAACCGATGGGGAGAAAATCCTGTGAGATCAGTGGCAACAGGACAGGGCTGAAGTTGCAGACTTGAGCCTTCTCCAGTAGCATATGGAAATAGGAAGCTTATTTGTCTTTTCTCACTGCCCTGTATCTACATGGCTTTGGCTTCAAAGCATTGCTGTCACATCTTGCAAGAAGAAAGATTCACACGCTTCTTAAGATTCATGGTTTCAGGATAATCTTTTAGTGTCATTTTCCAGAGAAAAAGCCACACACTCCTGAAATGTCAATACGTCTTGATACAGTTAAGGATCCTATGTCAGTTGCCAGAGCCACTATAATATAATAAAATGTTAGATAGTACATGTTTGGTTCTCTCCCTTTATTCTGCTTCTCGAAACTGGAGGAGGACAAGGTCTGGTGGTGGTTTGCTTTGGTTTTTTGGAAGATATTTTAGTAATCTGTCTGCATAGCATTTGGAAATGCAATTAACTTTATATATTTGGACTGTTCTGTGCAGACATCAGGTGCTAAGGAAGAAGTGCTAAGAAAATTCACAGAAGCTTTTGGCTCTCTTGCATAGCAGCTGGCTAAACAGATAGAGGCTTGGGGTTTCTTTTTGAAAGTGGGCAGGCCTTTGAAGTCAGTGAAATAACTCTCCTGGTCTAGATTCAATTTTCAGTCAATTGCTGGTCAGATTAGCTGTAGGACTGCAAGTGTCTTACTGGTGATGAGCTAAAGCAATTAGATGCCTGAAGCTTGTCATCTCCTTGTTAACAGGCTCCTGGGTATGCCTGCAGCCCCCTTATTTGCAGAAGACTGTAATTCAAATGACATCTGTGAGTTATTTATAGGAAAGCAGTGCTGGAGCTGTAACCCATATAAAATCAGCCACTATTTTAGTTCCCTGGCAGAGACAGAGTCTCTAAGTCTCCCATGCTTTGGGATGATCCGACATCAAATGTAAGGTCAAGACTGACCTGTGTTTTTTGTCTTTTTTTCCAGCTGTATTCAGAAATCTGTCTACTGCTATGAGTTTAAAACTCTGTTGGAGGCTCAGTCCTGGGAATGTTGGGAATGATAAAGTGAAAAGGCTGCAGAAATAAAAGGGGTTGGGGCAGCCTCAGGACCCTCTCCCAGCAGAGAGCCACCAGCCATGCTGGCAGAGCTGAGTTTCTCAGAGGATATTCACACACACAGCTCGTAGGGAAAGCACTCGGGCACTGGGAAGGAAATTCAGCCACATCTCTGCTCAGTCAGCTGCAGAGATGGAAATGCTGGGTTACAGCAATATTAACTGTGAGGAAGGAGCTGTGTCTGCCCTGTCACTCATAAGCAGACACATTTTCTGTGCTTATTGAATTCATCCACTGGTGTCATTACTCTGTGCTCGTGCTGCTCCTTCTATCTCCACAGTGGCACCAGATCAAACTTTCTTCTCCTCCTGCACCATACAGGAATAAATCACACCACTTCAGCTATTCTAATCCACTGTGACACCCCCTGGGTTAACCCTACAGAAAAAACATGGAAAATTTTGTTACTTTTTATCATCAGATTCCCTTTCAATAAGTTCCCTTTCATTCCCATTCCAACTCCTTCCCCCTTAAAAATTACCTGGAAAGAAAGAATCTTCTAGTCAGACACAGATGTTTAAGTTTGAGCTGAACAAATTTAATTAGTGCATAGAACTAAAAGCTAAAATTGTGTCAGCCCCTTGGTCTTAATATGTATTAAAAGTGTTATTTAGGAACAGGTGTAATTTACTTCATAGCATAAAATTGATCAGATCACTGCATATCAAAATGATGCACGAATGATGAGATTATGGTAATTAATTAATCACCTAAATGCATGTTTAAAGTGACGCTTGACAGAGAAGAGTCAAGAAGTTCAAAATCAGTCATTAATCCACACAAAATTGCACATATATTTTTACATATCTTTTGCATCATTTTTGGAGATCTTTCACAATTCTTTACAAATACTAATAAAACAAATATGTTTTGACTATGGAAGGTAACCTTAGAAGCTTATTGGGATCAATTTTTATTACCACTGAGTTATCTCCAGGATAAAAGTGTGTGTTGTGCACAGGGAGATGCCAGATTGACACATCCATTCAGGAGTGCCAGACTGTGCTCACCCTGACTGCTATATTGCCTCCAGTGAGAGGTTCTGTCACCGGATCTTAATTAAGCCTACTGTAGATAAAGCTCAAACCAGACTGAACACAGCACATCCTTCCTTGGTGCAGTCATCCCTCAGTGACATCAGGAACCAGAAGGGGAGCCACTTGTTACTTACAGGGAGAATCTGCTTGTGATTTGGTACGGCAAAGGATTTAGGCTATTGTGATCACCTCTGAAAACCTCAATTAACCATTGTTGTCTATTTATCATTTCTCATTTTTTGTGAATGTGAGAATTATATATTTATGTGCTCATATATTGATAAGTCTATGCATTTGCTAGGAGTCCCACCTCCTACTCTAACAGAGGTCTAGCCAATACATTGGATGAAGTCTAGAAATTAACTTTACCCCAGTCATGTGGTTCCAACCCTCTGTCATGGACAGAGATACCTTCCATAATTTCAAGTAGCTCAGAGCCCCAACCAGCCTGGGCTTGAACACTTCCAGGGATGGAACATCCACAACTTCTCTGGGAAACCAGTTCCAGTGCCTTATCATCCTCATAATTTTTTCCCCCAATTACATGGTAATATCAGGAATAATTTCTTATCTTTTATAAATTCTTAGTTTCTTGAATCTGAATTTAGCTTCTGTTGTTATAATTATTTTCTGTGCTTGAAGGATGAAAAGCATGAAAACACAAAAAATTCCTTGCTGAGCGTGCACATCAGAATAAATGAAAAGAATAATGATATGTCCAGGAAGGAAAAAGGAGAGAAGAACCTCAAACAAACAAATAAAAAACAAAACAAAAACAAAAACAAAAACAAAAATAAAAATAAAAATAAAAATAAAAATAAAAAAAAATAAAATAAAAATAAAAATAAAAACAAAAATAAAAATAAAAATAAAAATAAAAATAAAAATAAAACAAAGAAACAAACAAAGCACAATAAACCCAAACAAACCAACCGACAAAAAAAAAAAAAAAACAAAAACAAAAAAAAAAAAAAAAAACAACAAAAAACCCCAAAACAAACAAAAAAAACCCCAGAAAAAACTGAACACAAAACCCAACAGTAAACCCCAAACAAACAAAAACTCCAAAAGCAATAACTGACAAAGTAAACCAATGGAAAAAGGCCAACCAATGAAAACAAACTAACAAACAAACCCCAAACAATTCAAAATCCCAGATCTAGCAATTTTAAAATCAAGATATCTAATTAGGAACTTCTTATCATTCGTACTGGAAGACAATGTAATTATTTGAGTTTTTGATAAACCACTTTACTCTCTTTCCATTTACTCATGTAAAATCTATGGAGAAAAACTGGTAAAGGAGCCATGGGGGTCAGGCAGACAGAGACTTTTTAAATCTGGCACAAAAATTCCACTCCATTAATTTCTATGTCATCATGTGTGCACTGCAGCCAACAAATGGCAGTGGTTCATGACTGGTATGGTAATAATATTAATATTTATGTTCTGGATGACAGGACAGTGGTTTGGAAATTTAGGAGCATTGGAATTGACTTCCAAGTTCTTCTGCCAGACAACTGTGAGCCCTTCAAATGTTGTTCCAGCTATTTTCCCAGGTCCAAAAAATTTTTCTCCTTTTTTTTTTTTTTCTGGGAAGTCTTGTCTGCTTAATTTGTAAATTCTCCAGGGTGGAGAATGTCTTGTTATGCACAGACATAGGTCTTGATCTCAAATTAACTCTAGGCTTCACAAAGATTCAAATATTCAAGTAACATTATCTCATATATCTTTGCCCCTGTTTAACCTGGTTTTGTGTATGGGCAAAGCATCTCATTTGGTAAGCACATTTTGAAAATGAGAGCTATCTTCTGAATTGCTTTCAGCTGCTGATTTCAATCCATTTTGTGGTCACCTAATAATAAAAAGTGAGCTTCATTTGCAGAAGAGAATTGTTTTGAAGTTGGACTAATGTGTCTGATGTTAGCTTCCAAAATATTTATAGTGTGCTTTAGAGGCACAGCATGGTGTGGCCAGTTAGCATGGTTCAATGTTTTGTCCATAGGACTGTAAAAGTTCAAGAGATCCATAAAAAGATTTGAGATAGTAATACTGGCAACACTCCCAACTATAACTTTTCAAAAGGCATTTCTAGAGTTTAATGTACAGAGTCAGACTTTCTGTAGCAAATCCCTTCCCTCATCTCCTGTTAAGCTTCCTTGAAGTGAACACCAAAACACCAGCTCTGATTTGCCTCTGCTTTTAGCATCAGATCTCTCTTGTGCAGCCAGCATTGCTCACAACAGCCCAGACAGAGTCAAAATTTAGGCTTCCAGATGCAGAAACAAACCCAAGATGTGATGACCTGGCACTGGTGATGGATGAAAGCAGCAGTTCATGCACTGAGTGTGAACAGAGAAGTGAATGGAAGGTGTATTTGGAGCCCAAATGCTGGAGCCTATGACCAGAAGATAAGGATCCTAGGATGAGATGTCCATAAAAAAGAGACTGAAGATGGCCAGAGATGAGAAAAGAAGATTTAAAATCTCACACACATGCTTTTTGTGTGGGTTCATGTGCCTGCATGTGCCGCAAGAACATTAGATCTCCTCTGGAGCAATCTTTGTCATTTGGGTTGAGTTGTTTAGTGAAACCAAACAAAAAATATCATGCAAAAGCAAGGAGCTTGAAAGCCTCATTCATGCACCATAGGGCCTAGACAATGCATAAATTCTCTACTCATTATTTCAAAAAAATTTGCAGCTGCCCTCTTACCAGCTTTGTTGATTGTCTTCCAAAATGAGAAATATCCCTGACTGTTTAGCATAGAAAGGAAAAGAGAGTGTTAAAGTCTAAGTGATGAATAGCAGATAAAGTTGATGCCAGGGGCAGGCTGGTGAAAGTCTGCCCTATAATTATAAAATTATACAAAAGATAACTTCTTAATTTGGCACTGATTATTTTTTGACTTCATAAAACTAGAGGGATAATTCATTCATTGCCCTTTTCTGCTTTTTTTTAATTAGGTATTCTCAAGAAATCCCTTCTTCAGCATCAAAGTTGTTGTGAAGCAGGAGTAAGACGAGCTTTTTTTCTCCTCTTAATTATTTTAAATAATGATGGCAAGATACTGAAAATATTTTCTTGATGAGGAAAAACTTTCTGCAATTTCAGAGCACCCCAACTTACACAAAAAAATGAAGCATAAAGGTAAAGCACAGTTAAACCAAAAGTAACTCCCATCACAGACCCACAGATGGAAGAGCAAAACGTGACATAATGCTCTTGGTTTGTCCTAGTGCCTTCAGCATAGTGATGCCTTACAGGATCTCTGGCAGGTACCACTCTCAAAACTCTTGTGATCAGTGACAGGACATGAGGGAATGGCCTGAAGCTGAGTCAGGGGAGGTAGATTAAATATCAAGAAAAAATTTTGGTTGGGCACTGGAAGAGTTCCTAGGGATGTGGTCACAGCACTGAGCACGACAGAGCTTAAAGGGCTTTTGGACAACATTTTCAGGCACAGGGTGTGACCCTTGGGGTGTCCTGTGCAGAGTTGGAGCCAATGATCCCGATGGGTTCCTTCCAGCTCAGCATATTCTATGATTCTGTATATTCCCTGTTTATTCATTTTACAGTAAACATTGTATTGCATAAACAGCCCCTGAAGCAGGAGAGGGATCCCAGCTCCAGGATGGTACCCCGAGAGATTCTGACTCACCCCAGCCTTCTGCTTTCAAAAGTCTTGCACATCTTTCCACACCCTCTATAAATGTAGGTGTCACCTCCTCCTCTTCCTCCTCTTTCTCCTGATATTTTGCAGAAAAATGTCTATCATCAGTTCTGCGCTGCACTTGAAAAAAAAAAAAAAAAAAAAAAATCAATGTTCTTATTCTGAGTGTGCTCATCACACTGCCCCCCCAAGAGATGCAGGATGGAGGAAAGCTTTGCTGATGTGTCTGGGCAGACCTGGCAGTCAAACATTGAGCCCTGCCAAAGTGGTGGCAGCTTTGGAGACAGCTCAGAGACTGCCAGGCATGCTGGGAATTATTTAGTGGAGACAGAGGCGCGAGCAGATTTTAAAAATCTAAATATTTATAGACTTACTTATTCCATGCAGGTGACCTGAGAACAAAGTGATCCAGTGAATGACTGAGAGCTAATGACCTGGAGTCACACCTGGGTATTCTGAGCATCCAATTTAGTGCTTAATCACAGGTACTTTCACAGATCAAGTGGGACTTCAGGCTTGCACTTGCATTGCCAAATTGCAAGTCTCCACTCTTTTAACTTGACACATGTCTAATAAAAAAAATGCACGTGAGGAATCAGACTGATGCTCATCTTGAGTGTGTGTTCTTTCCATTGGTGCTAATTTTCAGTTTCATTCTAATTTGTTTCATTGAATGTTGGGAATAAATATGTTTCTGAGGCACTGGTTATAACCATCCCTCTATTGTCAGACACTAAGTCAGGGAGAGTACAGCTGAAAGCAGAGAAGAACATTTGGGATCCCCAAGTAAAAGGATATCAGTTAAAATTCTAAAAAATAGTGAAGGTTATCAACTATCTCTATCTTGAACACATAAATGAAAAATTACTTCATGAAATGATAAAAAAATATTATATTTATCTGCTTAATTTTTGGCATTCTTTGGATTTAAAGGAAATATTTTAAATATTCTTGATATTGGCACTGATAGAGGGGTAATGAGAGAAAAAAAGAGCAATTCTGATATCAGTTCCTTTTTTAAAATACAATTATTTCAATGAAAAATGCCTTCTTATGTGTCCCCACTATTCCTGTTCGAGATATTAAAACTAGAGAAAATGTTGTCAAAAACCAGTGGCAGAAATATGTCCAAAGCCCATCATTATAATTTTCCTCATTTTCAGCTGTTTGTCATCAAAAGGATGAATTCCAAAAGGCTTTCAAATTTTTAATGTAGGTTTTATGTATAAAGACTTAATAAGAGAGAGTAAAAGAATCCCAAAGTAACTCTACATAGCAAAGAAAGTATACACAAATTAAAGCTCTATCCACTGATGGGTTTGTTCTACAAAATTGCATGGACTTCATTACAAGGTAGTCAAGAGTCATAATTAGAATCTACTGAATGAGGAAAATGCAGGAAAAAAATTACTGAAGCTCAGGGTCAAATATTAGTTATTCTGCTGTGAATTAGAAGAACTCTAAGCACATGAGTGGAAATGAAAATAAAATTGGTTCTACATGTTAGTCCACTGCTAATAACCCCACACTACAAAGCCCAAGGTCTTTTCCTAATAACTCTGGATGTAAAACCTGCTGTTCTCTGCATGAGGGGGACTAATGAGAGCAGCTTCCCTGCAATTTGAGGTCCTGCCTTGCTCCACGTCTCCATTCCAGATTCTAGTGTGGAGCCATTGCACTCCAAGTTTGTTCCTGCAGTGCCACCAAGGTGTCAGTGGACCCCAAGTCCTCCCCCACCCCTCCAAACAAGGACAAGTCATGCTACTGTCCCTGGGTGCTAGTGTCCCAACCTCAGCATCAACTCAACCATTCATTCCTTGAGAATCACAGAAAATATTTCAAATTTACAAAACTCAAGTTTGAAAAAAGTCTCTGTACGGCTACTAAGAAGTTCTAAGGTTTTTCTGAGAAAAAAAATTGTAAATATCAAGTATTAAATTTTCTCTCACCAGAAACCACTATAGGCATTATTTTGGTATAATTTTCTAGTAATTTTTACAAGATCTTCAAATGTGTTAGAATTTTTCTTTGACACTGTGTCAAAGAACAAAGAATCCCTGCAAAACAACTCCTTGATTTGTATAAGAAACAACCTGGCCTTTTCAACTCTACAAAATAGAAATTAGCCTTGTTTCTCAAAGCTAGAATAGCAACACTTCTATAAGGTTTGGTATCCTCTATCTGATTCCAACATATATCTCTAAATTTAATAATTTCAGGGTATCCACTGACTGCATAAGTGTTTATTGAAGATACACATTTTCCTATTTTATTTTTTTCTGTTTCTGAGTGTTAAAATTTGCCCAGAATCTCATTGCATTTTAGGACATTATCTTCTTAAATTTAATTTGATGTCTTTTTAGAATAGTTTCTCCCATTATCTAAATGAATAAAGCACCAAAAAAGACTGAGGTTTGAGTGAATCTTTTCAGTTATTTTGATTCTGAGAAACCAAGAGCATTTTTCAAATCCATCTTTGTTCCATTTACAAAGATATACCTCTACAATAAGAAGACATTAAGACTTTCTGGTTGTTTTTTTTTTTAAATCAAACTTTGGCCACGAGGATGGAATTCATTGCACTAAATTTTAGGCATTTAAAAATTAGTCTCTGACTTCTGAACTACTCAGCGTAGGCAGGATGTTCATTCGTAGTCAATTAAAGAAAAAGATACTTCCAAGGTGATTCATCTGACCTGAGTTACCTGGTTTAGGCTGAAATGTCTCTTGAATGCCTCTTTCTCTCCACTGACTGCCAAGAGAACTCAGAACTCATTCTTTTAAACACTAGATCACTCCTATGTCTCATTTCCTAGCCATGTACTTAAAAAATTACCCCCTGGCCCAGATTCTCCAGCTTTCACTGTGGGAATTTTGAAAGTTCTGGCTGACTTCACAATGATGGAGGTAGAAATCTCCTGCTAAATTCAGCAGAAAAATGTCAGGACAAGATTATTTTTAAAACCAAGCAATTTATGCAATTGTCTGCACAAAACTGATGTAGTTTTTTTTTCCTTTCTATTTAATTTGGAACAATTTGTGAAAACTAATTGAGTTAACTTAGAGCATAAAAACATTGTAAAACCCACTGTTTGTTTTTTGACTCAATTGTTCATTTCAGCTTCTACAGATGAAAACAATCCTGAGCAAGAGCCTAAGTGTTATCAGAACTCAGTGAACACTTACCTGGCTGGATCCTCCATTTCTCAGAAAATTGAGCTGTCATTTTTGTAACTGAGCCCATGTACAAAATGCTCTCTAACAGTATGAATGCATTCAAGTGAAAGGAGGTCTATTTACATGGAATATAAAGCAGGAATGCTTCACAATAAAGGTAATAAAACAATGGAACAAGTTGCTCAGTTGTGGATTATTCCTCATTGATCAAGGTCAGACTGTCTGGGTCTTTGAGCAACCTGATCTAGTGAAAGGTGGAAAAGAACCCCTGCCCTTGGCAGGGGGGTTGGACTAGATGATCTTTTTATTGTCCTTTCTAAATCAAACCATTCTGTGATTCTACAACTCTATGTATTCTTTTGATTTTTGTCAGATGTTCCACACTAATATTTTGGAAAATTCAAATTCTCTAAAGGTAGTGGCACTGCACTTATCTCACTTTATCCAGCCCTGTCAGCACCAAAAGCCAAGGTGCATTTCCAGGTGAGATCCCACAATGCCAGGTTGAACACCATAGAGCTGTGAATTTATTCCAGTGTAAGTAAATGGGTATCTTTCTTTTTAAATGTTGGATTTAAGAGCTGTGGAAACTGCAGAGGTCTTCAAAGAGATGTAATGAATTAACTGTGTCCATCCAAATCACTGAAACTTGCAGGTGTCAACATCAGCTTAAATAAATTCCACCCTGTTTCAGGGATTTTTGTAGAACTTAAAAGATATTAAGAAAGTGATGAAACTCATACTGCACCCAAATAATTTCTTAAAATTTTAAAGAGGTCTTCAGTGTGGTTAGTGAGGAGAGATCATATAATCCTCCATCCCATTTTTCAGGCTCTGTTTGCATTGTCTTCACCTTCTCAGCATGGGAAAGCATTTGAGGCATCAAACATATCTTTACCTCTAGTCACCACATTGATCACCTAATTTTCTCCAAATATTCACTTGAGTCTCCTTCAGTTCATTTCCCCAAATTGCATTTGTGTAATGCCTGAGTAATAAAAGTCAGCAGAATGACTAGATGGAATTTCACCATTTTGCATTATCATTGAAAAAGACATTACTATTCCCTTATCAAAAATATCCATCAGCCTAATTACATCCTTTTTCTTCACAAGGTTTTAAAATAGGATACCTAAGTATGATAGGCAATGCAGACTTATTATTTAATGACAATAGGAGAGATACATTTTGATTAATTTTCTTATGTGTTAAAAATTTATGACAAACATAAAACCCAGCTATAGCAGCTGGATCATTTGTAATGGTCATAATTTTATTTAAAACATATATAGATAAAACATTATGTACACTCTAAAGCATTATGCCATTTTGAACCTCTTGGGGAGACAGTCTTGTAGGATGGAAATAAAGCAAGCAGTAAGAATAATTTTTGCTGAAAAATACATGAATTCCGAAAATTGGCACCTAAAACATTGATATCATTTTAGCCTTTTTAAATGGAATTTTTTAACAATTTTAATCATGTCTCTATTATTATCTACTTTACTCCAGTTTAGTTTTGATACTGATTTTGTCATTGGCCTCGTAATAAGACCTTGTTCTCTCTGATTCTTTCCCTATAAGTTGTATTTGTCTCACAATTTAAAACTGAAGAAGAAAACAAAGCCAATAAGAAAAAGGAAAAGAAAAAAAAAGGCAAGGAACGATTTTAAGACAGTATAGATCATCTGAGAGCAAGACATCTAATTCAGTCCAGAGCAGGGGAAAGTTTTTACATTAAACTGGAATTGCAATTCTTACCCAATTTGTGGGCATCCTAACAAATTTTAAATCATGGTTTGATGGTTTCTGTTCCACTGGAAATTATGTGAATAAATTGTCCTCTGTTGCTAAAGTTTGCCCAGGATAGTAAAAGTTTGAAAAATACAGAAATTATTTTAAGTGTAAAAGATATTTATCCTGGAATTTTCCTATAAATAAGGTTGGTGGATTTGATTCCTTCCTTTAAAAATCCAGTTTAATAGCTCAGTGCTGGTTAAATCATTCATAATGCCTGCTCTTTTCCTAGAGAATTGCAGTTCCAAATATTTTTTTTCACTTCGTGTTTATTCAAAAGCAAAGTACAGCAGAAAATGCAGAGGGATTTGCAAATTTTCTTTACAAAATACTTGAATTTCCACTTTAAAATAACAAGTTGCCACTGTATTTGAAAAGGTAAATAAACACAAACAAAGAAACTGTCTTATAAGCAGCTTTCAGGATTTATAGTGGAGTTATTTCCCTATAAAAATGGATTCTTCTGTTTCAACAAGTTGGGCCATGGCCCTTCATGGTTAAAAAGATCTTCCTCTCCCAAAGCCTCTTGCAAAACTTGAGTTTATTTTCTGAACCTTGACTGATATAAAATAGTGGAACAAGCTGTATTTTCATGTAGCCATGAACATCATCAGCTTTGGATCAGGCCCATTTTTTAAAATATTTTTAAATATATTCTCTGAAATTTTTAAATATTTTCCCATGGGAAACATACGTCAGTTACCAATCCAAGGACTTGAAAGAAGCTCTTAGGGGGAAAGAAGCAGCAATTGTATTAAGGACAGGATCCAAATGGAAAGCAGTTTTAATGGGTTAAAAACTGACAATTTCTATATTTCTGTGATTGCACACGTGTGTTGGAAAATTAGGATTTGGGTTTTCTAATTCTGATTTGGAGAAAGTCAGTCTTATATCCTGTATTGGGCAATTTTGCAGTGCCATGGAAATACAGAGTGAGCCGCCTATTGAAAAAAATCTCTTGGTTTCTAAATCATGGACTTTTCTATCATTTTTTAATCAAGCAACTGCAAATTTGCTTCTAATTAATGAGAGAAATTATAGAATTTAAAATTAATCCTAAACCATCTCTCTCTCTTTTTTTTTTTTTTTTTTTTTTTTTTTTTTTTGTGAGAGACAGAAGTAGTAAGGTATGGATGATTTATGTTTCTTTGTTATAAAAGTAAATTATGACCAAAGCCTTCTCCCAGTTTTCTTTATTTTTTTTTAGAGTAATACAAAAACATAACCTTCATTCACTCTGTTTTTCTGCTAGATAATATTTTGCAGGTAAAAGACTTTTTTTTTGGGGATTACCCCAAAATGAATGTTTGGGATATTTTTTCCTTCTTTATATTTTTATTATTCTATCATAAGTTCCCTTAGGGAACCCTGAAACTCTAATAGTTAGATGTTTTATCTAAGACAGATGACAGGGTTACTTCTCTGTGACTCATGAAAGATTTTTGTGCTACAGCTGAAATTTATTTTGAGGATTTTTTTATATTTCAGCATAAATTATATGGAATTACCTGAAATAACTTTGACAAGTATGAGCTTGTATAACTAACAATAACAAGAAAAAATTACCAGGAAGTTACTTACATTTGCAATACTTTTCTGCAATATATATGAGTCAAGTACCTATATTGCTTGTTTCACTCCCATCAATATTAATTACAGCGATAAAAATGACTCCGTTATTGCTGTCCTGAAAAGATGTTAATGATGTGGTCATCACTGAAATAGCTAAATTGGCTAATGTGATGGCACAATAAATTCAGACTATAATTGGGCTGATTCTCTTTTCTCTGACATCTGTGTAAATTAGCAGCTCCCAAAGCATAAAACTCACACAAATGAGCAAAGATCCAGATCTTTGCTTTATAGCTGTGGAGACCAGTTTGTAACAGTTAGGTAATTTTAGTTAGTCACTCTGCACTTTTGTGCTGCATTAGCTGGCATTTATATTCCATAGACATAGCCACCTGCATCTCAGCCTCTTCAATACCTAAATTACTAATGTATTAACATTCTTGCATCAGTTACATTTTCCAGCAATTCACCAGAAAGTATTTCATGATGAATAAATATAATCATAGGAAAAATACCTTTATATATTTCATGTATTGAATAGCTGTAAAAATAAAATATTTTAATGAAATTCACATTTAAAAACCCAATTCTTTAAACCTTAGGAAGAAAGCCTCAAAGAATCTACTTGCCCCTCCTGTTTCTTTTATTTTAACTACATGACTGTTTTTCTACAAGGTCCCAGGTTTGTTTAGAGAACACACTGGAAATTCAGTTACTGATGAACAGCAAGACAATACCTTGGGTTTTTGATTTCATTCAATTTTCTCAAGCTTTATTCACTGTACAGTATTCAGACTTTGCTCTGAAGACAGAATGATTGATTTCTTCCCAGCATTTCCACATTGCTGCTTCTTTGTAGCATCCATGGGTTTCACAATGATTATTGAATTTTTGTGCATAACATTTCTGTCAGACAAAGAGACTACAGTACTTAGAGAAAGAGAAGGTGAGGCAATGGTTGACCTGGTTTTACCTCACTTATTTTAGTTGCATAACTTTGGTACCTAAGTCAACAATTTAGTAATTTCAGATTTGATCTATTGTTAATTAAAAGAAGAAAGATCTTTGAAGAGCAGCACTGAGTGTTTTAACTGAGTGCCTCTGTTTCAGAACTAAAGGAGCAGAATAGAACTATGATTCTAACTCTCATAGTGCCAGAAATTCACTGTAGATTGGGATAGATTGGAAGTCCCATTTATCAGTGAGTTATGCAAGGTTTAATTTCTCCTGAGAATAAGAAAAAAGGCCACTTATAAAGGGCATCTGTTTCCATAACTTTATTGTTTTCTTGAAGGGATGATTCTGATAATCAATCTTGCTTGTGAGATTTTTGATTTCTTCAAAGCAGAGGACCTGCAGATCCTATGCCAAGCATCCACAAAGAGTGAAACACATTTAACAACCAAGACTAGGAGTTTTGGTTTAAACAATGTGCCTAGGAATATAGAAGGCATTCTGCAGAAGTAGCTCTGGGCTTGGGTCCCCCGCAGATACATTTTGACTGCCTCTGTCAGTTGAAGTCTACTCTCTAACATGTTATACATATTCCAATTTCTGTTAAAAAAATAAAAAAAATCTAACAGCTCATTAAACTGAACGACCTTCACTTATCCCCAGAGTCTGGCCCATTTCTGGACCCTGGCACATAAGAAATTGAAATGGAGAATTCAGCAGCTAACATGCAGGAGCTGAAATACTTTGGCACTTCGCAGTTTTTCACTACTTGACGCCCCTTGTCAAAACATTAAGGGGGATGTAGAGCAGCAGCATGTCATTATGTAACATTTTTACACATCATATTTATAAAGAGTCAAACACATTTTATTCTTGATCTAGAACTCTGCTAATTAGATGCCACTGACAGTTTGACTGCAGACTTTGAGCACTGTCATGCTGTTCCTGGTTGGCATTTATAGTTGGCTACTCCATAGAAGCTTGGGCCACTCTGCTCAGGTTTTCAAGGCTAGACAGAAGCATTGAAACTTTTCACCACTTGTTCATCATCTCTCTCTTGTTAATTAATGTCTGCACAGTGCTCTGAGTATGTGCTGTCAGAATTCTGTCTTTTATTTCCCTGGTGAAAAAGCCTAGAAAACACAATCCTGGATGCCCTACAAACTATTCTAGATGGGAAAAAGAAAAGCCAGAGATTAAATCACCTGAGACTACAACCTTTTAAAAACTGCATTTATCATAATATTATCGTACCAATACATGTTATTGCTTTTGTGATTTTAGGTTGTAGAGATTTTTGTCATTTTTAGCCAGCTCAAGTTCAGCAAAAGTGCAACAGTACAGAGCTCAGCAGCCAGTGCAAAGTCAACCCCAAAGCACGGAAAGGCAATGATCAAGTTATTGAACTTTTGAGCTAAAGGTACACACCTGACAGATCTTACTTTCCATCCTAGAAGTTATAATTGTGCCTGGATCACATCCCAGAACATCCTACTGGTAGCTGGAGTTTGTAATATACTTCTCTCAGCTCTGACCATGCTGGTAAATGGCCCCTGTCCTGAGCTCTGGATGAGTCAGCCACACATTGCAGACACTTTGGGGGTTCACCAGGTGCATTGCAACTATTGTTAAAGATATTCATTGTACTCACATTCTCCAAAGTCTTAATCTTTGTAAATTACTAATTTTCCATACAGACTAAATGGCATATGTCTGCAGGAAAGGATTAAGTCCCCTGTAATGATATTAAATAGGAATTTATCTGCCTGTAACCCAGCTTCATCATATCTCCTTCCCAGAACTGCATGCCTCTAAATTAATTTTAAATGCATTTTCAATTGAAATTTTATGGATGCCAAAAATCAGGCATAGTAATGTAGAGAAAAAGGTGGTTTCCAATGAAAATACCACTGCAATGCAGATTAGGAGAGGCAACAAAGCTAGGAGGGATCATAATAGAGAAAGTCTCTATGAGAAATGACATTAATTCCTGGATTTCCTGTTTGTCATCTATTCACAATGATAACTGTATCTATTGCATTCCCTAAGTTATGTGGTCATCTGAAGGTGGCAAAAGCTCTTGCAACTGTTTAGTTCATCAATTACCTAAAACTCTTTGTGTCAGGGCTCAGTGAAAACAAAAGCAAAAGAATTTATCCTGTTCTGCTGATTTCAAAGTAACAAATACTGTTTCATGCTTCTTCCTACCAGCCAGGGTACTCACACAACTTCTGAGATGGTCTATCATTTATTAAATGCCTAAATACACACTTATTCGATAATCTTGGAGGCAAATATACAGAAATATGGTTAGAATTTGTTATTTAAAGAAACTCTTCCAATCCATAGAAACACATTTACAATAAAAGACAGATTTTTTTTTTTTGGTGGGTGGGGGGTTGATTTGTTTTTCAGCATTAAATACTCCAAGTCCCCAGACCATAGGATTATATTGAGAGCTCAGGTTTATCTAATATTTATAAAAAACCGGATGGTTTTTTAGAAGTGTAAAATCGTGGCTTTACATAAGGGCAGACTTTACCTTTATCAGCTCAGCAGCCTTAATCTTGATCTCCTCATTTGAAGAGCTGTGGAAAAGGGTGTATGTGGGGAAAACACAAGCATAATTAGACAGGAAAATGTTTGTCTCTTGATTTTATTCTCCACGGTCTTTGGAAACAAAAATTACTTTACATTTCCTCACAATAAAGAAAGATCTTGCTCAGCTGTGAAATTCTCCCCACAGAAATCTTCCATAGCAGTAGTAAATAATGCAGCACAGGGAAGTGACAATGACACATTAGAGCTTCATTTGAATGCACGCTGTGCTTTGTGCGTGATGCAGAATTCAATGGACAGCGATTTGAAGGGGGGGAGAGGCTTGTTTGTGTTCACATTACATAATCCACTTGTCTTTGTTGTTCCCATTCTAGGCATTTTGTCCAAAGATGTTCTGCTTCTCATAAAGTGCATTCAGCCTTATCTGGAGCTCAGAAGCCTAAGGCTTTGTTACAATAGTCATTTATAACTTAACTATAGAAAAAAAAAAAAAAAAAAAAAAGATAGCTGAACAGGAAAACACATCTTCAGTCATAAATAAATAGCTCATTTGTACCTGGGGAGGAGAAGAATAGCTTTCAAAGAGCTTTCACTTCAGAATCATGACTTCCAGGTAGAAGCAATTGGAAGAAGGCTCTCTAAAACAAGATTCATGCCATTTGTTGTTGAAAGCATATTGCTAAGATTTCCAAAATTGCTCTGGGATTTGAATACCTTTGTGGGTTTTTAGGTGTCCCAAGTGGAATTAATCTGAAAGGAGCCCTTATAATACTAAGCTTTTCCAGCTCCCTGAAAACCAGACATTCCTGTCAACCATCTAGAAATGGAAGAACATAAAATTTTTGCCTAAGAGAAAATGAGTGGCAGCTGCAGATGGAGAAGCATATTCATGTGGGATAATTTAAGCCTTTGAAAAACAATGCAGGTAAAGAAAAGAAATCTTGGTCAGTATAATCTGAACTATCCAAGTAACAATTTTTGACCTATTATCACTATTGATTTTGTGCTCAGAAGCTGATTTCAGATAAGAGCCTAACTATTGAAACACAGAAATTTTGCCATGTTTACAATGACACTGCTATGTCTGTGTTTGATACCAGATATATTGGTATGAAATTAAAACACTGATACAGCTTTTTCCAAACATGCCAATAAGCTTTAATCACATAAATAACATACATAGAATCATAGGAAGGGACCTTAAAGACTGCCTAGTCCCAAACACCTGCCATGGGCAGGGGCACCTTCCACCAGACCAGGTTACTCCAAGACTCATCCAACCTGGTCTTGAACACTTCCAAGGATGGGGAAAAAGACATCCCATGAGTGTAACACTTTCAAGTATGATGTTCAACAATACAACAACATCACAGTTGAAATGGGAATTTTTCATGTTTACAAAACCTCACACAATAGCTCCAGGCAGAGAGGAAAAGTATTCAAAAGGGTTTTACTTTCACAAACCAGGAGAAAACCCTCAATTGTTTTCTCCCCAGCATGTGCAGGTTTTGCAAAGACATATTTCCATTTCATTTCAGCAGAACTTTTTGGGGTTTAGGGGGAGAAAAAGAAGAGAAGTATCATAATTCATGCAGTAGAATTGAATTAGAACCACATGTAAACAAAGGGATTTTTACTAAATTTTAGTTGAGACTGGGTTTGTACTAAATGACCTGCTTTCCTGATCTCTCAGATCATCATTCATGTTACGTTTTAATATTTCCAAACCTCTTGAATAAACACATATTTTCCCTCACTTTTCTGTTATTAATCTTAAAGAATATTCCCAATTGCGCCAGCATACAAGTTTTCTAAGCAGGAGAAGAGAAAGTGCCTGAAACTCTCCAAAGCTCAAGCTGAAATGCAGCATTTCTCTACTCTTGAATTCTTTTCAGTAGGTGTTGAAATCTTTTACAGTAAAGTGCATTTTGCATGTTCAAAACTTCAAAGGAAGGTGTTAATATAATTGATACATGATAAGTTTGACAGTTGGTGTCATTTTATGAGTTGCACTCAGCAGCCTTCTGAAAGAAAAATTAATCTGTTTTCCTAAGGAAAGAAAGCCTAAGGCTTTAATGATGAAATAACTTCTTAATGACCTGCTCTAATCCATAAAGTCCTAGTTCATGTCCCAATATTCAGCATTTTAAAGTGGATTAATGTAACTATTCTGACACTCAAAATTCTGATATTATTTTTAAATGGATCTTTTGTAGCAATAGGATTATATTTAGTGGTTATATACTCTCCCTTATATTTGTATTAAATTACAAATAGGGAAATATCTTACAGTTACTTACTTGACACTTTCAATTTCATTGCCTCTCAGTGGGTATCAATAGGATGGGGATCTGTCCCAAATTACCATTTTTTTATCAAATCAAATAACAGAGAAAGGCCTGGGAATAGCCAAGAACAGACCTTGGAGCAATTTTTGGAGAGTCTGGGGAAAAGAAATACTCTGAGTATCAATTAGATTATTCATTTCCTACTGAAATTTTGGTCACTAACATGTGATTTAGTTGATCTGAAAATGGTAGGATTCAAGTTCCTAAAGTATGCATCCGGATTTTTTGTTTGTTTGTTTCTTTGTTTGCTTGTTTGTTTTTGGTGGGCTCTGTGTGAGACCTATGAGGAGAAGCCAAGCCAACAAACCCTAATGATATTAGATATGTAAATGCAAAGAGAGCTATCCTTTAGAGTAATATATGCCAAAGTAGGATCAAATATAGGACAAATATGACCCCTTAATCCTTGGGAATATTTCTGAAATGTGTCATGTGAAACCAATTCAGAGAGTTCCTTTTGCCATCTCTCCATATTCGTTGCTGAAACATGAACAGTGCTGTCCAATTTGCCTCCCTCTTCCTTTCAGCCTTCATTTTTATAGACCATCCTTCTGAAAACAGCAGAAAGTTTCATAAATTCTAAATACAGAGGAAGCCTCACACATGATAGAGTTATGGAGAAATCAGGAGTGGACAGAGAGTTGTCCATTCCAGACCTTCTCCATAAACATTGCATTGTATAAACTTTCTACAGTTACAAAAAAAAAAAAAAAAAAAAAAAAAAAAAAAAATCTGAAATCAAATGCTTGTATAAACAGATTTCTAGTTAAATGCTGCATACAAATTTTAATCTTACACTCAACTATTTGTGTCCCACAGCCATCCCTGGCACTGAGTGTGGTATCTGTATTACCAAGTTTTTCTTTCAACAGTTCTGAGTCATGAAGAGAGGAGGATGTTCTCCTTGTGCACAAATGAATCTTAGGAGGGATGGAGACTGCCAGGCCCAGTATATCCCATGGAATCTGGCAGCATTTCTGCACTATTTACCACTTCATCCACTTTACAACTCTGCTTATCTTTCTATGTGCTTGACAACAAATGACTCAAGAAGAGTGAAACCTACATTCTGTAAAGAGCAGCTCTCCATCCAATCTGCCCTGCAGCTCATGAGCCTTAGGTTAGGTACTTCTACCTCACTTGGCCAGACAATTCTGCTCCTGTGGAAGTACTCAGACCATGTCAGACCTCCCTGAGTAACTCAAAATACAAATTTGTCAACTTACAGTTTAAGAGAAATAAAATACCAACTTTACACGTTCTCAGTTTTGCAGTAGACAGCAAGAGGAGAGAGAAGAAAGGCAGATTTGGATGCCAGAGTCTTAATTTAGGTCAGGCACCAGGTTGGAGGCCAGCCTAGGAAAAGCAAGAGGGCCTATGTGCAAGAAGAGATAGTTGGAAGAAAGCAGGAACAGGATTCTAGGCAAGCAGGGAGAGCTGAGTGATCAGAGCTGGAAATTGCTGATAGTGGAAAATGGTTGCTGCATCCAGCATGCTGAAAGAATGGCTTTGTTGAGCTGCAACAGCATCTGATGGCTTAATAACATGAGTTAATTATTATTATGGCTTTAAAAGTGGATTATTTGAGCCTTACCTCTTTGATGTCAACATTACCAGTCATTTACTAAGTTTTCTCTTAAAATGTTCATATTGGGTATTTCAGATCCTTGAACACTGCTGCCTCCTCTCATTTATAATGATGCTTGCATTCACATGACGGATCTTTCCAAATTCCATGAAGAACAATGTACTAATGAGAGTGTTTGTGGGCATATGGGTTTGAGGGAGGTCAATAAATAAGATCTTCACCATGGCCAGCATGTCAGTGCTGGACTCCCCTCACAGGATGTCTCTAGTAGCTCACAGACACCATCCCTAATCGTGCTCTAATCCTGTTTCTCAAGATCCATGACACTGAACATGTTGCCCTGAGACATTGTGGGTGCCCCATTCCTGAAAATGTTCTAATCCAGCTTGGAGAGAGCTCTGAACAACCTGGTCTAATGGAAGGTTTCCCTGCCAAGGAGCGGGCTTGCAACAAGATGATCTTGAAGATTTCTTCCAGCCCAAATCATCCTGTGATTCTATGGCTTCCTACATGCTTGTCAATGCATCAGTCAGCTTTCATAGAGGTAACTTTCCAGTAACCATTCTCATGGCACTTTCAGTAACAGCTTTCCTGAGAGAACATTTTATGTTGATCCCCATGAAGCAGTTTCACATATGGCACCATCAGTGGCTAAGTCCTTTTGGAGGAATATTCTCTTATTTCTCTAAACTGTGGGATCTACCCTGATTACACAGCCTCAAAACCCTCCCTTGTTTATTGGGGTTTAAAGCTGCCTTTTCCAGACTTCCTGTTTTTCAGCCAGACCTGAAGAGAAAGGAAAACCAGAGCACTGCTGGGACAACTTGCTCTGTCATTGTGAAAATATGACAGATCCTCAAATTACAATGGGGATAGCTGAAGCACTGTGGAGGAAGGTCCATGTTACAACACTAGTAAATTAAATGTACTTTTGTAGCTTTTGTGTCTTACACAACCCAGCAGGAATGACATGAGGAGAGATGGCAGGCAAGCACATGCCTCAGCTAAGGAGAGGGGAAAGAAGGTGAGGAAGCAGGAGGTGGTGATAGAGCATGAATAGCTTCACAAGGCATCCCCAGACAATCAAGCTGACAGAAGGAGTGGGAGTTTGCAGGCAAACTTTCTGCAGTCTCATTAGATTGGGAGCAGACTGATGAGAGCTCTAAATAACAGGTGCTTTATTTAACAAGGGAGAGAGAACATGAAAATGAAAGGAAAAAAATTATTAGGGCTGCAGTTTCACCAGGAGAGTCAGAGGCTGAGGCTATGAGAGAGAGGAATGGTGCTCTGCCTCTTTCTGTGCCTTTGGATGTCTGCAGGCTAGTGGGCAGGAGCTCAAAAGGTCTCCTGTGAACACCAGGCAGGCTGCAGAGTTTCCCCATCCTTGCAAGGAATTAAGTTTCCCAGAGCTGTAGAGTCTTTGTAACTCTTCTGAGGAAGTCCTGATATTTCTTCTTCATCTTCCAAAAACATCCACAAAACTCATTCACCAAAATAACTAGCTATACCACTCCCAGGAAGAGAATAAAATCTACCACCAAACTCAATTTAACGATTGGTTTTTGAAAGGTAGGACCTGCCTATGAGGATTTTAGCTCAATGTAATGAACCAATAAAAACCTTATCCAGCTTACAAAGGGGTTTTTGATAGACACAGCACAGGTATCCAGCAATTACACAAGTTGTCCATCTATCACCAGTTTATTTTCTCATGGCATCGTAATAAATGAGTAGCAGTCTTTTTGGGGTTTTTTTTTTTGTTTTGTTTTTTTGTTTTTTTGGTTTTGGTTTTTTTGTTGTTTTGGTTTTTTTTTTGGGTTTTTTTGGTTTTTTTTTTTTTTTTTTTTGGTGGGGGAGGGTTGTTTTGTTGTGGTTTTTTGTTTGGTTTTTACTCCATATTTCCTTTCAATACAACAGCAGTAAAGGAATGTTAATGTTCTTTTGTCTTCACTGGCCAGAATGAGATGGATACATCAGCATCTTAAATTTGCCAGTGGCATTTTTTTAAATTTCAAACTAAATCTGAAAGAATTTGAAAATTTCTCCACTTGTTTTTTAACACTGCATGGTGATTGCCTTGCCAAGAAGTGAGAATACACTTTTGCAGGAGACACTTGTTCAGTAACAACTTGCAAACTTCCAATTAATTATATCTGGCCTTGCTAATTGGTCATAGTACCTGGTTCTCCTGAAATTCTTGAAGGCCAGGGAAAGGAACTGGAGGCTGCTTCCCATCTCAGAGGCAGGATATGATTACAAAGTTGACAAGCATTAGTCTTGTCCATATCAGTGTTCAGGTCCCACATATACCAGAACTCTGAAAAAACTGAGTCTTGCTACTTCATTCAGCAGGAAGTTACCACTTTGTGCCTGAATTTTGGTTTTATTTTGTGGAGGGAAAAAGAAATTAGAGATAATTTTTCACTCAGTGGGTTTTTCTGTTACATACATATACTCCTATTGACCCATTTCAAAGTTTACCACAGGGACACACTTTAAAATCCTGAAATTATTTAACTTTTTTTTTCCTTGTTACACTTTTACACTCTTGCCTGAGGGTAGCAAAATTTCACTTGCCTTTTGCAGCCTTGGTTTTATCTATGCACCATAAAATACACGGGAATGTGATGATTCATCTTCTCTGACTTTGGATCCTACTGCTTTGTTTCTTTGGCTACCTGTGGCTCTCTTAGTAATCACTTCAGAGACCAGAGGGCTTTAAGGTACAATTCATTTGACCTATTTTAGACATTGGTTTTAGCAGGAAATAAATTGCACTCCAGAAGTTCTCATTTCTCTCCCCATTGAGCCTCAGGTGACCAGCACAACCCCAGCTGTGTTAAATCGGTCCCACCCATGAATTTCACTCAGGGCCTCCATCCACTGAAATCCATGGTGAAACTCCCTTAGGCTTTGGATACAGTTCTGCCCTATTTCATCTTGGAGAAGAAATAGATATGCTTGCAGTTGTTTTAGACACATGGTGGGCTTTTACTATCCCAAGACTTAGGACAGCACCTTGAAGACTCATTAAATATCTGTACTGAGTTGCTCCTGTTCACTGATCTGTTTGAAATGAAAATTAAGTTAGTGCGATGGGATTGGAGATGGAACATTCTTCTACAGGTTTGAAATTGTAGAGGTAATTGTTTTATTAAAATATTTGCTCTTTTGCTCCCTACAAGGTTTTTGATGGCCTGGAAGTCAGTGTAGGGCATCATGCTAGCCGTTAGCGCTTTGATTTCCACAATGCCTTTCTTTATTTAATAGGCCTGAAATATTGATTAACATTTACAGATTCAATTCCAAGCACTTGCCAGGGGTTACAGAGAGCCAGAGAGAGCTGGTTGTGCCAGTCAAATTCTGAGGTTTAATGAAATCCCCTACTGTGCCTGTCAACTTATCCAGTGTACAGGTCATTTCCCACAAGGTCTGCCGTGTTGAAAGAAGCAGTTTTCACATGAAACATTTCGTAGGGAAAGGGAAAATATGTCTCCAGTATTGTATGCTTTATCCCTTTGTCTAATATTGAATGGCCTCATTGCTTCACACAATTTTTGCCCCCAAAGCTTTCTAAGTCAATAGAAGAAGAATGTTTCAGGTGGGCAAAAGTCAAGACTCACAGTGTAAATGCTTTATTACTGTTGTCAAGGAATTTCACGGTAACTAAGGCTAGAGATAGACAAGCCCCAAAAGGACTGGAATCTCAATCCATTTTAGTTAAGTATTGAATGATTCTTTTATTCTTCCAAATATTACAAAGCTCCCTTTGAAAGATACTTACATCTTTCTTCCAATAACATCCTCTTTCTTAATTTGTTCCAAGACCACAGCTCTCCTTCATATTCAAACTCTCTTACCTATTTCAATCCAAGTCCAAATAGAATATATTCTATTCCATCCAAGTCTACATCTGATTTTCTTTTTTTTAGGATCAGGGTGCTTTTGTCTTCTTATCTCCTATAGAGAAAAGAAAGAATATGCAGAGAAATGTTTCATTTTTCCAGTTTTGCTCCTGCTATTAGATGTTAAATATCTGATTTTAAAAAGGTTCTTTTAAAGAAAGATGTCCTGTTCTTTGAGTGACTAGGATCTAATTTTAGATTGACTATAACAATAGTCCCTAAGCCAAAAAAAAACAATGTAAAGTTGTTGGCCCTCATCTTTCATGTGATATTGTCTCAAGTTTAAAATTTCTGAATGAGAAGTTCAGTTGTTTGCCCTCAGGTCCTAACAAGGAAGAGGACACAGGTACCTGAACTGGTCAATGCTTCCAGTGCCATGACCTGACCTGACCTCAAAATGATGGCCTTGATTTACAATTTTAGAGTAAAGTATGTTTTAATTCATTTATATGTTATTTACAAGAGGCTTTGCACAAAGATGAGTGGCAAACATGCAGTCCTGAGAAACATTTTGCTAGCAAAGACTGGTTTCACACCTCCAGGAATTACCTTCAGTGAAACTTCACTTACAAGTTTCTCTTGGTTTGCAATATACACCCAATTCTAAATTAGTTATTAAAGTTGCTAAAAAATTAACTATGGTCTGTATAAACCTATTCAATTCAATTTCAATCAAGTAGTCAATTTCTGCATTCTCCACTGAAAACAATATGTCTCTAACACGAACTTTGCTGGAAATGGGAATGAAAGTGACTTTTTTCTGGTAGCCAGCATGCTGGAGGTTAAAATACAGAATTCTAATGATCCATGAGTGATTCCTAGAGTGGGATCCCATTTAAGATGAAATAACATATATTTAAGTATCCCTGTGTGAACTGAGTATTTAATCTCCTGATAGGTACAGCAGACAATCATTGTATCCAGAAAACTGTTCATGAAGAGTAGAATTCAACTGTTTAAGCTTTCTGAAATTTAAATATCTGGGGCATTATGCCTAAGGCACTCCTACTGGACTGGGAAATATCAAATAGAATTTATGGGAGGTGACATCACTGTGAAGCAGAGGCTAGAGGCCAAGCAAGATACTTTTTGGAATCTAAAATTATACAAGACTGTATTTAGGCAACTGGATGCTGTCCTAGATAACTGCTTCAGGGTGAGCTGGTAATCTGAACACCACAAATATCACTGTTTCCAGTCATGGAGGCATCCTAGAGGATTTGTAACCTGTACATAGCTTGGACAAACATGACATGGACCTTGTAGGAGACACAAATCCTATGCAGAGAAAAGCCAAGTGGGGTCCATAAGGGAACCTCAAATGGCAATTGACACATTCATTTGGGCAAATTAACTAAGTTTTAGAATCCACTGAATTTTCAATATGCATTCTTTGACTACACTAGGAGCTTAGACATGTAGACATCTACAGGAAAACTATTTAGGACTTCCATGTTTCATCATATCAATACATGAGACTGCTCAGAATCCTCCATCTGATGTTCCTGAGGATTAGGTTGGCAATAAGAAGTGGTTTTTTTTTTTTTCACACAGAATCAATTAGGTTGGAAAAGACCTCTGAGATCATGGAGTCCAACCTATGACTGATCATCACCTTGTCACCCAGGGACAGTGCCAAATCCAAATTTTCCTTAAACAACTCCAGGGATGGTGACTCCACCACCTTACTGGGCAGCCCATTCCAAGGCCTAATCATTCTTTCTGTGAAGAAATTCTTCCTAATGTGCAGCTTGAACCTTTCCTGGCACAGCTTATGATCCACAGGATATGGATCCACAAGCCTATATTGGCCTTCAAATCAAGTTCCCTAAAACTCAGGTGATCTCTTACTTTCTTCAGGGATGGTTAAGACTCTCCATTTAATTTCAACTTCCTTAATCTCTGTTCTTTGTAAATCCCAAAATTAGTTACCTTAGCACAGTAGAGGGTGTGGTCTCACCTCATCTTAATGGAAGACATTGACCCAGAGAATCAGGGACTCTGAAATCCTCCTCAGATTAATAAGATTTCTTGGTATGACCACTTACTTTGACCGGGGGGGGGGCTGATATTTCAATACTGATATCAGTATCAGTACTGATATTTTCTCTGTACAAAGTAGTTAAACATGAATTAGTATGAGATGTGTGACATGAATTTGAATTCCTCTTGGACAGTCCAATCAGTAGCATGATGGAAGTCTTGTTTTGTTTTTTTCTGTTGCTCATTGAAAATATCATTCATACAAGTAGAGGAAAACAACAAGAAGAGGTGATTTCAGCACACTCAGCTGCCTGGATGTACCTGCCCCTAACAGGATGGACAGGATGATTCAGATTAGGGAAGGAGAAAAGTAAATTTTAGTATCTAATGCCCTGTGCTTGCAAGTGAAAGACAAGACTTAAATACTGTCACAAGTCTGACTCAAGACTATTTTTAAAAGGAAAACGCTGTGTTTCTACATGAGACAAACCTTTATTTGACTTTTAACAAGGGAAAAAAAGTATCGCAGTTCAGATCAACTCAAACATTGGGTTCTTCTGAAAAGAGGTAAACAGAAAAAGCAATAACTATCAGACCCCAAATGAAAAGAAGGTAAACTCAGATGAAATTGAATTTCAGCAGAATATCTGTGCCTAATTCCCTTCTCATTTTAACAATCTGGGTCACAGCTATAGTCTGCAGGTATTACCCTGAATTGGTTTCTAGTGATGTCTTTCCAGTGTGTCTTTGGCACCGTTTCATACCCAACTGCATTCCTCAGAGTAGCTTTTCAGCTACTTTTCAGCTTTTCTAGCTCCAGTTAAAACCATTTATTCCTAAAACTGTTGTCACAATTTCTGCTTTCTTACATTTCTCTTTGTTAGGAAAGAAAGGTCTATTGACTCTAATTCAGCTTGACTAGGCTCCAGAGCTTAGAACTTTTTTTATTATTATTATTGTTTTCTTTAGGAAAATGCAATGTTTGGTCTTTCTGTTGCATTTCTTGTTTCTTAACCATTTTGTCACTGTAGTGCCAATATGAATGTACTCCCTCCAGTTAAATCATTGTCTTTTTAGAGCTACTTTGTAATATTAAAGACAAATCTGTAACACTTTCATCATGTTGACATAATAGCAACCCAAGATATCCGTGACTGCAGGAATGCTGGGGGCATGAATTCTAACATTTTGCTGTAGGCTAAATTGTAGAAAAAGGTTTTAGCAGCTGTGATTGACCCTATCTGGTGCAAACCAACTATGATGTATTGAAATTAGTGTCTTTTAATTAGACACACACAGGACTGGGGACAGCACTGAACATGGTCAGGTGAAATCTCTGCTGCAACACAGAAATAAAGTTATAATTTACATTTGCTGATCTCTAATTGTGACACCTTTTATGAAGGTCTCCAATTTCTCTTTTCCTCATGCTGTCACACTTTCAGTTCCCTATGTCTCTCTCCCCCTTTAGAAAATGATGCACTGACTTCTTGCTGAAGACGAAATCTTCTCTTTTTCTATGTTATTGCCATAATATGTTTAGCAGCCCCCTCATTCTCTGCATTTTCTGCATCTAATAACCACCTTTTTTTTTTTTTTTTTTTTTTTTTTTTAACTTACAGATTACTGTAAAGAAAACTTACAGGCGCTTTGAGGGATTGGTTTTGACTGAGGTTCTTTTAAGTTTTAGTGTAATCTAGCCAGAGATTTTGAAACATAAATCACACCATCTTCTGTGGTGGTGTTCTGTTCCTACATATAGTAAAGGAGCATTTAAAAGTCTCCTTCTTGGTGCCTCAAATGGCTCTTACACCTTTGAAACTTAAATGGAAGTGAAATTTTAAAACAAATACTGAACACCCACAGGTTCCTTTGGTTTTAGTGCTTATTGCAGGTGCTTTATCACTTCTAAAATTTGCACACTTTTACTCAATTTGGAAAAGACAGCACATTTGCAAAAGTGCACTCTCCACCCTGCAGAGTTTTGTGCTTCAATAAATGTGTTACTGAGGGGAAAAAACAAGATGCAGACCTCGAGTTTGTTACTTAATTTCTGCCTTTTATTGCAGGAGCCCTTCCTGTAATGCATCATGATAAATTAAATCATTGACCAATTCCTAAAGCAAAAGCAGGGAATCTCTGTCTTCAGGAGCAGGCAGAGCTTAAGATTTCTTTTTAGATGAGTAATGGTCACTTTACAGTGTGAGTGAGACATAATCAAGGTTCTTGACAAGCCCACCACCCTCTGAGCAGGGTAAAGGTACCCATGTTTAGCTTAAAAACCCCTCTTATGGCTTTTCCATTGGCTCCCATCAAATTCCATTAAATAGTGAATCCTGGCAGGGATTTTAAAAACCAGAATAAGCAGCTGTGGGTTCAAATTTATAAAAACATCAAGGCATTGACATTGAATTAATAGCTGATTCTTTAGAAACTCAAGAATCATTTAAATGTATTGTCATTTAGTTATCTAGTTTCCCACACAGCCAGGAAGCTAACCTAAAATTCAGACATTTCCATGAGTTAATTTCACAGAACAACTCTCTTTTTGTGTTTTCTTTTTTTTTATTCTTTTTTTTTTTTTTTTCCCTTTCCCTGACAGTCCACATCTTTAAGCACATAGATTTTTGGACATACATCCTTTCAAAGCCAAGCAAAAATCTGAAGGCAATTTGCAGGGTGAAAATGAAGCAAAGAAAATCCCTAAGGGGTTCTTTCCTAGTGGTAAATCTGGGCCTATTTTATAGCTGAGGTAAGAAAATCCTTCCTTGAAAAGACATTTTCTAATTGAACATGAGATAAACAGATCTTTGGGCTAGTTCTTTATTTTTCTCCTCTTATCTTAACAGGAGGTTATTCACATTATCAAAATTCTATTAAAGAGTTTTTATTGAAGAAAAATGTTGGACTTATTGATATTAATAATGTAACCTCCTTGAGCACCTGTTCACAGCCAAAGGAAGGTCAGAAGCTCAGGATCACTGAAAGATTGCCTAAAGATTAAAAATAACTTAAACATAATTTGTGAGGGACATTTTAGCTCATTTTTAGCATGTTGAGACTCCAAAAACTCATATTTTCCAAGAGGAAACTGTATTCCAAAGGGCCAGGAAACTTAGATTTCTTGAAATTAAAACTGAGTACCAGAAGCTTATGTAAAAAAACAAACAAAACAAAACAACAAACAAACAAACAAAAAACCCCAAACAGAATAATATTATGGCACTGAGGATGAAATCTTGAGATATGACAGTACTGTGATCTGGTCCTTCATGATTACAGCTGCAGAGGAATGGTCTCAACTCCTTTATCTCAAAACAAGGACTGAAGATCCCTGAGAGAAGATAGTGTCACCAAAAAAAAAAAAAAAAAACAACAACCTGAAAGAAGCTTACAAATATGATTCTTTCACTTCCATTGAAATTTCTGCACACCTTGAAAGGTGACATTTGTGCTGCTGCTTTAAAACTATATCTTAAGAAAAAAGAAAAAACTACAGTGAAGGAGATTTTGAAAAAAGGTGTAATTTTAACAAAAATAAGTGATTTTTTTCAGAACTAAATAAAAAGTTGTAAAGTAGCCAAATTGCTTCCTCAATACTAGGCAATATATGAATGAAAATTTAAATTTTTAGACCTTCATATATGTTGCATATTCGTTTTACTCAGATATTCCAGTGATCTGAAGCCCATGAGTGTGAAAGGAAACCAAAATTTCTTTACAGAGTGATATTTTGGAGTAAAGAATTTACATTCTTTGAGGACAGTTTATTTTTACTTGTTGCTAAAAAATGTTGCTTTTCCTAAGAATTTAGGAAAAATTATAAAACTTATGAGAAAAGTGAACTATTTTTTTAAATCCAGAGTTTTTCTAATTTTAAACTAGAGAGTTGAGGAAACATAAAGGAGAAAGAACAAAGGATAGGGAGTGGGGGAGGAATTAGAAAACAGTGCTTAAAATGTCATAATTTCTATACTGAATCCATTTAATTCTATCTTTATCCTCTCCTTTTCAGACTTTTTCTCCTTCTACTCATAGCTGGAAAGTAGTGTGGCCTACATTATAGATATTGTATTAATACACACAAGACCTTATTTTGACAAAACACTGATAAAAGTTGTTTGCTGAAGAAATACATTAATATTAATAAGTGAATAATGAGTTCGCTTAAGACTTTCATTATCTGTACATTCATAAGTTTGAAAGATGAATATGATAGCTGAGCAAAAAATATTGCTAATTATGGTCTCAGCTCGATCACCAGAACAGCACAGCTTTTCCTAGAGATGCACTAAACCCAGAAATCAAAATATAAGCCTTGGACTTAAGAGTGGAGCTGAAACCCCACCTCAATTCATTTCTTCTTTCTATCTTTACTTCTTCTTGTGCCATAAATTTCTAAATATTTGTTGAAAGAGCTCTTGGGAGCTCTCATGTTTGTTACAAAAGACTGTCCATATTTATTCCAGTAAGGGAAAACATTGCCCTCACTGTAAACAAGAAGCAGCTGGACTGTGCTGATGAGCTCCAGTGAGAGCAGAGTTTATGCACATTTTTTTGTAGGTAGGCATTTGTGTATTGTCTGCCTCTCCAGCAGAGCCTTGTTTTGTCTTGGAGTTGATACTCCACACCAAGATACATGTAAATAGACTTCCCATGAGCTCTTGAAAAAAAGGTGATTGCAGAACATATCAAAACAGTCACAAAATTACTAAGCTGCCCTAAAATTGGTCTGAGAACTGGTTGAGGAGCAAAGAACAGCTGGAGTGAGCAAGAGGTGGCCACCAAGGGCTGAGAGAACTCCCTCACTGGAGCCAGGAATTGTTTGTTTCCAGGAGACACAGGAGAGGAAAGTCCACCCTAGGAATATTTTCCTATCATCTTGTTCTTGCTCTGAAAATTGAATCACACAATATTTTATACAGGAAGAAAGAAACAAAACCAAAACAAAACCTTCCACAGATGGGTTTTAGTGTACATTTGAGGACAAAATTAATAAGATCAACTCAGCCTTCAGTGCCAAGTCAGGAAGAAAATTCTCTTCAAGGTTTTGATTGAGTCTATTAGGGCCTCTTCATTATAAAAGTTCCAGTGCTGCTCACAGTGGGAAACGTGATTCCAAAGTAACTCATCTGTCAGATTTGTTCTGGTTTAGCAACAGGAAGATTGAATCTTAAAATTAATGTAGGAAGTAGAACAGTGGGAATGGCTGAAAGATGCTTTTCCTATTACAAGTTTATGCTTGTGAAATGTAAGTCTTGATGTATTTTTGCTTTATTTGAACATATATAATTGCTGGATCAGCTGGAAACTTGAGTTAGCCCAGCTCAGGTCTGACTTGTTCTCTTAAAATCTCTATCCATCATCTGTAAAAAGGAGGTTTGTACAACTCTTGCCCTAACTTTTGTGCCTTAGTTAAGTGCCAAGAGATCTGTGTCCATCTAATATTCTAACTAGTATTCTGAAATGATGAAGGTGTATACATAAATACATATATATATATATATATATATATATATATATATATATACATATACCCAAATAAGTAATTATAATTTCATCGATGTGATTAGGCAGATTTTTCCCAGTGGGCCCTGTGACTATTCCAGAGGGCAAGTTCAGTCACCAAATAGGATTCTGACCATAAGGAAGTTTATTGTGTAGCTTCCAGCCTGGGTGAAATGTTTTGATTTAAGCACTGTGAATACCTTCCAGTGTGATCACCTGTTAAGTAGAACACACAGATTTAGTGTATTTTGTTTTAAAGGATATTTTTTACCTTTTCTTTACTGAGCTGAAGATAATCTGAAGGTATTTCAAGATGAAGGCATTTATATTCCAAGGAACAAAACAAAGAGATACTGTAATGGCATATGTGAGCTACATTTACCCTGAGGCATTTACCATAAAGTTCAGGGTGTTTTTTTATTGCATCATTCTGACAGCTGTGAATAGGAAAGTGAACATATTGGTATTGTCACTGGGAACTACCATTTATGTCTTCAGATACAGGAGGGAGAAAGGTACCAGCATCTGTGAGCACACACAGAGGACCTGGATCCAGAGAGCTCCCTTAGATCAATTTCATTTGGAATTCAAGAGGGACAAAACAGTCAAAACAACTGCTGATTCTTTTTTTAATAGGGAAAAGAGGGAGGGAATGAAGCTGGGAGAAGAAAAGTAAGGAGAAATGCATGGTGAAAGAGAGAGGGAGAAGAAAAGAAAATGAAAAAGAGAAAGAAAGAAAGAAAGAAGAAAGAAAGAAAGAAAGAAAGAAAGAAAGAAAGAAAGAAAGAAAGAAAGAAAGAAAGAAAGAAAGAAAGAAAGAAAATGAAAGAAAGAAAGCAAGAAAAAAGAAAGAAAGAAAGAAAGAAAGAAAGAAAGAAAGAAAGAAAGAAAGAAAGAAAGAGCAAGAAATCAAGAAAGAAAGAAAGAGAAAGAAAAAGCAAGAAATCAAGAAAGAGCAAGCTAAGGAGACAAAGGCTGACTATATTTGTCTGGAGAGGTACATATGGTATATTTGATGTGCAGAGAGAATTTAAAATTACCTTCTACAAATGTCCTAGTCCACAAAACAAGAAAAATCCATCACTTTAAATGTCTGGAAAAGTTCATTATGCTTTCTCTAGTCTCTGTGGAGCATCTTTAAGCAAAAGCATGGTAAATAATATACCAATTTTCTATCGCCACCTATGAGTGAAAATCTAGAACTGCAAATTATTCTTCTGGGAGCAAGAGAGGAAGATGTGACAGTTGTGATTCAAATATTTCCAGACATATATATTATATGTCTGAGGCAAATCCAACTACAATAATTTGTTTCTGGAGGAAGTAAGCAATTTGCAGCATATTTATGGTTTATTAATTTACTTAATATTATTCATATCATACATTTTGGGACTTATTCCCGTAGTTCTACTATCCTGTCCTAATTGAAGCCAAAACTTGGATGTTCTGTGATCCAAGATAAAGACACTTCTAATGTTGCATGCCACATAAAAACAAGGGTAGCCTCAACCTCCTGTATCTACATAGTATTTCTAGATTATGAGCTCTGAGTTATAGGTAATGATTTAATGGCAACTAGTGCAAGAGGAGAGAAACACAGATAAGAATTTACTTAAACCAGCAACAGGGTCAAAGTAGAATAGACCAGAAAATCTGAATGAATGTAAACCAGTGAGATATAGAGTGGTTGAACAATGGAGCTGAGAGCCAGGACAGGCAGGATGACAGGATTAGGGAGGAAATGGGTATGGGTGCTGAAAATATATGGTTCCTAAGGTCACAGGGTAGGAAGGAATGAATCCTGTCAGATGGCAGCAGCAGCACTTGAGGGAGAGTAAAGCAAAGTGAAGACAACACAGAATGTGTTGAGATGCTCCTTTAGGATCCAGGAGCCCAGGATATCATATTTAGCTGAACCACAATCTTCCTATATGACTGGAAAAAGAAGGACAAATAAAAGAACAACTCTGGGCCCAATTCATGGCAAGAGTCCTGGTGGGATTCATTAAGTGAATGAAACATTGCAGCACAGAGATCTTTGAGGAATCTCCCCAGGCTCCTGAGTAGTCATTGAGGAAAAGCCACGTGGAGGCTGTGAATCATCTGTATGCATTTAGCTGGATGAATTGTATTTAAAAGGGGCCTATTTTGCTCCATTGTCTTTGAAGGGAGTCAAGGGTGCCCAGCTCATGTGAAGACTTCTGGAGCAGTCATTCAGCTGCCTCCTCTTGTGAATGGAGAGAAATGGGCATTTCCAGAGTGTAATTCATTCCACCTTTCTGAGCACTTGTCTAAATTGCATTCTGGAATTGCCTTTTATTTCTTTATTTTAAGAAAATCTCAGCCTGTTATTCCTGAGTGACTAACAGGCTTTGATAAATCACACTTCCATGCCTAAAGTTAGGTGAGATGAATCCCACTCATGAACTATGAAATCTCTATGAATTCCTTCCTGCCAGACAGTTAGCTGACAAAGGTCGAGAGACCAGCTAGGCTGAAGTTTTACATTACAACTGCCCTGGCTTTTTTTTCTCCTACTTGCCTCAAGTAGATGGATAACATATTGATGCTGTGAGTGTGTCTCTTGGACACACCTCTCAATGTACCATAGAGAGGTCCCTAAAATCTCATCATTTTGGCAGCTCAGGAGACATCACTGTGTCTCCAGCCCACAGCATCCCTGTGCCTGTGTTCTCGGGGCAGGACTGTCTTATTTCACTATAAGGATTAACACATGGAAGTTGCTTGCAGGGATGTAGGAAGGTATGAAGGCAGAAGTCATAAATAAAATGACCGGTGTCAAATGTTGAGGAGTTCCATTGAAGGACAAAGGGAATTCGAAGCAGCAGAATTACAAAATCACCATAATAAAGTGCAATTTAGGCATATGGTGAATTCTGAAACAAAGCTTTCTATGTTTGAGATGGATCTGCCACAAAATATCTGTGTGATCCTCAGCAAGGTGAAGAAAACTCCTTGGAAAATCAGGCACTCTTTGCCCATAGAGCATAAACAAAAACAGAACTTCATTTAATGCAATTTTTATTTATCCTCTTTAACACCAAAGAGACACCTAAAGCTTCCAAAAGAGAAAAAGCTTTGGCTTTGAATGGAAAGACAGTATGTTTAGATTGGATATCCATGGGAAATTAGTAAGAAATCTTTACTATGAGGGTGGTGACATTCTGGATGGGTGCCCATACAAGCTGCGGCTGCCCCATCCCTGGAAGTTCTCAAGGCCAGATTGGATGGGGCTTGGAGCAACCTGGGACAGTGGGTGGCATCCCTGCCCATGGCAATTATCTTGGAACTAGATCATTTTTATAGTCCCTTCCAACCCAGACCCTTCTGTGATTCTTCAATTTTCTCATCTATGATTGCATCAAGGGACACTTCTGATCATTTTGCTTGAATGGAGGCAAAAAATAGGACTTATTTTGTAATCCCATACCAAAGGAATCACAGAGTGGCTCCATTTGGAAGGGACCTTGGGAGGACAAAGGATCCAATCCCCCTGCCCAAGCAGGGCCACCCAGAGCCAGTGGCCCAGGACCATGTCCAGCTGACTTTTGAGTATCTTCAGGGAAGGAGATGCTATGACCTGTCTATGACCTGTCTGGGCAACCTCTGTCAGTGCTTGGTCACCCTCTCAGTTAAAAAGTATTTTCTTAATGTCCAGAAGGAACATCCTTGTTCCTTGTTTTGGTTTTTTCACTCATTTGACCATTTTGTACCCATGGGATCATCCTCTGGTTCTGTCACTGGGCACCAAACAACAATTATAGTGCTGAAACAAGCACATATCTTAAGATGGTTGTTTTCTTTGCATAGGAAATATGTCAGTTATCTGGATAACTTGCTCTTTCTTACATTAGGAATTTCATATGAAATTAATATCTATCTCAGACCTAATGAATATTCCCAGTATATTACGGAAAATAATATTTTGGAAAGCCTGTGTGGAGTGTATGAAATATTTATAATTTTATATTTATTCTGGTAGCTTTGCTGGTAAATATTTTAATTAAAGAATTTCACAAAAGAGATGAGATAGAGAAAAGCAGAGTTTTTTCAGCTTTTTAAAAATCCTTTTTTTGATAATCCCTAACACTTATGATCAGCTGTGAGAGACATGTATCAGATTATAAAAACTGAAAGATGTGAGCAATAGAAGAAAGTCTAGTGCATTCTCCAGATGCTAAGTTTTAAATGCAATAGTAGCATATTTAGAACCTAATTTAAACATCAGAGTTTTAATTTTCATCATCTGCTGCTCTATTTGAATGTTTAGGAATTTGGGGTATAAGTTTGAAATTATTTTCAGAGACCTAGGACTTATGCACCATGAGAAGGAAACTTTTAAATTAAACCTATTGGACAATCAAGACTTTATCATTCCAGTAGCTATTTTTATTACTAAAAAGAGAAAAAAATCTGTTACTTAAACCATTTTTTGACATTGGACATACTTTTAAAAATGTTCAATTAAAACTTGTGCAAGTCTCAGAGTATTTCTACTTCACTGAAGATATAATGGAATATATTTAATTTGAGTGAAAGGATGTTAAAGATATAATAAAAGACTTTGACAGGTTTCTCAGAGAGCAAATGAAATTTAAATATGCAGATCTTACAGGCAGAAAAAAAACTGTTCTCTGAGATCTGATTAATACACTTCAGTTCAGCAAATATGGCTTTACTACTAATCCAGGTAAAATAAAAGGCAATGTATTAAATGATTAATCTACAGTCTGAGATGGTCGTCATCAGATTTGAGGATAAAACAGAATATGGAAAAATCCACACAAAACAGATGTAGTGTCAATGAAGCCTAAAGTGAGGAACTGAAAATTCACATGACCCTGCAACAAAAGGACAATTATTAGTCATTTGAACAGTTAAAATTGCTCTGACTACTCATATCACATTTTTCTTTTACTCTCTGTACAGAGTGTTAGATATGTGCTGTATGGAATATTTGCTGTGAATTATATTTAAATTTCTAAATTAGTAAGACACTCCACATGAAGGGACTGAATTTCAAGCTGAAAGCACAATTTAAAATTCTAATATTTCTTGGTTTGGCTTGCTACCAAAAACACTCCCAAAAGTATATAGGGAAAAACAGGATTGAAAAACAGGTGCAAGTCACTCCAAAAATGGTTTTAACCAATTAAATGCTGGGTACTCAGTGGGTATTAATTGGTGGGACTGACTCTCCAGGATGAGGGTTCACTTGCAGTCTTTGGAACAGACTAGAATTAAATATAAAATTATGATCAAGCTGAGAATCCAAGGTTCGAAGAATAAATCATAAAAACCATTAAATTCCCATTTTAAAATGACACAAGATTTTCAGAGGTGGTTACATGGCTACAGCAGCACAATACTCTTAGTTAAAATCTTTAAAAACTCCACAGCTCATATCTCCTGGGAAATTGCTTGTGTCCCTAATTTTCTCCTAGACACAAATGATACACAAATATCTAATTGCTTTCATTAATAGAACTTGATCTCTTAGAAACTTTCCATTCCTTTGAAATATTACTTCAAACTCTCAGCTGACATGAATTTAATGATATGATGCTACTGTTGCTCTTCAGGCTCAAAATTTGTTTTTCTTTTTATTTCAACACGCCTAGCTCCAGGAGTCCTGTTATGCAAGAATCAATTTTTATTTAGTAAAAGATTTGCTTCTGCTTCTTCCCATCCACAAAAAAAAAAAAAAAAAAAAAAAAAAAAAAAAAAGTATGAAAATGCAAAACAATACTTAAAGCAAGATGGCAAACAAATCGAATAGAAATAGAACAACTAGAAATTTTCTGCCGTTCTGAAAACCTGATTTTTTTTACACTGGACCTTGTTTTTCAAGAAGGGAAGAGACTAATCACTTATCAAAAGTTGAGGTTATTGATACTGAGCTCCCCAGTGTTCCAAGAGAAACCCACAGGTTGTTCTTATATGGAATACCAAGGGGATCAGCATTATTGTGTCAATAAGGAATACAGAGTGAATCAAACAGAATGTCTGCATGCTATAAATACCTTGAAATCAGCAGAAATGTCATTCCAAATAAAGGGAGACCCAGTTAAGCAGAAGCGAAATAAACAATTTTGCATGAATAGCCCAAAGGGAGCTATGGGTTACAAAACCATCTTTCTCTGCTGCTTTCTCCTGGCTTTTCAGCTGGCTGGTGTTTTCTCTCTCCTTTTCTCTCTCAGCTCTGACTCAGTCAGGCAACTCACTTATTAAGTAAACAGCCTTCAGAGCAGCTTGTCTGAGGAATACGGTTGCATTAAGTAAAAATACAGAGCAATATGATCTTGAGAAGCGATGATCGGAGACCGAAGAATACAAATGAACAAATGCACTTTCTGATTTAAATATGTTATTGTTATTAGCACCATTATTCATCTTCCAGTAGCTTCAAAACAAATGTCTCTCTGCACTAAACTTTCACAGGCATAAACATCTATTCTGCCCTAAATAACTTCCAGTGTAATTGAATGTTAGCAACATAAAACACTTATCAGGAAATGAGGCTGACTCATAGACTCAACTCACTGTGTGACAGGTGGGCTCCAACCTACTTTTTCAGCTGAAAAAAAAAGTTCTTTGTGTTGATCTTGGGGGTCTCTTAGAGGCTGGTTGCTTTTTAACACACTCCTGCAGCGATGGCTGCCAAAATACTCGTAATTCTCCATTCAGCATTCAGCTTAATGATGCTGTTTCCTAAGGGTCTTCAAGGTGTTTTTACACTAGAGAAGGGAAGGTCTACAAACCTCGGTGAGTTCTGCTGCAAAGACTGAACAAAATGTGAGGTGGGAACAGCAATGGGGCTGCAATGGCTTTAAAATGTCATGGGGTAGGGTTAAATTAGATATTAGCAAGAAATTATTTGTGGTGAGAGTGATGAAGCATTGTAACAGCTTGTCCAAAGCAGCTGTGGCTGCCCCATCCCTGAAAGTGTTCAAGGCCAGGTTGGATGGGGCTTGGAGAAACCTGGGATAGTGGGAGGTGTCCCTGTCCATGGCAGGAGGGTGGAACTGGTTGATCTCTGAGGTCTTTTTCAATCCAAACCATTCTTTGATTCTTTGATTCAATGTCAGTGGTCCCTTGCAACAACCAAAAGCTTTCCCAGGTCCAGCTCAGCCCTTGACTCACAGCCTAGTGCAGGAGTCTATTCTCTTTGACAATCAAAGTTAACACATTCTTCTTATTGTCCAAGGCCAATGAAGCACTTTGGAAACTGAAAGCATTTCAAAACATGCCTGGAGCATCACTTTAGAAACAAGCAGACGCACAGTATCCCTGTGAGGCAGAACAATGCTATTATACTAATTTCACAGATGGATAAACTTGAACGCAGTAAGGTAAGGCCTAGATCCTATTTGGTGCTGTGCTTTGATATTTTAGGGTATTAAGCAGCACAGAGAGACTTTTCTTCCCTAGCAGGAAAGCTGAAAGGCTTACAAGGAAACAAAATAGGAGTGCAACTGCAAATGCATTTACAGACACAACCTGCACATGGAAGAGGGTGGCTCACCAGCTGGAGAGCTCCTCTGCTGAGCTGCACAGGTAACAAGGAGAGCAATGAATATTTTCCCAACAAGCTGCTTACTTTTTTTTTTTTTTTTTTTTTTTTTTTTTTTTTTAACAGCAGTGAAATGAGTCCCATCTGCCTCGAAACACTTCCACAGTCTCCAAGCTGGCATGAGTTCAAGGCAGATGTTGCCTCTGCTCCACTCCTCTCACCCTCACCTCACCAGCAGGGCAGGGCTTGCCCAGAATAACCTTCCAGGTGTCCTCATGGCCATGCTCAGGTCTTTGCTCAGCCCATCCCTGAATGCTAATGCTGACCTTCCTGCATTTCCCCTGGAAGGGGCTGCACTTGGGCAGGGTGACAGACCTGTCAGCATCTGCTGGGCAAGAGCACTGCTGAGTTTAATCTCCCTATTTCACTTTGTGCTACATGAAATTTTTAATTGTCTAGTTGAGAGAGGGTGGCAGCTGACAATTGCTTTGTTCAGACTCACAGAGCTGATAATGCTCTGTTCATGAAACTGGGGTTGTTAATGATTCGTAAGCTGATACTTCCTCACACTTGATTGTGCACAGTAGACGTCATAATTTGAGCTTGTCATTTTCATTTTTCAGGGGGGAAACTATAACAAAACCTCTCCTTTTCATGGTAGACTTCTCTATAAGTGTGTAATTATATCCTGATGTTGTCTGTGATTTGTACCTTGTTCAGCCCATTGAAAGTCAATTTTAATACACTTCCATAACATTTTTATTTTGCTAGGAAAAAAAAAAAAAAAAAAAAAAAAAAGTTTTATTATTTTACTTGTGGCACTGTGGGGATACTGTTTTCTTATATATTAAAAGTATTATTTAAATACATAAGGATGTTCCAAAGTGCAGTTCCATCAGAGCAAAGCTGTAACTGTTCCAATCCTAATATTTACCTCAAGAAGAAGGGACTTGTCATTTCTGCAAATGACTGACTGTGGGAGCATCTCCATATCCATCCTAGGTCCCCACCACAGAGACAGTAGAAGTTTCCTATAAGGATCCTTCCACATCTTGCAAAACTTTAATAATCAGACCCTCAATGTCAATGTAAGGGCTGTTTGCAAATTCATACAGAAATAAACTCTTCCAAATCTTGCATCAGCTGACTGCTGTGGCTTTGGCTACATCAATAAAGGGGCTGAAGGATGAAGCATTCTGAGTATGTTAGCAGGCTTTGAACATTTATTTTAGAATACATTATTGTTCATAAAGATTTTGGGTGTTTTGGTAATGCAAGCCAAAATATTAAAAGCAGACTGTTGATTTTAGGTGTCTACCCTTTTTAGATGGCTGTGAAGTGCTATGCTCTGAAAAGCAGGATATGTTCTTTTCAAGCATCTTTGTTTTAGAGAACACAAATGATAATTATTTTAAAACAATCTCCTCTATTAATTGCATTATGGACAACTGCAACCCAAATCACCTTAGAGACATATTTCTAAACAATTTGTGAGAAGAATACCTAGCCCCAAATGACCACATTAATGTTTTTATTCCATGACTGTATAATGGAGACAAGGGAAAGCTCAGAGTCTGCCTTGTGTTTGCAGCTTGTAGTGTCAGGCGTCCAGACACAAAAGGTGATTTCAGGAGAAAAAGTAGAGAATATCAAAAGCTTTGCCATTAAATAAATAAATAAATAAATAAATAAATAAATATTATATTGATCATTCATATATAATAATATTTAAGTGTGAATAAAACTGTAGTTTGTGCAATCATCCAAGATGACCTGATACAATAAATACAGAAAATTTGCTGTCTATAAGAAGCCAGGTAAGCCTAGAGAAAAGGATGTTCACAGTCATTAAATTGCATATTTACCTGACTTCCCATGCCTGTCTGGAGTTTTATACATGGCAAAACAGAAAGGGGGAGATATTTTCTCAGTGGCCTTAAACATATGTAGCCTAGCTTGTTACCTGCCAAAATTGGGAGTTTCAATTCTCCTAGACTTAGACAATCTCCTACACCCATTTTCCATTTCCTAAGGCACTTTTCAGACCACAAATTTGGGATACAGGTGCCTAAAGAAACAAGAATCATGAAGTCAGCACTTAGTGTGGAGCCTGATTTTTTTAACATGGTTGTTAAGAAATGTCTTCTGGGAGAGAGTGAACTCAATTTTATGCCTTGATAATGAAATAATTTCTGTGTTATAACCAAGAACCTTCTCATGTGGAAGACTTTCCCACTTTCATATAAAACTGAGGTTAAAATGCTCTTGTATCTATGTGGTTTAGGTCCTTTATGTAGAAAACAATCATAGAGTAGATGTAAGTGTATGCATTTTCCTCCTGTTTTAGGAAACAAACAGGCAACTTCTTAGGTCTCGCTCCAAATTCCTTGCCAGAAGTCCTGCAAACACAGAGAATTTTCCTTCTGTCTTACATAATGATTCATAGCCATATATTTGCTGAGCCTCAGTGACATTCTCCATCTTCATGCCCTGAAAAACAAACATTGAAAGAAAAAAAAAAACAGTATGGTGAGATCATGAACAATCTCTGTGGTACATAATTTGAAAGTCGTGTGACCATCATTATCATTAGCAAATCTGTATTAAATGCATAACTCATGCTCCCTTCTCTGTCAATTTAATGCTTTTAGAAACCAGTCATGCAAATACTATTCAGATTATTTGATTTAGCAAATCTGATCTGCTCTCTTCTAGAGGTAAGCTGAAGAGTGATTTAAAAATCATAAGGACTGTAATCCTCATTTCTAACTGAATGCATTTCATTACACAGATGTAGTCAAATACTTTGGGATGTTTAATTCTTCCTTAACTTACTCCAGTTATTAAAAGCAGAGCAATTTTCCAAAGTTCTACAGCTAAACTGTTGTTTGCCGTGGCTGTTACACAACAAGGAAACACAGAGAATATTATCTCAATTTAGGAAAAACTGATTTATCTCACCTAGCTTTATCCATCTGAAATTTAGACATCTGCCCTGGTTATCTGGGGTCTCTCAACAACCAAAAGGAGAGAGACAAGTCATGAGAGCATGATTCATCCCTCCAATCTTAAACACCTATCTCATGCTGGAAGCTGATGCAATTTTTCCAAACTGTTAAAAATGTATGTTTTATTTCCAATCTGAATCTGTCTAGTTTCAGCTCCCAGCTACTGGATCCTGACATGCTAGATTAGTGAGTTATTTACTGTAAAAAATATCTTCTCTCTGTGCATGGAGAGTGCAAATAATCTACTCTTCAAAGAGGTGAATAGATGGAGATTCCTAGTTTCCCACTATATGACATTGTGGTTGCTCTTCAAATAAGTCTTGAGAGATAATATTTCTTATCACCCCAACTGACACAGCTGGAAAAAAATAGACAGGTTTCTGGGAGCATAAGCTCTTCTTTAGGTCTCACTGAGTTCAAAGCTTCTCTATGAAAAGCAAATTTATTTTCATTTTTGAAAAACCATTTAACTTGACAAATTAAAGCTTTGCAAGGGAAGAAGCACTTCTTACACATAATTGGCACTCTAAGGTTTTAATTCTACAAAAAGCACCACAATAGTGAGCCAATTTGTCTTCTATTACCAGGAGTCTCTTTGCAGTGTGTACTCAGCAAATTCTGTACATAAATGTGATGATTTAAGATCACACTCCTGAAGTTGGCGGGAATCAATGGGATTGTTTCCACTAAATGACTTTCATTTAGGCCTTTTGGTTCAATTCTCTACACTCACACAGGATGAAAACTTCTATGGGCATTGAGCAGCAGCCATTAGGAAGCTGTGGTGAGCTTGTAGGAATAAAGTTCACATAAATGGTGAGAGAAAGCACACTGTTAATTTGCATTTTACTTTAAAACTCAAAGTGTATTCTAGCAACCCATGACCCTATTATCAAAGGCTAGAAGAAGATAATGAGATTCTAAATAAGGCTCTGAATAAATGAAGGTTTTCTCTCAATTATGAATGGATACATGCTTACTATTATAGAGGTGTTCTCATGTCACTTTTCTGAGGTCTTTGTCAAAACTTTCCCTTTGTCAGATGAAGGTCGAGGGGACACTTTTATTTTCACAATTACAAGCTCACTGTGAAAAAAGGTCCCTAATAAAAAATCCAATCCCCAAGCAAAGATATTCCAGCAACTAGAGGAGACAACTTTAGAACATTTGACATTTTCAACCTCTTGGAAATATGGAACCCTAACTCCATCCTTAGTTTCCTAACAGATCTTAAATAAATTGATGAAATTAATAGAGTTATCCCAGGATACAATAGAGTAATGGGAAAAAAGAAAAAATGTTGCAGCTGAAAAAAAACCCAAAACAACAAACCCTTTTTTTTTTTTTTTTTTGTATTTAATTGCAGATAAAAAAAAATTATCTAATTTTCTGGAAAAAAAAATTCTCACTGGTTTTCCTTTTTTCTTTTATTCCTTAGATTTCACAGCTCGTTTTTAAAACAAAAAATACCTATTCCAAGAAACCACACAGGGAAATAACATTTCAGTGGTAGCAAACTTTCCTGATATGAGATTTAGGAGATATTCCAAAGGCCTTCCCCAAGGCCATTTATATCTGATATAGCCGTATATCTGAGATATAATAACAAGCAAAAGCAAAGCACTTTTGTTAATTAAATTACAGCAATTAATAATCTAAGATACAATGTTGATAGGAAAAATGTTGCAAGTGATTCAGGCTATCAGTTTAGTTATGCTGGACAATACACAATATCTGATGCTTCACAAAATGTCAATTATGTCATCAATAATACTTCTGTCCAAATATCCAGGTAACAGAAATAAACTGGATATAAAGCAGGAATATAATTCTGTCCCTATAGTACATAAAAGCATGGGACCTCTTTCCTTCTTTATGGTGGCATAAATATTATTATTGGCACTGCTTCATTATTTCTTGAATCTACATTGGGTTTTCCCTGGGGCACAGCAACTGAGACATGCTTAATTCTCTTTTTGTGTCCTGTAACTTGTCAACAAGCTGATGCAATTAGGACTTTTCCTTCCTGGTGGCCCATGTGCATACCCTGAGTGATTTGTTTTATTTAAAGATGGACCAGATTTAACATTTTTCCTGGAGACAAGTGCCACAAACTGCAAGTCAATTCAAATCAGAACCCAGTCACAATTAGTTCAGTATATTTAGGGGTCTTTTTTGAACCATCTCTCACATGAAATTCTTGTGTTGTTTCGCAAACAGTTGAAAATGGAAATTGGCTGGTGGATTAAAATAGAAATTCATAAGCTTCTTATGAAGTATCCCTGCTTTGAATAAGGGCTGTGCTGAAAAATCAAACTATTCCTATTATACACAGTAGACATCTTTCCACCTGAATGCTCTTATCTTTTTTGATCATATAAGACAAACAAGAAACATTCTCTGGATTTAAAAACAAGACTAACCCCTTGAAATCCACCCATTTGAGGACTGAAAGAACAAGTCATTCATTTTCTATCCATTTTTTATTTAAAACTGTAACATTTATATCTCTAGTGAAATATGCAGGTTTGTTTCATTGGCAGTTACAAAGCCTTTTTGTGCTGTTATCTTATTCTTTATATTCATGTATCTTTCTTTTAGAAAGCTAACAAATGACAGATTTTTAAACTGTCTCAAATCCTTTAGAACTCCTACACTTTCAAGAATTTCAGTCACTCTGAGCTGTAAAAATTGGAAACTGTGATAGATATTTTAAGTGTACTATTGCTACCTGAATTTCTGATTTTCAATAGAAGTCCTTATTCTCAGATGAAAATTGCTTTGGCTGAATATAGTTTATTGTAGTCAGAAATTTATCTCAGTAGTTTCACAAAATTTGGATGAGACTGCCTAACCAGATTTTGAAACATGAATTTTAAAACATGAAAACAAAATCAAACCTAAGCTACAGTTATTCATTAGTCACTGGAATTCCAAGATTTTTATATAGTTATTAAATATGCGGTTTACTTCTTACTTCTGTAGATAAAGATCAACAACTTGTGAACCCTTTCCTGTGATGTCTGAATCCTGTCTGCCATACATTCAGTAGGAATTTTCCTTCTCACACCACTGAGCTGCAAGGGAACAAAAAACACAGTGTTTCAGGTTGCAGCAGTCTGTGATCACCATTACTCACTCAAAGACATCCCCCCAGGTTATGTGATGTCTGAGGAAAATGTTTAGAAATCCCCAGAGTATCATATTTTTATAAAGGATATTCATGCAATTATTCATGTTCTGTCAGATGTATTGTCACTCATGGTATTTTTGCCACTTGTAGTAATTTCTGTCTGTGGCACCTGACGTGGCTGACTGAGCCAAGACCCTGATTTTCCCAGCAATGCCCCAAATTGAGAGGCAGTTGCCAATTCACCAAAATATGCTTGGCCAGCAGAGAATATGAACCCAGAGAGGTGAAGTGATTCCCCTTTGGAAATGGGATGTGTGGTAATAATTGTTAAGGGTGCCCTGATCCCCCTCCTGAGGACAGGGCCAATGTGTGCTCCACTCTCATCAGCTGCATTGCTTAAAGGGAATAGAAGAGAGAAGAAAACCCCTCATAAAATTTTTTTGGCTTAACTATAGAATTTTGAGGACACCAATAAGGGGCTCTTCTCCAGATGGAGGGAAAAAAGATATGAAGAAAAAGAGTAATGCCCAGTGCAAAACACTGAGCACTTCAAATGAAGCAAGAACACGAAAATCACTGGGGTTGTAAAAGGCCTCTAAGATCATGAAGTCCAAACATTAACCCAGCAGTGCCAGAAGTAAAGTTCAGGCAAAACTGACTCAGAAATACTTAATACATTCCAATAAATCTGACATTCCCAAACCCAATAAAACAGTGAACCAATCTCATCTCAACATAGGAAAAAACATAACTGAAAAGCAAATGCTCATTATTTTCCAGTGGGACACTGATACAATATTGTAATATTAATTTCTAACAAATTAGATTTTTTAAAGATCTACATGCGTAGAGAAAATCTTTTTTAAAATTATTTTTCTGAACTGAATTATTTACTGACTGTAGAACTTGTGTTTTTTCATTTGGAAAATATCTTCTTTAAATATTTAGAAAAAAATATCTATAAACAGCATGCAGTTTTAATTACAATTTATACGCTTGCATTTTAATTGCCTTTTAAACTAATTTAGCTTGTTCTTAAAGTTAATTAAACTCATTGGGGGGAAAATGTTCCTTAATTCAGTTGTGAAAATGGAGCAGATGTGGAGATGTATTTGTGATTGTGTCTATCAGTTATAAGAATCCTTTTAATCTTAAACTCTTTAATAGACCTTAAAACAAAGTGCTTCCCATATGATCAAGGTGCCCTGTGCATTTTCTGATTTCAACATTAAAATTATAGTGCACGGCACATTATTTTTTAATTAGTTTGTCCCTTCTAAAATTCATTGAAGCTGGATATGATGACATGCTCCACTGACTGTATTGTTTGAATTTTGGGTCTTGGGGACTATACACTGTAAGTTTCCAAATATTTAAGTAATTCAAATTTGAAAACAGGGCTTGATTTTAAGAGTTGTGACTTCTGACAGGCCAGGGATCATTTTGGCAGTGAGAAGAGGGAATGCACATTCTCAGGAGAGGAAAATAGTAGAAATACATATCAGTTGAATTAGAGGTCACTGTGGCACTGCAATTTACTCCTTGACATAGTTCTGAATTGGCCAAACTGATGTTTACAGAAGTTCTGCTCCTGGAGAAATCATCATGGGTTGGCTGCAATTCCTACAAAGTCCAGTCTGTTAGCTCATGCTGAATTTGATGTTAAACTAGTTTTAATTTACAGCCAGTTCAGGTGCCTTTACTCCAAGCAATATTACAGTTGTCCACCCTGAAAATTTAAATGTTTGTTTAGAAAATAATATAGGAAAAATAAATTAATAAATATAAAATATAAATTTGTGAAGGAAAGTTTCTTCCAGCCAAATAACCCTACCAGGTTCCAGGTTTGATTCCTGCCCAGCTATGGTAGTAGGATCTGCATAGTCATTACTAAAAAAAAAAAAAAAAAACCTCATAATCCATTCTCCCTGAAATGACCTGTTCTTATTCCTTTCCTGAAAGAATTTTATCTGTTAAATAAAATAAGCTATATCCTCACTCTGCAGACTGTCCATGAAAATGGTCCAGTCAAGATTTCTGATTGCAGTGATAGTACCTGATGCATATTAAACAACCAGGTCATTGCAGACAATTGATCTTGTGATAGACGCAGAACATTAAAACCATAAAATAAATCCAAGCCTTCAAAAGGCCCATTAAAATGATCAGAAGTGACTACCCAACAATGCTTGTTAGCCCAGATCTTGAATGGTGTTTAACCAACATAAGCTAACAAAGGAGGATTTATCATGAATGTTGAGGGAGAACAATAGCCAGCATTTCAGTTGCCTCAGAACAGAGTGCAAGACACCTAGAAATTCAGAAGGAAAAAAAAAAAAAAAAAGAAGAATTTAGATAAAGAAAACCAACCCTTTCATCCTCACTGTATCCTGCATCCACGGGTCAGTGGCTCCAAGGTCACTGACATTGCCTTACAAGTTTTATAAAGAAAGCCTGGGTTAGCCTATGGTTCTGTTATTGCTGCAGAAACAAGCTCGCTGCTGGTTTGTTAACTTGTTTTGATTCTGCTCTACTCTTGTTTCATTGACGTACACCAGGCTGACATCCAGAGACACTCTTGTTGGGCAGTCATGTGTGTCGGGCCGGGTACGCTCGCTGTCAGCTTGATAGAACCACTAAATGACTGTGCACTGATCCAGAAGCAGCCATTCCTCACTCTGTGCAACTTGTTGGAGCTTTTATGCATACTATATAGTGTGTGACAGCTACTTTTGTGCATGTGTAGCTGCTCGTTATTCACACATTTGAATTCCTTTGCAGTAGCGCCTGCATGTATTTCACTTACAGATAAACTTTGTTTTTCTCCTTTTATCATGAGTCTTTACTTTTCATGCTCTCTGGGTTTGAAAGGATTTTTTTTTTTTACAAACTTTTTCTTTACTGACCATCCGTGTTTGCCAGAGCTATTTCATTAACTGGTGCAGCATATAAACCTTGTGGAATTAATCCATTCTTTCACACCCAAGAGCAAATTGAAGTCACCTCAACACTTCCATAAAAGTGAGCTTATACTTTTTAGATTGCTGAGCACAGAGATGTGTGCATGCCCTGTTGGAGGAGCTGTACATTTCTTTTTACCTCGTTGTTGGCTCATTAGTCTTTCTTCTCCAGTGCTGCATCTCAAATCCATAGGGAGAACCTCTGTGGGATGTAGCTCTCTCTCAGGCAGCTAAACACAAGTGGGAGATTGATATGGGATCTGTGGGATCCACTTAATTTAAAAGGAAGCACGGACCACATATTCCCTTGCCTGAATATAAAACTGTCACCTGTCATGGATCACCCCAGGCATACTATGCACATGAATAACGAGCCACAGTTCCAAATCCTGACCTGTTTATAAAGATTTCTCTAGGTGTTTGCCTGCATTGTGAAGATTCCCCAAATGGATTAGCACATTTGGTTTCCTGGTGGCTCCTAGAACGTAAATCTAAGGCTGTGTGTGGGACTGTGAAGGTCAATAACCCTGTGTCAAAATATGAATTTCCATTGGGTTGTGTCTATTTAGCTACTGTGGTCTCCAAGAATTACTGATAAAACCTTCTCATATATCTTCACCAAAAACATGGGTGTTACTGAATTGTCAGATGTAAGATACATCACATTTAATTATTTAGAATCCTTCTACAGTAATTTAATCTATTAATCTAATCTCATTTGGGGGCTGTCCTGGGCAGGGCCAGGAGCTGGACTTCCTTGACCCTTGTGGCTCTCTTCCAAGTCATGATATTCTATGATTCTAATTTAAGAAATTTCTTGGGAAATTTTTGGTTTTTTTTATCTCTAGAGGGATTTTCTCAGGGCAATATAGATTTTATAGTAAACATAACTCAGAATTGTAGATTAAATACTCCTCTTTCACATTTTAACCAAGTTCTCAAGCCTTCTCTATCCTTTCCAAGATTGGTAGTTCCACTGCTCTATCTAAGATCAGCACAATAAAGTCATTTCCTCAGGTCTCTAAATAGTGTTAATGATCTGGAATATAGTAGTCCAAGGTGCCTTCATTTTGTCATCACTGCAGACTTCTTTTGAATCTTCTGAGATTCCATGCTGCTGGCATCCACATTTACCCTTGGAAGAAAAAACTGTCTTAACCTTGCTAATACACAAGTCCCAGAGCACGAGCTGTCATGACTATGCAAGCAGTGAAATAACCACAGGGTCTCTGTAGAGTTTTAGATTATTCTCTATTTGCACATAGGTTAACTGTGATATGAAAGAAGAGGGGAAAAAATTATGCTGTACTGATTCCTAAAAAGGAGCTGGTAAGAGTCAGCATGTAATGTCACTCTTCATTAAAAAGCAAGTAATATAATTTTCTTCTGTCATCCTTTAGTGACTTCAGTGACGTTCTCATTTTCCCTTATTTTCCACTTTTTGCTGGTCACACAATTTATGAGCCAAGTCAGCAGCTCATGAAGTGCAATAGTTAGACCATGGCAAAGGGGAAACTTAAGGGGAGGGTTTGATCTCATCTGACTTCAGACACTTTTATCAGCCTGAGCTATACATTTATTCTCATTTCTAATGAGTGAGGAGAAACTGCTGGTTTTCAGAAGTTTATTTCAATCCTAAAACATGTTTTGTAACAATCCATATAAACATGTTCCAAAAATACAGATTTGTAAGTGAATACTAAATGTAGTCTGGGCTTCTAGTTCAGTTGTAGGTATAAGGCATCTAAATTAGGGAAGATTAATTCACCTTAAATAACTTAGAAGCAAAACAGGAACAGCACAAATCAAGTCTTGTAAATCATTCAGAGAATAAACAGAAGGCTTTGCTACATATAATCTCTGTGTGAATGGAGATAACCTAATGCCATTTGAACAGAAAATACCTGAACTAGCATTTTCAACAAGCTCATATTGCATAATGTATCCCGAGTCACATAGGAAATGTCAATATGTTTTCTCTCTCCATTAACTTTAGAAGGCAATTAGAGGACTAGTTTACACTAGACAGATCACTTTTTGAAAGCTAGAAGTAAAAGAGATTAATTCTAGCCTATCTGTTTGCTCTGTGGATTTATTTTTTCCCCAAATCAGGCTTGTGCTGTCAGGCAGTGTGTGGTCTGGCTAGATCTATATCGCTGACTGACACTTTTAAGAGCATGTGGACAGCACAATGTTCAACAGGCCCAGGTTCCCCTGCAAGTGCAAGGGACTGGATCGTTAGAACAGCCCTAATTCTGCACGTTGTCTTTGTCCTGACAGCTCAGCTCAGAGCTGGGATCAAGGCCACTTCAGTATTGTCCAAGAGCCATCTGGAGACACCAGAACATGAAGCTGTGCTCAGCAATATAATTTCTCAGCTTTGCCTTTCCTTATATTGAGCTATGGATGCTGCATTTTCACTTTTGCAACCAAAATTTTTGATTGATTCCCTGGTAGGAGAAAAGCATTTTTAATTTGTGGGGGTTTCAATCAGCAAAAGGTAAATATCTGAGCACAAATTACATCTCCTACCTTGAATCTGCTCTGGATAATCCATCTGACACCATTTGATTTATGATAACACAGCACTTTGAACACTGTGTTGTACCTCACATCCCAGCGTCAGATTTGGGTCCTTCATGACAAGGGAGACATTGAGGGGCTGGAGCCTCTCCAGAGAAGGGCAATGAGGCTGGGCAAGTACCTGAACCTGCTTTTATTTTGTCTCTTTTCTGTATGGATAACAGGTAATATTGGTTAGTAACAATTTGCCAGTAGATCAGTAATGGAAGAGTCCTATCTCCATATCCCAAATCAAGTGGTTTCTTTTACTTTAGAGGAGAATCCCATACTTGTATTTTAGCCACAGCAGATGTTAATATTTCTCAGAGCATGTTCCAAAGCCATATAGAGGATTTGCATATGGAATACTGCTAGGATATTTTGTGTTATGAGGGAGATTAACTGCAGTATATCACAAATTAACCCACTTATCAGGAAAAAAAATCTTTATCCAGTAAAGGAGACTGTGTAAGGGAAAGAGAATAAAAAGGTTGGCTAATAACAAAGAATGAAATAATCTCACTTCTGCCTAACACAAACTTAGTTTTATTTTGCAACAAGATTGTTCATTTTAAGAAGTTGCTTCCAACGTTCCCATGCTGAATCAGACCACTTGTGATTTCTACTGAATCCACACAAAAGCAATTTTTTACAGTTTATCATCACAATATTGATTCTGTCATATTTTCTCTGGTTCAAGATTGATGTGGAAGTTGTAAACTGCTAAAGGGAATTCAAAATCATATTATATTCCAGGGAGTGGTTTATAATATGTAGTGGAAATAACATTTTGTGTTGTAGCAAATTTAAAAACTTACTTTATTTTTTAGAGTGAGAAGTGATCCATATATATAAATGTATTTAGATAGAAACATCTCCTTTGACTAATTTAAAGAATGATAAATTAAATAACATGGCAGAGATAAATAGGGGAAAGAATACCAATATGAAGTTAAGTTAAATAAATTTGAAAAAAAAAAAATCCTAATGATGAGCAGATGAAGATATTGTAGTAGTTCATATACCCTCTACTACTAAATTCGGATGAGTATCAAAAATTCTATTGAAATATTAACTCTGATCAACATGGTTTTCCAACTTTTAGACATGCAAAATTACTTAAAACACTTAAATATTTTTTTCAAGCAATATTAATTTTTTTCAACTTTGTCTGCAATAGTTCTGACTATAAATGTCATAACTTTAATAAATTCTTGCAGGGCACATACAGCTCTAATACTGTCTATTGAATTAGCACGTTGCATAGGAATTGAATTAATAAATTTATCATTAAGATGCAACTATTTGGATATTTCTACTCTATAAAAATAAGACTGTCCTGTATCATCTTTAACTTCTTACATCATCAGATTTGTACTAAAATTGTTCTAAAAAGAAAGTTTCCAAAAGAAAGTAAACAAAAATAAACCACAGTTAATATTGTAAAATGTATAGATAATAAACTCTTCACAAGTCTGGATTTTTTGTAAGGTAACAATTAGTGCACATCTTAGGTATATGAAAATGTTTATTTCCATGAAAATACAAGTCAAATAAAATTCTTTATCTGGTGCAATTGAAAATAAATTTTCTGCCAATATTTAGAAAGTTCATCAGTAGCTCCACAGCTGGAGATGTCTTCCATCACTGAGACTGGCTACCCAGCCTATGGCTTTTGTCCTTCCCCAGACCCTTTTTCTTGATTTGTTGGTAATGGTTCAAGTGATGCTTTTTAACATTCAGGCATTCTTATCCTAAAAGTACATGCTGCAAATACTTTGCTCCATATATATCCTGTGTGCTTTCCAGTATTTAGCTAATGCCCCAAGAGTGCAATCATATTTATGGTCAGAGGACAAAGATAACCAGGGATGAATGAGCTGCCCACTGGAACAACTTTAACTGGTTACATTTCGAAATTGGGCACTTCAGTTCTATTCAAAATCAGATGAGAAGCAGGCAGCATTAGTGTGCTAGCCACAGAAAGGAAGCACTGCTCTCAGGAAGTTGGGGCATGAAGCTCAAGATAAGAATCTTCCGTTCCCAATTCTTCTACTGGCCAGTCTTACTTCCTTCTTTCTGAATTGGAAAAACAGAACCAAAGAATGTCCTGAACTGGAAGTGACCCATGATGATCATTAATGCAGCTCTTGGCCTGTGCAGCACACAGGACTCACACCATGTGCCTGAGAGTGTTGGCCAAACACTTCTTGAATTCTGCCAGGGTTGGTGCTGTGACCACTGCCCCAGGCAAGCCTTTTTCAGTGCCCAACCATCCTCTGGGTGAAAAGCCTTTACTAATATCTAAATTTCCTCTCTTCTGACAGAGCTTCATGCCATTACATTCTATACCATTCATACAAATGAGGATCTCGATCTTAAAATTCCTTTAAATTTATTTAATGAAATAAAAATCCTAAAGCTGTATATGAGAAAAATACATTATTAGGATGCATGTTATTTTAAACTTCCAGTGTGGTGAAATCCTAAACAGGAATTTCTTGATTTTAAATAGAAATGCACGGCACATTAAAGGCCTCAAATCTTCTTTCAGAAAGTTTACCAGCATTATATCAATGCAATGAATGATGAACACAAAACATTGTGCAAAAGGTTCTAGTCATCATCTGGCTCCAAGATCAAATCTCTCTCACTAAAAAAGTAATGAATGAGAGCAGTTTCTTGTCCACACACCCTCAGAAAACTGAGTGCATGCAGTGCCTTTAAACTGTACAATGCTGATGGAGTGACAGATCTTGAAAGCCCATCTTCCCCAGTATTCCAGCTCCTGACAGTTTTGTTTTGTGGGAGCCTATTCATAAACTTTTATTTGCTGACACTTTTCATCATAAATGTTTAAAAAGTAAAAGTGCATAATCATTTTCCCTTAAAAAAAAAGCCCGATCGAAATCTAACTGAAGTCAATGGGAGCTTTTCTTCCTTTGACATCAATAGGCTTTGGATCAGACCCGTACAATGCAATTTAGTACAGCAGTTAAACATGTGCTAAGGTTCCATGGACTACAGAGAGGCTTTAGACATACTCTCAACAAATGCCCTCAATATCCAGCTGTCCTGGGAAGAGAGAACTGTTTGGCAGTTTTGGGAAGGAAGGATGAAGGAGAGAGGTAGAGAATAATTGAAGTTGATACAGTATCATGAAAACTTTTAATTAAAAATTAGAGAGTGTTCAAAAAAAAGCCGAGAAGGTCACAGAAATAAATGGGCCAGTAGGCAGGTTTCTAAACTGCATAGACATCTTATTTTTACATAAGACCTGTTTCTCTTAAAAAAAAAAAAACACACAGGAGTGTTCTGGAACTACTGTTTGGTCCTGTGCCCGTATAACATGCTCAGGGATCTTAGAGTGCACAATACAAGCTGCCAGCCTGAGTAAATTTTTGGAAGTAGGTAAATGTGACAGGGTAAATGTGTAGTAGAACACTAGGAGTTGGATGTTGTTATGTACAATACAACTTAAGCATATTTGTAGATAAAATTCCTTTAAGTACATTAAAAACCATCTAACTAGATGGTGAAGGCATAATCCTTAAAATTTCTTTTGTTGTGATCTGAGCTGTCACAGTTTTTGGTTTTTTTTTTTTTTTTTTCAGCCAGCACTTACCTGGTCATGTGTCTATTTTTAGAAAAATCAGGAAGTAGGATGCATAATTATTACATGGTAGGTGTCAGGGCCAAAATTGCAGATCCCCGACTCACAGATGCACCATCAGAGTGGGAGTGGGGTACACTCAGTCCCTGGATGATTTGGATGTCCATTCTGATTGTCCAATACATCAGAAGTAGGTGTTCAGATGGGCTTTCCAGTGGAAAATATTGATGCTTAAATTGTGTATCTACTGCATCCCTTCTGCTGAAGAGTACTTCTAACCTTACCTGTAACCTGTGCATACAGCAGATCCACATTTTCATCTTTATATGATATTCCAGTGGCCCCTTGGCTTATTCACTACAAGAATTTAAGTTCTTTCGGCTTTTAACCTTTCTTTTTTCACTGCTTGGGTTTGTAACGTTGAGTGATCTCATTAATACAAAATGTTATATGCGAAGGGAAATTGCTGCTGTTTAGACACAAATGCATCAGATAGTTAAGCAGAAAAGTAAAATATTGAAAAAGACACAAAAGAGGGGTTGTTTTGAAGTAGCTAATAAACTGGTGTTTATTAAAGTTAAAGCTCAAGAAATTTAATTCTGTTTCGTTCCCTTAGTATTTTAATTAAAGAAATCTCAATCTGTTCCTGGAAATCCCAAGCAGGGGAAAAAAAAAAATCAAACTTTTATACAGACAACATTAAAGTAAAATGGGAAAAAAAACCACACTAACCTATTATGAAGTCTTAAAAAAGAGAAAGATTAAAAAATATGTGATCAATAACAAAAAGGGTCTTCTGTGAGTCTTGCATCGCTTCTGCCTTTAACACAAAGGCACATTAATGAGTACACAAGCATGAACAAAAATATTATGGGCTGTCTTTGCCTTCCACTTAGGCCATGGAAAATTAGAGCAAAGCATCTTACTCCAAGCTAGTTCTTTCTAAACCTGAAAACGGAACTTAAAAAGTGCTTCTTTCACTACTACAGCCCCTTCTTTTAATTGGTATATTTCTTACTTTTTTCCCCTCAGAATCATTGCATCTTACATTGAGATCAATTTAAGGAAAACAAGGAGACAATCCAGACACAGTAAGAAAAGACTGCTCGGCAGAAGGATTGAGCCACTGGAAGCTGGAAACCTAATTCCTACTGAAAGTGGAAAAAAAAAAAAACTTTTGACAGTTTATTAGTTCCATGAAAAGGTATCAAGGGTCACCAACTCTTCCTGTTCTGTTAAAATATGTATAAGAGAGAGATCTGGAGAGATGTGCTCACATGATAAGTTTTTGGATTATTCCTGAAGGTGCCTATGGCAAAGGACCTTTTCGCCCTGCTGGGGTTTAACCCCAGCCAGCCCAGCCCCACAAAGCTGCTCACTCAAGTCCCTCAGCTCTGAGGTGGGGGAGAAATTTCAAGGGTAAAAGTGAGAAAACCCATGGTTTGAGTTACAGGCAGTTTGATAGGTAAAGCAAAAGCTCTGCACAGGCAAAGCAAAACAAGGAATTCATTGCCCATTTCCCATGGGCAGTGAGTGTTTCAGCCCCCCAGGAAAATGAGGCTTCATCAAATGTAGCAGTGACTTGGGAAGGCATATGCTGTCTGTAAAAATGCCCCTCTTCCCCTCTTCCTCCCTGCCCCTTTCTTTATTTTCTTCCAAGATTTATGAAGTGCACATGACCCTGTATGGTGTGGGATATCCCTGGGATCAGCTGGGGTCAGCTGTTCCAGCTGTGTCCCCTCCCATCTCCTAAAGTTGGGGATACTTTGCATTCCACCTCGCTGGTGGGGTGGAGTGAGGAGCAGGAAAGGCCATGACTCTGGGTAAGCTCTGCCCAGCAATAATGAAAACACCACTATTATCCACACCATTTCAGCACAAACCCAAACCACAGCCCCTGGCTGCTGTAAAGAAAATTAACTCTACATCAGCCAAAACCAGCTCAGCCCCTGCTTATCCCTGGATCTAATTAAACACTGGGAATGTCACTTTCCATTCCAGTGTCCTCAGTCTCTAATGGTCCAAATACAGTCTGAAACCTTTGGGATTTTTCACCAGCTTTATTACAGGGTTTGGAAATGCTGTGCTTTCTCCCAGGACTTTTCAAACAGAATGTGTATTATCTGTGCAGCCTGAAGTAAAAAGACATTCCCTTCAGACATTGATGAAAGCAGTTGATGGGAAGAAAAATGCAAGGATAAACCATTGATACAGAGGGCTATGCAGCACCCTGACACAGTCTTCTTCTTCAAAAGTAATAAATATTCATTAACCATTAGTGAAATGCCTTCACAATCTAGCCAACTTCTTTTTTTCTTCTTGCAAAGCTACAGTAAAAGGACTCAGAATGTAATTTAGCTTATTAATATTCTTTATTTGTATTACAGTAGTAATCAAGGCCCAGTAATCACCCCACTCTCACTGTGCTCTGACAAATGACCTTTATTTGGCTGCCACTGCAAAATATATCTGTAGCTGAGAGCAGCAGATGACCTAGTACAGCTTCAGAACAAATACATGTGGGAACTGCTGCAAACTCATTCTTTCTCTGGAAGTGGTGGAAGTGGAGCTCAGCACTGATGAGGAGAATGGAGGACACCAATTTCATGTCATAGAAACTATTTTAAGTCTCCTAGTCCCCTGTCACCTGCTTTTTTTTTTTTTTTTTTTTTTTTTTTTCTCTGCACTGCGATAAGAACCACATTTTTGCAGGAGATATCCCTAAATACAAGTCTGTCTAGTCTGTCTATCCTGAAAGCAAAGAGGTCAGATTCATGGATATTCACTTTGCCTGGAGAGTTTTTCACCTCAAGTTACTGCAAATTATGCCAAAAAGTGACTTAACCTCTGTTCCCCAGAGCTTAGAGCACTGCCTGAAACTCTCAGTTACTGAGTTTTTTCTTCCTCCACTTCTACTTGCTCTTTTCTCATTTCTTCTCTCCCACATCCTACTGAACAACAAAAAATTCTATGGAGATTAATTAAGTGTTTTCTGTTCTTTTTTTTTAATTTTTGTTATTGCTGAGAAACTGAGCAGAGGTCTGAGGAAGGATATGGGCCGGTGGCTGAGGCAGGAAAATAGATTTCAAGGGACTCAATCAAGTTTCTGGCTAACTGGAAATCTAAGTGTCACTGCTCCTTAATTGTACTCTGTCCTTTTCTGCTGTCTGTAAAATGAAAGCTGGGGAATGTCTTTCCTCCCAAAAGTTTCTTTATTGATTTATGATGAGATTTATTACCTTTTAAGTTCTGGACATTGTTTATTATCTCTCCTGGAATTAGGTAGGTAAGTTAAAGTCACCAGTAAAGGAAACAAAGTAGCTGGGGAAGATCATAATCTTAATCAGGTGAATGTATTTATTTAGCCAGACGAGGCTTTAGGAATCTACTATAGAAAATTTTTATTAGATTATCCATGATTCTCAGCACTGAATAATTCTGATCTTGATGATGTGCAATTTAAAATTGGATAAGGCTAATTCCAAATATGTAGAAAGGTTCCATATAAGTGGAACAGAGAAAGACTGGTTTCAGAAAACAAACAAAAATGGTGTTCAGCTCCCCGAGTATGGAGGTTTGATGCCATTTAAAATGCCCTGAGGTAATTCAGTTTAATCTCCAGCTGTCACCTCCTAACTACTCTGTGAAGTTCAGCTCACCTAAAACTACACACACGAAGGATGGTCAGTTGAACATTTAATTTTCTAGGCTGTCATATTGGCTAGATCTGCTCCAAAAGTGATGCAAACAGACCCACATTTGGAGAGCAACATGTAGATACTTGCATTAACCTGGAGATGGATTTCACCCCAAATGTTGGTATAGATGTATTTCAAGTATGAAGTGCTTAAAAATGGCTCCTGTCATAGAGAGGAGCTCACCAGCAAATTTGATTCTGCTCCAACATATCATGTCTCTTCCAGTGACCCGAACCAAACTCTGAGTTTCTAATGGCATCTGAAGCCAGGTGAGTTTCCAATAGCTCTAGGCTTGCTCACGTCATGCTGCTCTGCTAATTGCTTAAGCAGCTGCACTTTTATATCTTCCATCCTTTCTAAAAAGGTAATCTAATTGAACTGGGATTTTTACACAAAGAAACTAAGAAAACAATAAAGTTCATTTTCAGAGAGGAGTAGACAGGTGCAGGAACAAGAGACAACAGCAAATACAGAAACAAAACTCTCTTCCACCATATTGGAATGATAAAGAGTAACTAAAAACTCACTGATCCTGGCACAGGGAGCAAGGCTGTGATTAACCATTGAATTATTCATTGCTACTCTTGTTATGTAGAGATTACGTGAAGGTTAAGTAAAAGTAGAAAAAATAAAAATTAGAATAGAATCAATATAAAATATTTGATGGAATATAGTGACTAAACATTGTTTTGGTAAGTAGTATGTGTTGTTCATGGCAGGAGTCCTCAAATTTCAGTCCAAATTTAAGGTGGACTTTGAGTTATGGGACTGTGGAAGTTGGGAATGAACTCAGAAAGAGGCTCTTGCACCATCCCAAGCTGACATTAATCAACAGCACACTTTTGCCACAAAGCCCATGGCTACGAACACTAATTGAAAACAGCTAAAATGAAATATATTTTCAAAACACTTTTTTTTTTTTTTCTATAGCACCCAGAGCCCTTAAAACAAAATAATATGTCTGATGGAAATAAGGAGAAAAACTCAGTATACAGCCTAAAGGAATCTCTATTTCTGGATATTTGTTGTAGTGGTCTACTGGGCTTGAGCCATTGTTGAATTTTTCAACTGTTTAAGCTACATAGCACCACTGATTTCAGTAGCTTTACTGCAGTGTGTATTTCTAGTGTAAAATGTCTAATCAACTGCCTATGCAGCATACCTAAGTTGCATATCCTTCTTTACCCCTTAAATTGGGTATATTTCAATCATTACTGTCTGTTTATAGTATTTTAGACAGTCAATAATAATGTAAATATATTTATTGTAAAAAAAAAAAAATCCTAGATGGGACAGGTAGATTCTGCAACTTAGCCCCTAAAACTGAACTTTTTCAGGGCTCTTTTCCAGGTCATCCATATATCATGTCAGAATCTTAAAAATATTCTAATATACCTAATATAATGCTTATTATCTCTTGCTGTGTTTGGCAGTAGGGATCATTTTCAGGTGGGAGAGGTGGTTTTGTAGCTCTAGGGATTTTGTTTTTTGCCTGTTATTAGCTTGACTCTTTACAAGTTGGAAGAGATAGTGAGGTATGTGAGTTCAACAGCCAGAATCTGTTCAGATTGCACTTGGACAGTAAAGTATCTGTTCCTGCAAATTGACTAGATTAAGGGCTCAATTTTCATTTTAACCAAGAACATGGAGTGTTTATTTGTGGAAATACCCTTTGGCTTATCAGAAAGAAGGTTAACAGGTGGCTTGGTCTGAGAGTACCTAAAGAGCAGCTAGAAGAGAGCTCTTTAATCAAGTGGCCAGACATGAGCCAAGATCCAACAGCTAGAAATTGAAGATAAAATTAAATAGGAAATAAATGCTGATTTTTATTCTGGAGGGTAATTAGCTGTTATTTGCTGTTGGTTATTAGATTACAAGAAGAAGTGTTTGATACAGGACTACAAGACTGTTGAAGATGGAAAAGGCCTTTGGAGAGCATCTTGTCCAACAACCCTGCTCAAAAAAATCTTTTGCAGCAGCTTGTTCAGGGCTAAGTCCAGATGGGACTTGAGTATCCCCAAGGACAGGGACTTGCAATATGGGCAATCTGCTTGGCATTTGACTGCCCATACAAGAATCCTGATATTCCTAAATTTGCATGGTATTTTCTCTATTTGAATTTGTGCTCTCTGTTTGTTGCCCTGAGCACCAGTGAGAAAGGTCCAGCTCTGTCCTCCCTACTCCTACATCAGGTATTTGTACACATGGGTAAGATGCCTCTAAACCTTCTCTTTCCAACTGAAGTCCTCTCATCCTTTCTTCATTTGCAACACTTCAAATTTTGCCATCAATAATGAAGGTGTCTCCACTAATCTCTCCATAACACTAGGATGTGCTGTAGTTCAACCAAAAATATCAAGCTTAAATGCATGGGTAATAAAGGGATATTTGTCATGTAGGAAGTCAGATAACCAGAGTAACACATTTTACCATTAAAATCTTCAGACTAACACCTTTGCCTTTCAAACAGAACAGCCTTCATTGAAGGTACAGATGAGTTTTCATTCTGCTTCCAAGAACTGTAATTTTCAGTCATCAGAATAGAATTATAAAACCTGAATAATTTTCTGGAAAAAAAAATTCCCACACAATATTTTTTGACCAATTATTTAAATACCTGTTGGGCTGTGGTGTACCCACAGTGTTCTCCTGGACTACAGGCATTTGAGAATGTTCTTATAGCATTGTTTCCCTCCTGGAGACAATGGCATTTTGTATTTAGTGGATCAGCAAAAAGGCAGTGACATGGCAGGAAACCCAAGACAATTATTGCCTTTACCACCCTTTAGCAATGTGGCTGCAGCAGAGCTGAACAGCTTGAGATGCTTTCCCAAATTATTTTCAAAATGTGGATTTTTTTTGACATGACTTATTTATGCTTGAATAGATCTATCACTTTTCTTGGCACAGGGTTAATGCTGTTACGTCTCTGATCCTCTGGAGGGAATTTTTGTAAGGTTTTTTTTAAGCCTTTCATTGGAAATCAATTCCTAGATTTAATCATCAGTTCATTTTTGCTTAATCTGTTACCTACCCCTCAAACATTGTATTCCTCTGAAAATGGCTTGGGATTAATACAGGAACTGGACCACAGAGCTGCTTGCATAAATCTGCTTCAGATAGATAGAAATTGGGGTATTCCATGGGAAAAGCTCTTTGGGTGTTTAAGTGGAGTTCTCTGGATGTGGGAAGGTGGACACCATTCCAAGAAAGGCCATGCATGGATGAAGTCTGGCTCTTCCTCATCCAGCTAATTCACCAACTTTGGCTTTCTCAGCTTCTTTCCAAGAGGTAATGACACTAGCAGTGAGGTCTTGGTGCTCCAGGGCTGTCCTGAATGGGGACACAGCCCAGACACAAGAATTCAAGGAGCAGTAGGACGTGCTGGCTCCCCAGTCCTTACGGTGTTGAGGCATTCTCTGACTCTGGATGTTCTCTGGCTGTCTCCAGGCTCACTCTGCTTTATTTCTGCACCTGGCATCTTTTCTCTCTGTAGTTTTGAATTGTCTTAGTGTAAAGGGGTCTTGAGGGCCTTTGTCTTTGCCCTGTCAGAAATTAACACATTGGGAAATGAATTACAACTCCCGCCAGCTAAATAAAAACACAGACTGATCTGAGAAAGTAATTTATTGATCTTTCTTCTGTTAAAGTAGATTTCAGGGTGCAAGACACTAACTCAGCTAGATCAATATCCTTTTCACTACCAAGCTGGCTTTAAGATTGTGGGGATATTCTGAAGACTGGAATTTAATTTCAAGACATGCTCCTCAGGTATCACCTTAGTTAAAGCTATAGGACAAGTTTTGGGTAAACAGGGAGGGAGGTTCTAACAGTGATGGGTGGATCTTCCTCAGCCAGTTCATTGGGATTTCAATGACATGTGAGGGCAGAGAAAGGTATATTGCTGAAAATTAAAATTGCTTCTAAGTACAAAGCAGTTTTAAATCCCTTATTCAAGAGTATACTTGCAAATTCTAGTTTAGTAACTTTTCCTTATCTGAGTCTTCAACTGCTGTATATCAGCATAGTTTTACTGAATTTAGTGGTGTCTCATTGGAAATCTGTCCCTGGTTTTTTTAATAAACATATCTGTGTATAAAATGTCAGATAGATAATAATTTATGCAAATTTTACAAATTAAAATATTATTTTATAGGAATATTTTTAAAAATTCTTTACAAATAATTTTAAAAGCATTATTTTAGCTGTAGCAAGGGACTGTTGGTTATCAGCTGTGATTCATATCTCACAATGATGATCAAGACTGTAAAATGTGAAGTAATCCTGCGGTATTCAGCTGGAAAGCAGTCCAACTACAAGTGAGGGGATTCAAGAAATAAGTTGTTGCAGTGTTTTTTCCCCAGCAAATTTTCCTACTATGCCTGAAAGAATTAAGAAGAGCAATCTAATCACCCTTTCTATGTTATTCTTTCCTACTTCATGATTTAAAAATTCCCTTCTTTTTCAGTTTTGTTTTTTTTCCCCTCTTCTTCCCTGCAAGGAAAATTTAATGAGGCATATTTGCTTGTTTCCATGGTATTTCAAAGAAAGATTACTAGCTGAAAGCAAAGAAATATATAGAATAAAGCAGGGAATGAATGTCTTGTCTTTAGTAACACATATAAACCTTACTTTCAGAATTAATTATATAGAAATACTTTCTCTGTACTTGTAATAAGTGAAGACGTGCCAGTAATTTTTTATTTTACTTTGCTGTAAGGTCTGATGTCATGCAGAAAAAAAAAAATTGCTAGCCAGTTAGTTCTATTCTTTGGTCAGTTAGACATACACATGTAGGGCTTTAAAGAGCTTTTAAAAACAGCCTTTGTTATTTGAAATATTTCATAACTAAGTGACAAACAGTATTCTGTTTACTCTGTTCACACAGCATAGGGTTATATTATGGAGATGTAATTTATTTATTGATGAAATCCGAATTTATGTCTGTGAATAGCATGTGTCCAGGAAGTATAAGAGCATCCTTGGGCACCTCCCAAGCAGACCTAAAATCATAATTGTTCATGTACCCTCTAAATTCCATGTCTGGTATAACAGTGTTTGCACAAATGCAGACAGGAATATGTAGTTTTCATCAAATCCAGCTTTATTAAAATCTCTTAGTCATCATCAGAAAAGAATTATCCATTGTTCTTATGCTGTTAATTATTTGTTTAATTTTTAAAGGGCTTGAAAGCTCAGAGGATGGATAGGATCTTACCCTGCTGCTCTCAAAATCAGTGCAAAGAAACCTATTAATTTCAGGGTTCTAAATTCAAAGACACATAAAATACTGAAATTAATACAGATGTTACCAACAGAACTTGAAACAAAAATTACATTTATGACAACACCTGATGAAAAATACACACAAGTGATGTATGAATAAAACAGAGTTTCTCTGGGAACTATGATCTGCATAACCATGAGCAGGCCACTAAAGATTGGATCTGTCGCTTAAAATGACACATCTGAGGTAGGAGTTCCACCTTTCTCTCTGGTGAACAGAAAAAGATCAGCAGCTTTGGAGGACAATTGAATACTCTTGAGACAAGAACCTGCCTCATGACCAGGAGTTTCACTTAGGTGCCTAAAGCTAGATGGGATGAACCAGGAAGAGCAAATACACAAAATAAATAGTTGGGACAAAACTGCTGAGGGCTTTGCAAATCCTCTTGGAACCTAATGTGCTTTATTTCTTACCTTCAAATCGAGCTGGAGTTACTGCAGCATCTCCAGGGATTTGTTAATGCAAAGTGCTTTGTTAGCACAAAGCAAAGAAAGCCCATCTATTCCAAGGAGGTAGTTTGCTGGTTTTGGTGTTTTTTTGTTGTTGTTTTTTTTTATTATTATTATTTCATCGCAATGCTAGGAATAGCATTTTCCAAAGCTCTGGTCTATTGTTTGAGGTTTTGTTAAACCTCTTCAAACTCTCTGAGCTACATGAAGTCACCCTTGTGGGTCCTTTTTTTGGGTTTCAGTGGGGGTTCCACCTGTCTTTGTGTTGATCCCAGCTTCAACCATTAATTATCCAATTACAATAGAAAATGTTAATTCCACTCAGTCACTGCTGATCAACTAGATCTAATCCTCAACAATTTTAATAGAATCACAGTGAATCAGACAAGAACACTTGCCTGCAAATTCAGTTGGAGGGTATGCTTATGCTAATAAAAAGCCATAGGTCATAATATTGCTTGCCAAATTATCTGATTTTACAGAGTATTGTTATTTCAATATTATCAAATGAAAAAAGAAGGACCATCTGCTCAGCATTTTAATGAAAACATACACATATTTCTTCTTACCTATATTTAAAAAATAGTCACTTCATCTGCCATTTACCCATTTCCACCACCTTATAAAAATTATGTTTTTCCTCAATTCCAATTTTACCTAAGAGACAAGCAGAAATTATTATCTTTGTTTTATGGGTGGGAAATTATTGCCCAGAAAACTTAACTTACAGAGGTTTTCCAGTACAGAAAATTAGTCTCCCTTAAATTCCTCTATACTGCTTCACAGCTCGGGTTTAAATCAACTTCAACAATTAATGTAATTAATCTAGAATTTAGAATTTGGGCATAAACAGATATTGTGAAGTAAAAGACAAAAAAGATAACATTACATTCTTGCCTTCTCCACATTTTCTGAGTAACAGTTCCTTATTTTTTAAGGAAAAAAATCTTTGTTCAACTAAAGTGTTAAAATATTATCCTACATATACTTTCAGCAAGCAACTTCTCGGCATGGGTTAGGCTCTACTTGGAAAACTATTGTCATCCAGGAGACAACCTGTAGTTTTAAATGACTAGGCTGTCAGTTCTTTAGCTCTCTGCACTTGCTTTTTCTGCTTTAGTGAATAGTAACAATTACACGACAAACAGCATGTTATTTCCAACTGTGGGTTTTTGACAGAAATCTTTGTGATACAAATATTGCAAACTTCCATTCATTTGCACGATTAAATTCTATGCAGATTTTTAGAGCCTTAAGAAGATTTTAATAAAGCTTACAGTCTTCAGAATTTGGAAGAAAAGAGGGGAATCTTTTTAAACGTATATTTATTAAAATTGAATGCTTTGAACAGTGCAGATTTGGGGTTGGTTTTTGGTTTTTGTTGGTTTTTTTTAAGTAGTTTGGCTAGATTTGTGTTGAGATTTGTAAACAGTATATTTCATACCCTGGAAAGGGTATTGTCAGCAATAAGGATTAAATATTTAACAATCCTGCCCCAGAAAATATTTATAAATCACTTTTTTTTCTGAATTTAACAATGAGCATGCAATATTATATCTAGTAAATAAACATGGAAATATTATAATTGAGTAAAGCTTGAATGTCATAATGAATCTGCTAGAAGCCACAAACCCTACTCCGATTTGGCCGGAAGCACTTTAAAAAAATTCACCATGAGCATTTAATTTCTGAAGGACAAGTAGGGGCTTAAATCATTCATCAGTGTCAGGTTTGAAGGATGTGCACTCAGATTCCCTTGCTGCCCGTTCTGCCTTCTCTCCCAAGTGGAACATGAGATGCACTTCAGGTGTCACTCTCTCCCAGCCCCTGGCTGAGCAGCAGAGGCTCTGTCAGAGCCCCCATCACCCTGGGGTGCCACTCCCGGGATGTCCCCAGCGTTTGGTGACATCCTAATTACCCTCTGCAGGTTCTGGGGGTGTAACAGGAGTGAGGCTGCACTGGGGATTCTGCTGAGTATTGTATTTTTGACAAAGGAGAAATTGTGCTCTTGGCGTGGGGTTGTATCCCCAGCCCAAGAACAATTCCAAATCTCAGATTAGTTTTGTAACCCGGCTCAGTTTTTATCTGCCCAAATTTCTCTCGCTGTGCAGTCACCCCACATAAGAATTCATCCTTTATTTATTCTTTTCCTAATAATATATTTTCTTTCATTTGTAAAGTAATTTTGAACAGTTCTAGTCTTCACACCCATGACAAAGTCTGCAGCTGTGTTTTTTATGAACTGAAGGATTTTATTTTGTGTTCTTTATACAATACAATTAATGAATGCAACAACAAGCAAAACACACTTTTCATCAGGGTTAGACTGCTTTTTTTTTTTTTTTTTTTTTGCATTTATAGATACGTTTTAACCAATGAATACAACTCCCTGTACCTGTTGAGGCTATTTGATTTCCACTAAAAAATTTTAACTGAATCCTGGTTTTTTCCATATATACTCTTACATCCACAAATACCTAATATATTTTATGGAACGTACATACTAATTAATGGTCTTATTTGAAATAAAACGTTTGCTATCCTGACCACCTTTAGTCATGGTTTCCTAGCAACTAAACCACCTCAAATGTTGACCCTTATAAGATTTTCTTTAACATTCAAGAGGTTAATTTTTTGCATGCTCTCTAAAAGAAAAAAAAAATAATTTCTTTACATGCATATTTCTCAGTTTCTGTAAAATGTCTTTATTAATTTTCTCAATGTCTTTTTAAGAGTAAAATGATAGATTCAGAAAAATATTTCAAATTCAACATCAACTCAATCATAAAAATAAAAAGAAGCTGTTGCACTCTGAAAAATAAGTCAACTATTTTAGTTACTATTTTTTTAATTCCAGTTTCCATTTAAAAATAATTCTATAATGGCATCTCAATAAAAATCCAATATTTTAGTCCAAAAAAAAAACCAAAAAACCTTCAAATTGAAATTAATATTCCCACCACAAAAGCTAGTTTATTCTGGGTTGGAACTGAAAAATTTCAACACCATCTCAAGTGTCATTGCTTAAAGTTGAACCAGCAATATTTTGGCTCCCTGGAATTTTTAGATTATGGATGTTGTTTTCCCCCATTAATTTCCATTTTGCCAATTCTTTTCTTACTGGAGATCCTTGATAAAAGTCAAAGAATTTTAAAGAACTCTTTTTTTTAGAATTTTTGTTTTTCCCACAGAGGAAATAACAGAAAAAGAGGAGGAAAGAGAAAGAAGAAGGGAAAAAATAAAGATCAAGATGAATGTGAAAAATGCTCAAGTCCTAAATTGTATTCAGAAAATTGAAATTATTTTGAGATTGTTTGGGTTTCTGAGGGCTGTTTTTTAATAATTTTTGGAAATAAGCAGACTGTTATTTTCAATATTTTCATTGCAATTAAAAATTTAACTACCTTTAAATTTTGGCTAAAACACTCAGGCCCCTGGCTGGGACACAGGTTATGCAATTTTACCTGTGTGGGGCCAGATCATGCGCTGACACAAGTAAAATAGATTTTGAGAGAACCCTGCACTGCAACTCTCAATATGTTTGGGTATTTTACCTCATCAGTACTGTCAAGGGAATTTATCAACACACATTAACAGAACTCTGAAGCAATCCTTGAGTCATATCACAAGGTTTCATTCAAAATGTCATTCAAATTGTTATAGTATACAGAGGAAAGGGGTCATTTCAGTGGAAACTAAAAAAATTGAGTAGTCCCTGCAGTAAACAAATTTTGTCCATTTAATTTCCCTGTCAATGGAAAAACGTTGACCAGCTCTAGTTTGATGATAGCAGAATGACTTTTTCAAACATTAAAATTCCTTATCCATCATTGCAAATGTTTTATGTTATTTGTATGGGTTCAGATACTTAGTCCGTTATTATTCACGATTTTTTTCATTAAAATTGCTGCTTGAAGGTTGGACTACTTAGAGTGGCTGCCCCCCTCCCCTTTTAATAGTGTTTACTTTCTGTTACTAATGACTGTGCCCCTACTTAGGCAATGATAGCAACACAGTAAAAATCATCTTCCAAAGAGCTCCCACTTCAAACCAGCAGAAAAAAATGGGTACTTAGCTCTGATTAAAGAAAATATCTCTGCTTTCATAGACTCAAGTGAGCTTCTGCATAAAGCTTTTTGATAACTTCACAGGAAGAGCAGGACATGATGTACATCTCCCACATGGGAGGCTGAAGTGCAAAACTTGTGGTTTGCTTGTGTGACAGAGCCAAGCAGGGTCCAAGGAAACTGTGGGGCAGGGAAAGAATGATTCCTCATTGATCCAAATCTCAGAGTGGTCCTGTCCAGAAAACTGAGAGCTTGAAAACCTGAAATCTGCTTGTGTCTGTAGAGCTCCCAAAGGCTCTGACTGCCAAGGGTTGGGGCAGGTACCCAATGCAGTAAGGAGGATCTAGAATGATTAATTTTGAAAAGGCCTCTAAAATTATTAACTCAAACCATAAGCTCAGCACTGCCAAGGCTACCACTGAACCATGTTCCTATGTATCACACCTACAAATGTTTTACTTGTTTCATTGCCTGGTCCCCATTCTCCCAGTTTCATTATTCTGTTGGTACTGCACGGTGCAGTCTTGTTCACAAGACCACTACTCAGATGTAGAGGTTCCACCTAGAGAGCTCTAGTAAACAGGAGAATTCAGGTGCCTTACATTATCACTGTATTTCTGGGTGGTTTTCTGAACCCTTTGATACTGTGCCTATCTGTGATTCTTTTGCATTTATATCTCTAGCAAAAGGATACAGAAAGCATGAGACATTTCAAATTTTAATTAATGGAAATACGCCTATGATGCATAATTGGACTGCTGGGTAAAATTAAATAAATGGACCTTATTTGGAGACAGAGCAGAGATCAAGAGATCAAGCAACCAGATTAGACTAGAAAAACATCCATCAATTATCAGTTACTAAAATTAGCTCTGTCAAATGTCAATATAAAGCTTTTTTCCCTTGAGATCCGATGCTAGCACAACAGACTTCTAAGATTAATAATCTTTGAACACTTTTTTGTTGTTATTGTTGGATAAATTTCTAGTTGATTGTTTTATACATTGACAAGAGTTTAATTCCAGCAAATTGTTCTCCAAAGCAGGTGCTGTTTATTGCTTTGCCTTCCTTTCCCAAGCTGCTGTTGGTTTCGCAGTCAACAAGAAATATTAGTTTAAAAAGCTAAAACCTTCATCAAATAATTGTGGCTAAGACACCAGAACTTTGCAGAGTACATCCAAGTGCATCCATTCATCGGCTCACACTCTCAACTCTTACTGTAGAGATCTATATTTATGCATGTTCTCTGTTTTCTTACTTAGAAATCTATAAATTATATCCATATCTGTCAGTCTAACAAATGTTTTAGCCAATACACCAAAGGGAAATTTGACCAGTAGGAATTTAATGGTGAATAGATATTGAAATGCACAGCGAGGAATACATTAACCATTTCTTTTTAATATTGACAACTGTTTTAAGCAACATACAGAGTTACATCTGAAAGGAAAGAATTGATATCTTCTTTTGTAATCACAGACTATTCACAAAGAAATGCAGAATTAGGAAACTGAAGGCCCCAATGGCTACCTCTGCAATTGACTGCATCATTTTGAGATCTTTCACGTTAACATATTCCCAAAATCAAGTACCAGCATGCACACTAACATGCAGAAAGATCAATATTTTATCTCCTACAATGACTATAATTGCAAGTCTGTGCATCTGAATACAGAATCACTGCAGTTAAATGTCAACTAAACTAGTACCCAAGAAACCTCATATTCTTGTGAATTCCACTAGGAAAGGTTATTCCAGAAGAACCAGGTAAAGAAAATTCAAAATGTTAGTTATTTTTTGAAAGGTAGGAATCAAAATCTTTCCCACTTTTGCACTGATGCCTGATTGGAGTCGTGTTTAGATTAAACAGGTAAGAGTAAGCACTACTGCAGCATGGGAAAAGAGGTAGGATGTTGCCATATATTGTCTAAAATATGCCAAATTTTAAAGAAATCTCAGCCCTGAATTCAGCAAAATCAGTAATGAGGATGAACCCCGGTGGTGGATTGCAGCCATATCCAAAAGCAATAAACCACATGCATTCTACTTCTATTTCTATTCCTTCATAGTAAAATGAAGGAATAACAGTAGCACACAGAGTTCTATTTCTCTGAGTTAAAGCTAGAGCAGATATGCCTACAGGTAGAATAATCAGACTCTCCTGTTGCTGACTGTACCTAAAATGGAGGTTACCAGTTAAAATGCTTGCTTAAGAAAATCCTAAATTAAATATGATTTTTAAGAGCTGGAAAAACATCCATATATAAAATAGTGTTCAATATCACAAATTTATCTCCCCTCTTTCTGAAAAGTGGGGCAGTAAGACAGTCCATAATGTTATGTTAAATCTAAGTATGTTTTGCAAACAATTCCCTCTGACAGCAATCTGTTTCTATCAAAGCCACCTACTGTCTCAGCAACATTATTATTATTTAATGACCTGGGAATTTTGCTGAACAAATAAATAATTAGTGGTCCAAGGATCTTGCCTAATAATTTTATGGGTGATTTAATGAGTGACAGCAAGTTACAGTAGAAGAGGAAGAGAGGGCTGAGCTTCAGACTTAAAAATTTGCTGTTATTTTCCAGTCTGAACTTATAAACTGAGTGATGTGGAGGAGGTGTCTTCTCTTTTTATGAGACACGGCAGAATTCTGAACAGTAGTTTTTCTAAGTCTTTGGTTCTGAGATTTTCATAGCTATCTCATTAAAAAATCTGATAGTTTGCATGCACAATATAAAAAAAATGCTGTATGGCTGCCAAGTTTTCAAAATATATTCCAAAAAAACCTACCAGAAGGAAACCATAGAAACATTACTGGGTGTAAAACAGTCAAATAAAAGTCCATAAATAACTACTGAGAAGGAAAAAAAAATCTGAATTTTTTAGATGATTTAAAAATTAAGGAGCAATTTAAGGTAATAACGGCATATCACATTTTTAGCTGCTTTCCTTTACATTTCATCCAGTAAATGCAATTAATTTATCTTCAAGATAACACACAAGGGTATCCACAAAGTGTTGAAACATGGAAAGCTCGGGGGTGACCTACGTGGAGAAAGCAGTTCTCATTAAGGATGTGAAGCTGCATCCAAGTAGCTACTCTGCACCAATTCTCAGTGCAGACAGTGGCCTTTGCTACATCTCCCTTTATGCTCCTAAGGGAATTAAGTTAAAATCATGCCTGTATTAATTCCCCCTTGTGGGGAATGGGTAGAAAGAAGCATGTCCAGAAGAAGAGGCAGATGTGAAATGGACTGTACTGTACTGTTGAAATGGTTTTCTCTCTCTGCTGCTTTTATAAGGAGAAAAACTGGCTTCAAATAAACATCCATTCCTTCAGATAGGAATTAATTACGTTTTTCACCAGGAAGATTCAGTTCTGCCAAGAGGGTGGCTTGCATCTCACCTGCTATAGAAGCTGGCCTCAACACAAGCCTTCTGGTACCAAGGACAACAATTTTTCCTCACACTTTTTCCTGTTACTTAATTCCAGTGCTAATGGTGCCAGAGATAGCAGCACATATTCTCCACATATAATTGCTGAATTTTGTTTTTCTTGGTTGCCTCTGCCATGTGTGAGCACGTAGGTTCCTGTCATGATATCTGAACTGTGTCTGTTTTCTAGAATTAATTCTCATATATCCCTTACATTATTCCAAGTTCCCTCAGCCTTAGAATGGGATTTATCTCACGTAGTCTAATCATCTAAGTTAGACACTCAGTCAAAGCCAATGATGGAAGAGCCCTCTATCCTCCAAAAGAAAGGCATGCAGAGCAAATCCTGAAATCATACAGTACTTTAGGAAGACTGTGACTCATCTAGTCCAACCCCCTTGCTCAATGGAGTGTTAATTTTGACAGTAGATAAAGTTGACTGAAATATTTTCCAGATGAGTTCTGAAAATTTCCAAGAGTGGAGATTCCATAAACCCATCCACCCTGTTCTAGTGCACAGCCATTCTTTCTGCAATTCTTTTCCCCCATGTACCCAAAAATGTCACTTTTTTTTTTTTTTTTTTTTTTTTTTTTTTTTTTTTCACATCATGTGCCACTGTCCTTTAGTGTGGAGAGTTGCTTTTGTTCCAAGGGACTCTGAAACATCAGCACTCACATCTTGCTTTAGCAGAGTGAAGGTGATTTTCCAGTGAGCTGTGAAGGTTTTCTTTTTCTCTCCTTCACTTGGGCTAACATGACTATTGTGGTTTGTCATGAGTGTCTAGATTGTGGTTAGATGTGGAAATACAGTAATAGATGCTTTCACGCAAAGATGGAAGGTTGTGACACCAGTGTCAAACCAACTATTTCAGCATTCCCCAGCGATACATCAAAATGTCAAAATAGTGACAGAAGTTGAAAAGCATCTCTAACAGGGGAGAACCCTGAACACACCTTCCAAAGAAAGAAAAAGGCAAGGCAGTTCAGTCGTATTCTGAAACTGAGTGTCCTCTTAATGATACAGCACAGGTTCTGGTAAGCTCCAGTTTAGAAGGGCAATCAACTGGGCATGCAGTCAGAAGTAAGCTGCACATTTCTTTGTGGACAAATGGGTACAAAACATCTGAGATAACCAACAATTATATAATTTCTGCAAAATTGAAGAAGAGTTATGGAAGTAACAGATATTCTGGCAGAACAAAACAGAATTAAGTATCTGGCAGAGTGAAGTGGAATTAAGAATCAAGAACCAAGAACATTTGCTAAAATTTTAGTCTTCTTCTGGTGATCTAAAGCATCTGCATTTTTGCTGTACTTTGTTTATACTCTGGTAGCACAGTTATGGCCCAACATGCCAGACGAAAAGCACATAATAATAATTAATCCTTGCACTACAGAATCTGCAACACAATTAACTGTGATGAGCGAAGAATTGAAGACTTGCTTTGGGGATATGTAATCTTACTTGGGACTAAAACAAGATTTGCCCCCAGTTACACTTACAGTCATTAAGACACAAAGAATCAAATAATCTCTCAAGTTTGCAGAACAGATGCAGCAATTCCAGGAACTGATCAAATATTCCTCAGCCCTGCAATGCGCTTCAAACCGACTGACATTTCCATTTCTTCTTCTAATAACTATGAGAATAGATCAGGGCAAGAAGCTGGATTTCTTTTCTGCTAAACATTTAGATGAAAAAAGCAGCCCTGAGATGCTTATTCCCCAAGGAGGTGTTTCCTACCTGGACTGCTGAGGTACCACAATGCACAGCTGAATAAACAAGGACAGCAAGCAGTGAATGCAGTTTTTAAGTTGTAACCCATGGCTGAAGATGTTTTAAGTACATTTTTGGAATTCAAATCCCACGGTCAGTTTCAGTTTAACGAGTGTCTGAATAAAACCTTTTAGCTTTACTTCATTTGCTGCAGATGTCAGTATAGAAGTCAGAGAATTATTTAAGTAAAAATTAATTCAGTGTTCTTTATTGCTTACATCAAAGTCATTTCTCTGTTTTCTTTAGCTTCACATTTCCTGAAAGACACAATAATCTAGAAAAACCTACAAAGGTAATGACTCCATTAATTAAGCCACTTTTAGTTTATTTTTTTGATGCAACAATGCTGATTTGTAAATAATTTCTTTATGTTATTTTCCAATTTATTAAGGTAACAGTTATGTAAATTATAGCAATTAGTTCCATCAAACTTACATGATCATTTACTTAGTATGGTTGAACACTGAGTTATATAACAGTTTGGTCACTGCTGACCAAAATCAATTCTAGCAAACAGTTAAAAACTCCTTTTTAAATAGAATTATCACATTTTCATTCTCTTTTTTAACTAAGAAAAAGGGCTCATCACAGCCATATTGTTAACAAGATGATTTCTAAGCCAATTCACCACCATAATCCACTTATCCCAATCAACCTTAGGCCTACAGATTTTCTGGCAGCCTTTCTGGAAAACTGAAATACCTCAGGAAGGTGAACAAGTAACTGTCTCAAAACAGTCTTGCCAAAGGTAATGTAAATTCTTATAAAATTCAGTAGGGGAGGGATGTTTAAGCAGGTACCAAGGCTTACCTGACACCACGCAAAATCATAAAGGTGTTATGTACCTTTTCCTTAAAATCAGTTTTGCTAAACATGGAACAGAGGGGGTTTTTTGGGGGTTTTTTTTTTTTTTTTTTTTTTGAGATGTTTCTTTGCCTAGTTCTCTGTTGAGAGATTCATATCTAGAATGCAAGTTGCTGGAAAATTATACTTGCATTAAGTGGTATTTGATTTACCAATCCACACAGGACAGGAATCAAACACCCTCCTCTTAAGAGCAAGGTTCTTATGGACACATCAGGGCCTGATTCACTCTGCAACCATCTCCCATCACCAAAAATATCAAAGGTTTATTTTAATTGGAGGCAAAAGTGTTTTGTCTATTCACAGCCAAAAAGTACTGTGAGGTTAATTTTCTTCTATAAAGGTACAAAGTTCAAGTTGCCAAAATTAGCAATTCTTTCACCTGAGCCTCTTCTCTGTGGTCCTATTCAAAGCAGTATTGTTTAGTGTTTCAGTGTCTGCTGCTTAAAATGCAATGTTCCCCATTTAATGTGTCAAAAAGCTTTAGCTAATTATTCTCATAGCAAGGATAATCGTACCAATTATGATTCTTTAAAAAGAATAGTGGAAACAAAGAAGTGGAGATAAGATTTAACAATGACAAGACAAACTGGGGAGGCAGGGGAATCTTAAATGTTGAAAACCTCCAGTGCGCTCTTTTTTATAGGAAAAATTAAAATTACAGGTTTTGAAAGAGACAAGTTATCACCGTGCAGCGTGGGGTATTGTGGATTGTTATGACAAAGTTCCTGTTGGTTTACACTGTAGTTCATGGGTCCCTCCAGCCTCAAAATCTAGGGCTTTAGGATATGACATAAAAATGTCATTTTTTTCTAACATTTGTACTATCAGCTACCTGGGATTTACAGGCAGTGGAATTTTAGATGCATAGTCCTGAAGGCAGCAGTCCAAGACCTTATTTCTCAGATCTGTGGATGTTCTGTGGATGTTCTATGAAGAGAGGCAGGTGGCCACATGATTGATTGTGTCAAATATCTACCTCCAGTGATTGCCCCAGGAAGGCAAGAATTGCTAAAGGACCATTTAAACCACCTAGGTTAAATCTCTTCCTCTTTATTGGTGTATTGAATGATCAGAGTTTTGCATCCAGCTGGGATTAAGACTGGATACACCCTTTCTAAGGACAAGCACCAAAAAGAGAAGGCCTGAATCTTGGTGAGGAAGAAAATAGTAGCCAAAATGAGACCTGTGTCCCCAGCAAAGGTAAATAACCTAAAATTGGAAGATATATTTATGTCTACCTAGAGGGTGAAGAGCCTTTATTTCCTACATCAAAAAGACCACAATAGGATGTGGGACACCATCAGGAAGGAAGACTCTGTAATCCTGCTGAAAATGACTCTTTATAATGGTAGAAAATCGAGGAACAAGGAGACAGTGAGGAATTTTGCTCTTTTTGCCTCATTGCCAGAACAAACTGAGAATCTCCTGCCTTTTCAACTCAGTCAGCAGTCTGCCCCTGCAGCTATTACCTCAGGAGCAGATAGGAAGCCCGAGTGTAATGACTTTTATCACTTACTTGTGGGTATTGTTAATCACTTTGAAAGTCTTTTCGACACATTTAGATTTCTCTAAATGTAGTGACAACTTTGGACAGAAAATCACAAAGCCTTGGTTCTGATCCAGATCACACAGACAGTCTGAACATACCTACTGTCACTTAAAATTGAAGAACAGCGTCACACAATTGTCCTCTTGTGCCTGACAAATTCAAAGATACAGATTGAGTTCAAACAACTGTTGCCCTGTTCCACAAGCTCTGATAATGAAGACATCATGAAAGTTTTTGGCACAAAGGAAAACAAGTCAATACACACATCAGGACACTACAACAGATAAAATTTAGCTCTATTATAACCAGGTATTCAAGCATTCTCGGAGAAATTGGATCTGTCTGCTGCTATTTCTGCCGTGCTTGCTTTAAGCTGCTCTCTGATCCAACTCCCCAACTGTTTATCAAACAGAGGACATCATCTGGATGCTAAGGAGACATTTCACCATCAGGCTGAGGGGTGATTCTCTCTGAAAGGTGTCACAGGAAAAGGTACTGAGAGATGGGAAGAGCATAAAATCTTTACAACTTTTCTTCTCCCCATTTCAAAATTCTTTTCTGAAACGTAGCCTCTGTATCTACCAGGCAAGTTTTATATTGAGAAAAATTTATACCAAGGCTAGAGAAAGAAGTGTATGGCATGAAAAGAAAACCTGTGAACACAAAAGTTTAGAAGGACTTGAGGAGGCTATCAGAAAGTTGGATTTTTGTCTAGCAAGATTTAGCTGAAACATTGTCATGCTGGCCACCTCACCTTCACAGTGACTGTGTTTTCCCCACAGGACAGGGGAATAACCACCTACTTAGAAACTGCACCAGGCTGCCAACTGCTGTAGGGATAATCCACATTCTCACACTGTTATTGGTGGTGTTTTACTCCCAAAAGTTTGGGAAACTCAATGCACACTCAGTAAGGCTTGGATTCCTCAACCAAAACTACAACTGCTTATTCTGTGACACACACAGGTCTTGGAGCAACAGGCTGTTATGCAGAAAGGTGTGTAGGGAGATAGGTGTGTCTTTCACTGAAAAAAATCAATGCTGTAGCAATGAGTTTTGGATATTCAAAGGTACTGAAAACCACCTTAGGTTCCATGACCCTTCCCTGAAATTATTCCATTCTTCTATGCAAATCTTTGATCACTTTTTCCCCCTATGAATTCTATTTGTTTAATGAATTTCCTTTCCATTACAGAGGTGCAAAAATGCTACCATTGAGACAGATTAACATTGTGAAGCACCAGTTTGCCTCAAATTCTTTTTGAGATGGCTCTGTAAAGCAAAAGGGACCTCAAGAATACAATGCAAGTTTTGAGAAGTTATGGGTGAGTTTCATCTAATTTCATCCCATATAAACTAACTAAAGTGTTTTTTGTTTTGTCTGTGCCAGTTGTCTGCAGTCTTTCTTTAGAAAATGGAAAGGAATAACAGCTTCCAAAGGGCAAATGAACCTTCTCATTGTGAACACTTATTTTAGATTGAGACACATGCTCTGGAATAACTCTCTGTCTCTCCATGGATTAGAAAAGGAGCTTAGACCAAATGTTTCCCCACTGGATAACTAAATTTAAGCTTCTGTTGCAGCTAAATATAACAAGAACACTGTGAGACTAAGCCTAAAATCCCTTTCTGTAGTACAGCTGGTAAACAGACCACCTGACAGGGAGGTTACACACAGGTTACAGGCACTTCCTCTCCATGTTTTTTTAAAAGCTCTGGTTTTTGTATGCCCTGTAAAAGAGCTCAAACCACCACAAGCCACACATGGACAGTCCAGAAAGATGGATGGTTTTGAATGGTTCAGTTGCTGTTAAGTTTATGCAGGAATTTTAGTAAAAGCTCTTTGTAGGACTCAGGAGTTATTGCTTCATCCAGCTCTGGTGATAAAAAATGTCATGTTCAACTATTAGCTTCATTGAATGACCTCAGGTTTGCTTTTTCATACTGTTATTTCATGGCCTGGTCTAGCACGTGGCAGGGAATTAAGAAGCTGGTGGGTGAAGTATCTGATTATGCCATGGTCAGGACATGGTTCTGCAGAAAAGCCCAAATGGCCTTGTGGCAGCATTCAGAGATTCTCCTCAGGGTCTCAAGGGTTTAAACTAAGGGTGTAAGCAAAGTTTTTATTTGTGCTGTAGCAGAATCTCTTGTACTCTTCACAGGGTAAAAAAAATAGCTGGATGGTCAAGTCCAAGGAGTGATAGACTCAGTAATCTCAGAGGACCTCTCTCACCTTAGCAATGATTTTATTGTTGATTATGATTTTATAATTCTATGATATTATATTATATAAGAGGAGAGAGAAATGGTTTGATTTCTCCTTCTGTTCCCTAAATGAGAAGCAGCAGCCCATTCCCAGTGCTCCCTTGAAAATGGCAAAGCACTAGGAACTGCTACAGTGTGAGATGGGAATTTCAGGTCATTACTAATCAGGTTGACATGCAAAGTGCTGAGGTAGAAAATGAAAGCCCAATTGCACATTCCAGCCCCCTGAGACATGTGGTCTCCCAGGAACCATTATTTCGTCTGTACAAACTATTGTTTCATAGAGAATATCGTGTTTCAGCAGAAAAGTCAAATGTGTCCTCTCATAACTCCATGTGGCTGTTAGCTTACTGCTGAGCTAATGCTTTGCCACATAAATAAAACTGCACAAAAAAGAGAGAGCAGACTTGCAAGGGAACATGGGGGAAAATATAATTCAGTGGTGCTCAGGGCTGAAAAGCTAGTGAGCTTCTTTCTTTCCTTTTTTCTTCCCTTTACCCTTACAAGTTGATGTGTATCCAAACAGCTTGAAAAGTACTTTGAAATCCAACTTTAGTCAGCTATGATGAAGACATAAGAGGAGCTGATTTTTCCTTTGTGATGCTTTGTTTTCTTCTCTTTTATTCACTGTTCGCTTCAGCAGTGGCTGCAGGAAAGGATCCAAGTGTTTTTTCCTGGAACTTTTTTTTTTCTTTTTTTGGTGCAGTTAAAGATATATTTCTTGGGCTACACCGAGTCACTACATACTGCTTTTGTGGCAAACTCAACTAGTGAGCTGAGAGGGCTTGAACCAAAATGCAAAATTTCTCAAAGCCAGGGAATCTATAACATCTTACCTAGGAACTTTTTAATATGGTAAAAATCTGCTGCTTTGTGTGGACAGATATAAAATGTTATTTTTTTATTTTTGTTCAGTCAACTTCACAAATGTTCTAAGGCACCACTGTGGACCAGTCATTGGGCTCAAGGGCAATGATGCCACTCAGAGGCATCTTAGAGAGGTTGTAGTACAGGCTCAACAGGAACTTCATGAATTTTAACAGGGGAAAAATTCAAAATTCAGCACGTTATATGAATCCACTGGATAGCTGGGGAGCAGCTCTGCTGAAAAGGACTTGGAGGTGCTGGTGGGCAAATATCTAAATGAGAAACACCAGCACACCCTGCCAGCAAAGTGTTCTGGATTGCTGGTGCAGGAGCAGAGTTAGGAGTTGGATTAAAATTATATTCCTCCCTAATTAGAAGTCACTAGCACACAGCTACAATTGTGCCTCTAGTCCTGGGACACCAGAAAACAAAGGCATTGGTAAAAATTGGCATGAATTCAGTGGTAGTTCGTCACTGAGTGGGGAAGAGCAGGGACTGGGGTAACTGACCTTCACAAGATGCTGGGGGAGCTGGGCTTGTTTGGCCTGGAGAAGAAACTCCTTCAGGAGGAGGTAACAGCATCCTGCCCATACCTGCAATGAGGACACCAAGAAGAAAGAATTATTAAAATGCAGCTCAGCAAAGCACTTGAACTCACATTTAACTTTATGTTTGAGTTTTACTTATTCATTGTAGCTTTTAAAATAAATATAGATATTTATGTCTTTTTTGTTTGTTTGTTTTTTGTTTTTTTTTATTCTGATCTGTCTAATTCATTTATACATCTGTATATTTTTAATGTATTGTAAAAACCTGCTTAAAGCTGGACAAATACCTAACATCTTCCCTGTACTGAGGTGTTTTGTAATATTAAAATGCGATTATAGTTCATCCAATTTGTGGATTAGGTGTTATTTCATTTTATTTTTACAGCTATATGGAGTATTACCAACCATTAGCACGTAAGTATGAAATGATGAAATTTTTATGGCTACTGCAAAAAAAATGAAATGGTTCCAGAATTATTAGGTTTAACTCTGAACATTTAATAGAAATAAAAGGCTGCTGTGCTGTGCTATTCCTCTGCTGCAGGGTGTGACATGAGTGCAGTGAGTACTCCACTGTTTCATGTGTTATGCACAACCTGGCATCAGGAGATCCTTGCTCAGATGAGATTAGGCACCACTGCATTAACTCAAATGTGGGTTCATAGCAGATTCCATGTTAGTATATTTTAGCACATATTTCATTTTCCATCCTGCCCTTCAGCCTGGCTGTTGCTGGAGGAAACCCAGCTATGCATCTGCTTTGGAGGAAACCCCTCAGTCTCACTGATTGCTCCTTTTTTACTGGTTTTGGGGATTGTCTTCTTAGTTCATATTTGTGGCACCCAAATAGCAGCACAGCAGAGCTGCAGCTGTGGTTAACTTAAAAGCTACACAGAGGATCCCTGTGATCTCGTAAATGGTTCTCTCATCTTAGTAAAATAACACAGTAAGATAAAACAGTCTTTTGAAACTGGACAAGGAATAAAGTTAGAGCATTTTCTTCACAAGAATGTCTTGTTTACAGGCAAGGATTGAAAAAAAAAAAAAGTTTGAAAAAATGAGAAAAATTAATATAAGTATTTAACCAGATTCTTGGTAGTGTCAGTAGTCACATGACACATGAATACTGTAAAGCTGTAGAAATTTACAATACATGAAAATCTTGAATAATCCAAAATCTAAAAATACTTAAAATTAAAGAAAGGAGAATGATGGACCTTAACACTGGAAGACTTAATAACTTATACCCAGTATTAATATATATGCAAGTGAAAAGTTCTCAGAATATTGGTTAAATGCAACACTGAATAATGTCTGCTAATAATAATTATTATTTTCACCATTAATGTCTTGATGTTCCAGGAGAAATTTAGAGTAGAACTAGCAAGCATTTTTAGATTGCATTGATATGTAAATTAATTTTCCATGTAACATCATGCATTTTCATGTGGAAATCTTCATCCTTTAAGCTTTTTCCATCAAAGAAAGAAAGAATACTCTTTCCCTGAGGTATCCAATCAAAATTTGTGAACCATTTCAAATTTATGAATCAAGCATACACAGTGAAACCATTTACTGCATGTTGTATGAAGAGTGACTCCACTGTGCTTCATGGTGGGATTTTATTTTATTGCTTTTTTATTGCTTTTTAAATTTTCTTCCTAATAATTCTTAATTACTTTTGCAATTAACTTTTTGACTATCATTAGCCACTATTTTTTTCATACAACCATTCATTGCAATTCCAAGATCACATTCCTCAATGGCAAAAGCTAACTTTAACACAAAAATAGGGAAAAGTTAAAACTAGTTTTTCATGTTTTCCTTTAACATTTACCTATACACAATTTTAGTTCCCTGCTGATCACCACACCTTTTACATCATATTGCTGAAATGTACTGAGTTGTAGAGCAAGAGGTCAAGGTAAGGCTTTAGTTTTGTTGTTATCTGTGTTTGGGTATTCAGATCTTAGATATCCCAGAGATCTGTGTGAAGAACTTCCCAGTGTAATTTTCCTTCACAGAACCTCAGTATCTCTGGAACTGAACATTTAATTATTTATATCTGTGTTCTGCATGCATGAAACTTAGTATTATTCCATGCCAGAGATAATATTTTTCTCCTGAAGACTAGAGGCTATAAAGAAAAATTCATTCACGCTTTTAGACACCTCAGGCAGATTTTCACTCACCTAATTTTAACTGTCTACAAAGTAATTGTCTGTATCTGAACTAGGTGGAGGTTTTTTGACTCTCAGGAACCTGGGAGAGAAATGGGCACTCAGCTCATCCTGGGGTAGCCATCCATAACAAAACAGATGAAACATGTATTTTAAGTACCTGTTCTCTCTATGATTATAAAATAAGTTCAGGTGCATACTGGACAATAGAGTTCAGATCTAGGCACAGGCACAGCTGGAATAGCTACACACACTGAGTTTTGACATCCTGAGTTTACAGTGATGACTGATGTTCCAGTTTCTACAGACACCCTTTGGAAAGTGTATGCACTATATATCTCTGAGCTATAATCTAATCAATATTTTAATAACCTCAATTTTCACTGTTAGAAAGGATATTTCCCCAAGCTATGAAAGCATGATTTTGTTTTAAATTAAGAATTTGGAGTCTGTTGTGAGCTGCAGGAACTCTGAGAGTAAAGTACCATGATTGCATATAACTTTGTGACACAAAGGGCATGTGGTTATTTGTTGACTAAATTCTGAATAAAATAGAACAAGTACAATGAGATTGTTTTATGATTGCATTTTCACCAAACTGTATGATCAGTTCTGGATTCAATATAATTAATTAAAAGTAGCTCAAAGCACCAAGAGTAAACAGAGTAACATGGAATGAGGAAGTGATAAAGAGCATCTCAGAATGGTAATGCAGTCTAGGCAAGTGAAAACTCATTGAGTACTTGATGTAAGGAGTAGAAAGATAGTTTCAGATTTCTTTAAGATTTAAAATCTCAGTAGGAAACAGGAAATGTTGGATGTACACAAAGAAAGGATAATCGAAGCCTGTCTGGCCTTCATGTTACATGCTAGCATACATTTGCCATCATTTTTGGTACAGCTAACCTAATAACAGTGAAAAAAATTATCTTCATTCCACACACATTGTAGAACTCAAACTTTTAAAGTTTGTTAAAATATTTTGAGCTCCAAGGAGTGTTCTAAAAATATCCACCCTCCAATGGTCTTCCATTGCCTCTTTCCATATTCCTACTCATGAATGTTGATAGCTGAAAGCAGCAATTTTTCTCAAGAAAAGGTTGATTTAGTAGCTTGCTGTGAAAATATCCCTCTCCCACAATTTATTCTAGAAAGCTGTGATTCCAAGTTTTCTATCCTGCAGATTTCTAGACTCACAGTTCCCTGTGAACTGAAGGAAAGACAGAACTTGAATACTGCAGGAGTCACAGTAACACTGACAAACTCAAGGTCCACTCTTCCTGCTGCACTTTTCAGGATCTTTTCAGCCCTTGGGAGACTAACCCAGCAGTTTTTCTGATTCCTTGCCACTTTGCTCAAACTCTCATTTCAGCTATAGCATTGAAAACAGAGGAAGAGCCTGAAGTCACCTCCAGCCTGGATGCCCCAACATCTCTCACTCTGTGAGCTCTCACTGCTCTTAGAAATGGGGTTTGCAATAGAGGAGTCAAGCAGATTACATTATTTTTAGCTAAAAAGAGTCATTCATTATGGCCAGACCATTATATCTAGAGACCATGCCTCTGCAACAAGTTCCTTGAGGATTTCAGGGGATAGAAGGGAAGGAAACAGATATTGAGGGGTGAGAGAAGAAGCAGATCTGATCACACAGTGCCTGTCTCAATGCTGCATCCTCTCTCAGTCCTGTTGGTGTAGTTCATAGGGAAGAGTGCATAAACTTGTGGAATTGAAATAATACTGTGTCATCTGTTATATAAATCTGTCAGTAGCAAAGGGAATTTAAAAAGTTTCTTTTTTGCATCCTATTTTATTCCTTCACATTGCCTTCAGCAATTTTTAAAATTCAATGTTACTAATCTTCAATTAATGACTTCTAAAAAAATAAATATAAACTTTTATAGCTTGAGTGATAGTTTTTAATAGTTGGCTACAATCTAAGCTGCAACAAGTTATTTTAAAATTTTCAGAAAAAATTTAATTTATACTCACTCCTGAAACAGTGCTCTTGAAATATTTTGATTAAACTGCCTTCAAAGTGTTGGTTTCACAAAGATTAAAGGAGAGACTCCCAGTTTACATAAACTGTCACATCCTGTGGGCTGTTAACATTTTAGATTAGTTGAATCTCTAATATTAACATTTTCTCTAGACATTCCTAACTTTCCTGGTGAGTTCCACTGTTTTTACTTATACAAATAGAGAAGCTCTAAGGGGGCTAAACTGAGATGGCTTAAGCAATCTCATTTTCCAGTGAAAAAGAGACAGTTCTCTGTCTTCTGAAAACTAGACACCTCTAAGATGTCTGTTTATTTGGAGATGTATAAAATCTAAAAATAAAATATTCTAGTTTTTATTAAGGTTTAAAAAAAAAAAAAAAAAAAAAAAAAAATCTCTTCTTCTACATGTACCAGTAAGGATTTGTAAAGATTTCAATTTTAATATCACATCTCAAATAAACTTAACTTTTTTTTCTTTTCTGTGTATCTATGATGAGACCCTGAGTAACACATGAGAAGTTATCTTTCTGTATTCTTCTTTATTTTTAAAGCACAGGAAGAATAATGAGGGGGAGCAGAAGAGAAAAGAATGTATGAGCTAGTGCTCACTTGTTACACACACACATATATATATATATATATATATATATATATTTAGCAAATATCTCCATATCCAGTCATATTCACACAAGTTAATGAGGTGATCCCACTGCCCCTTTCCTTCGAAGCTGAAAGGAAGGTTACATTTTTGCACATGTTAAATAAATTTCTGATATCCGTAACATAAAAAATAATGTAAAAGGTGTTGCTCAAGGGAAGCCATCAGCACTTGAGAGAACCACAATCCCCACCATCTGCTACCACAGAGACAGAGCAACTATTCACAGTTTTTGTTGCAGTCCTCAGGCTGCAATTGTACTGCAGCTGAGGGTGGTCACAGTAGACCTGAGCAATTTTATATCTTTACTGCTTATTCCCCCACCTGCTGCCACCTCTCTTCCTTCCTCCTCTGCCCATTTTTTTACTGTAACAGGCAAAATCAGGGCAGGGAAGGGATTGTATCTTTCTGATCTTTTTGCAGCCTGCTGCCACCAACAGAAACATGAAATGCATATTGTATTCTGAGTCTGTAGGTGATGTCCTCTAGGCTGAGATACATTTCATTTAATTATAGCTATCTAAAAAGCCTATAGTTATCTAAGGCAGCTATCTATGCTCCTCCTTTAGATGATTACAAAAAAGGCAATTCCAAAGGTGCTTCATCCTAAACTAAATTGGTATTAATCCCCAAACAAGTCCTGTGTAAAATTTATTCTCATGTCGGATATAAAAAGAGCTCAGGCTCCAATTTGGAGCAGATACTAAGGATGGACTTTGCCTGAGGAAACACACAGCTCCAATGCAGGTGTCCTTACCTGAGGTGACTGTGCAATTTCCTTTCTATAAGCCAATAGAAAGAATAGGAACTTTTGATTCCTCTGATCTTCCTAATGTAGATCACAGAGTCATGAAATGCCTTGGGTTAGAAGGGACCTTGAAGCTCATCCAGTTCAAATCTCCTGCCATGTGCAGGGACACCTTGCTCTAGACCAGGAGAGTCCCCTCCAACCTGGCCTTGAACACTTCCAGGGATGGGGAGTCCACAGCCTCTCTCAGATACAGAAAGATTGAAATACTGGATGTATTTCACTTCACTGATGACAATGATTAGCTTGTATCTAGACTCTTTTTAAACAGATTTATACAGTTGGAAGAGGTGAATTGTGTAACTTTCAGAAAGCTAAAAGATAGTGAGATTATTCTGGGTTTTACCAACTGTCTCATACAATTAGAAATTGTGTGAGCAATGCCACCATCTTCAAAAGGTTAATCCTCTTTGCCAGACACCCATTCACCTACATTATCACTTTCAGGTTTTGGGATGTGAAGGTTTTCATGTGCTCTCCAGAGCACCATGCAGAGAGCCAAAGACTGAAATCACTCCTCCCTCTAACACACCAATGTAAAGACACAACAAATCTTTTGGGGCTTCAGAGTTATTGAAAGGGAACAGAAGAGAATTTAAATCTGGTGGAAAAATGTGTTTGTGTTACTTGCACTGCCTGGGAAGGTTCATATGGCATAATGTTAAATGTCCATGGCACTTAATTTTTATAGTCTATTTCTCTTATGGCAAAAATATTATATGAGCTACACATTTGCAAGGACACTTGTTCACCACAGTATGCCTTGAAATAAGTGCTAATTCATTATAACCTTTAAAGAATCTCATCTTCATTGACATTTAAGTATTGGATTATCTCAATGAGGTCATTAAAGGAGTTGAATGTATGGGAGGATAGTTCCTCAGCCTTATTTCACTGCAAATTTTATAGCTAATTACTGGGACAAAACACTAAATAAGAAGACAAACAGTACAAGTTAAAATGGAAGGTTCTCTGGCAGATATAGCTTTATAAAAAGGCAAAAGTTAAATGCTAAGGGCTCATTCATAATAAAAACCAATTTCCCAAGTATTACGTTCTATCTCCGTTATGGTTAAACACCATAAATTAGCAATGAGCATTCCAATTCAAATGACTTGTGTTCTTCAGTATTCTTAAAAATCAGACAAACCAGAAGTCCACTACCGCTTCAATGGAAGTAATAGAAGACAATTTAATTGACAAAATTGTGTTTTAGATAGTACTTCTTATCTTCAGGCAACACATTTTATTACCTAAAACTTCATTACAGTGCACAAAAAAAGGAGAAAGAGAAACATATGTTTACTTGTAGTGAACCATACGTTTAAAATGATAACAGAATTGATTTCTTCCTGCAATTTTTATCTTTACTGTATACATTATGACCTGTATGCTGAAATGTGAAAACCTAGAAATTCCTGGTACACTTCTGCATTTTCAGGAAAAAAAACAAAACCAATAATGTTCTCAGAAGAATTATATTTTTGCATTGTTGTAATGTGCATTGTTTTCCTAAGATCGAATCTTAAAGGACAAGAGCCACTATATTGTCGCCAGTAGTGCTTCTGTCAGATCTTGTGTCTGTAGCTTCCAAAGAAAGAAAGTTTGGTGTTTCAGGAGGAATCCTCAACAGGAGAGTAAGGAAGGAGCAATGTTGGTCTTCAAGTGTAAGCACTGTGTGTGAAGTCAAGTTTAAAAGTAACAGGTGACATGGTTGATTTTGATTCTGTATTATCAGTGAGGAACAAAACACAGGTTTTGAATCTACTGCCAAATATTATTTGCAAAATTTGTCAGCTGTTTCTGAGGGAAAAAGAAGGCTGCCCAGTTCCTGGTGCTCCTGGAATTGTGGGTTATGAAACAAGCACCTGACATAACTGGAAAGAAGTATAGTTTGATAGTGACACAGAATTAAATGCCATGCTGATGATTAGAAATAATAAAATTAAACAGACCCACAAACTAACAGCAGCCTTTTCCCTTATGACTTACAAACTGGTAGTGTTTGCAAGTTTCCATGAGCTATCAGGGTTATATTCAACAGTCTTAATCCCATTGACCATAGAAGCACAGAAAGGCTTGGGTTGGAAGGGTTCTTAAAGATCAGTTCCAACCTCCTGCCATGGGTAGGGACAACTTTCACTAGAACAGGTTGCTCCAAATCCCATCCAACCTGGACTTGAACAATTCCAAGGTTGGAGCATCCACAACTTCTCTGGGCAACCTGTACCAGTGCCTCACCACCCTCACTGTAAAGAATTTATTCTTAATACCTAATATTAGTCTACTTTCTTTGAGTTTAAAGCCATTCCCCTTGTCCTATCACTGCATGATCCTGCAAAAAATTCCTCTCCAGCCTGCTTGTAGGCCCATTTTAGGTACTAGAGGGCTGCTATAAGTAGCAAAATGAAACAGATATAAACCCATAAGAGGCATGTCCTTTTTACCAGACCCTTTAAGGATCTGGATCTCAGTCCTTACACTCATGGTGCAGGAGTACCACTGTCAGTCACACAGGCATTAATTGACTTTGACTCAGAACTGTAATTGTATTACAGTTATTAATACAATACATTACAATTTTTAATACACAATAATTGAATTGCAAGCCATTTAATGGTTGGGCAGGGGTACACAGAAAACAAAGCAACCTTGATTGCTTGATTGGTCGGTCAGAAGCAAACAGTGCAGGCAACAAGGACACAGATGTGTGTCAAAGACTAGAAAGCTTCTACACAACTATTGAATTCAGTGACAGGAAGCTGGGAGCACAGCAGATTGCCATCTGTGTAGAAACCTGGTTGTGTTATTGTAGTCAAATATTAGTACAGCCCATGGATTACATACCTTTATGAAATACAGAACATATATAGAGAGGCATTACTTCTATTGGACAGTTGCAAACTCCATGTAGATTGCTCCTAGAAACCACACAGAAAAAGACCCCAAAACAACAAAACATAACCAAAATCAAGCAGGCAAACAAACAGCAACAAAAACCCTTTAAAAATTGTAGAAGGTTAAAAAAAAAAACAAAAACCAACCAAACAACAACAACAAAAAAACAACAAAAAAACCACCCAATAACTAAAGGTATAAAGAAAAGTATGAGAGAAATAATGAGAAATTGAATTCCTGTATTGACTCCTGCACGGCTTTTGAGCTGGCTGACTCCAGAAGCAGTCTGAAGGCTGCTGTGCTCCTGAGACAGAATTATATGCATTATTAAATGTGTTGGCAATTTGGGTTGAATCCAGGTTGCTTACAAACAGTGCCTGTTGCAGTGTGATTGCAGGACAATCCAGGACTCACAACAACCTCAAGACGCTGCTGCAGCCACTCCAACACAACACTGGGAGAAGGAGCAACATTTCCCCTTTGAGTTTGCCTACAGATTCAGATCTGTGTGGCTCAAACGAAATTTTATTACTAAACAGGAACCACTTATCCTCTTGATCCAAAGCTCTGTCTCAAGGAACTCTCAAAACAAATTATGTCTAAAAGAAATGGGCTCAGTGGTCACTTCCATTGGTGTAGACAGTTAATGGAGGTTGGACATTGAACCTGCAGACAGCATAGTTGGGAGAAATAAACCCCACTGGAAGTGACCAGTGCAATTTCCTTTTCCTTCAGGAGGGCACTACTCTCTTCTTTCCCATAATTTTAATCTGTATTAACTTCTTGTCATTCTTTTTTTTTTAATTAAGTATTTAAGTGAAAATAAAAAGACATCAATATGACTTTATTTCTTAAAATTCAAACCGTGTTTCATAGTGTTTTATTTCTTTTTTTTCTTTTCTCTAACATTTTTATGGAAACATCTGGAAACATTCCTCCTATGGTCAATACATAGTGTGTTTTTATGCTAAAATGCCCTGATTTTATCCTGTTTGAAGAAATCCACTATTTGCAGAGTATTATTATTGAGATGAAAGGGTAACATGGGTTGATGGATAAACAAATAAGCAACAATAAAATTATGCCCTTGAAAAACACTGTACAAACATCAATTAATTTTATTTGCAGCAGTCTTGTGCAGCTGATAAATTCCTTTCCTGCAGATGGAAGTGCTAAAGCATAAAAAGTGGCAAAGAATTTTCACTGTGCCAGGGCATTGATTCAGACAGAGGTTTGAGGCTTGACTCTTTCCTTAAGAGTGTTTTCCCACAAGCACCAAAAGGCTCTGTAAGCTCTGAAACATGTTTTTCTTACAACAGAAACTAAGCTGCATGATTTCTTTTCTCTCCCCTGCAAAGAAAACTCTCTCTGTGGAAGAGGTTCATGGTTTCAGGCTCTTCAGCAGCTGAGCTGCAGCAGATCCCAGCCTGTCCCTTCTGGGTCCCCCAAAAGTCTTTTCTCCCTTCCCTACAAAAACCTTGTTATGACAGTGTGGCACCTTCTTTCTCCCAGTGCCAGAACAAAGCCAAGAGTCAGCTTTCCCCTTTCTGCTTTGCCTCAGCCATTTATGAGACTGTAACATCTGATGCCCAACAGGGTGCAAGCAGATGTCTAACCCAGACATGATCCATCATGCCCAACCACAAAGTGGCTCTTCATTCTGCTAGTCCAGTCCATCTTGGGAGGCTGAGATAAGGGAGGTTGCTCCTCAAAGAGCCCATAAGATTTTCTTTGGTGAAAACTGAATGTTTTATTCTTGCTCATAAAAGGAGCCTTTGATACGATTTTACATTGGATTTGTTTTTTTTTTTTTGCTTTTAACTGATGGAACCATTGATGGTTACTTTTCAATTTACTGATACAGAAAAAACCATCCCTTTCCTTCCAGAAATAAATGCTTGGTCTTCCCAAAGCACAGTTGCATTTTAATTGTGCTAAATAGGTGGTGTTAAAGGTTGCCACATGGATGCTTTGCCTTCTTGCTCTTCTGAATTTTTCTTATTAAAACATGAGCTAAGATTCCTTCTCAGTGGAATTACAGCCTCCTGAGGACAAAACTGGAGGCAATATGAGCTCCGTGCATAAGAACAGCTGCCCACTGAAGGGACAAGGAAGAGTGGAACTTCCAAAACATAATTCTCAAACTGAGCATCCTCCTGGAATCATCCTGAGTTGTTCTACAAGTGTTAAAATGGTTTAAAGAAGCCAATTATAATTTATATTTGGCTCACCAGCATAATATTTAAACAATGTTTTACTTTTATAAAATAAATATTTTGAAAGCTCTTTTTATTTAAGCCATGGAATGAACCTTCCTTTCTTGTACCCTTTTTGCCACAGTGTTGTCAAAATGAGTCTGCCAAGTACCTGAATTTCTTACAGATCACTGTTCAAGCTCCCCATGTGAGGCTGAAGCCTGGTGCTGTGCCATTCTGTGCAGGAAGCACTCTGCTTCCAGACTCAGGGAGATGGGAAACTCAACAGAGAGCAGGATACAAGTCCAGCCTTCCTAAAACAATTTCCTTCCTGTTCTGCAGCTGCTATTTGACCAACTCCAACTGACATTCAACTACTAGCAAAGCAAAAAGTGAACACTTTAGCAAGGAGGCATTTGAAATTGAAGTTGAGACTCTGGGTAGAGAAAAGTTTTGTTATCTTTCTAGTATTTTCGTATATATATATATATATATATATTTTCCATATATCTACTACATGTATATATTCTCAAAACATTTGATTTTAAGAGGAAACCGCTTATACGATGATTATTTTTAAGAGGGTTGAGAGGTTTTCTGTAATTATGCTATGCTCATAGAATCACAGCATCCTCTTACACATCTGTTCATTACATATCTGTGTCTCCAGCTAATCATTTAGAAATTCATCACATGAAATATACAAACAAGGAAGTTCCATAACATTCACAGACAACCAGAGAGGCTGACAACTCATATTTGATTGTTTCCCAAAGTCAATATTTGTGATAAAAGGCATTTTATTTCAATCTCTTTTTCCCTATCTCAATTCTAGAACTCTCCATTTACACATGCATGAGATTTTGAAGGTCTTTTCCAGCCTAAACTATTCTGTGTTTCTAAGCTGTTGATGTGTGGCTGGATGAGCAGTGAGGTGGGTTTAAAACTGGCTGAAAGGCAGGTCCAGGGAAGGGGGATCAGTGGTACAAAGTCGAGCTGGAGGCCAGTGTACCCTGGGGGTCAACACAGGGTCCAGCCTGCTTCACATTTTCATTACTGATTTGGATCAGAGAGCATTCCCTCAGCAAGTTTGGAGATGATGAGAACCAGGAGGAGAAGCTGATATGCCAGAGGGATGTGCTGCCATCCAGAGGGACCTTGAAGGATGGAGAAATGAGATGAGAGGAACTTCATGGAGTTCAACAAGTACAAAATCCTGCACCTGGGAAGGAACAGCCCCAGGCACCAGTACATGCTGGGGGCTGCCCAGCTGGAAAGCAGATTGACAGAAAAGGACATGTGAATACTGGTGGAAACCAAGTTGAACAGCAGCCAGAAAGGTGCCCTTGCAGCAAAGAGGATTAATGGTATCCTGGGCTGCATTTGATAAACTATTGCCAGCAGGTTGAGAGCAGTGATCCTTCCCTTCTCCTTGGCACTGGTGGGGCCACACCTGGAGCTTCTTGTGTTCTGTACATGTTAACCAAGATTCACTGATGTTCTCAGAAAAATCTCTCTTAAGCTTTGCAATTGATTTGTGATCGTGAGTTTATCTAATGTTACCTTTAAGTATTAAATGGAGGTATCCATATGTCATGAATTTAGCCATTTCATGGCCCTCTTGTTTTCAGAGAAGGAGATATTCTTCAATAGAGAATTATCATAGGGCCCAAATCAGACCATGGAATAGCCTTTCTCTACATGAACCTTACAGGAAGTCTAAATCTGCTAAATTCTTGAATTAGCTGTAGTCCTTAAATTAAACTGAATAAATCAGATAGACTTTTTTTTTTTTTTTTTTTTTTTACACAAGTGCCCTCCAGAATATGTAGATCAAATTTTTAGTTTTGTTTGCTTTTTCACAAAACCTATGCACCATCCCTGATTACAAGCTGGGCTGAGCAACTTCTGTCCCAATGAAAATCATTATTCAAAGTAATATATTATGCACAAATTAGGATTGGGCCCTATGAACAAAGGCATATATTTGCATTTGGATGAATGTATTTGTGCACAGCTTAATCTCTATGTGATTGTATTTGAGATGTGAGGGACAGTACCTCATGCTTTCCCTTCAGAATTGTCATAAATAAATGAACTAGGGATAAAATACTGAACTGATTCCTGCAATTGCTAAATTACTGCAACTGATGAAAAATACATAGCCCTAGAATCCTGACAAATATCTTCAGCTCACATCTGACAAGGTCACAAAGCCTGAACTGAGCTGCAAAATTATGGGTATTTACCTCTCATTGAGTTAATATGGCCTAAATTCTTAATGGGAAACAGCTTGTCTTTGGAGTCAGAGTGTCAGCACAGTTTAGGTCAGGAAGAAAAGCTCTTAAAGTTGATCTGAAGTGGTTTGTGGCAACATTGTCCCTATTAACAAAAACTAGCACTCAGCAGGTGGCAATTACTGCACTTCCAAGTGAAGTGGATGAATGGAGGATGATTTATCATGGAATGACTTGGATTGGAACAGATTTTAAAGACTGACCAATCCAATCCCCTGCCATGGGCAGGGACACCTCCACTAGACCTGGCTGCTCAGACCCCCACCCAGCCTGGCCTTGAACACTTCCAGGGATGGGCAGCCAGAGCTTTGGGCAATCTGTGCCAGGGCTTCATACATCTTCCTTATTAGACTGAGCAAACTGGATGTGCAAGAGCACATTCCAGCTGAAGGGTGGCAACTCAGAGGCAATAACTTCCCAGGCTATTCCTGTTTGATCTGCAAGAGCTTGTCTACATTGTCATGAACCAGGGTATTGAGTTTGCTCATAAGTGCAGGCTGAAGGATGCTGATCACATTGTATTTTTTTGTCCTGAAACAGCTAAGGATTTAAGTGTAAAGAACATATGGGAGGATGTCCTATTTAAAACAGGGCATTATTTAGAAGCAAGGCAGCACAGTCTGAATTATCTGAGTTGCCACTGCATCCAAAACCCTGTGATCTTAAACAGATCATGTCCCTTGCATCTATTAATTACACTGCAAATTTGCCTGTTTGTGTGACTGTCTAACAGATTCAGTGTCATGGCTCTAAATTCTGTTAATTACAATTCTGCCAGATGGGTGACAGAAAAAGGAACAAACTCCAAATTTCTGTAAAAAGTTAAAAGAAAAGAAATGTCATCCTGTTTTTCATGTAGCAAATGTTAACCAGATCCTAGGCTGTACAAAGTGACCAGCTCTCTTGCTGGTGTTAGACTGATTCATGCCTGCTGAAGATATGGCCCAGTGTTAGAAGAACAAATGATTCATGCAGTTTTTATATTAAATATTAATATGATGTTCTCTAACATAGTTTAATAGGTACCTATTGAGTGCCAAGTTTCCATCAGTGCCTAATAAGTATACTGACTAATAATAATTAACAGATCTACTTGGAAAGCAGTAATTTTCATATATTCCCCCTGCAAGAGTTTTAACTGTTAATGAAAGTTAGATTAACAATTGATGTAAATGGATCTATAATCCTCAGCTTTTGGCTTTTTTTAATCTTCAGCACAACAAAGAAATGATCATAAGAGACTCCAGTTTCCATCACAGGGGTAGCAAGGACCCCCAGGGAATATTCCAGGGCTGACTGCAGCAAGGATTTTCTCAGGTAAAGCAGCCTATGCTTCTTGCTAAACAAGTAGGAAATTGTATTGGTATTTCAGTCTGCAGCAAATTTTTCAGGGTTTTTTTGGTCCTTATTTTGTATTCTGCAATCATGGAAATCAGACACACCATTGCAGAGTACACAGGGGTCTGGAAGCACAATGAGGATTTTTTCTGCAGTGTTGAGATCCTCAAGCTGGTACTCTGAGCAGTCTGGCAAAGGAATGCTGCATAAACTGGGGAATGAAATCTTCAGGCTGCTCCTTGCACTGCACTGAGAATGGGGGTAAAGCTCTCTGAGCCACCACAGAAGCCTCCCATAAACAGGTTTGGGAGCTGGGCACCAGCCTTGCTCATCCTGCAGCATCCGAGGGCACATCCTCATCCCAGGGTTCCTATTTCTCACCTGCAGTAATCCTGGAAAAGGGAGCACTAAAGGAAAGGTTGTGTCTTTTATGTGAGGACAGGCATTAAAAACACAGCCTAGGGTTTGAATAGCACTGACTCACACTGAGGGAACCAGTGCTCTGCTGATACTGAATGTTTCACTTGCCCAAAATGAATGAACTAATTCACTACTTCTGTGAGGACAGGATTAAAAAAAAAAAAAAAAAAAAAAAACTAAAACATTGGTGGATTTTTATTTTTATTCTTTCTTTCATGCCTGCTAGTGGGAATTCTTGACAGGCCAGGCTTTCCTTGAAACAATGCAAATGAATGGCTGAACACCTCACAGTCATTGGTGCCTTCATCCTTCGTGGGCTGCAAATGCAGCAGAGCTGTGCATATTTAGTGGCTGTGAGGTGCCTTGGATAATGATCTTCCTCTGATGCAGTGTTATTGCTGTTTCTGGCAGGCCCTAGAAGAGCAGGCTAATTGCACAGTGTCAGATGGTAGGTGTGTTACTGGGTAAAACTCTAAGAGGCACATCAGCAGAGCCTTTTACAATATAATAAGCACGATTAGCCAGCCTCGTGATATAGCTCAAAAAGTTTCACCACTCACCATTTGCTTTAAGTTCAGGAAGTCTGAATGTAAACTAGGAATAAAATGAAGACTTTTGTTTCTTATTATGACAGTGAAGGATTAAGAAATTGCACTGTTTGAAGAGTCCATTCCCTTCACTTCGTTGATTCTACCCACTATAACACCCATTCCTTGAAAAAATGCCTTTTTTAAAATTTAGTTTTCCCCAGGATGGTGATAGGAAGGAGTCTTTCAGTTCCAACCAGAGTCACCAGGAGTTTAATCCAATCATGTCAGGGCTTGATCCTGAAAGATGAAAAAAATTCACTTGCACAGGACAGGGAAGAATGTGACCCCGGTTTTAAAAGTCTCATAGCAAAAAAGTGTCAGATTGCAGTGTTACGAAAATGGTAAGAAAAGTTCTTATATTCTATCTTCCCCACCTGAATTGAGTTATTGCTCTCTCCAGAAACCAAGAGACAGATACTCCAAAAATCCCAAAAAGGCATTTCTCTATTAACTTTGAATATATGAGGGAGGTGCTTAGATACTAGGTGGCAGTATAAAACCTTAATAAAATTCATTTTAATAATGACATTTTAAATAATCATGCAGTACATTATCAATACACTTGCTGGGTTAGCAGAGGAATTAATTTAATTTCACCACCATTTCCATATTCCAGGTATTGAAGGTTTCTTTTAGAAGAGATACAAACTTTTTTTGTATAATATTCAGACATTAATGAAACCTTGAGATAGATTCAACTTTCTCCCTAAATTTAGTCATTTCCATAATTGCAGTGAAGAAAAATAGAGTGTTATTTTATATCAATATTCAACAAGTATCTTCATTACAATCAGGAAAATTTTGTTACTGGTAAAGATAAACTCCTTAAATGTAATTTCTCTCTGCATTGCTGCCATGAATGAGAGCAGTAGAGAGAAGAAATTGCCCCAGCAAATCTGATGCTGAAATATAGATTGTTGATAATTAGTAATCTTATATGCTGTTTCTCATTTGGGCCAATCCATTTTTATTTCACCAATTTGGGAAACACATCACAAATCCAAGACTGATTGCAGAAACCTAAAGCTGAGAAATATATTGAATGCAACAGATGGTGGTTAAGTTAGATAATAGAGCAGAATGCTAAAGAGATTTATAGTCTGATTTTTATTGCTCATTCTGGGGGATGTTAGCATTCTCCATTTATGCTCATAAGGCTTTTTCATGGCAATATCCATAGTTCATAGACTAATTCTTGAGGCATTGTTACATTTATCTAATCCAACCTCCCACATTACACAGGTCAGGGCATTTCATTAAGTGTTTCTTGCACCTAGAAACATACTTTTATAGCAGCTATCATAGCAATGGTAAACTGCCAACACCTTTCTGACAATTTATGCTCAGTTACAGTGAACTCTAACTGCCCCAGCCCAAAGTGCTACCCACTGCCATTTACTCCCAACAGCTCGTGGTTGCACTTTCTCTCTGCCAGCCTGCTGGTTCTGAAGATTTATCAAGCAGAGCTATGTAAAAGGGCAGAAATAGAACGTGCATGATGCTAAGTTCAGATGAATAGAGTAAGCAGTAGTAGGGCAGGGTATATTAAGTGGGAAATACAAGTCAAGGAAGCAGCAGTTGGAGGGCTCTTGAGCATTTTGCAGGAAAGGTCCTTTAACCTTTGTGCATGGTGCATTTCAATTGGATGTCAAAGCATCTCAGTCTATAGCTCTACTGAATATAAAACAAAACCCACTTGAAAATTAGATTAAAATGAGCACTGCTTGGTATTGATATTGTTTTTGTGTTATTTTTCTTATTTTTTTTCACAAGAGAACAAAATTCAAGTAATCTATATTCCACAAGTAACAGCACTTGCCTTTATGGCTCTCAAATTTTTATCTTTTTTCCATGATGTTTTGCTTTCTGAGCTGGGCTGAACAAACTCATATCCACAAGGAATATTTGCTGACATGGAAAGGCCACACATTCTTTTTCAAACACACCCACTGTTGCTCCATGGCATACAGGCAGATAACAAAGGTTTCATATAAAATCTTCTTAACTTCGTTAGCACACCAAGCCTATGGCACATCTGATGAGACACATCAAGTCAGCACTGCAGCACCTTGAAATCAGAGTTGTAAATGTGTGGTCTGTCTGCAAAGCCCTCTGCAAACACCTGCCCAAACCTGCATGTCATTTAGCATCACATAAACCTCACCTGGCCATCAAGCTACTGCCTCTGCTGTACATAGTGCACCAAAAGCACCACAGAGATGTGGGAGAGACTGAATGTAAAGATGTCCCAAAAGAGCTTTCTGCAGCTTTGGCTGTGATCCCTACTTACCATGTTTACATGAACATTTTGTTGTTTTTATACTTTTCCACATTTTCCAAGTCTATCAGTTGTCTTTCATCTCTAAATCCAGGAAACAAACCTCATAGAGGGGTGGGCAGTTTTTCCATTACACTGCCTACAGCTCATCACATAGGGAATCCCTTATCACCATGTCCAGATGTTATTGGAAAAAAAAATAATAAACGACAGAACTTATTTCATTTCTAAGGACTACTGTGCTGGATGACTCCATATTCTCTCTCATTTCCGAGCCTGGGGGCTACTGTAATATCTCAGAATCTCAAAAGCATCCATCTAGTACCTGCATGAGGAAGAAATGCATTTTATTTTCCTAAAAATGAGAAAGGGTTTCAAAAAGTACTGAATTTTCAGGTTCTTATATATGGAAATATCAGCAAATGCAAACAAGCCATTTTTATTATTCTTAAATACAATAAAATCAGTTATGGAACTGTTGTACTGAAGGAAAGTAGATTATTTCAAAACAAGCAAGGTAACCAATAAGTAACATTCACTATTTTATTAGACATTTTAAGTTAGGTGTTAAACCCCTTGAGTCAAACTGAAATAGTCCATTTCTGTCAGTAAATTTATAATTTAAATCTTGATGAGATGTTTTATAGACCAAACCAAATACTGGTATCATCCTCATATCCCTGCATCTGTATCTAAACCCAGTTTCACCCAAATGATCTTCATCAGGGTAATTCCCATATTTCCACTAGTGTGCTTACCTCCAGTAAGTTTATTGTCTTATTTTACACTCATTGTAAGAAGCAGGAAGGAAATAATTGCATTTACTTTTTTTCCATTTACATACTGTTAAACTTACCATGTCAATGTATTTTCTTCTGCTTTGCCCAGAAAAAGGCAATTTACATAAAGCCCAATTGCTAAATGCACAACCAGGGCATATTTTTAATCACTTTTAATAATTTTTAGAAAAGTAAAGGAACCAGGTGTTTTCCTTTAGTTCCTTGTCTAATCAGATTTTGGATTCCCAACATAAATTACAGTCTATTTGTATGCAACTGTGGGTTTCCTTTCTGAGCCTGAATGCTGTCTGTGTGAGCTTAAGCAGAACCCCCCTCATGCTGTATCTGTTTTTTGGCATTCAGTGAGGAACAGAAAAGGACCAAACACTTCATTTTTAAAGGCTTGCTGTTGACATGAAGGTTTGGGTGACAATGGCAGAAGTGAGTGTTGTCCAAGCTCCCAATAAAAAGTTTTTTAATTGCAGAGTAGGCAAGAAAAACTGATTCAAACACGAGTGCTGTAGTGAGAGCTCTGACAGCATGGCTCTCTGTAAGTGCTGGCTTAATCTAATAAAGGCACAACAAAATTCCAAAACTAGGCATAGAAGCAAGGCAAATTCAAATGAGACAGGGTAGGATGTTAACAATAATAACTGTAAACCATCAGAATTACCTCATATGAAAATTGCTGGTTTTCCCTCCCTTTGAAGACTTTGAAATCAGACGTCACTATCTTTCTGATAGACAACTCATTCAGAAGTCATTGGCCAGGCTTAACACAGGAATTACTGTGTATCATCTTGTGCTATTGAATCTTAGAACCATTTAAGTTGGAAAAGTCCACTAAGATCATTTTGTGCAGCCATTAACCCAGCACTAAAACATGTCCCCAAGTGCCACACCTACAGACCTCTTAAATACCTCTGGGGATGGGGACTCCACTACCTCCCTGGGCAGCCTGCTCCAGTGCTTGATAACTCTTTCCATGAAGAAATTGTTCCTAATATCCAACCTAAATCTCCCCTCATGCAATTTGAGTCCATTTCCTCTTGCCCTGTTCTTTGTCACCCAGGAAAAGGGATTGATCCCCGCCTGGCTGCAGCCTCCTGTCAGGGAGCTGTAGAGGGCAATAAGGTCATCCCTGAACCTCTTTTTTCGCCAGGGTGAGCACCCCCAGCTCACTCAGCTGCTTCTCACAGGACTTGTGCTCCAGATCCTTCTCAAGCTCTTTATGGAGGAGGTCAGAGGAGACAATGGGTTTTTCAAGCCACAAAATGGAATTTCGTTATGGTGGTGCCAAAAGCTTGATGAAATGTATTAAACACTTATGTTTAAGGCAATGGATGTGACATGGGAGTGAAATCTAATTTCATCAAAAAAAGGATTTAACATACCTAAGCCATGGGCCCAATGTTTGGCTCTGCTCCCAGCTACCTCAGCCGGTAGGAAACCTTGAGCCTTGAACCTGATGTTCTCACCCACCACTGATGGGATGATGCCTCTTCTGTACATTCAGCAGGGCTGCTGCAATGATTGCCTGTTCAACTGCGTTTTCACATGCAATTGGATACTACAAAGAGAGCCTCATGCAGCATTCAGTCACAAGCTGCTAATAGCTGCTGATTCTCCCTTGCACAGAAACATACATTAAAGAGGAGAAGACATCATCAGACTCGTGCTGAGATTTAGAAGTCCCCTGTTTGGGTGTGAGAAGAGAGAAACTGAAGGAAGAATAAGAGGGGTGCTAAAGAACAGACACAATCTCTTCAAAATTATGGCCATTGAAAGGAAAAAAACCCTGGATCAATCTTGGGACCACAAACACTCCATCTGAACTTTGTCTCCTTTTTGCCACTGAAAAATAATTCTCCTTATGGGAGATACCTTCTGATATTATTTGTTTGAGTCTAGGCCTCATCCCTAGCTTACTGGAAATCTGTATTTCCTGCAGATTGCTTGCTTTATGCTTTTTATAAAGCACAGCTTTTTTCAAAAGGCTCGGCTCCCCCTGATGTCCATGGGACATTTAGCATTTGACAATAATGAGAGTAAAATTGGACCAATGCTGAGAAAAATCTCTCTCCCATATGCCATAATGAACCCCCCCTGGGTGTTTATGTGCTTTTTAAAGTATGTTAAGTGATTATGATGGGGCAGACACTTTTAATATATAAATCTCTAGAAAATGACAGAACATTTCTGAAGCCTCCTGAGTGGGTAGGAATCCTGAACCAACTGTTATTTCATATTTAATCCCATTCCCTTTCTCCCTGAAACTAGGCAGTCCTGATTAGGCTCTACTTTTTAATAAAATAACAAATTCAAATAACAAATGCAAGTACAGTAGTATGCTCCATATAAAATTTACATTAGAGCTTTTCTGAGAAAAGCTTTAATGCTGTGCTTGAAGTAATTTTATTTTTACAGAGTGCTGCTCGTTAAAAGTTGTAAATCCCTTTCTGTGTTGCCGAGGATGTGTCTTGCTCCCAGTTAAATGGAAATGTATAATCCTTCTCACTCATTTGATTTTCTTAAATCATGGTTCTCTCTCTGGGATCAGTCCTGGAAGGTGCTGGATCCCCCCCACATCAGGAAGACAGAACCAAAATCAGACCTTCCTGCTTGTCTAGGTAGTATTTCAATCTCCTGAACAAAAGTCATTCCTTCTCTCCTCCTGCCCATTTTCTAAATCATTGATAAAGGAACAGAGAAATGGGTCAGAGCTGTTTTCCTTTCTCCCACCTCCATCCACCCTGGAGCAGCAGAGCTGAAGCCGTGGGAGAAGCTGAGGGTGGTGTGCATGGTGCATTTTCTGTGGGTGGGAAGAAGACCATGAGGCAGATTGAGACCTGGAGCATCACAATCTCTTTCACAGTTTCTCTCCCAGACACTAGGCCAGTGGGTGGGGTGTGCCTGAAATGAGCCTGAAATCCAGTATTTCAGAGACATTCCACCAGCTATTGCTGTGGGACTTTGATGCCTAGCTACTTCAAAACCAAAAAACCCATCTCTGAAAATTGGTGGCATCTGAAACACGCCATTATTTGTCCCTTCAAATTTTTACTGCAGAAATAGAGAAATAATTAAACCAGAGCAAAGTCGCAAGGGGAATGTGACTCATGCTTTATTTGCCAAGCTGTTGGAAATGCTGAAGGCCTCTTGCTGTCACATAGAGCCTCATAGAGGTTTTGCCAGTCCTGAATATTCCCAGGCTGGTGCTGAGGATTTGGGAAGGAGGAAACACTTTGCCATTATCCACAGCTGGAGCCATGACCTGTAAAGGAATCGTCTCTGTGCTTCTGAAAGGATCAACTTCATTCTGAGTTGTGTTTCATCAGAAATATAGACAAGGCAAGGTGGTTTTTATCCTGTGAATTTTAGGTTAATGTGACAGAAAACAAAAGTCTGATTAGACTCTTATGTGAATTCCAGAAAAACAAAACTCCTTTAAAACATTCCGTTCTCACTCAATGCAACCAAGCAACTTTCTTTTCCTCCTCAGGTCTTTTCTTAAAGGTAAATTAATTCAAGGTTATCACTTCCCTTCAGCATCCCCCACTTCACTGGAATTAGTCTTAATTTACTTTAATGAAACGTACAATACTAATCTTAATTAAAATCCTTGGAGACAGACCTGTGTAGACTCATGACACAGACACCTTGGACTTCTGTTGGAGCCTCTTTTCTATGCCATTTGGAATCCAGGAATTTGTCTTGCAGCAAATGATAGCTCTGATATTTTCCAGCCTTATTGATCAGTTAAGTAGTCAATGACTTCAGAGAATTTTCCTGATAGACTCTGACTTACACTTAGCTTGCTCCTTAAATCAGCATTTGTTGTCAGAGGGAGGAAAAACACCCAGAGTGAATTGGCTCAAATAACCAACTTATTTTGCACACACATTGTATTTCAACAAGTAAAAGTGAACAATTAACTAAAAGTTCAACCAAATTTGCCACTGAGTGGCATCAAGAATGAAACTGTCCACAGAATTTTATGCAGAAAGGCTGAGATGATTGGGTTTGCTCAGCCTGGAGAAGAGAAGACTCTGGGGTGACCTTGTTGCAGCTTTTCAGTACCTGAAGGAGGTTTGTAAGAAAGCTGGAGAGGGACTGTTTGCAAGGGCATGTGGTGATAGGACAAGGGGAAATGGATCTAAACTGAAATAGGGCAAGTTTAGATTGGATAATAGGAAGAAATTCTTCACTGTGAGGGTGAAGCTGGACCAGGTTGCCTGAAAAGGTGTGAAACTCAAGTGGAAAGCTGGTTTGCATTCATTTTGATCTTGTGAAGCATCAGTTTTTGTCATGAAATATCATGTTTCCATGATATTTGGAGAACACAAAACCAAATATCAGGCTTTTTGCTTTACCTTACATACATATATCTGTACATATACATATTCATGTATATATATGTATTCATTTCACAAGATGTGGAAAGAAGTTTATATGTGACTGACACAAATGTTATTTGTACTGCTGAATGATCCTTTATTTTTAAAAAAAACCCTGAAAACCACACTGCTGTCCATCCCACCACTTTTCACCTCACTCATCTTCAGCGAGTTAAAAATACAATAAGCTGCTCTCCCCTACTCCATTATGTTTAAATGGGCCTTTCAACACCTTTCCCTCTACAGTGAACACTCACACAGGCTTGAATATCAATCTCCAGATGTTTGGGATCTTGGCAGTCATGCCCTGATCCTGAACCTTTGCCACCACTGAAGCAAATGGCTGTTACTGAGAGCATTGTTGACCCAGACATTTTCTGACAGCGGCTTCAACCTGCCCCTGTGATTGACACTTCCCAGAAAGCTGATGTGTCTGATGGGATGTATCAGTTTCAGCTCTTTAGGTTTCAGATTCAGTAGCTGGTAAAATGAGTTCAGTTCTCACAGTGCATAATTCGGTAACTGCTGCATCAGCTTTGGCTTGCTCTGCATTTAATTTATTAGGAGAAGAGATGTGTTTCACACACACAGATTGATTGTTATTTCACCAGGTGATGTGTTTCAATCAGCAGGTGATATATGTCATTTACTGCATTACACAGTTGCAGATGTTGAAATATGGGATAAAGGGACAAGTACTTGATGTTGCAATACATTCTAATGCATTTTGACACGCTTCTCATTTAGTAATATATTCAGTCATTCATTCTATTGTGTATGTTTGTCAGGTGGGTTTTTCTGGATTGGGTTGTTTGGGTTGTTTTTTTTTTTTTTACTTAAATGTGGGATTTATGGATGTTTCTCTTTATTTAGACTGTGCTTAAAACTGATCCCAGCTTCACTCTGCTTTGCTTATTTATATATCAGAAACATTTGCACATGTAAATTATTGCCACATGTCAACCTCCACATAAAAAGCAAAATTAGTCAGTTTGTAGAGATATGGATTAAATGTTGCAAGATGCTTATGACTTTGGCACTCAGATTTTGATGGGATCTTTGGTGGGATATTGTTCAGTTAACATTGATTCATAACCTCCACATGCTCACTACTTTTCTTCTTCTCATTCATAAATTTCTAATTTCCTTTATGTGGATATAAGTAGAAAAAAAATTGTGCTAAGTTTTTTGTGTTTTTTTTTTTTTTTTTTTTTTTTTTTAGAACCCAATATAAGCTGACAAGGAGTTCTGAGATGTACTTTTAGGAAATGTCTTGATTTCTGTGTGTAGTACAGCAAGATTTTCTGAATTTCCAAGCTAACAACATTTCTACCACTCCCAAACACATGCTGCTGGACAAAAGCATTGTTTTTTCTTTGTAAAAAATGGGCTGTGATTCTCAAAATGTATTGGTAGGCTGTTGGCAGTAGGCAATGGGTAAGTATTTTCTCTGAGGAAAGATGAAGCCTTAGACAAAGCATCAGCATCACATCACATATTGCAGCTGGATGTTCAAATGGGAGTCAGGCAACTTCAGTTCTGTCCTTTGTCTTTTTGCAGTGGATGCTCTAAGATTGAGACATTTTACTTGAAACACAAAGCTTTTCAGCCTAACTATGCTTCAGCACTTTAACTTTACAAAACACTTTACAGAAAACATTTAGCCCTTAAAAGAACTTGCTTAAAAACTAAGAATGTGCTCCACACAGTCATTAAAGACTACATGACATTCTCAAGAGAAGAAGAGATTTAGTGAAGAAATAAGAACAAAGTTTGTTCTCACCTTTGTGTCCTTCAATTCCAAACTCCAAGCCTTTAAATAAATGCTGCAATTTGGAATAGTCTCTGATGGTTTTGCTGGGAATGATTTTGCTGGGAATGATTTTGCTATCACTTAAACTCTGCTTCTCCTCAGAACTGCTCTCTGGAGGAGGTTTTCTCACCCCAGTCAGTATAAAGAGAGCCACAGTATACAAATTTCCTAACTTAGGTATCTACACTGTAAATACCCTCTCAGGGACTGTTCCTGCAGGATGTAGCGTTAAAACCTGTTCTGATGCCTCAAAGAATTACTAAAATGTTGTCACAAGCAGGCAGCTATGTATCATTTTTCTGTCACTGAGCACCTTTACAGCATTACAAATATTCTAAGTGCTAACAGTGTGCAAAATAAATCCATTTTAAACCAAGCCAGTTAAAGTGTAAACAGTAAAATGTTTGTCTTGATTTTGCCTTTTCATATTTTCCCCAAGACAGAAAATAATTTGCGAGGCTGTAAAATGCTGAAACAATCAGGGCAATTTTATAAAATATTTTAACAGTTTGAAGAATATTCTGCTTGGAAGATTAAGAGTATATATCTGTGTACATATATATATGTGCTTGTATATATATAAATATATGGGGATGGTGCTTTGATTTTTTTCTCATACCACTTTTCTGACTCACAAAATGCTTCAGTTCATTGACTTTATTAAGGGAAAAATTGTGTGTTTCTGTTTCTGATCAAGTGATTAGCTGAACTTATCTCTTGAGGACTGTGGGAGAGAAGAAATTCTTAGGTTTTGTTTTTGCAATGTCGTCTCTGGACGTAGATCCAGAATATTGATATCAAGGGACAAACCTAAAGTTTATTGAAATCAATCAGAAGACTGACTGCAGGGATAATGGTTCTAGTCACAATTTTGGAAATTTCTTAAGCAACAGCTTTACACTGCAATGGGATTTGAGTAAATGCTGAAACATTTTGCTGCGCTGAGATTTCTTCCTGGAACCAGGGTTTATGTACCTGCATTTATCAGAGCATTTATCAGTGTGTCTGTGTGCTTGCAGGTGTGTGTACATGTGCCCGAATGAGCAATCCATGTAGAGCTGCTGTGCCTTTATTACCCAGTGCAGATAGCCAAAAATCCATCCATCACATAAAATAATGGGGAACTGCAAAATCTCAATGTTTTCGCCAGCTGCATCCTCCCCTCCTTTTCAGGGAGATGGTTTTGTGTTTGCATTTGCTAGGCTGTCACTGGCTATTTCTCCAGCGTGGGGAGATCCTGACATCAGCCATCAATATGTCACATCTAAGTGATGTTGTGTTCAACACTCACAGACGATTTTCAAGCTCTATAGTTGTGTGTTCTGCATAAGAACCTGCTGTGGCTCAACCCCAGCCAGCAGCCAAGCCCCATGCAGCCACTTGAAAGCCCTGCTCAGCAATAACAAAAACATCTCTGTAGTATCAGCCCTGTGCTCAGCACAAATGCAAAATGTAGCTCCCTACCAGCCACTGTAAAGAAAATTAACTCTAGCCCAGCCAAAACCAGCATAGAACCTTTAGATGAGAGTAGGTCTGTAGCAGATTTACATAATGAGATGACCTGAATTACAAGAATCAAATTATTTTGATGCTAACTTGCTGCTTTTAAAACTTGATTTGATTTGCTTTGGACCCTTAAGTTTCATGGAGAAAGTGAACAGATCTTATCCCTTGCTAATTCAAATGGAATATCCAAACATCTCCTCACCCATAAGAGTTGATTTGTGTTCCAAGGTTTTTGCCATGCCCTAGTACAATGTAAGTCATAAAGAAAGGACTTTAAATACAAGGGAGAAATCATATCAGTAGGTTTTGGCAAAGAAAAAGTTCTCATAAATGTTGAATAGCAAAAGGCTGCTATGGGGTCCAAGAGGTCAGCACATGTCATTCTCAAGCAAAGGTAAAACAAAAAGCTTGAGAAGCTGGGTCCAGAGATTGCTTTAGATCTTTTTTCATGTGAGTTTAGGTTACTTTGGAACCACAAAGTCCTCAACATTGGTAATAGAGATAAAAATGTTATGTTACTATGGAGAGTGTTTTGAGGTAGCATTACTCAGAGTTTATTTTGTGCTGCTGTTCTGTACTGTATTTGTAGAGGGTGTTTTAGTTGCTGCTGTTTGCTAAATTACTGCAGTACAAAAGTTTCCCATCTCACTTCACTTCTTTCCCATTCTTTCAAAAATTACTATGTCAGTAACAAGCTGAAGGTAACTTGCTGTGCCTATTTCTTTGTCATTTTGCACTAAACAGCTTTTGTTTTTTCGTTCAAAAAACCCAAATCCTTACTTGCTGGAACTTTTTTTTTTTTTTCCATTGGCTATGGCACCACATTAATCTTGAATTATTTTTCTGAAATATTAGCTATGCAAGAAACTACATTTAAATAAAATAGCATTTTCCTGGAAATTATCTGAAACTGTAAGAGGATATAATTTTATTATAAAGATGGATAGGAATGATAGACAAACCCAAATACTTATCTACGCATGTCCAGATGGTACACTTTAGTGATCTGAGCTGGGAGATGGATGAGAAAAACTCTTGATTTTTAATCTTGGGTCTGACACCGCTTCCCTCCATGGCCTAAGGCAAACCACTTAACTTCTCCATGCCTCAGTTCACCATTTGCCTCTAACTTGGAGTCTTTAGCAGCAGCTGCTTTCACTTTCTCTGGTAATTAGACAAGCAGTCTTTTGCTTGAGGCCTGGCATTAAAATCTACCCCTCCTGCTTAAAGAATAGTGGAGTCTTTTGATATCTGTCATGCTCATTTTTCCTGGTTTTGACTACTTTTTAAAGGTTTCTTTTGAAATCTTTTGCATGTGATAATGCAGTCAATATGTTTAGGTTCCTGCAGATATAGCACCTGAGCAACACATGCTTGCATCTGACATCCTCCAGCCCAGGGTGGTTCAATGAAACACAGGTGAGGATTTAAAACCAGGTCATCTGCAGTTCCAGCCCCTGGACACTGTAGTGGTATCTATACAGCTCAATAAAACCAGCCCAGGAATATTTTTTGCTGCCAAGACCTTGCCTTGCAGTCTTACCACACATAATTTTCAGCCCACCAAATGGAGTGGTTATTACCTACACTGCCCATGAGCCTGGGTTCCTTTCATAAAGAGTCCCTTCTACTGCTGGGAAAGTTCAGTGACTGGGAGGGGGTTAATTAGCACAGGACCAAAATCACAAGAGGGAGAAGTCTGTAGGTTGCATGAGGACTGAAAGCCATTTTTAACCCTGTTTTATTTGTCTGGCTAGATATGGACATGTTCCAGGGAAGTACCCTGACTTCCAGGTGAGGAATAAGTTCAAGAAATAAATAGTTTTAAATGTTACAGTACATTCCCTACAGATAACTGAGATACTTGCAGTTCTGACAAAAGTAATACCTAAGAAGCCATTCTTTAGCAGTGAATCTATAAATATACAGGTAATAAACACCATAATCTCCTCTTCAGAAATGCAAAACCATGACCAACTTAGCCAAAGCAGCCCAGCACACCTATAAGTGGGACAGGGCTCACGCTTGAGCCTCTCAAGACCTGTTGGGTGTTCTATATCTTAAAAAAAAAAAGACTTGAATATCCTAGAAGTCTTTGCCAACCTTAATGATTCTATGTGATCCACCCACATTTGAGATTTTAGGTCATTTTATTCATTAGCATATATGTATCCAGTGAAATCAAGGCAACAGTATCACAATATCCATTTAGATGAGTTCATTATCTTTCCTCCCTCCACCATTAATTCTTACCTCGCAGTGGAAAAAAGTAAATGCAGAGGTGCTCAGTACCTCACTAAATTAGTTGCAGTCCTCAAAGCAGGGTGAAATAAAACAGGGCCAGAAATGCAGAGAGTGTATTTTTATATTCGTTTATAGATTTCTTTGTTCCTCAAGCCTCTGGTTTGTAAGCACCTCCCTGCTTGAATCTTTTTTATTCTATGTTGTGATTTTATCTGTTTTCTTTTCTCCTCTGGACAATAGGTTATTTAACTTCTCCCTACACTTCCCCTCCCCATTCTGTTGTCTCTGCTGTCTTTTTATAGCTTTGTTTGGCTGATTTGGGTTTGCATGATTTATCACTCTAATAACCTCTTCCTGCAAATGATGACAGGGAAGGTGCCATGGAGGGTGGAAAACTCCTTCTTCCTTATTGTTGTCTCCTTATTGTGTGATCTGACAGGCTGGGAGAGGAACACAAAAGTGGGAGGCACGGAAATGGGAGGCACTGGAGCTACCAGGATCCCTCCCTCCCTTTTAACTTTTCTGCCAGGTTTTCTAGAAATGACAGATTATTCCACCCTTTTTTTTTTTTAGCCTTTTAGGGAGAGAGGGTGGAGTTGTGTGTCAGCAGCATTAGAGGGTGCCCAGAAAGAAAAAAATAGCTGCAGTCTTGATGTGACAATTTAGGTTTCCACAGGTTTCACCTCAGGTGAAGATCCAGACTAGCTGAGGTTTGGCTGCTTGTGCCACTTTGGGGTGAGAGCAGGGCTTGGATGGCTGCTTTGGTTTCTGGTCTATTTAATCTCTGTGAGGGGGGAAAGGCATCAAAGGAAGGATGAAGGAATGAAATTAAGACTAATGCTTGGTCTTCTGTGGCTTGGAAAATTCTGAGCTATTACAACATCAAATAAGCCAAGCCCTGTCACTGTTTTCTCTCTATTTTATGCTAAGCACAGAGCAGCCAAAGGCCAATGGCCTGTTCAACAATGTTATAGCAGCTTTGTTTCACCTTCTCACTGAAAAAATGAACAGAGCACAGATTTTGTCCTTTTTAGTGCCTATCTTTGCTCATTTAATGTTTCAGAGCTCCTCTCCCCTCATCCATCTGCTGATAAGTGCCTTTCTTAAAATATTTCCATTTCTTGCCCCACTGTAGAAACATTTTCCACCACCCTCATGGTGCTGCCCTTAAGACTTTTTTGTCATAGTTTTTCACACTTCTTTCCTCTGAAAATGCCAAAATGAATTCTGGCTCAGGAGAGCAGCCAACTTTCCAAACTGATGACCAGGCTCTATTTTCCAAAGCACTTAGATTATAATTTTTTCCTATTTACGAAGTCTGTTTTCAAAATTATAATAAAACCCACCATTCTTAGCAAGAAGTAATCTACATCATTTTCAGGGTTAAAAAAAAAAATGGCCTGCATGTGGTAAAGGTTTCTTAAGATCATGACTTTAGGAGATATTATAACACTATAAGTTTTTGTTTGTTTATTTATTAGCTTTTCTCTGTGTTACCAGCTCACATCTGTTCTCACAGCTCAGCTCTCAGACACAATGTTATTTCCACTACATTCCTTTCTTCTATTGTCGTTCATGGAATTGTAGAATGGTTTGGATTGGAAGGGACCTTAAAGATCATCTCCTTCCAGCCCACCTTGCTCTGGACAGGGACACCTTCCACTATCCCAGGTTGCTCCAAGCCCCATCCAACCTGACCTCAAACATTTGGATGGGGCAGCCACAGCTTCTCTGGGCAAATTACTATTCAGGGTTTCAGTTTATTATAGCAAAGACCAAGCAGCTGCCACTAAGTCTGATTTCAGGAATTGTTCTGGCCAGGCTCCTGGGAATCAATTCTGCCTCTCTCTCCATCACTGCTCATTGATATTTAGTGGCTCTTCACAATCTTTTTTTTTTTTTTCCTCTGCAGGTTCCTCCTACATAACCTGGATGTGGCTCATGTTCTGGAGCTTTCCTTCAGGGCAGGAGAGGGAGGGCTGATGGCCCAAGTACTTCATGAATCTCAGGAGAAATTGCCCTCCCAGAAGCTGGTAAACCATTCTGCAGGCCAGATGCATCCCAAAGGCATCAAAGCTGGCAACAGTATAGGTTCAGTGTACTCTTCTACCACTAGTTTTGGCTGTATTTAAAAGGTCTGCTCAGGCTGCTCAGGCTTCTGCTGTAGGATGAGAGAAACCTTTTTTTTTTTTTTTTTTTTTTTTTTTTTTTTTTTTTTTTTTAACAAAATAACTTTTCACTGCAGTTTTTAAAAGCTAAGTTTGTAAGGATAAATTATAGGTCTCTTTGAGATATCAAAAATTTAATTAGAAACACTTTAAATATAACTTTATTTTTTGCCAGACAATTTAATAAGTATATTTGGGTGGCTCATTTCACTTTGGAGTGCATAATTGTTTCATGCTTTCAAGTTCTATGAAGCTGCAGACCATCCCTATTATAGAGAGTTCTGGAATACTCTGTTGGTTAAATATGTCTCTAATTCTGCCTGTGACTCAGCTTCATGTTAAACTCCTCAATAATACAATCTCATCTTAATGGGAATAGTAATTGATGCTGTTTTCCATCTAAGAATGAGCCCTTGCACGTGCCCAAGTGTCCCTTCCCTTGACTCAGATCATGAGTTCCACAACCCTGCCAGTCTGCAAGATGATCCAGAAGCTTTTGGCCCATGATGGGTGTCCTCTCCAGCCCATGGGGGTGATTTTCTCTGGGGACAGCCCCAAGAGGAGCCAGAGCAGGGCATCCTTTCTCTGAGTGAAGCCCTGCCTTTCCTCCCCTTGCCCTGCTGCCCCTGGACTCCTTCATGTTTGTAGGGAAGAACCATCAATCAGCAACCCCAGAAATCCATGGCTCAATATATCATTTTTTTCTTCTACACCTCTCTGCAATCATGAATTATGTCAGGTTATCATAATTTGCAGTCTGGGAACCAGCACCTCTAAGCACTACATCATCAGCTACAGAAAGTCCTCATTTAAATGAGAAAGATGCAGTGGATATATTTTGTAATTCCCATCCCATCTTACACTGATAGCCTTGAAGATTTTCTGCAATGCCTCATCCTTTGCTGCAGTCCCTGCAAATTTATTCTCTATTCTGAGACTGGATAATTGTTTCTTATATTTGCATTATTACATTTTCTAGGTTTCTTCAGTCTGTACACTCTCTGAATCAAACCTAGACTAAACATGTTTTTAAACCAAATATTGCCTTTTTATTCCTGTAACTATAACAGACTTGATCAGTTCCAGTTAAAGATAAACTTTAGATCACATAATTCTTTACTCAGAATTAATTTCATGCTATGCATTCTCAATTATATTTGTCTTTCCTCTATGTATTTACATTTCCCATTCACTCTTTTTTTTCCTAAGTGATCTATGTTTCCTCTATAATTTATAAGCATTTCATTATTTTTTAATGAAAAAATAATTTCTTTATTTCAGCATTCTTCAGCCAAGCTCCATGCAGAACTTTTCCACTTCACTGCCAGCTCTGTCCCCTGGAAGCAGGTCTGGGAGCAGGAGAACTTGTCTGGTTTTGTGGCTGTGCTGGCCTGTTGCAGGATGCTGCCTGTCCCTGCAAACCCTGTCACTCCCTGCTCTCCTGGGCATTGAGTCGTGAGATGTTCTTCTTGTCCCTGCTCCTCAGGGCTGCAAACTCCTGCAAAACAGCATTCATTTCTAAATGCTGGCTGTTGTCTGGGTCTGTGCATGTTCCATTCCTCAAGCAGCTGCTTTTCTTTGACAATTTCTTGCTGTTTATTCTACAGCTCCTCTTCCAAGCCCCTCACTTTGTTGTGACCTCCTGTTTCCCAGTGTCCTCTCCTGCTGGCGAATCTGTCAAGAGCAGCTGCAACTTATTTTCCCATTTAACATTTGCATCCTGCCTTGAATATTTCTGCAGTTTAGCACATCCTGCCAGCATCTTCCCCAAGTCTGGATCTACATCTTCCAGCAGTCCTTCCTTGCAGCTCTGGAACTGTGCTGCTGGTCGCTACCTGATAATTCAAATGTGGCCTGATGAAGTGTAACTACACACCTGATTTGGTAGTTTAGGATAAGAAAACAAAAACTTCAAAAGAATTTTTCTATATTCAGTTTCCAATCTCTTCTCAAGGCTTCTTTTTACTTGGGAAGGCAATATTCCCCAAATTTATGAAATTTGCCCATTTGTTCTGGCTTAATTACTTAAAGCCAGTGCTGTTAGGGAGGTGTACTATAAGCTCCAGGTCAATGCTGTGATGTATTTCAGTATCAGATATATATCTCTGACCTCAAAGCCTTAGCAACTGACACTGTTGAAAAATTACTATTGTGAGTTCTTGCAAAGCTCATTTGAAAGAAATCAAACGTTTTGATATTTTGGGAAAGCAGGCACCTCTATATTCCTGCTTTCCAAAAGTGGAACAGAGAAAACTTCATTATTTGACCATTTTATGACTGGAAGAATGCTGTCTTTTCAGGAGAACTTCTTTGAATTTTGAATCACTACATCTGGGAAAAAAAAAAAAAAAAAAAAAAAAAAAACAAAAAACCCCACACTCCAAACCCCAACTAAGATTAATAAATTAAATTAAATTAAGGATTGAAATTAAATTAGATATAGAATATAGGACATAATATTAAAATAAAATAAAAGCATAAAAATAGGACATAGTTTTAAAATAAAATAAAAGCATAAAAATATTGAACATATAATATATTATATGCAGTATAGAATATAAAATATAATATAGAAAAATGTAATCAAAAAAATAAAAGCCTCCACTCTGAAGTTAGAAACCATAATTTAAAAAAAGTAAAAAGAGAGGGGAAAAAAGCCCTCCCACAGGCTGCAGGTCATGAATTTTCTTGATTCAACTTGTTGTGCCATTAAAAATAATTTGAATGACTCATGGTAAAATGTGAGACAGAGTGATTCTTTAAGGCCACAACTGGGACCTGTGCTTTGCTTAAATGTCAAGCCAGTAAGAATGGGAAATACTGATTAGTTAAATAAATATGATAAATCATTTCTACCTCAGAATATTTATTTAGAGAAATATTCCCAGCATATCAAGTGTCATTCTTTGCAGGTAATGCTATGGGAAGTAATCAAACCAAAAGCATAAAATGGCCTCATTTTACCTTGTTACATTATGAACTGTGCTGAGCATCAGCTGAGACTCCTGAAAATTGTGACTTCATTTGGGTTTTGTCGACTTTCTTGCATCAGAGTTGATGATTCTTGGGTCCAGCTTAGATCTGGACTCTCCTCAAAGTTCTAGAAAAGCCACAAGAGACAGCTTCTCATTCTCTTTACCTTCTTTCACTTTGTAATTTCAAAGAAGATGCTGTTGTGAAATTAAAACACAAAGAAATAATGCAGGTAGGCATCTTTGGAGTGTTTTAGCTTTGTTTAGTAATTTTCATGCTTTTTCTTTTTATAGTGTCATCTGAGCAGATGAGTAACTCTTTGAAATACAAAGCATCATTTTGGTTATATTGAAATGTATAAAAGATATTTAAAACATCATTTTACATACAGAATATGATGCTAGCAAAATCAAGCATTTTGTTATTGATTGAATAATCTATTCTTGTGATTAAAGTTAAAGGCAGTTTTTTAAAACAATTACACTTTCCTAAAAAAATTGAATATGAGCTAAATTGTTTAATTAGTGTTGCGACAACTTTCTGGAAAATTTAAAAAAACCAAATCAACCATATTAAAATTAAATCTGTGTGTGATTACTTCAAACAAGTCCCTATTAGTCACTACCTGGGTAATCATGGTCCTTCATGCATTCATGTTTAGTTCCCAATTATTCACAGTTTGTTAATTGGTGTGATATGGAATGAATACTGATGGTACAGCCTGAAGATGATTTCCATACCAAAGGAACAGGCATATTTACTGCCCATGTACACAGCAAAAAACAAAGTTCCCAGCAGATGTGTCTTGGAAATCTGGCAAATGCCTCTCTGTGTGCCTCATGTTGGCTCATTACACAGCCTTGCAACATGAGTAATGGAAAATATTATGCAATATAATGGGAATAAAGAAATAAAACAAAATAAAGTAACACAAAAACAGTGGGGGGGAAGGTAAAATGGCTAAGTTTTGTTGTTTAATTTGTATAAACTTCTTGAGAAACTCTGGACCCAGTAGAGTCCAGACAGACAAGAGTAGTGTGACTTGATGTTTCTGATAGAGAAGGACCAGCATGTGATGTTGGCTATCCAGATTTACACTTGCACTGAAACAAAATGCTTTCAGTGAGGAAAAAGAAGATTTAGGAACTCAGATCTGTGTCAGAGTTTTCCCAAACTCATCCCCCAATATCTCATTTTCATCTAGTCTGTGCATCTGTGTTAAATCCAGCAGGGTCATTGAGCCAAAGTAATTCAGAGGAGAGGTGAAAGAGCTTTTAAGAATCAGTGAAAAATCCATCCTCTTTCACTTGGTTCAAAGAATTTGTGTTTATTTGTTTGTTTGTTTGTTTGTTTGTTTGTTTGTTTTTACTATGGGGTAGAATATATTTGACCAGGGGAATATGTTAGTAAGTAGAAGAGCAATTTGAGCTGGAGGTGGGGTGAGTCATCCATGAGAAAATAATCTCTGAGGAGCAAATCTCAAGGGAAACCTGAGAGATTAACTCTCAGCTAACACTTTAGTGGGATGGTCCAAACTAACTCTTAAAATGGGGTTGTAACAGGAAAATATGAAAGAAGTAATTTCAAGAGGTGAACAGATTTGAAAATTTCAATTAGAGGTAATACATCTAAAGGAGGACAAGGCATAGAATGACACAAAGTCTCACATCCAATCTGCAAGGAAGGGTTTCCACCACAGCAGAGACAAACTGGAGTTATCAAGGAAAAAAGAAAAAAGTACAGGCTCTATTCTGGTGATGAGATAGCAAATTATAGGCTCACAGGAACTGTGACCCATCTGCTCTTCACCCTGGTCACAGCATGCAGCATTTAAAATAAACCAATCTCAACCAGAATGTGAAGTTCTTAATTGATTTTGTTTTCTTTTGAAATGGCTCAACTTATCATTGAAATGCAAAGAAACACAGCTGCTCTGTAAATGTTCAGAAAGCCAGTGTATGAAAAGAAAAAGCATTAACATTTAACTTGCACTTGAGGTGGTCTTCACCTTTAATCAGACAGCATAATATGAAAAAAAAATTATTGAAATAATGACATTTCCAGTGTTCAGGGAATATAATTTTTTCACATAAAATGGAGAAAGGCTTTGGCCCAAAAATTCTTTCCCTTTTGCATCTCCCTCCACTGACTGTGTCAAGTCTCAGAGTGGGCTGCTAAACCCCCTTACCTCTTTATCACTTTTCCCTTCTTGCACTCACCAACTGAAGGAAAACAGAGCACAAAATACCCATTTGTGCAATGTGAACTGAGAGCTTAGTTGCAGAGTCCACAGAGCCTCCTTTATAACACTGAGGCTCTTTTCAGCTTTATGACAGGGGTGGACTTTGTTTCTGTCTTGGAGATCTCTGCAAAGACAAGGGGCCTTGCCAAACCTATAGGCACACATGCTTAGGTTTGCACACCTCAAAGCTATCAAACATGTCACATTTTATTTCTTTCACCTGTTTATTGACTGTGGACACCTGTGATTTACTGGCAGCACGTACTACTTGCAGTGGAGGAAGTTTCCAATGCAGGAATTAGCTCAGTAATCCTCCAGCTTCATGAAGCTATTTTGGATTCTATTTTGAATATTTAGTATCTGTTTGAAGCAACCATTTATGTTTAAATTAATATTTTTAAAAAATAGAACCACTAAAAAAAAACCACTTCCTTTGGAATTTTACAAAAGCCTTCACGTGGGAGAGCAAAGAAAACCTAATGAAACCCAAAAGCATGTAACAATTTATTTTTCCTCCTACACAATATCTTCATTTATGGAAAATGGAATCAGCTGTCTGCACACTGAGCAAAAGATGTTGTCAGGTAATAAGAGTTACTAAGCAGAAAGGGCTTTAGTTGCAGTTTCTAGGAGGTGCAGGAACTGTTTCTGGTAGCAGAAGCTACCAGGTACTCAGGTTATTTGTGCTTCTCTGATCATCTGCATAGGCTTCACTCTTTCCATTGATTCCAAGCTGAGGCATTTGGATTTTAGTGCATTTCTGCTGGATTTAGGTGAAGGTAATGAATTTCAGAAGGGCAGTGATGAGTAGAAAAGCCACCTTACCAGAGGACCATGCAGGAATAGAGTTTTCATGCACATATTTTGAAAGATTTTTTGGAACACTTGTTAATAAAACATGGATTGATATTACAAGCGTATTTTTTTCTATGAATAAACATAAAGCTTACCAGAAATACAGACAGTTTTTTAAGTTAATGGGGCCCCAAAATATTTTTTTTTAATTCTTTCTTCCAAGTAAGTTTTCTCATCTAATTTGACAAACTAGATTGACAAAGCAGACAATTGCTGTGCCATGATTCTGCTACCCAAAGGCAGAGTGTCAGGGTATCCAGTCCCAAATGTCCTTGTGGATTTTCACCCCAATATCACCAGCTGAGTGTAACCCAGCCATTGACTCTGATGAACAGAGGCATGTATCTGCTGAGGTTTTCCATAGAAACATAGATCCTGTCCTCCAATCATGGGCAGGAACACCTTCCACTATCTCAGGTTATTCCAGCTCTTGTCCAGCCTGGCCTTGGAGACTTCCAGGGATGGGGCATTCACAGCTGCTCTGGGCTGCCTATGCCAGGATTCACTTCCCTCACAGGGAAGAATTCTTTCCCAATATCTGATCTAACCCTTCCTTCTTTCCATTTAAAGACATTCCCCCTCATCCTGTGAATACTACAAGCCCTCATGAAAAGTCTCTATACAGTTCTCTTGTAGGTTCCCTTCAGGTAGTAAAAGGACTAATGAAAGGTTTCATTTCATCTCTGAAATTTAAACATTTAATGAAATAAACACTGGGACCTTTATCCCAAGTCCTCGTTCAGTATCCTAATTACACAGCAAGTGTTCTATTTTTCATAGTTTAAGAAAATATTTAAAATGTTTCATACAACAGAAATTGCTCTAATGAGGGCAGCTGAGATAGCCATGCCAAAGCAACACAGCTCTGGTGCTTCAGGCAACATTCTAAGTGGCAGGAGATGTGTGAAAAGGCTTAGTCTGTATATTGTTTTTCTTTCTCTTTGGTATTCATTCCAGCCACAGAGAGATCTATCAGACAAAAAGATTGACCAGCCCTTTTTAGGACTGACCTGTGATACCAGTTCAAACTCCACCATCCCTGCCAAACCCACATGGCAAATTTAGCATGAATTTGGAAGAAAGATTTATGACAATCAGCTGCATTTTCCACCCATCAGCTCTCCTGTCACTGTGACAGTGCAAGGATCCCAACTCACAGCACTGTTGTGCAGAAAGGCAAATGGGTGTTTTCAGACATGATTTGATTTTTGGCTCAGATCCATATATTGGTGATTATTAGCAAAAGAGGTTAGAAGGTATGTAATCACTTAAATAAGTGTCAGAGGCCTAAGAATCTTGGCTTGCAAATGTAATTACAGAACTTGTCAATAGCCATTGATTTCCTTGGACAGATCACTTGAAAACATCCAGAAAGCTGGGAGTAAAATGGGGGAATGCCACAGAGCTCCAACAGGAGCAAATTGCAATTTTCCATCTTTTCCTCCAAGTTATTTACACATGTGGCATCTTACAGGCCAGGAGCATATTTTGTGTATTTCTAAGAAAATGTTCAGGATTCCTCTTATTCTCCTGTACATGCTGGTTTTAGTGCATTTCATTAAATTTGAAAAAGCCTGAATAAATGTTCTCACATGAAATGATTACTAATCTCTGAAATTTATCTTCTCACAGTCCATCTGTCCTCTCTTGAGTGACTGTATTCTCATTAATATCTAGAGTTTCTTTATAGTATCAGCTCTTAAACTATGCTTTTGTGAACCAAACTATTTTATTCTCTACTCTACCCTGAACCTGAGCAGCTCCAGAGGAGGGACACAACAATGACCAGAGGTCTGGAACACCTCTCCTATGAGGAAAAAATGGGATAACTGGGGTAAGTTCCAGTAAGACCTTAGAGCAGCCTTTCAGAGCTTCAAGGGGACAAATAAGAAAAATTGGGACAAACTTTTAGCAGAGTCTGTAGTGACAGGACAAGGGGTAATGGTTTTAAACCAAAACAGGGTCAATTCCGACTAGACGTAAGGAAGAGTTTTCCACAATAATGATGGTGACAGGTTGCCCAGAGAGTTGGTGGATTCCCCTTCTCTGGACACATTCAAGGTCAGTTTGGATGGGACTCTGGCCAACCTGATCCTGCTGAAGAGGTTCCTGCTCATTACAGGGGGGTTGAACTGGATTCAACCTTTAAAGGTTCCTTTCAACCCCAACTATTCTATGAATCTAAAAAATTCAGTCTTGATTAATCACTCTGCCTCCTTGCTCCTTCTTTCCCTGAGCCTTGTGCCTGACCTTGTTGATGGAAGAGAAATATTTAAAGACTGAGTCCGGAAGTTTTTAAACATTTTGTTGGAATTAGCAGCAGAATGTATTAAGTGGCACTGAAAATATCAAACACAGCTGAACAATATTTGAGGACAAGAGAGAGAAATGTGAACTTATTGTGGAAGTCACCTGTCAGGCAAAAAAAAAGTGAATATCTGAGATTCTGATTCAAACATTAGCCTGGAAAAATGATTATAATTAGTGCTAGTAGATAACAACCTTTTCTGTGCAAGAAGTGATAGAGAGCCAGCCAAATATTTAATAGCAGGAAACAAAAAATAAGTATCATAAACAATTGCTTCTATGTATATCACATTATTCTTTCATCTTCTTATTTCTGGTAGGTTTTTGTTTGATTTTTAACAATTGCCACTGTAAATCTTTTGCATGGTATTATATATAGGAAAAATTATAAGCTCTATTCCATCTGCTTGGAGCTTTTGAAGTATATGAAAATAGCTGAATCTCAGCTTGAAATAACAGGGGAAATTGTCTTCCTGTTGAAGCTTTTTTCCTGAAGGGCAGGATGAAAGGATAGACAGCTGAATTAGGTTTGTTTGGGAAAGGTTTGGTAGCAGAGGGGTTAAATGGGTGGCTCCTGAGAAGCTGCTAGAAGTTTACCTCATGTCTGATAGAGCCAGAATTAGTTGGACTCAACACTGGCCAAGGCTGAGCCCACCAGTAATGATGGCAGTGACTCTGTCATAGGACAGGGGAAAAAACTGCTTAGCACATCAGCAACCCATCAGCAGAGAGGAGTGACAATATGTGAGAGGAACAACTCTGCAGACACCCAGGGCAGTGAAGAAGGAGAGGCAGGAGGTGTTCCTCTGCTTCTCTTTCCAGCAGGAATTATTGCAGGACTGAAATAATTTGTGCCAGGTGAAGATTTAAGGAGTTAATAATCCACTTACACAGCTCAGGCATTGTAGGATGACCCATTCCCATCACTTCCTGAGAGCTAATGGCCAATGCACCTACAATCCAGAACTCAAAACTCCCCAGTCCTGAGAATGAGTGGAATTCCTCTCTCAGATAATTCAGTGTTCTTAGATGAGTTTGGACGTCTCCAAGGCTATGGTTTCTGTTGTTTATTATATGCATTGTGTTCCTTTGCTTTGATGGGATTCCTTCTGGCAGCTCAGTGTTGATAAAGAAAAAAGAAAGCAAACACTGAAATTTCATTCCCTGCCATGAAACAGCATCCAATACAGCATTTTTACTTCTTAGATTAACGGAGAAGAAATGAAGCTGCCTGGATTTACTAATCTGGGCCAAAATTAAGATTACCACCATATGTTGGCTGATGAGCTAAAAGTTCTTAAAACAATCTAGAGATCTTGACAGCTCAAGTGCTGCGGATGTGGATATAAGCCAAGTAAACAAATGTGATCAAAAGGAGTGTATGGACATAATTTTCTTTCAATAACATCTGCAAGATAAAGAATTAGTTAGAGTTTCTGGCTGGGAAATAGCCTAGCAAATATAATAGGATCATAGAATATCCTCAGTTGGAAGGAGCCCACAAGGATCATCAAAGTCCAACTCCTGGGCCTGCAAAGGTCAACCCCAAAAATGACACCATGCACCTGAGAGTGTTGGCATAACACTCCTTGAACTCTGTCAGGCTCGGTGCTGAGACCGCTTGCATGGGGAGCCTGAGAGAACTTCATGCTGTTCCAAATCCCATTGCTTGCACAGAAAGGAAAAAAATTCTTCTAGGGTGTCAGATGACCTGAGAGTCTGCCCCTTTGAGAACAAGCTCTTTGGAACAGAAATCCTGTCTTCTTTAATAGAGTCCCTGTATCCTCCATGGTAGAAGCAGGTGTACAGAGAGCAATAGAAAACAGCAATCTGCTGAACACACCACCCAGATTTGAGAACAAGACAGACAGCTAGGGAAAAAAAAAAAAAAAAAAAAAAAAAAAAAAAAAGGATAAAAATAAAAGTTAAGTCACTTTAAAAATCCCTTAAAAATCTCTCCAGGGTATTGCAAATCCCTGTAGGCATGGAGACTACATGGCTGTGGATTTTTCTGTAGAATTCTGCAGACTTTGCAAACACTTTAGGATGCTGCAGGGAGCAGATGCTTTCTAGCTGTCATCACTGGAGTATTGCTACCCAATTATGGCTTTGTTTCACAGCACCTTTAGTATTTTCCATTCACTTTATAATTTTCCCTTAACTTTTATTAAGCTAATCATAGGCTTGCAGTTGCCAGCCTGATGGACTTGGAGAAGCAGTTGTTAAGCAAAGCTTGCTCGTCCCTCAAGAGATTCTCTCAGTCATACAACAATTCTAATAATAACAATAATATGGGGAGGGGAGGAAAACAATCATTCAGGCAACAAAATATAGTGTTCATTATGTTAATTTACTCCAATGTATTTACACAGCGTTACTTGGCACTAAGAAATGAAATTCAGTCCCATTCATGCAAGGAGTGTGGTAACATCATGTAAATGTTCAGTTTCATTTAGTGCAGGTAGAGAAACCGAGTCATGTTATAATCCTTTGTAGCATAAAAAAATGCATTCAAAACCCTGCATGCCTGAAAATGCATGGCATTTCTTTCCATGAAGCAGACCCATTTGGCCATTTGCTTGCTAGACACATGTCTGGCAAATATTGTGGCTGTACTCATTCAAGAGAGTCTTAGGGCTAGAAAATGGTACAAGGAGGAAGACAAGTCATATTAAAACTAAGATGATTTGGCAAGGAGGAGCAGAACACTTTTGTGGTAGTGCTTTGCCTTTGGCTGTTAAGAAATTTGTGTATCTGTTATCTGATCCTCATTGTGGGAGAACCTTTTTGCCTGGTAACTATCAGCCTGACAATTACCTGGATGATTTCTGGATAACTCAGATTTTCTTCTAAAACTACCACAGAAGGCATAGGGAAGGGAGAACCCACTGTTGTTTTAAACTCATTTAAAACACCCAGGTTTCTCCCTTGTGTAGTTGTTGACATGCCATATAAAGACTAAACAATATAAGGGTATAAACATCCTTTGGATAAAAAGACTCTCCTCAGAAGAGGGGGTTTGCACAAGGATGTTGGTACCAGATGTTGCAGGTGGAATGTAGGAGTGGCAATAGGTTTACTTACTGCTGCTAAGTGGCAATAGGTTTACTCCAAGCCTGGCCTCACTTCTTTTGTTGCTCCTAGCAGTGAGACCTTCCAGAAATTCAGGTTTCAAAGTGGAGTTCTGTTTCCAGAAGGTGCCAGAGCATGGTGGAGGTGATGAGCATGTGACTCTCACCCTGACACAGTGCTGGATCCCACTCCACACTGCTGCACCAGTATTTTTTGGCATCAGGGTTACCTTGGGAGATCATCTGTGGCTGCTGCTCCACCTGCCCTAGAGAGCTTCAGTTTCTCAAAGAGATGCACGATACTGGAGGAACAAGGGCTAAATATTTCATCCAAATTCCAGGCAGGCTTTAAAAAAAAAAAAAAAAAATTAAAAAGGTTTTTCCTCCATCTCCATTCTCCCCTCTCTCTATCTATTTCCAAGCACAAACTGAGCAGAATCCTAATTCCATTGAAATCAGCAGGAACCAATTGTACTCCAATTGACTGAACTAGGAATAAGTTCTTGGTGCATAATACATTTTTTTCCTATTGTCCTTAGAATCTGGAGATGAGGAATAAAAATATTGAAAAGTGTCATAATGCAGGGAAAAAGAGGAATCTTCTCACTTAACCAAACAAAACAGATATTTGACTATCTATAAACCTACCAAATAAGACTGTCTGAGTCTGTATCTGATTATTCTCTCTCTGGTTAAGAGAGATGGGAGAAGAGAAATGCATTTAACTACATGGGGCTGCCAGCCTTTCAAAAAAGCTCAGCCACCCCTGGATAGGAGAATGGCATTGCAGAAAGCCAAGGCACAAAAACTACCTAATGTGTGATTTCTCTGCCAAAACATTGATGAAATCTTCAAATTGCTGAACGAAATTACATAAGCATGAGCAACTCTTAAATAATCTTTAAAACTCTTAAATAATCTTTAAAATTAGATTATTTACACATATGTTTGCTAGTGTGATAACGTGTGTGTTCTCGTGTGTGGGCATTTGTATAATTAACATTCAGAGACTTAAGCAAAGAAATTCTCGCATAGTTTCAGGATATTTCCCACTGAAATTCTTCCATTTAAAAAATCTTTCCTAGAACCCAAAGCAGAGAATGTTGGGATATCTCATCTCTTTAATGCTATGTCAATTCTTGAACTTATTATTTTTATAGTAGGTTTTCTGGTGTGTTGTTTGTTGGGTTTTTTTGGTTGGTTGTTTTTTTTATTATTTTTTTTTTAGTAGAACATTACCACTGAAGTTATTTTCAGAACATCATATGGATTTTTCACTGAAACATCTGTGTTAACTTTTATCATCCCAGCTCTGCTTTGTAATTTTGGAAACAGATATAAAGAATGAGCAACCCAGAGCACAGTAATATAGTGGGAAGCATCCTTCATAAGTCAATTGAGGAATTTAATAATCTCTTTAGAAATAAGCTCTGCAGCTATGAGAAAAATGTGTGGGTTAAAGGCCTTCCAATTAAGAAAGGTTTCTCTGTGGATTTATAGGCTGGTGGTTAGCTCTTCCTGTTCGTGTTTCCATGGCAACTGTCAGGTAGATTTTCTGCTGCTTGCTAGGAAGTTGGAAATGTTGAGTCTGGTTGAGCCTTTCAATTCACTGAAGCTTAAATGAAATTCTTTGCAAGGAACTGGCATTTAGCCTGGGTCATTTATTCATATCTAGAAGAGAAATCAATTATAGTAATCAGATGTGCAAATTATTTTTTTTTTTATTATTATTGGAATTATTTTTGGTAGACTTTTTTTATTATCATTATTGTGCTACAATCTATTTTTAATGCTAGGGTAGGAAAGGTTTGAAATGCTGCAGCTGGCCTCTTTGCTGCTGATGGCTTCTGGCTTTAATTACAGCCCAAGACACACACAGTCATGTCTCTCTCTCTCTGGTCTACTTTTACAAGCTATAATCACTCCTGGTGATATTCATGATACCAGCTTGAATCCTGTAGACTCATTAGAGTTGAGACACCTGTATTGTGAGAAACACATCTTACTGTCTTTTCTCCTTTCAATTTTCTTGTCTTGTTGATTTGTTTGAATTAGGCTTGAGGAAAGTAAATAATTTGTGTGGCTTTTATTCAAACTTTCTTGCTATGTCGTGGTTCAATTCCCCATCAGAATCCCTGTGTGTTTGCACACTTGTCTGTGCTCCTTCTGTTTTCCACCCTGCACTAACTGTCTCTTGGCAGGTCCTTGTTTCATTCCTGTAATTCTCCAAGGTCAGATACATCAGGGGCTGTGGGGTGCTCCAGTAGTTTCAGCCTTTCTGTGGTGCACAATCCTTGCCACCTAACAAGCTCTGTCCTGCAGGCTTTATGTGAATTATTCCATGTAGACTTCATTGACTTTTCTTGCAGGAATAAAGCCAGCAGCTCTAGGCCCAAAGATCACAGATTATCTAAACAGAGGCAGGTTGGTCCTCTGGGCAGAGAGGTAGTTAAGAGCTTGGAAAACTTGAGGGCTTGCTGCCCTCTCTTCCCCCTGGCTTCAGGGGGAAGGGAGATTCATTTAGTGGCAGATCCTAAACTCCATGAAGTCCTCTCACACCAGAGTTAATGGAGCTGTGACAATTTATGCCAGCTAAGAATCTGCTCCATTACCCGAGCTCACTCCAGCTGTATAATAAAAATAATAGCAGTGCCCTACCTCAGAGAGATGTCGTGAGGATAAATAGTGAGATGGGAAAGTGTTATGATACTATGATAATGAAGACTAGAAAAATACCTGCAATAGACAGAAATCAGCATAACTGATCTGACATTTACTTTTATTCTTCCAGTCCTGCCACAAAGAGACAGTAATAACTTGACAAAGAAAAGTGATGTCTAGCCTCTGTTTCTCCTGCTGCTTTGCTTTCCTCCCTTTGCTGTCCTGCCTTTGTTGTCTCTTTCTTAGGATTTCACCTAACTTTCCTTAAAAGATTTTAAGAACCAGTTAACAAATATTTCATTCTACTTTCTTCCTCACTTTATCCCAGCCTATTTAATTTTTCTTCTTTTTCTGCTACTCATCTTCATTTCCATGAGTTAAGCCCAAAATCTATGCACACAAGAGTCCAAAGAAATTTAGTTATCTTTAAATGAAACATTAATTCCTCTAGAATTTATAAAGCAACCAAAACCAAGTTTGGATGTTGCAAATTTTAGCAGCTACTTACAGGCCACCTAACAGAAAGAGAACTGGTTTTGGTTCAAAGAGCCAGAATATCTTATCCAAGATATTAACGTTCTGTTCAAACTGTAGATTTTGGGTATATAGATCAATTGGATGCCAGAGGTGTGGGAGTAATGAATTTTCTGGTTTTCATGACTGACCTTTTGTCTTAGGCAGACTTGGCACCCCAGGCAAATCTCACAGGACTTACTTTGCTATATTTTGCATTGTAAAGTGCCTTGAAGAATAATTCTTCCTAAGTTTTTAGTGTGGATATCTTCTTTCCCTTTGAGTCTGCAAAGAGCCATCCTGAGCTTTTCTATGCTATTCCAGAGAAGATTCCATCCTTCCGAGTACCAGTATGAGTTTTTGGGTTGGCATCAGGACACACACACACACACATACACACACACACACACACCCTGAGAAGCTGAATGGACTCAGAGATGTTCAGGTGGGAGGAGAAGCCTCTCTAAAATCCACTGCATGAGGAAACTACTCCATTGCTCAATGTGTGTCTGGTTCTTATGGCCAGGAAAATGTTTTGAGAAACCACTCTGACCTTCTGCACTGGAACAGGCTCTCCAAGGCAGTGGCCACAGCACAAGCCTGACAGAGCTCAAGGAGCATTTGGACAATTCTTTCAAGGACGTGGTGGGACTCTTGGAATTGTCCTGTGCAGGGTCAGGAGTTGAACTCGATGATCCTTGTGAGTCCCTTCCAGATCAGAATATTCTATGATTCCCTGATTCTGTGAAGGCTTGGATTATAACTTGGTTTTCCCCTGCATGTCTCTGCTGTGGCTACTCAAAACCTGGGTTCAGGCACACACAATAGAAGAAGCCAAGTGCCTACTTAACCTCAGCTTAGCACAGCAAATGGGCAAGAAAAGGCTGTGCAATAATTCTCCACCTCTCACTGCAGAGCACAGCTGATCCAGCAGTGATGAACTGGCAAGATAAGGGTGCCATTGGTGTTCTGGTAACTTCAGTCTTGGTAAATACCAATGATCCAGTGCAACTAAGCAAGGAAATGGGAGGAACTGAGACTGCAAAGGATAATGTTTTTAGTTAGGGTGGTTATCTTTATTCCCCAGCCTTTGCAGACAGCTGTGCATAAAGTAATTTTTTTAATCATCTCTATGAATACACACTGAATATCCCACTCCAAAGCAATCCTGTATGTAAGCTGTAAGTGTCAAAATGGCAAAGAGCTGGAAAGCGCCGGTGCTTGTTACACAAAACCCAAAGCAGTACATTCCTTCACTGCTGTGTATGGGCACATCTGTTTTAAATGTAAAGGCTGCTGTTTCAGGTGACCTTATATACTCTCAAGCATTAGAGTATGTTAGCGAGTGTGTTTTGGAAAGGTTAAGAAATATGTCATCTCTTTTTTCAGGAGCTATTAGTTGGATACAAGCTGAGTTTTCCAGCCACACGGTGTTATTGTAGGAAATACGAGGATCACTTCAAATTCAGTAATGGCTTGCTCTTCCTGGCACTAAGGAATTGTGGCCTCTAATTAATGACTATACTTCTCCATCACAATCCCAACACAGATTCATATTTTCATTTGTGCAGGCACTCACAGGATTATCTATATACAATTGCATGGTGGTTGTTGCTGCAAAGCAAGAGAGAGTTTTAGCAATTCACTCTTTTTTTCTAAGCAAAACAGCAGAACCAGAAATTGAAAACAAGTTTTTCTCTCAGTGCATTGACTGGACTACTTCTTTGACAAATGAGGAGTGCTGGCAAAAGACCTAACATTTTCATATTTCTGTCCAATGTTTTGCCAAACTACCGGAGAGGGCCTTAAACTGAGGGTGGGAGGGATGATTATAAACTTTGATTTTGGCTGAAATTAATGAGGTAAACCCTGTCAAAATGGGACACCTTGACTGGCTGTACACAGCATTAAGCAACTGGAGAAACAGGCAGGAGGAAGCAGGCTGTAAATGTGGCTATAAGCACTGCTGGAGTAACTGGTAGGACTGGTGCCCTGCCTGGTTCCCTTACACCCAGTCTGAGCCATAGAATCATTTAGGCTGGAAAAGACCTCTAAGATCCTCAGGTCCAAACATTAGCCAAACACTGCTAGAGCCAGCACTAAGCCATGTCCCTAAGCACCGCTCTGACACATTTTTTGAACACTTGAGTTCACGATCTGTGACATGAGTGGAGTTGCTCAGTATTTGCATTCCTGTAGAAATCTTTCATCCATGCCTGGTTTCTTGATTCAGCTCACAGTCTTTCGTTTTTCAATTATTCTTTCTTAATTGACCACCATTGTTTCTTTCCAGAACAATAATGTTTACTACAACTACCTTTCAATTCTTCTCCTACTTGCAGCAACTTCACAGAGACCAATGAAATGATCCAAATTTGCATTTGCTGCCACTGATGTGTGGTTCAAGAGCTTTACAGCATGAAGGCTTCTGAAGATAGTTGTGGGGAGAGATGAAGTTGGGATATATTTAATGTTCCCTACATTGTTATACTCACCTTTCCAACCCAGCAAACAGCTCTTGAGTTTCTGATTGTCATTTAAATTCTCTGAGTAATTACACTGAAGGGCTATTTTTTTTTCCTTATTTATGGATATAGGACTAGCCTGCTCCCTTTCCAGCTCTCCTACCTTACATCAATGTCATGTAAGTCCCAATCTGAGGCAGAACAAAAAGGTACAGATCATCCAAATCACCCAATACTTATCTTATACCCTTTTAAATAAAAAGCATATCATCAAGAATTTCTTTCTGTTGCATAATTTAAATCTGAGTCAAATTTATCTGAAAACGTTTCAGGTGCTACTGATAGTTCTTATTACTAAAAAAAAAAAAAAAAAAAAAGAAAAGAAAAAAGCTAGTCTTAATTGTTGCTGTGGTAACTAACACATCTGCCAGGATATGTTGCAGTGGGAAAAGGGTGTGAGTTCTGTGAACATTTCCTGTTGTCTTTCCATGGAAAGACTTAGAGCAGGAGTCCTTAGTGGTAACTTTACAAGCTCAACTAGAAGGCACTGTGAAATTGAAAGGCAAGCAGTGTGAAATGAATGGAAAGTAGCACTCTAGTTTAAATAAACAAGCAGAAAGAATAGGATTGGCCAGGAGGACTCATTGCCTTGGTGAAAAACAAAGAATTTTTTTTTGGTAAAGTTTAAAACTCTATTGAGCACTTTATATAGATGGTAACATACTCACTCACTAAAAATTCAAATACCTATATTTTCTACAGCCTCAACAAAATTACCCTTTAGGGGTCCAAACTCATTAATATGGAAGGAAGAAGGGCAGCAAACGAAGGAGGTCAGGTTCTGTAGAGTTCTTATCATCGAATGCTTTTTTTGCAGGTTTGCTTACTGCACATTTTGCAGCACAAAAAAATACAGAGTGTTTCCCAATCTTCATCTCTCAGTGTCAAAAAGCTGACCTGCCCCTTCTTCCTCCCCCTTCCACTACCCATATTTTTGTATTTCCTTCTGAAGGAATTTGATGCACTTCTCCTCTATTTATAGCTCAAACAATCCAGCCACAAGGGGGGTGGTTTCACTGAAAGACAAACAAACTTCTAACAAAACCCCACTGATTCGTAAATGACCAACTCTGCTGACACTGCAGGCTGCAGGGGACTTAAACCACCCTGGGAAGCTGGCCATTTCCTGTAGTACAGAGTGAGAACCCCTGTGGTTTCCTTGGCTAGGAAACAGCTGGTGGGGTTTTTTCTTTCTTTTTTTTTTTTTTTTTTTTTTTTTTGTTTTGTTTTTTTTTTTTTTTGTTTTTTTCTTCTTTTTCTCTTTTATTTCTTTCCTTACAAAAAAAAAAAATCAATTTCTACATTGTTTTATAAAAGGATCAAAATTTAGAATTTTGTTGCTGTTTTAATGTAATATATAAAACAGCATGACTTCCATTCTATCCTTTGTCTGACACACTTATTGATTTCAAATTGTTTTGGGGCAGATTGTTAGCATCTTTACTCCTTTTAAAATGTACTTCTGAATGTAATGGTTTATTCCCTCATGTTCAAGACTTTTGACCTTTGCACTGAGATTTCTTGTCTTGATCTTGTTCTTGTTGATGCCTCTTTCTCCCTGAATTAAAGCAAGTTTCTAACCCATTGGCACTTTTATTCCATACAAAAGAGGGAGTAAGACACACAATTTTGTGTTGTGCCTCCTTTCAAACTCAGTGGGCTTCTGGATGACAAATAAAATTGTTTCTCTAATATTTCAAAGGTAAAACACACCTTTGTCAAACACAGCAGCTGCATTTTGTTTTGTCTTCTTTTATGGAAATGTCCTAATATTTATGAAATATAGACACTGCATCCCTTAGAGAAACCAAGGAGAAGAGATAACTGCATGTCTATGCAGCATTTCTAAGCATCAAGAGTACTCTGAAGGCAGATATGTGCATTATCTTGACACTTCTTCACTCCCTGAGTAGGTTCCCTTCCTTTTTTAGACCCACACAAATTAATCACAGTTGTGTGAACTGAAAATACAATTGATTCACCCAGCAAAAATTTCTTGCACCCTCTTCCTCCACTTGAGTTTCCTTCACTGTAGGGATGACTGAGGTTGCTGTATTGTCAAAAATGTCCTTCCTGCATTCTTTGACAGAAGGAGAAGAAAACAGAAAGAGGGATTATACAGTGAGTTTGGGCAAGCAAAGATCAGGCATTTTTAGGGTGGAGAATTACACCTGCCAGTGAGTTCAGTTAGATCAGCAACCTTCTGCTTTCTGCTTCCTCCTCCCAGGCTGTATGGACATGATTAGAAATCTTGTCCTGGGAGCAGCTTCTGTCCCTCACCCAATGCTGCACAGCCACATGCTCATGCCAAGCCTCCCCACCTCCACAGCCTCCTTCTGGGGAAAGTGTGGCATACCTGTGGCCTAATGATTTGTTATCCATTCCTTTGTGGAAGGTTTGAGATGTTTGTTTTTTTTCAGTTCTGAACACATGAAATTCAGAAACAAGCATGACAGTGCACCAGAGAGTTTAATGGTGTGAGCTGTAAACTTTGAACTTGCACAAGAGCCATGAGGGAATATAAACCTGATGAAGGATTGTGCAGGGACAGGACAAAACAGAGTGTGATTTCATCCATATTTCCTACATGGCACGATCTTTGGAAGGATTTATCACCTGAATTGTGTCCTGGTGTCACCTAACAAGGAGCCCTCTGGTTACTATCAAAGTGGGGGACATGAATGAATCTGATCAGGCAAAAAGGGTGACCAGAGAAGTTGTGAAATCTCCATCCCTGGGGATATTTCAATGGAATCTGGATGTTGTTCCAGGCAACAATATTGGTGACCCTGCTTGAACCACAAGGGAGAACTAGACATCCTCCAGAAGTCCCTTCCACCTGATCCTATGAATGGATGCAGAATGACTGGGAGAGAGAAGCATGGGCATAAAATCACTGTGCCGTATAGAAGTAAGGGCAGCAATTCTTTGCATACTTTTTGTTTTGTCATCCTGTTAGTCAGCTTTGCAGGAGAAAAAATATTACAAAACAAAGGTGAAGATGAGACCTAGTATGAAAATAGTATTTTTAGTGGATTTTTGATGTGCTAATTGTTAACGAAGACACATCTCAGACAAAAAGTATAATTTTTGCACCTTCTTTTACTGTGTGGGAGAACTGCTGAAATCCATCTCTGGACCCAGACATATTACAGTTGATTCTATTTAGCAGAATTCCTTAAGAAGAGGAAGGAAACTGGCAAAAAGTACTTTATTGGAATTTTTTCATTTTCCAACTTTTTAAAAAATTCTGAAATGCATGTGTTTGCTAAAAATAGATAATACAAATTAGAATTTTTAAATTTAAAATTTGCAATTAAATCAAACCAAAATAATTTTAGCACATTTTCCTTCTTACAAAAAATAAAAATCCAGCAAGAGCAGCACCAAAGAAAATCCGAAATTTAAAAAATACATTAGATAAGAGTGGTGTTTACACTTGCTTAAATCTTTGGCCAAGTTATCTATGCTCCTACCATGCATTGTTTCCTTCAGTTGACTCCAAAGTGTGTTATCTGGTTTGTTTTATATTCCTTTTAAGTTATACATTTGTTTTAAAAAGCAAAGCTAAAAGGACAGACTAAAAGTGGGGAATTGTCTTTAAATTACTTAGTTTCACATGTAACATCCCCCTGTGTGCACGACAAAACCTTGAAACCAGCAATGGCAAAGATATTAGATCATCTGGTCCTTCTTTTTTAAAATGCAGAATTCTATTTGCTTTGATATCAAATCAAAAGAATCCAAAATGGAACTCTGTGTAAAAAATTAAGGCAAATGTTCCTGGCCTTAGAATACAAGTTACTTTACTACTTTATATTTCATGTCTCTAAGGGAGGATTTTCTTAAAATACAAATGGGAGTTGGGTGCCTGAGTCGATGGAAATCGGACACCTGACTCCCATTTGTGCCTTTGAAAATCTTCCTTTTATAAATCATTGTGGAATTCCTATGCTATGATAGAATGTAGAAAGGGAGAGCGGGCTTAGAAGTGATGCTTGAAGTCCTCCAAGGACTATAAGGATATTCTTTCTACTTTCTTGCCTTTGAAACAGATATTCTTGGTTAAGTCACTGAATTTAAATATAACTGTTCTTTTGCAGAGAATTATGGTTTGCAAATTATGATAACCAGCTTTCCTGCTGCTGGTCATTCAAAATTCTGCTGTATGATCTCTTTTTTTTTTTTTTTTTTTTTTTTTTTTAATATGCTCTCTTGTTTGCACCCATCTTTTGCTAATAGTCCAAAGTAATGAATCTCTGAAAGAAGCAGGGAGATGAAAGTGTTCTGTAGCTCATTAGGCCACTGTTTGCTGCAATTATTACAACACTTTTCAGTTATTTCTGTTGCTTTCATTTTTTTTTTTAATTCTGTTTTGAGTCTTTTTGACCACCTATTACAGAATCCTAACAAGAATGTACAGGAAATCAATGACCTGAAAAGTTCATCGTGCTGTGATATGACTTAATTTGGAAATATTGTGCAATACAGTAATACTCATGGTCTAATCCTACCTCAGTTTTTCCCTTGTTGTAACAGTTTTCTTAATTCTTTATAGACCTGAGACAGCATAACTCTTCCTTAGAAGTACAACCATTTCTGTAAGATAAGCAGTAATAATCAGAGATATTGTGATTTCCATCACTACTCTTTTCATCCAATGGAAACCCATGAGAAATGCCATTCCCTCTCTGTTGTGAGAACATTTTGAAGGTTTCCTTGTGTTCTCCCCCAGGATAAAATTTTAGAGGTCTAAAAACAGGCTGCAATTCATTCAGAAGAATAGGCAGTCGTTTAGGGAAATGTGATACATTATGATGGAATAGGAGATTCAGCTTGAGGAAGTTGAAACACTTCTTAATTCATTAATAACTGAAGAGCACATAACACAACACCTAATATATATTACTTCTTCTACCGACAACTCACACATTACATTTATTCAATGCAGTATTAATTGCATTGCATTGCAGTTAACAACATGCTCTTAATGGATCCTGGAATATCAGAAAAACCTGAAGACTGAAAAAAGACTAATGTGATAATATTCAGAAAAGATGCAAGGAATCATCTGGTAAGCTTCAGGGATGTCAGAGTAACATGAAGTTATGGAAAATATGTAAAAAAAGAAATAGGAATTAAATGGATGTGAATTCAAACAATGAAATATCAGCCAGCACTAATTAATGCAAATAAACCTTTTTTACAAATTTGAAAGTCATCTTTGATGAGACTATGAGTTTGGTATGGATAATTAAGAGATGAAGCAATTTACTTTTGGTATGCAAATTAGGTTTTACAATGCCTAAAATGACCTCACAAGGAGATTTACAACACCTGCTTCATATAATTCTTCAGGTAAACTTAGGCAGTGTGCAAATCCTTGGTCCAAAAGAGTTGTGTAAGTCGCTGTTGAAGGCTGTAGGCAGAGGTCCTCTAAGTCAACCCAAAATATTTCTGTGGCCTCAAAAGACATTTTTGATCCTGCCTCCCTTAGCTTCTCCTCCCCTTGCCCAGCTCCTTCCATTTCAAGCCATTTCTTTCTATCTGCAGAGCTTATCTGACCCTTTGCTGAGCTAATTCAACTTGCAAAAACCTAACTTGAATTAATTCACTCTTTTGCTGGGCTCATTTTCTTCTGCTTTAATGTGTGAAATGACTCATCAAGAACTCAGACAAATGTCAGAGCCGGCGTGTGGAAAACAGCTGGAGCATGTGGCTGGGAGCTGCCATGGGGAGGTGGAAAGATGAGAAAAGTGAGAATTCCTCCTCTTGGAAAAGTGAGAGCTGCTGAGTCAGCCCTGGCTATCCATTGGAGCAGAAAGTTCATTTGATGCCTAAACTAAAACTTCTCCTAAGCTGAAGTGGATTTCAAAGAACATACTGAGTTCTCAGGGTTCTGGAATTTGGAGCATCAACAAAAATGTCTCAGATTGAGCAGATTGGTTCTCTATTATGATTAAGAAGAAAAGAGGCATTTAAAATCTACATGCTATTTTAGAGAAGAAAAAAATTTACCAGAGTTAAAAAAAAGGAAGGTGTTTGTTTGTGATGCCACAATCCTGAATAAGAGTCTGAGTAGCTTTTTCGCATTCTGGTGCCCAAATTCTGACAAAGTCCATAATATATGGGCATGTAAATACCCATAGGCTTATTCTTTTGAAAAGTACCAAGTAATACTGTGATAAAAGAACAGCTTCACAGGAAATCCTTTAAACATTGAAGATTTAATGGACATCAGAAGAAATACTTACAGAAATCATTTCACTCTGTGAAAGCATTTCTTGTAGGATTCTGCAGGAATCTATACTAGGGCTGAGAAAATTCAGTGTTTCCATAGTGATGGAGAAGTAAACATGATACAGCTGCCAAAAAACAGGTAATTATTGTCAGAATGATAGATAACGATAGTGACAAGGATTTCCTGCAGAACAATGTGACAAGCAGGGTCCATTCAAAGAAAAACAGATATTTTCATCTGTATATTAAGCTGAGTACATTAATATGAGGAACATTACAGAATTGGGGATTGCATCCTGGTAAACCACTAACCCTAAAATGATAAAGTAATGCAGTGGAACAGGAACTCAACATAAAGTCACAGTGAGTTATTGGGCCAGAAGGACAATTGCAAATCTTTGAGAAGCAAAATATTAATATTAAATATTTATGTGGCATTAATAGCCAAATAATCTTGCTTGCTTTTTTTGGGTTTGTAATTTGTTTTTAGAAGGTGAAGCTACAAAAATTATTTAAATGCTAGAAAGCAACAACTTTCATTTCCCTAATCAAAGTGTCTAGAGGATTTCTTTTGTTTAAGTCCACACATGTATGCATCCTGTACGAATTTGCTTGCCCTGAGAAAAAAGGTTGTGGCTGCAGGACACAACTCAAACCCAGGGAATCTGTTTTTACCAGTACAATATTAATTGGTTTCCCATTGAAGGTAATTTCTTCCAGAGGTGTGATAGCTTTTTTCCCAGCACAGCTTCCCAGGTTCATTTGAGAATGGCTGTCCTCTCTCAATTAACTCCACACTCTTCCCTTGGAGCAACTCCTCATGCACAGCCCTGGCTTGAAGGGAAGTTGAGAGGTGATGTGGTAAGTATATCCAGGAGCAGGAAACCAGAAGTTTTAAGTGTCTACTTCATCTAGCAGAGAGCAGTAACAGAGCTGAACCAAGCCAAATTCAAAGTGCAAAGTGGAACAAATTACCAGTGGAAGTGTTGGTTCCTCTGTCTACTGGTGTCTTCTTGTCAAGCACAGATATCTTTGTGGTAGTCAAACAAACTTCAGTTGGGTTAAATTTAGGCACAATTAAATGTTTCCTGATGTACAGAGGGTCAGTGTGCATGAGCTGAGGGTTTTACTTGCCTCCATCTGCATGGCTGTCAGCAAAAGAACAACATTAAGGAATTATTATACAAGTAATATTAACATTATTTATTACATCAATTATTCTGGAGATTATTAAGTACTAATATATAAAATCCAGAATTTTTTTTTTTCTTGAAGGTCCCTTGAAAGTCCACGTAACTTGTTTTCTCCAGTGAGGCTAATGAAGATATGGGAATCTCAGCAATTTACAGGACTAAATTACTTTTGCTTCTCTATATGAATTATCTCATAGTTCTTGAAATTCCTTTTCAGTTTTTAAAGATATTTAAAGGGGTTTTTTGTTGTTGTTTTTTTTTACATTTTTGTTTGTTTGTTTGTTTATGGGGCTTTTTTTGTTTGGGTTTTTTGGGGGGTTTTTGATTTGTTTTTTGTTTGTTTGTTTATTAATTTTTTTGGGTTTTTGTTGTTGTTGTTGTTGTTGTTGTTGTTGTTGTTGTTGTTGTTGTTTTTTGGGGGTTTTTTTTGCCTATCTCCTGTACTCTGTGAGTAAACCCCACTTGCTTAAGCCTTAGCTCTACCTCCCCCACCCTACTCTGTGCTAGGGAGTCCTCACCTCGAGTCCTGTGTGCAGTTCTGGTCACCACAATAAAAGAAAGCCATTAAACTATTAGAGAGCTCCCAAAGGAGGGCACCAAAGTGGTGAAGAGCCTTGAGGACCAGCCAAAGGAGGAGGAGCTCAGGGCACTTGGTCTGTTCAGCCTGGAAAAGAGGAGACTGAGGGGAGATCTCACTGCAGCCACAAATTCTGCAGAGGAGGGGCAGGCACTGATCTCTGCTCTGTGGTGACAGTGACAGGACCAAGGGAATGGCCTGAAGTTGTGCCAGAGGATGTTTAGGATGGATATTAAGGAAAAGTTCTTGACCCAGAGGGTGGCTGGGCACTGGAACAGGCTCCCCAGGGCAGTGGTCACAGCACTGAGCCTGACAGAGCTCGAGGAGTGTTTGGAAACCCTCACAGGCACAGGGTGGGACTCTTGGTGCAGGACTTGGTGATTTTTGTGGGTCCTTTCCAGACCAACTTATTTTGTGATTCTTTGATTCTGTGAGTTGCATAAGTAAATCACAACTTCAATCACTTTTTCTAATAGAAACAACGTATTAGCACCTGCTCTCACAAAATCAGTAACAAAACTAATATTTGCATCCTCTGAGATTATAATACAATTTAAGAAGAAAGAGAATGATTTAAAGAAAATCCAGGTGTGACTAGTCACCTAATTCATATGAGAATTTCCCAAAACATTTTTTGCAAATCAAGTGAATGAATAGTATAGTACCAAATCAGAGATCAGCATATATATATGTATATATATATGTATATATGTTTAAACATTTATCCTCAATACTTTCAAGATTCAAAAGTATTTTTGAAAAACACCTGCCTTATTGAACACTCCAATAACATAACCCCTCCAGAAGCAGCAGAGTGATTAACTGTATTTATTGCTTATTTATGAAAATGTCCTTGACAAAGCTTTATTTTTTTTTCCTTTTTTAACTCAAGCAGCCTTAATGGCCAGAACGTAAATCAAGATCTTAGCTAAAACATGATGGCAAGATGGAATAGTTTTAATTATTAAAAAGAATAATAGTATTTCATATGTAATGTAAGGGATTTACAGTGCATCTAGATGTCTCTAAACTTGAATCTCACAGATTTTTTTCTCAAAAATCACCCAAGTCCTGACAATTTTTTTTAGGATTTGAGGGTCCTGACATGAGTGAGTCCTTTAAGATTGCAATAATGCCTATGAGAATATTTGTGTGTTTAAGAAAGTATTTAAATGTGATTCTCAGAAGAGATTTCTTTAAAGTTCATCAGTTAAATGCCCCTTTTTCAGATATTTAGTAGAACAACAGTTTTTGTGAAAAAAAAACCCTCAAACCTTTTTGCTACTTCAATTAAACTGTAGATTTGATACTCAAAACCCCAGAGAGGCATTGCCTATACAGACTTTTTCAAGGACTCATAGAGAGATTTTGTGTTGGGTTTTTTGGTGCTTGCCTGAGCCATTTTTTTAAATATGCATAATTTGATGCTGAAACTTTTTAATTATAATGTCTAATTGAAACATTCACATTTCAATTAAAACAAAGCAGTCTAAAACCATAGGGTTCTAGAAGCTTATAAGGAGGGTATAATTTATTGCCATTTTGATGATCTCTAAGTCTTCAACTTATATAAGTTATAAATAACTCATTTAAAAATGAATACAAGTGAAATTAACTAAATTGACACCAGTTTCTTTTTGTGATCTGAAAATGTATGCATAAATGGCAAGAAAATGTTAATTGACCTTAACCTTTTCTGTGATAAGTCTCTTCAGTAATGTAGTAATACTTGGCACTTATATAGTATAGTACCTCTTATCTGAAGATCTCAAAGATCCTTACCAAAATTAATTAAATCTCACAGCATTTCTTTGACATAGGCATGTGAAGTATTAAACAGGTGATTAAACTGGAAACTAGAGGCTTAAACTAACATTTTCAAAACAGGATGCCTAATTTTAAGAATAGGGCCCTAAATCTGGTTATTGTGATACCTTATTCTCTATAAAACCACACTTGCCATTGATCCTAGGGCTCTAATGACTCATGAGTTTTGACTCAAAAGGTCTTTGATGCAAGGACTTTATTATTTTGGTATTTATAATGCCAAGCAAATCACAGGTCAGATAGTGCAGAGACTCCTGCTTGGAGAAAACAAAGACACTCTCTCACCTCCAACACCTTCTAATTCTGCTCAGAGAATACAGAGAATTTATCTTTGACACATATCACCATCCAAGACACTGGGATGAACTGTCTCCTGGAGGTGCCTCTCTCCACCAACAGTGGGGGTAACCAAGGAACTTGCCAAGAGTGATTCTAATTTTGAGAGCCAATATCAAATGAGAAGAATTTCACCCTAATTAGGGTTAATCCTACCTGATTATCACAGCAATGTATAATTCCAGCATTAAGAAAGTACAAGGAACAGGTACAAGGAATACTAAGAGACATCCTCTAAATACAGCACTTTGAATCCCATATTTCTTTGTTGTTTGAAGCTAAAGACATAAAGATAGAATAAGCTTTATAATTACTACCTCATATCCTTGTTAGCATATGCTGCAGTCTGGATAACTATAAAAAACTTGAACAAGGCTTGCAATCATAAAGCTTGGAAATGTAAGTTGGTGTCAAGCAAGGTGTAACCACATATTTGTGCGGATGAATGCGATGGTGCATACACGTATTGCACCTTAATTCCAGGAATTCCTGCCTGAGGAAGCAGTTCAGTGTCAATTCAAATAGAGGTATCTGTGCAGGATGGGAACTCTCTCTTGCATGTAATTCATCCATGGTGGATTTGAGGAGGAAATCTCACCAACAACCAAGCATTCCCCCTTGGAATTAATTAGGATTATGAGCAGAGGTGACAATTTGTGCTAGCATGGAGCTCAGAAGTCCATCAAAAATCTCCTAGGAGAGACTGGGCAGTCTTTGGGTCTCCCACCATTTAGGTGAGACAAGTTGTAATTTATTTTCAGCGCCTCAGTCCCCAATTCCCAGGTGTCTTATCAGCTGACGTAAGAAAATTTTTGAATTCTGACTTCTAAGTGCCCTTGTTGGGTATTTCTCAAACTGAGAACCTCAAGAGGGAAAAGAAAAAAAAGAAAGAAAGAAAGAAAAAAATTTTAAAGATTCACTGATACCTTATTTTCACAGGAGTCACTGTCTATAGATAGGTGGTGTTGTAGTCCTTGGAAAATCTCAAGCTTATATACTTTTATATCCTATATCTCCACTACCCATCTCTCTTGTTGATTTGGTTTTGTTCTTGTCTAATACTGAACACAAATCACACAGGCAAAAGCAAATCAGATAATTCATATTTGAAAACCACCTACCAAAAATATAATTACTTGGCATTTAGTCTCAGAACCACTCTGCAGGACTGGGACATCTTTATCTATGTCACAGTGCACCATCAAGAAATGGCTATTGGTAAGAACATGACCCAGCTTCCCTTGCAAACAATAGAGATATATTTTTTGTTTAGTTTTGTGGGGCTCTAGAACCAGTGAATGATCTCGCTATATCCAATTAAAAAAATTATACTATCTAATTTTGTAGATTTCATTTGTTTCTAGGTGAAGATCAATGAAGTGAAAATCTCTTACAAGAATCAAATGTATTTCTGAGTATTTTAATAAAATTACAAAAGACAAATTCCAAAAATACTTTTTTTATTACTGTCACTGTGAAATCTTTGAACAGGAGTATTCAGGGCAGAATAAGACCAGCTGGAGCTACTGAATATAATTCTGAGGCACATCCCAGAATTAGCTTAAAAAATACAGAGACAAATTAGGTATAGTTTTCTTTCTTTAGATTAATTTGCATTTTCTGACTAATTTTCCTTTTTTAGATCTAGTATCAATAGGGTTTGGATGGATCAGCAAAGTTTAGAATTGAACCATTGTATTATATATCGGTCCTCCTTCAAAAGTACTTTTAAAGTTAGCCAGCTCTTCAAATGCATTAAAGTAACCTTATACACCATGAAAGAAAACTTTAAGTGCACCCAAAAGATCATTTTCAATTGAATTTTGCATTCTCTTTGAAAAGAAGATCTTATGCAAGGCCATCAGCTGTATGGGTGCCAATTAATAACTGGGAAGACAGCTGCTGCTTCAGTTATTTATAAAGGTTTATTTAACAGTATGACCACCTAGAAAGTCAAAACCCTTGGCCTAGTTTATGTTTTCAGCTGGATTTTGTGTTGTCCATCCTGTTACCTTATAAATAATTCTTATATCATTATCGTGCTGAAACAGCATAAAATCCGTGTCGGCGTATTTAAAATTCAGAAAGCGCCCGCAATTGAATTTGAACTTCGCCCTCCGGCAAATGAGTGCTGTGATTCCAGGATAAACCCTCTCCTCGTGCCTGTTGGCAAACCACACAAAGCCTCCTTGTCCAGCACCTGTGTGACACAGCAGCCTCTTCCCAGCAGCGGCTCCTTTTTGGGTTGGCTCCAAAGAGCTGCCCCACTCAGCTGCTCTCAGTGTGTGGGCCTGATTAGCATTGCAGCAGAGCGCCTTGCAAACCACTTCTGTTACTTGATCCTGCCTGCTGACACATCCATGCATCTTCCAGGAAGCCTTTCCAGCCTCTCCTCACAGCTGTTCCCAGTTCCTTTCTGCTGCTGTTCAAGTTCTGCACAGCTGTGTGAGTCTGGGATCTCAATCTCCTTCCAGTGCCTCTCTGTGTGCATTGTCCTTGCTGGAGATTTGCTCAGCCTGATCCAATGTTGCACTTCAGGCTATAGGTGTGCTGAGAAAAGGATAATGCAACATAGTTCATGGTGCAATGGAGAAGCAGAAGAAAGTGAGAGCTTTATTTAAAGAAACACTGCATATATACAGGGCAGTGTCATGATCCGCTCAACCCAAGTGGGAATCGTGATGGTTTGACCCCAGGGTGCAAGACAAAAGGCAAGAGACTCAGGTTTTGTTAAGCAGAAAGCAGTAATGCAGTTTATTGTGTGTAACAATTCAGTTTTGTGATAGAGAGAGAGAGAGAGAGAGAGAGAGGTAAAGGAAACAAAGTAAAAGGAGAGAGAGAGTGAGAGAGGGAAAGAATGGGATACAGCTACCAACAGATGGGATGCATCCTTGTGGTTGTCCAACGAGACGTGTCTTCAGTCCTTTGGGGAGAAAGAGATCTCAAAGTCTCTTTAGGAAAGTCACTTTTTTTAGTCCTTTTCCAAAGCAAGTGGCCTCTGGCCAAAAGGTGGGAAGATTTTTGGACTATTGTATGTGGAGATCATTGCTCCAAGAAACAGGTGGAAAAGGGCGCTATACCCAGTACCCTGCAGTGTACCATGGCAAGCACCAAGCACACCTACAACGAGTCCTTGGCAAGCATCCACCTTGGTCAGGCCAGAACTCAGGCAAAGTGATGCAGTCCCAGGGTCTCAGTCTCTGATGATGGTCGTGAGGCAGATCAGAGAAACTTCGGACTGACTCGTACTGGTAGTACCCGCAAAAAATAGAGAAGACTCATTGGTCCAAGAAGGCAACACTTCTTTGAAAACATGCTTTCTGCAAAACATCACGAGACAGTCACACGTCTCTCACACACCCTGCAGGTGTATAATCATTGTTCTAGTTTCTTATCCTTGTGAAGACTGAGAAAGGCAAGGCTTCACGGCTCTTTCTCCCTGGTTCCCAGCAGCATCCAACCAGAATCCAATTATCTCTGGGTTTTGGTGGGAAGGGGTTAAATCTGGTGGATTTTTAGCACAATTCACACAGTGAATTTCTTCCTGCTGCCCAGCAGAGCAGTTTGCTGCTCATACGGGACCAGCACTCAGCTGACAAATAACCCCCCTGACATCAGCAGAACCCGCAGATTTCTATCGGCTAAGGAGCCAGCTTTCCAGGGAATGCTGGAGGCCTACCTGCTCACCAGGCTTCTGTTACTCAGATTGTCAGAAAGACACTGGACTTACCCTTCACTGCTGGCTTGACCTTTTAAAGCCTAGTCCCAAGCCCTGCTCCTCCCCAGCTGAAATGAGGGATCTGTTCAAGCTTCTGCAGCCTGAGAACCTCCCCTGGTGCCTGAGCTCTGGCCCTCACACCAGCCTGGGGATAACTGAGGCATCTGCAAAGCTCATCTATGTTCAAAGGCATCCAGGGTAGGGAACTTGGCTTGGAAGACAGTTTTTAAGGCTAAATATCTGTTTTTTCCTCTTCTTGTTGCCATTAATAGTTTGTCACACACAGTTATAATTGCAGGACTCGATGTGTCTCTTTAGTGGTTGTAATTTTGAAAAGGCAGATAGGACAAGGGGCAATGGTTTTAAACTAAAAGATATTTAGACTGGACATAAAGAGAAAACTTTTTACTTAAGGGATCATGAGGTCCTGGCATAAGCTGCCCAGAGAATTTGTGGATGCCCCATCCCTGGAAGTGTTCAAGGCCAGGTTGGCTGGGACTCTGAACAACCTGGTATAGTGTAAGGTGTCTTTGTCAAAGGAAGGGGGCTGGAATTAGAGGATTTTTAAAGTGCCTTCCAAGTCCTTCTACAATTCTATGGACACCTGAAGCTCCAGGGACTACAAAAATGACCATTTAGCTTTGATTGCTCATTGTTTTCCAACCCTGAAGAGATTGGTAATAATAAATATTTGCTCTTAGTAAATCAAGATAGATGCACAAAAGGAGTAACCAACAACATTAAACATTTTTAAATAGCTTGTCTTGTGCTATTTTTAAAATCTACTTTATATATCATAATTGATGACTTTGTAACTCGCAACCTGTTTAATGTGTCCCTTCTGATTGTTCAAGTGCTCAGACATTGAGTGATGCTGGAAGCCAAATGAACAGGAGCCGTATCCTGTGCACTGTCCTTGCAGTAATAGAAAGAGAAAAGAAAAGTTCATCACTGAAAACAGTCCCTTATGGATTTAGGTGGCCCTGTAAAATGATGCCATTCATAAATCTATTAAACTCCATTTTCAAACCTGTTGTTATAAACAAGAAAATTCAGGTCTTGCTGTGTGCCATTAGAGCATGCAAGAGCATATCTCATTGTTTAGGCAGCAAGATGGATGGAGAAAATCTAAATTCAGAACAACTACAGAGATAAATTAGCTAAAGTTTATGGCACTGAACACAATTATATAATGCAAGGAGGTTTTGTTTCTAAAAAGTGTGGTCTGACCCTTTCCTTTATTGTCAGCTCAAATAGCAGCATCATATGAACAGGTTTCTAAATTCCAATGAAGAATTACAACTAAAGCCTCTGGTTGTGCCTTCTGAAGCGTGTCTAAAACTGTAGTCAGGTAAAATTTCCTACTGATCCATGAAATGCAAAAGTTTAAACAGTACCATTTAGCTGCAACCACCTGTTTCAATTAATTCTCTTACATGTTTCATGCCTTGAAAGCTTTCGTCTTTCTCTTTAAGTCACTTTGTCAAGGACCACAGATGTTTTGTTTTTGCTGAAACCCAATCATGCTTTCAGTAACATGAGGTGAATCAAATAAATTTACAAAACATAGCATTCATGGGCATCCATCATTTGCAATGTATGTAGGCATAGTTGTCAAATAAGAGAAACAATCCTAAAGGCTTGGCAAGACAACAGCCAGCCCTGTGCTGTCCTTGCTGGATATCTCATTCTATTACACACTCAGGGAAAAAAATATTCTCATAAGTGGGGGAAGAGAGCTGCTGGTTAAAAATCCTTGCTCTCTTACTGGCAGGCAGTATTGTACCTTCCAAACCATGTTGTGAATTTATGCTGAAATCTCCCTTTGTTTAGTGTGGGGCATCACCTTTGGCAAGAACCTTGCAGTATAAAACTGAGGTAGACAATAATCTGGTACCAGAAAATCATACAGTTTTTCACATTCTTGATAAAACTGGAGGCACTGTATTGAGTGCTGTGTGACCAGCAATACACAGCATGGAAATAAGATGATACCTAGCTGCAATGCAATGCAAATGCAATGAAGTTTTGTCTCAAATACTTTCAAAATACTCAGTTAATGTTTATTTCCCACCTATGGTTCTTACACAATTTGAAGGCATCCTACTTTTACTGATTCATCAACACCTTCCCTGCACTAGAGAGTCTGTCAAACATTACCTGTGATTCTTTAAGGAGACCTGCAGCTCCTTGGATTTACAGACAGAAGGGCAATTTTATGTCTTTAGAAGTGGACTAACAGGATCATTTATCTCACTTTGCATTGTTTTCAGGAGGAGCATAGTGGTGCACTGAAGAACGGGATCTGCCTCTTTACATTATCCAGAGGATGCCTTTAGATCATCCTTTGAGTTGTTCTGCACCCAAACCTGATGCACACCACAGACAACCCATAGACCATTCATCCAGGAGGGCTTTTCCACAGAGCATCCTGAATCTATAAGTTCATAATTTACATAATTTACATAATTAAGGCTGCAAAGAAACATCTCTGCCACTGTCACCTTCTGTCATAACACCCACAACCACTTCACCTCTCCCAGAATTTCAGCCCATATCAGTTGCACATCCTGCCCTTTACACTAATATAACCTCAAAATGCCTGCTCCTTTTGCTCCAGCAGGAAAAAAATGGAAAGAAATCTCCTGCATCTCCTCTTATAAAAACAGCTTGAATAAAATCCTAATTCAATAAAAATCACCTTAAAGCAACCCTTCTGTGAGAAGATCTTCGTCTGATTTTGCCTGCTTGGTTTCAGTTTCAAGTAGAAAAGTGATTTTCTTTAGTCTAGACAAATGCAATGTAGTTCCATTGGTTGTAAAATATTTTATAATACTGTGTTTAAACTATTGTAGAAAAGAAAAATTTTGCTCCATCACACTGTAAGAGAGACGTGTCTGCACAAAAGCTTTTAAAATTGTTCCAATGGAATAGATATTTCCCATGCACAATGAAAAGGCTTAGAGGGGAGATCTTAGTTAAGACTTCGATGTTTATTTGTAGGTTTATTTGGATTTTCTTTATGCTTAGAGTTTTTGTGGGACACTTGAAACAAATATTTTATGACTGAATGTCTTATTTAATTCCAATAATAATTTTAAAGGTTTATTTAATGCCTTCCTGAGAGCAACAAAATTATAGCTTCACTCAATTTTCAGAATGTATATGGTAAGCATTGCAAATTATTTTGTCAGTAGCTCCACCTTAAAAGTTCCCTTTTTGTAGTGGAAAAAAAAAAAAAAAAAAAAAAAAACATAAAACTGTCAAAACTTCCAAATCTGTTTCCACCATGTCAGCCACAATGTAAACACATTTTTTATGTCAGATTTTGGAGAGAAAGAACTTTTAGGATGGTTCTTGCTCAATTAGCAGAATTTGAGTCACAAATGCTGCAAAATAATGAGAATTATTTTAAAATATGAACAGGACAATACTTAAAATAATAATAAAATATAATTGTAAAATAATGTTTGGAAAAAATGATAAGGATTAATCAAGTGTTGTAAACCCTGAGACACTGATATTTTCTTATCAAATTTTTAGACTTAAGACTTTTGTGTACAGAAAACTTTTGCTGAAACTGCTCAGTAACACATCAAGGTTTCTATTATTCTACTTGCCATCATGGGTCAAGGTGCTGGAATTATAATATATATATATATATGTATGTATATATTCCTATATTTTTAATTCACCATGAGATATTTTTTTTTTTTTTAGAATTCTTGGTCAAGCTCAGCTCAAGTTCAAATATGAGAGAGTTTTAGCTTTGATTTTGCTACAAAAAGAAAGGCCAGTCCCTCATAGCATTTTGCTCCAAGTGGGCAATCACAGGATGAATTGCTGAGTCCAAAAATCTCTTGGCTTTAGCATGATATTGGACTAAAGCTGAGCATTAGATTTACGTGAGCATTACTAACCTTTCCCTCCCTGCTGAAATCTGAGGGCTCTGGGAGAAGATTTCAGCCTTGTTTCAATCTGTAAAGCTCTAGGAAAGCACATTGCAGATACCAAAATGCACTTTGTTTAAAATATACTCAGACTACACTGAAGTGGTATTCTTTGCCTAGAAAATACTAATGGTGGACCAAAAATTTATATCAAGATTTAGCTCTTTGTATTGTAAATAGATTGAAGATGCTGCTTTAATGACTCCTAATATGACTGAAGAATTTAGCAAGAAGACCAAAGAAATAAACCTTTTTTTCCTTTTTTATTTTTTACCCCTGCTCTATTTCAATGAAACAGATCCTGCAGCTCAAGAAGGAACTATCACAGAGCTACAGGAGCCACTACTAACATCACAGGACCAATTAGAATCATAGACTTTTTTAGGTTGGATACAACTTTTAAGGTCAATAACATTGACCTAGCACTGCCAAGTCCACCACTAAACCATGGAAATCACTCTAGAGGTTCATACAGTCAATAGGGAGAAATACACTTTGAGGATTCAGTTCATCTGATCTTAGCACTTCTCTCTTCCCACCAAAATTATACACACCTGTGGAGTTCAAGGAATGCTTAGAGGTAGATTTCAGTTACTCACTTTAAGCACCAGTTTATTTAGTGCTTTTACACTTATTTTTCCACACATTTCTCCCTGGCTTCAGCCAACCATAACAGAAGCTAGCCTTGCAGAAACAGATATGTGGAACTTAATACAGGAGGAAGCCAACATGTATCCGAGCAAATAATTCTGCCTTTTGATGCATGTGTTTCTCTCTCCACTGCAATCTGGAGGTGGGTGGTTCTCCTAGGTCAATATATTCAAATTAACATCATTCCAGCTGTGCCTCCATAGGTGACAGTCCTGCCAGAAATGGGGTGTGTAAACTGGTGGAGCTGTGCCTCCCGAGTTCCACAGTCTCAGATTAAATCTCACTTGGACATGTCATCATCATGAGAGTTTTGGGTGTGTTTTTCTGTTGTTGAACAAATTTGAAAGACACCACTTTTAAATGATGATTCAAATCTGTACAGATTGGAGAGGGAATCAAATCTGAAGTGCTAACTGGAGAAAAAAAAATCAAACAAAAAAACAACAGGACAGCATTTATCAGTTCTGATTTTCAATCAGGACATCTGTGGAGACACAGACACCTGACTGCAGGCCTGATTAAAATATCTAATTTATAAAGAGATCATTCTATTATTCAGTATTTTTATGGCTTATGCATCTAACTCCAAATTTTGGGGTTTGCTTTACAAATGAATTAAATCAAAATATGGATCCTGCAGCACTTTGAGATGCAGGCACCAGCATTTTAGTCTTCCTACATCTCAGACCCTAAAGAGTCCCCATGCTGCTCATCCTCAAAAGAGGATAGAGGTATTTCATTGTATTCTATGGAAAGTCTCTTCTCTATTTTGAACTCAGACAGCATTAATTCATATCCTGGCCTCCAACAAGCTGCAATCTGACTAGAAAGAGTGAGATTAGCTTTCAGAAAACTTTCCAGGCTAAGGATAATATAGATATTTTATGTGTCACTCTCTAATCCTTATCACAGGATCTATATAAATGACTTTCTGGCTTCCCTCTACTTATCTGTTACACAGCATTACAGATCTGTAAGATTACACTTTCTGTGGGCTCTGAGATTCTCTCTTGAACCCAGATATTCAGCATTGTTTTGCCACACTTGGACTCTGTTCCACTTTTAGTAGCAGCATGAAGTCAGTCACATTTAAATCAGATGAAAACCTGAATTTTTCATATTAATTAAAGTTCAATAGATTCCTTATAAAGAATAGATGAAAGGAGCAGCAGTGACACGGGAGTCATGTAGGCTGGATTTTCTGCAGATTAGCTAAAGCTGGTATGAACTTCCTCCCCAGCTTTGTCAAATATTTCCTGATTTTTTGAAGAGATTGACAAATAAGGTTTTGCATAACAGCACAGAAGCAATTTTCTCATCATTTGCTCAATGTAAAGAAGACAGAGAAGCAAAAAAAAAAAAAAAAAAAAAAAAAAGAAAGAAAAGGCCGACATGAAAAAAACCCCTAGGGGGGCTGCCTCTCCAAAGTGCAGTTTCTTGAAATGCTGTTAAGTGCACTGGACTCTGATCACCCTCCAGTGTAATTCTCCCAGCCACACTGGGTTATAAGGGTGATAAATTTAGGGCATGTTTAGGGATAGATTCCTGGGAAAAGAACTTGTAGAGTCTCTTAAAACTGTGGATTTTTATAATGATCAAATTGACTATTTGCAAAAGACAACTTCCACATTACTGTAAGAGCCCCATTTTTGAGGTAATGGCCTATACTATAATAGAATCACAGAATAATTGGGGTTGGTAGCAACAATTAAAGGGACACCTTCCACTATCCCAGGTTGCTCAGAGCCATGTCCAGCCTGGCCTTGGACACTTCCAGGGATGCAGGGGCAGCCACCACATCTTTGGGTGACCTGTGCCTCATTGTAAACAATCTCTTCCTTATGTCTAGTCTCAATCTAACCTCTTTTAGTTTAATGCCATTATCCCTTGTCCTTTCACTACAGACTTTGCTAAAAGATTTGTCACCATCTCTCTTACAAACCCCCTTGAAATGCTGAAAAGCTGCAACCAAGTCTTCTTTTTCTCTTCTCCAGGCTGAACAGCCCCAGCTTTTCCTCATAGCAGGGATGGTCCAGCCAAATTACTGTTGTGTCCCTCCTTTGGCCCTGCTCCAACCAAGCTACTCTTACCCCAAATGTTGCAGATTCTTGTGTTGCCTTTTTGCTGGTGAAGAACCTGTTGCTAAAATAAGCCACATTTATTCACCATATCCTTTAGTCTTCAGAAGTGACTTAGTGATACATCCAGAAATAAGTCAGTGTTTAAAGTGAGTAATTCAAAAGTGGGAATTGTGAAAGTGTTGTAATTTAATTTAGAACATAGATAAATTAATGAATAGGTTAACAGGTATATTAATGACAGATTGTTCAGCCCACCTTTTAAACAAGCCACTCTTTGTTATTACTTAAGGAAATTTCGCTTGTGGACTTCACCATCTTCTTCTATTTGATATTTGTAAAACTACTGGTAATTTAGGTAGCAATTCTATATTTTTCTGAGAGAGATCAGACAATGCTATTGTTAGTTAACAATGCAGAGGAGATTTTTATGAATGGGTTGGATTTTCCCCTTGGTACACAGTCTCTAAGCTATTTGTGTAAGGCTTGATTTGACTTCATTTTGAATGGCAGTCTCTAAAGGGGTCAACCCAAAACAGGCATAGCCTACAAGCCTTTGACTTGGGGTTCACTTGTAGCCAGGGAAACAGAAAGAGTGCCTAGTACAAAATTCATAGTATGAGTAGGGAAATTCCTTCTGACTTTCTTCTTTGGAAGGAGGGAAGTGGGATTTAGTATGTGAGTCTCTTTTGAGCAGGAGAAAGAATATGTTTCATTGTGTATCCAATACAATATTTCTGACACATATAAGAAAATAGTTCCATTTTCTAGGAGGAGCACTATTGCTCCCCTCACTCACAGAGGCTGTCAACAGTGAACTTTCCTCAGCTAGCACTCAGAGGACAGCAACCCCACACTTCTGGCCCTTTGGCCTTGGGTCACCTAAAAGTCTCCCAAGGCTCCTCTAGCTGCAAAGAGTTTCCTCAGTTAACCAGGATGGCTCTGAAACATTGAGATCCACGTTTGGGACACCAGGGCACTGAACTTCTCCAGCTGGCTGTGTGAGCAGCTGCCTCACAGGTCCATCAAATCAAGCCATGGATCAGTGGTGTCCCTGCATGTGGCAGGAGGAGCAGCCTCTCCTACTGCAATCTCTACAGCCATGTAGAGACTGCTCTATTTCTTTAGTCTGTACAGCCACCAGGCACCCATCCTAACATGAAAATAAAAAGCAATCCTGACTATTAGCAAAGAGCCAGTAACACAGGGAAGTTTCTAAGTAGATTACCTGCTTTCTCCATCTCTGCAAGAGCCACATGCACTCTGACTTTTTACAAACAGCAAGGCTGAAGTTGATGCTACAGTGATTCTAAACTTGTATTACTGCACTGGGAGAAGCGAGATAACATCCATTAGACGGTGGATTTAGCATTTATAGCATTTATTATCTCCCTTCCACTAAAGATGTTCTTCAGGGAGTCAGCAGCATGGTCCAATGGGTCTGGTATTATGGGGAGCATGAAGAGGAGTTCTCAGCAGGAGGCTGATGGCATGGTCTATTAGCCCTCCCTGTACCCAACTAGAGCCCCAAAACAACCTTTCAGATCAAAGCTCTGTTTTGAGAGGGAAACTTATTGATTCACACTTATTTAAACATCTAAAAAGCTAAGCCAGACTAGGCTGTGGTAAAGACTGAGGCTAAGCTTTCATCTTCTACCTGACAGAAATTTGAACATTCCAGCCCAAGTCAATACAGATGGCTTTGTACCATTTCCAAAGTAGTTTTCTATGTGGGACACATGGACTGAAAGCATCCCTGAGCCATTCCATCTTGCTGCAGTGTCCTAAAAGAGCAACACAAGGGTGTGCTGAGAAGCAGGAGATTTCTGGAAAGCTGGAAAGCAACCTTCAGCAGCAGCAAGCTTCCAGAACATGCTGTTCTCATCTAGAGCTGTAGGTAATCCAGCTTGCCTGGGATTTGTCCCTGGTGTAAGGGAAATGTATACCCTTGTATACCCTTGGTCCTTATGTGCAAGCATCTATAAACTTCCTAAAATTGAAGAGTTGGGCCTCCCAGTAATTTTGGGTAATGCACAGATCCACAGGAGCACAGGACCACTTAAAAGACTAATGGAAATTTTGAAGATTCTTTCAAGGATTTCACATTACAGTGCACCATTGCTCAGTTGCTCCCGACATGTTTCACTCCTTCTCCTGTCAGGGCAATTGAGACTCTGCATGTGCAGCCAAAGGGCAACAGAACATGGAGCATTGTGAGCATTGGTAATTTCTCATCCTGCCTCCTGGAAGAAGGCCCAGCTCCTCAAGAAACATTCAGCAGCCCCGTTCTAACAGAAGTTCTTTCAAAGTTGAAGGTCCAAGTACTCCTAGACCTCATTCTACAGCAGAAAAAGGCAAATGAGCCTTCATCTATTGTTATCTACCAAAACATTATTTACAGATTATGTAAATAAGCAGGAATGTAAGACATTTCAGAGGAACTTGATAAGAACTGTGCTGAGTTTGGCTGAGGTAGATAGAATTAGTTCCTTCAGAGTAGCTGGCATGGGGATATGATTTGGGTTTGTGCTGGAAATAATGTTGATAATTCAGGGGTGTCTCTGTTATTGCTGGACAGGGCTTACACAGAGACAAAGCATTCACTGTTTCTCCACCCACTCATCCTTTTCTTGTCACTTACATTGAAATCTATCTACAGGGTTCTAAATGATGGGATAAGTTGCTGGGAGGTATCTAGCAGATACTGCAGGAGCCAGGTCAGGCCCTAATGTCTTCATTTTGGTCCGGGGAAAAGAGCAAACAGAATACTAACGGAAGTTGCAGATGGTACTAGAATCAGTAAAGGTTGTCAACCCCAGTGAAATAATGCAAGAGGACCTGAATAGGTTAGGAATCTGGGCTTAAAGCAAAATTGTGTTTAGCCTAGAAAATTGCAAGCTAATCCCACCAGAGAAAAAATAATTAATGTTGAGTAGCAAAGGGAGGAAGGTAAAAAGAACCTGAAATGCAGAGTTATTGAAAGAGATCTGAGGTGAGAGAAAACTTTTAAGTTAGAGATAAATTTGCGGCATGAAGCAGAAAGAAAAAAATATTGTTGAGTTAAAGACTTAGGCAAAATTCACGAATGTCATAAAACAAGATGAAACGCTGGAGTTTTGTGCGTGGCAATATCTGGCAGAGCATCTCTAAATGAAAGCAACTCAGTACCAGAGGGCAAAGTACAAGGAGAGAAGACTTTTTCCCTGCCCTTCAGGGATAATTGTTTTCTAAGGATACAATAAAGAAATTGTTGAATAGGTCTTGTAAAAGAGAGCTTGAATAAGTGATGGGAAAGTGGGCACATCCCTCCAGAAACAAATATTTTCCTCTTTCACTAATACTTCCATTGTAGTTGGCCAAAGAGAATAAGATGAATTTAGAGAGATCAGAATCAAGATCTAGCAGTCAGTGTAGCAGTCACATGTAGGGAAACATTATCTTTAGCACTTCAGGCATTTGAAGGAAGGAGCAGGCAATTTTAGAGTTGTGCAGTAATAAACTTTGGTAAAATTGGAAAGAAAACTACATAGTACAGAAAATCTTCTTCACTTGTCTCCTGTGCTATTTCCTACTGACTTGAGCTTTCCCATTAGATAAAACATGATTTCTAGAAAAAATTTGTTTCAAACTCACCCAGTCTCCAGAAGGGGATCTCTCCAATATTTTTATTAAGATAGGAAGTTTTTGGTCAAGTCACATTAGTCTAATTAATATTAGTGATCACTGCATATGACTGAAGATTAGCTGTAGTTGATGACTTGGTTATTTACAGCTCCACCTGTACAGCTTTGTAAATAAAACAGTAGTAGTGCATTCCAAGGAAATGTGCTTTGTGGTCAGAGATATATCCTTTTTCCTATCCCTGATTTTCTTTGCCCCTATAGAAAAGTTATTTTGTATCTTTAAGACTGTCCTCACACATTGATAACATGGTATAGTACTACACATTTACAAAAACTGATGTCAGTGAATGAAATCTTCTGTATCCAAACGAGATTTTATATAATATTATATACATTCTGATACTGCATTTTAATTTTTATTATTTTTAGTTAAACAAGAGATATTTGTTTCCAAATGGTCTTAATTATGAATTGATTAATAAGTTTTTTATTAAACATTTCCCAGTCCAGAGTTTCCCAGTAAACAAAAAATTTCAGATTGATCAAAACTTACACTTAATTTACATACTGGGTTTTTTTCTCATCTGACAAATCCAGATTCTACCACTTCAGTGAAAGATTCCTATTTTATGTACAACACTTAAGAATGATTATTGACTTTCATTTGTAAGGCCAAATCATTAAAAAAAAAAAGCTATCCTCAGTGCTATAATAACCAGTTGAATGATCTGATTTCAACAATTGAATTGAAATAAATGCATTTAAAACAAAAATCACTTTCTGCTTTTAACAACCAAAGCAGGTTTGGTTAAGACCAAAATCCATGTGCTTCATTATTTATGTTACATGCAACAGAAATTCCTAAATCCCTAATCTTGCACAGGTAACATAAAAAATTAACTATAGACAAATAGTGCACCTGGAAATATCTGTGCTGAAGGTCCTTGTTCTTTCTGCTTCATGGCAAATGGTCATTTGACATTGCACAAAAGGAGCAGGGATTCCAGATGGTACAGGCATGAGGCAAACTGATCACTGGTTCTCACATTTTCCATCAGGAAAATCCCATTCTGTTTCTGCCTCATCAGAGAGCAAAGGGATCTGGGATGTGAGTTAGGCTGGAACCTTGTGAGGTTTAAAAGTACAGTTTTCAGACAGGCACTTGGGGTTTTGCACATATTTTGCCCCTCTGTATGTCCCCAGCCCTGAGCAGGAGACCACAGGAACATCCCTGGAAGACAATTCCTGCATGGAGCCACACGTGTGAGCTCTGTCCCTGGGAAGGTGCTGGTGGCACAGCAGCACAGCAGAGACACTGCAGCCTGAGAAGTGACAGCTAGGGTGCACTGATACACAAGTGCCTGGCAACTGCTCTAATTTATTGCAGTAGCTGTTATGGCTCTCTGTGAAGCCTAAAATAATCTATGAGCGTTTCACATTTTAATGGTATTCATGTTGAGGGCCTCTGTGTGACTGCAGCTATATGATAACATATGCCCCAATCGGATCTGCCCTTTGTGTACGAGATGACACAATTTGTGCACAGTTAGCCATGAGGGAGATGGAGATTATCCATTTCCAGTGCAGGCAACGCTGGGTCTTCCAGCCTCTCATATGCACCAAAGAGACAAATATTTTCCTTTTAAGAGCATTTACACCCTCAGAGCTCAACAGATGGAATGTTCTTGCCCTTCAAGGCAAAGCTCTGCTATCAGAAGAGACACAGAGGACCAAGTAAGTACCGGGCGCAGAAACTAGTTGAGTTTAATGGGATTTGGCTGATTATTATGTTTTCTTTTATTATAATTAACTCGTATTTTCAAAAACACCAAGAATCTCAAACAAGGGACAACATTAGGAATCTGTAAATTTCCTAGCAAAGAAAAATGCTGTCCAAGAACATTACTGCTTATGGAAACTGGGCGCTTCAAAAAGTTCGGAGAAACTACAATTAAGATCACTGCAGTGATTCACTCCTTCCTCTGAAACTGTGGCATCCAGTGCTAAATAATCATGTATCCTTCACTGCACAACTTCTCTTTATCCATCCAGCCTATTTCTGACAGTGCAGCTCCATATCTGAGCCAATCCCTCTGACTAGACTGCTCATGCCTTACTTCCAGGCAAGAAGTCCTACATAACCACCCTATTCTCCTCTACAGAAGCATCTCAGTTTTAGTTCTTTTTTCCAGGTATTTTTCCTCCTATCTCCTTCTGCCCACCTGAATACACTTCCAGATTTGCTCTCCTAATATATTAGCTCCATTCCATCCTTGCTTCTTTTGTTTTTAGTTTTAGAGCCTTTCTAAGAACAGTTTAAATGTTCATGCCATATCCATGGTGGTGAACGAAGTGGGTGTCAGTCTTGAGACCAAAGGGCATTGCAAAAATCTGTATCAAAGAATCATAGAATAGTTTGGATTGGAAGTGACCTTAAAGACCATCCAGTTCCAGCTCTGCTGCTGCAGGCAAACACACCAGGTTCCACTAGACCAGGTTGCACAAGGCCCCATCCAACCTGGCCTTGAGTACCTCCAGGGATGGGCCATCCACAGATTCTCTGGGCCTAAACCTTTAATCCTGAACTCTCCAAATTAAGGGACATCCAGTAATTCCTGTCATGCTGTAGCATCACCTAAACCATAAGGCTTGTCCGTTCTGTTGCTACCTTCTTCAGAAGAGCCCTCATTTTTTATAATTATATGGATGTGGGTTTTTGGTGTCCCTGATATAATCATTATCCTATGGACACATTTCAACTCCCTGCTTGAATCTTGTCAGAAACACAGTCTTTAAAGACCTCCTGAAAGAAAATGAAACTGTAATCTCAGGATGCTTTTTCCCTGGCCCAGTTCTCCACTAAAACTGGACTGATTTGACCAAAGATTTCCAGCAATCAAATGCAGATCCAAAGAAGAAAAGTATTTAATCCTGGAATGTAGGGTGATAAAAAGTCGTAAATAGCTGAAAACAGAGCTGTATAAAAAGAAACATCTTGAAACTTCGACAAGTACTGTTCCTAGCCCTGCAAATAACACCTCTTTGACTGGTCTGATATTCCTTGATCCTCTTGTAAAGATTGCAAAAGATAAAGAAGATTTTACAGGCAGGCTCAACAAATACCAAATCTTGTCTTTGTCTGCATATTTGCATATTTCTCACCTCTTAAGTTTTAAGCTCAAAAGCTGAAAGGTGCTCGTTTAGGAGCTGACAACCTCCACTTCCAAGAATTCCTCTTGGATTGCTCCCAGATCCTTTCAATCAGGTGCAGACACACAGGTCGGGTGTGGGGGTCAGCGGTGCCTTTCGGCGGAGCAGGAGCTCCTGTGGCACGTCAGGGTTTGCTGAGCACATTTAGGGAACCTGCCAAAGCCTTTGGAGTGCCTTGGCAGCAGAAGAAACAGCTGGTCCCATCAAAATGATCACATTCTTGGACATTAATTTAGCATCTGAGAGGATGGAGTGATGCTTGCCAGGGAATAAACTTCATAATCCCAAAGGGTTAGAGACCCCAGATTACAGCCTAGTAAAAGTGTGGTTAAAGCAGGTGCAGCTGCTTTATTACAGGTTGCTTGAACCTTGGAGAAAAGTGTATTTAGGCAATATGTAGTGCCTGAACTGACAAGTTCTTGCAATTGGAGGAGCTATCAATTGATTGGCATCAGAAGGCATCTTATTCAAAGCCATTTTATTCAGTCTCAGTAAATAACAACAGGTCAGCGCTAGTGCACAAACAGTGTGTACTGTGAAAATACAATTGAATGAAGTCTGGAACTGTTCTGTGGAGAACATGCTGGAGGATATGGAGATATGTATCAGAAAGAAATTTAAAATATGCATTTGTGGTGACCTCTGTTATAATTTTTAGGGCCCATTGCTGTTTGGTTTATTGTGGCATTTCCTAAACACAAGATAAACAGCTCCTAAAAGTTTTGGTGTTGACCACCTCAGTATGGCCCTAGCATATGCCTTTTCCATTTTTTTTTTTTTTTTTAATCAGTCTACAGCAATGAGAAGTATCCAAATAACTTCTGAGCTCTTTAATGACTCCCTTTCTGCTCAGAGGCTGTAAAGAAGAAAACACAGGAGTCAGTTATGAGCACCTGAACTTAATGCTGGTAATGAGAGTGTGGTTATCTCTTCTCCTTTTCCTATTTACACCACCGTGGAAAACATCCCCTTTCACCTTGGAGCCAAGGCTGTTATTGCAACATTACAAAATTGCTGAGCAATTTTCTTTCTCTGCTTAGCTATTATTTCCATTGAATCATCAGTTACCACCCATTGAATGAAACCAAACATCAAAGCAAACCCCAAAAACACATTTTGAATAACTTGGCCCCCTTATTTTCAACATTATTTCTTCTCTGAAAAGATCAGGAATTTATACACAGCATCTGTCTGTATTTCTTGTCTTAGGGCTTTACTTTCATATCACAAACTATTCTAAAGAAATGAAAATTTGGAAGGCTAACACACAAGGATGGATTAATTTATCAAAGCATTAAACTCCATAGAGATTTCTTTTTTAAGTCAGCCGCCATTGATTGCAAGACAACAGGATGTACCGAGGGGACAGAAACACAGGTATGAAAAATGGATTCAACCCTAGGCAAGGCAACAGGGAAGGACTAAGATGTGTAACTGTCATTTATTAAATCACATAAACTGCAGAATCTTTTCTTCCTGGAGAAGAAATTTTGGTTAGCAAAACTACGTGCTATAAAATCAGGATCTTTTAATGGAAATTGTAGCATGCTGGTTTTTTCAGCTGGGAGAAAAAAATAAGATTGAGTGATTGTTATCCACAAGGCAATCAGAAGTTTAAACCATACTTTCCACTTTACCAAACAATTTTTATGGGCTGGATTTGTCTGGGGAAGGGAGAAGTTTTTGGTTTTTTTCTTTCCCAAGCATCAGTGATTAGCATACATAGGTCACCACATCAGATGTAGAAATCCTCCAATAACATTCTACTTCTGAAATAATACACTGCATTCAAAGACCTCACACAACTGTACACAAAGTACTCCATTAACAGCAGGTGCTGTACAGAAAAGCTCTCTTTAAAAGAGCTTTTAATTACAGTATATCTCTGTTTAGAAGCCACCTTCAACTACCTTTTCCTTGTGAGCTGCAGAGGAAAGCAATTAAATGTATGAGGAAACCACCCTCCATTTAAAGCTGCAGGAGAAAGCAATTAGTGCAAAAAGGGCTCAGCTTGTACAAAAAGAAATACGGTACGTGAAGTCAGCGGAGGCTGGGCATTACTGGGACATAATTAATGCATGTTGTAAATCTTAAGATGTGCAGCTGCCCCAAGTTGAAAAGTCATAGCTGGCTGTATGGCCCATGTTTATTTCCAAGTCTCCCCCTAACAATGGAGTTTACACAGAATTACATTTATCTCTCTACGCTGTATAACTCACACCTTCTCAAAATTCCCTTTACAGAGGTGAAGGGTTTCAGTAAAACTGAAACAGGGGCTTATTTATCTAAGTGAGGCCACTTGCATAGATCTGGCTACAAAGAAAGACTTTACTAGAGGAGGAAAGGGATCTTTCTGGTCTTGTTTGGTATTTTTAATTTACAAATCTTGTTTTTAATACTGGAGCTGATCACATTCTAAAACCTCTTCCTCAACTGTTTTCCCATCACAGTATAGCAGCATTCTTTTAGGCATAGTGCAAAAAGGGGTTCAAAGGTTTCGTGGATTGTTTGGTTTTGGACGTTGGGTTTTTTCTAAATAATTGAAATTTACAAATAGTTTCTGTTTTTAGAAGCTAATCTTTGATGATCAATGGCATCAAAACTTGGAAAAAAAAAAAAAAAAGGCAACAAAATAAAAAAAAAAAAAAAAACAAAAAACCACATCAATAACCACTGAAGTTAAAGGCAAAAATGTTCTTTACTAAAACAACACCAGAAAATGCTTCATTTGATGGCATTTTGTAGAGGATACAAAGGTTAATTAGATACTTTCCATTGCATTATGTAGCAGGAAACCTCTGTTAATTACTGCTTCTCTAACATGACTGATTCGTTAAAAACTGACTACAGAACCACAAATAATAAAAAAATATCATTATCTTTCCCATTCCAACTCAAAGTATTCCAGGTTCTAAGAACTGTGCCCTCTGGGTACCTTTTTATTAGATATTAACAGAGACACTAAATGGTTAATTTTAACATATAGCATTACTAAAACCCAAAAATCAATGAAACTTCCAACAACTTCTCAACATCTCAGCATTTGTTCCTGTGTTTTCTCATGTCCTAAATTACAGGAGAAAAGGTTGGTTTTAATGGCTTCTTTTACCACTATTTTTATTTCAACTTAATATCATAAGCGAGGTGTTTTTATAAATGTTTGAATTTATGAGCTTTTGTGAGTTTTCTCAACCAATTAGTCAAATTTCTGCCTTGAAGGCATCTCCTTGCTAAATCCAGCTTTCTTGGTTTTTGTTATTTAGTGCGCTACTGTATGTCTTTAAAGGTGAAGTTCAATTATTTCTCTTTTGAAGGTCTGAGTGCCTTGCTTTTAATGCCAAGTGCATTGAAAACAGTCCTCCCTTGATTTGGCAGGGAGATATAGAAGGATAATAAGTTAGTTGGATTTAATGGAATTTTGAAATTGATCGTATGTGTGTAGACATGTGCATGAAGATACCAAAATAAGGATTAAAATCTGTCAAATCATCAAGAACACTTGATTTTTTAACATCTTGTCATTTTATTTCTTAACAAGGAACAAAAAGAAGGAATGCTTTGAGGTTGACACAAAGAACAGGGAGACAAGAGACACCAAAGTTGGATGAAAACTTATACTAACATAGTTTACAAGTACAGAAATAGGTCTTTGAAGCCACACAAGTGTAAAGGAGATCAAATTATAGTGCAAAAAAAAACCTGCATTTTTGCTTACTACGTGGGGGATCTACTCTTGCCCCTCTTCTGAATTACCTTCACTGTCCTTATGTATTTTTATTTAAATTTTGAAGATAACTCTCCATACTGTTTTTTCTTCTGTGCTGGTGTTGAATCCGCAGGGGATGATAAAAGTTTTTGCAGACAACCCAACTCTGCTATGAAATCTTAGTGAATTTTGCAAATAGATGGTTCTTGACCATGACAACTTAGTCCTCATGTCTGGAATGGCAGGAGATTTCTGCTAACAGTGGAAATGGCTTCAGGTCATCCCCTTAAAAGGGTCTGGAGACTTTAAAATAGAAGAAAAACAACTTTAAATTTGACTGTGGTACCTCTTTATCATGACTGGATGTACATGACCAGAAACCTTAGAAGGCCGTAGGGCAGACCCTACACCTTGAGCCTTGTTGTGCAAAGCCTGGTCATAGGAATCAGTTTATGGGATCTACTTTGTCTAGTAAAAGCTGCAGGGAGATGTTTCTGCAGGATTTTAAAAAATCTATTTAGGACCCAGTTGTCTATAGTAGGTGTGTTCAGCATGCATGTATCTCATCTAGTACAAACTTTGAGTAAAAACTGAGATTAATTCAATTAAATTTAAACACTTCAGCTTTTTTATCTTATGGTTACGCACATAAATTGAGCAATAACTGAATATAAATGTTGCATATTTACTGTAGTGTGATCCAAGCAATAACTACTAAAGTATTAAGGAAAAGCATAATTTTATTCTTTAATTTTATTTTATAATTAGGCAGGAATCATATTTTGGTGAATACATTTATATTTAGAAGATATATATTATGCTTATCTTTGTTTTGAGAGGATGATTTTAGACCTGTTAACAGCCCATGTTTAGCCCATGTTAACAAGCCTGTTAACAACAATTAAAATAGCTATTAAAAATGGCATTTATAGCTTTTGTACTAGTTTTTCCTGTGAGTTTTCATCAAATAGTTCACACTCATATGATGCATGCAGTCTGCTAATAGTCAGGAGCACAGACTGTCAAAAATGGTTTCAAACATCTGGTTAAAGTCAGCTTTTTATGTACTGGGATTATTAGTTCCTCCTTTTCACATAAGTGTTGTGCTGGTTGCTCATTATGTCTCTGACTTCTCCTACTTTTTGTTCTCAAAAATGATTTGAAAAAGTTTAGAAGGTAAACTTAAAAGCAGAGCAAAAACAATGCTGGCAACTTTTTTGAGTGCCAGAGTTTTAACTGCTTTCTGTTGAAATATTATTTTCCTCATTTTCCATTCAAACAAGAATTTTTGTGCGAGGTGTTACGGTGAAGGTTGACTGCATCCCTGCAAAGTGTAACATGATACATGTCTGTGTATATTCTCCATATACCATACTATTAAAATCAATCTGTTCAGGTTAGTTTTAATTCTGAGGAGAGCTGAGAAACACAACTACCACTTTCCGTCACGTGCCGCACGGCATCAATTAAAAATAAATTAAATTTCATGCAAAGTACCTAACTTAAAAATCTCAGCAAACAACAACAGAACCTTTTCACTAATGATTTTCAGTCATCAGAAGTGGAGAGAGGCTCAGACAGCAGACAGCATGGTCCCAGCATGCTTTTTGCCTTTTTTTTTGTTTGCACAGTAGCTGTCAGTTGCAGCCCTGCAGGTAGTAGAACCCAGTGGGAAGAGGGGCGGGACAGAGCGATGCTGCCTGAACTGACAGCAAATTTAAATTACTGAGCTTTCTTTTGCTTTTTTTTCTTTCTTTGAGTGCCCTTTCCTTTTTTTTTTTCTCTCTTTTTTATTTTTTTGGTATTTTTCTACTCTGCGACAAACTGAAAAGATTCGAGCACACACTAATTTAACAACCCTGCTTCGTCGTCTTCTTTTTTTTCCCCCCTTCTGCTTCCAGGATAATTAAAAGAGAAACCTGTAAAGGCAACGTTCCTTCAAGCAAGTTGGTGCTGTAACGTGCTGGTAAGATGAATTTAATTTAATTTTTTTTTCTTCCCTCATCTTTTCTTTTCCTTTTTTGGAGCTGAAATCTTTTGTATATCTAACGCAGTCATAAGTGTGGTTCCCCTGCTGTGGAGGGTTAGTATGTAATGAAAAGGTGTAACGGCTTGATATGTGACCTTCTCCTATTACTTAAAATGGGTAATAACAGCTTTCATGTCTGTTCTCATGATGTTTTTCATTCTATGAGTTGTCTATTTGCTCAACAGAAGAGATGCTGTGATTGTCGCACTATGACAATGAGGACTTGGTTGTTTTTTGGTTACTGTTCCATGCTCCTATCAGAACAGATACTTGAGTTGAGGGTTTGTGTTTGTGATTTTTTTTTTCCCTCTGAACGTTGCCTGAAGCACTGATACAACAGGGGGGTGGAGATGGGGGTGGAGGAGATGGTCTTGGGTGTCATCCTGCCTGTTCAGCTGTTTACTAGGTAGGGAAGTGCAACACTGAAACTTTTTTCAAAAATAAATAAATATTTTTCCACTTGCATCAATTGGGGTCAGTGTATCCAGGATTTATTGTTGTCTGATGCTGGGTAAAGTTCTTGCTGTCCCTTGTGTTTTTTCTCTGGAGAAGGGGGGAAGGGGTGTTCCACTCCATACCCTGTCATACCATTGTAGTAGCTAATTGCAAGAAGCTGACAAACTTTCAGATGAAATACCAGGCATTGCTTTTGTAAGGAATGAGTTTGATGCTGTGGATCACCTCCTTTGAATACCAGCCTGCCAGATACAATCAGATCTGTATTATACACGTTACATTCCTGATTTCCAAGGTCTCCTTTCTAGTCTTTTTCTAGTACTAGCTCATTATCTTTTTTTTTTTTTTTTTTTTTTTTTAAGTAAATGAGATGTGTTTTGCTTTGTGTTTAAGCTGATGTGTTTTTCTCAGGCTTGCTGAATGTAGTTCTTCCAAGTATTAAATCTATTAAATTACAACATCTACTGAAATCAACAGGAAGGCTGAGCTTGTCCTGTATTTAAGAGGAAATTGCTGAGTACTGGCAGGACTCGACCTTATGACTGCTGGCCTATCTCTGTTTTCTCAACTGCAATTAATTCTTGTACTTTAGGTTGCATCTCGTAGCTTTTATTGTAGAATTCAGAATAAACATTATTCTTACACTTAGTTGCTGTTTTGTGGTCATGCTGATGAAAACTTTTTGAACATTGGATGAGGATTTTAGGAGAAATTTAATAAAGTTAGAAAGCCAGTGTGATTTAGTCCTCTATCTCCTTGAAAACTCTTTTCCTTAATTTTTTTTAAAGAGGTATCCTGAAACTAATAATCTGCATATTGATACATAAGACTTTCTAGACTCAAAGGTCTGTTTTGCCAAATGCATAATGTGATATCATGACAGAAGTTGTGCAAGGAGAGTGGAGAAGAGTAGCAGTGGGACTGAACACAGAGTCCTTTCCATGTCAGTGGAGAGGGGGAGAGGATGTGCCAGTGCCATATGGAAAATCACATCCTTTCACAGAAACTTTGTTAGGGCAGAGGGTTAAGGGTGCTGCACTTGCAGAAGTTCATCACTCCCTATTTCAGTCCCAGTTTCAAGCACTGCAATACTTTTCTGAAGGTTTGTTTTGCTTGTGCAGAAAATGCTGTTGGCTTGTGAAATGAGGTCGTTGGAGCTCCCACATCTTGCTTTTTCCCTGAAGACTTGCCTTCCCCCACACCAACACCAAGGTCTGCGAGGCCCAGAAAATTAGGCTTTGTCCCTTGTAATCCTAAACTCCCATCCATTTATAACCAGAGAAGAAAAGGATTGAATTTGGTGTTCTTGTTATGGAAATAAGTTTTTATTCACTCAGTATCAACTGACAGTTAGAAGCGTATCTGATGTAATATGAATAAACTGTAGGCTCTTGTCAGTAAATTATGCATTTATAGTCTCACATTCTCCTAGAAACAGTGTTTTTACAATGCTCAAGTGGCCTAATGGGGTGAAACAACTACCAATACTCTCATCTGAGCTTCCTCATCAGCCAAAGTCATGAGAAGTCCATGGTGGTTGGTTCCCACTGTCCATGGTGGGCATCTCAGCCATGGGTGAGGCTACAGGGAGGAGAGCCTGAGTTTAGCCAGGGCTCTTTGGTCACAGAGGTGATGGTAAAATTACTGTTATGAGGCAATATGAAAACATAGTACAGCTGAGTTTAGATGCTGAGTTTTGTGGCAAGAATAGATTCCTAAATTCTTAAACTACAAAAAAGCTGATATCTGTATATTTAACTAAAAAAACAATCACCCTAACCCAATCTACCAGTCTACATTCTCTTTGAATGTAGTCTTTAAATACATTTTTTGTAATTAATCTCTGCACTTTAAATTGCTGTTGGCTTCTAGCAATACTGTCCTCTATTCAGTGCTTGGAAATTTCTAGTTGAATGCAACTGCTTTCATTGTAACAAAAAAAGAAAAGCAAGCCAGAAAACTTGCTGTAATTTCCTGTCAGTAACAGAGAAATAAGAAAACACTAGACTAATAAAAATGATAATCTGAGTTTACAACTGTTAACAAGATTCCTGAATAGAAATGGTGCTATTATGCACAAAGAATTTCTATCATCACTGGAGGAATGTAGTGTAAAATTATGAGGTTTATTATTAGGGTCCTGTCAACCAATCAGAAATCAACCCATAACCTTACTTGTGAAATACCATAAGTTTTAGCATCTTCCCTCCCCTCCTACTAATAAAATATTAAAGAAATTTTATAATTAGAAACTTTGATAACATAACTATGAATTTCCTTCACAGCAAAAAGCTGACATAATTCTGTATTTCTTCCACATCTCTAATGTTCCATATAAAGCCACTGCAAGTCTGAGTTGCACACAGGAGGTAAAATTAAGGTAAATCACAGACTTGCCATGGGCAATAATGATGGGATTTTAGCAGTTGCTTTCTCCTGGGAGCAGCCAGATTCCCAGATTTTTCTCAGGACTCTGAAGAATTGCCAAAGAATGTCATAGCACCTCCTTCCCTGAATGAGATTATTTATTAACATTGTATTTCTGGTCAGCTCAATTCAAATGTGATAGAACCTTGATAGCATTCTTAGATTTTAACCACTGCAGATTATTCTATTTCATTTCAAGAGTAAAAGACTCTTAGGTTCCTCTTCTAACTGTGCATGATTTATGCCATTGTAAGGGGCTTGCTGTGTTTCCATCTGATTTAACATATTAGCCATGGTGCTCTTTCAGCAAGAGCCGCTCTTGCAAGAACCCTGTACACAGGCTCAGAGTGACCCCAAGTCTCTGATCCTCCCCCACTACCTGACTGACAACATATTGGGCTCCCACTTGCTTCAACACTTGTCTCTCACAAGTCTGGCAGCCAGTTCCATGTCCTTCATCTCCTTGTGATGTGCACATGGCTCACTGCAGAGTCCTTGGGGCTCCTAACCCTGTTTGGAGTACAGAATACCCTAAAAACAATCTAAAACCTCCTGATGATTCTCATCACCCCCAAGGCAATAGAGCTCACAGTATGTATCAGATCACTAGATAAGAATTAAGAATTTAAATATTTTACCTATTAAGGTAAATAGTAAAATAATAATAAGAAGGAAGTAAAGTGAAAAGAGAGCTAGAAGCCCAAAGAACTAATTTCTAGACTATAATTATCAACACTCAAAGCCTTCTTTGTGTTGCTTTGCATGTCCCATGGCCTGATAACTCAGTTCCTGCTCTGATGTCTTTTGAGAGTTCTTGAAGCCACATCTTCCCTACTCACATTGTTAAAGACATGTATTGTCATCTTCCTTGGGGATGGTAACAAAGAGGGAGCAACCCAAAAGCCCTACATTTTTTAATTTTTTTAAAATTTCTCTTCTCAGTCTGGAACCTCCAACTGCCTCTGTGTTACCCATAGAGGTGATTGCTCTCTGTCCATGACATTTGGTGAGCAGAGATAGGAATCATCTCATCCAAATTTAGATGCCTATAATGTAGACACCTACACGTGAGTGAAGCACCTCTGGCTCTCATTACAGTCAGAGAAAACAGTCAGGTGCTTTTTAAACTTTTTTTTTTTTACAATCCTATGGAAAGACATCATCATCAAAAGTCAGACCATTTAACTTCCTCTCCTCCTCAAAGTTTCCCAACTCTTGCCCTACTTATTTCAGACATCTCTTGTAACTACTTCATGAAGACAGAGGAGTTAAAACTCCGTAAATTACATGCATTGAAAAACTATTGACTTATAAAGCCTCACATATCTGGCAGTGAGCTTCAAACAAGGCTGATCCTAGTGAGGTTGGGCCTGGATTGCATAGGCACATCCATATATCACTGACAGAATGTCACTCATATATATCATTAGTCCTCCAGGGCTGCTGGAGGGAAGCTGTCACAAATGCATTCCAGGCAATGTGTTTAACGTCTAATTAATCTTGTTCCTTGTGGTTAATTTTATTAGGCTGAACTGATCTAGTGAAAGGAGGTGCTGTGATTGGTTTATTTGTTCTACTTAGTAGACCAGTGGCATTTAAAAGTCATGCTGCAATGCCATAAAAAATCCCAAACTCAGTATGATGAAGTCTACCTATTTTAGGCACCAGTATTATAATGAGTTGATGCTCCTGATGTAAATTCCTTTATCCAGAGGATACTTTGTGCATTTGAAAGCTTTCAGACTGATGCTTTGTCTTCCTAAATTTTTACAGCTAAAGCTGTGTTGAGTGCAAAAATTGTGTTGTGCAGAGCTATCCCCATCTCCCAAAGGTACCTCACACCTGCAGCCCACCTGGCCATCTGTGGAGGAGCTTTTTGTGTCTTCTTGTCCCATCCTGGTTCCATGCAACGGTTTTCATGTCCAAGTCTGTGGTATGTGGCATGAAGGGCTGTGGGTGATGATGATGGGTCATGGCCTACCTGAGCAGAGGGTTAAAAGGGTCTGAGGGAGACAGCATTAGAGCAGCCTTGCTTGCAAGGTCTAGAGGAAATGATACCCAAGGATTACCATAATCAGCACCAATCAGGTTTATATTCAAGGAAAATCTGGTTAATTTAAAAGGCAAATATCTGTCAGCACATAAATATATATTAAGTATATTAGAGCATGGTGTTGATAATGCCAAGGTTGTGGGTTCAATCCCTGCATGGTCCATAAACTTTTGAGCTGGACTTGATCTTTGTGGGTCCCTTCTAATTCAGAATATTCTGTGATTCTGTGATATAAACACATAGTATGGCTGCTGGATGCATAAAACCCCACTAGACAGGTGAGACATTCAGCAATAGGAACACATTCTACCATCAGACAAACGTGGTCTCCCTTTAGGATTAATTCCTCTCTCACTGAGGTAACCTTCAGCATTTAAAAGATTAAGTGTAGGTTTGGTTTAAGCCAGAGAAACTGGATTTTGCCATTCATTTAAACATAAAATGGTTTATTGTCCACCCAGTTGTTGATCCACTTCTCAATATGGTGGTATTCAGTCAAGGTTGATTTGGCTGGATGATCATGGAGGTATTCTCCAACCTTAATGATCCTATGATCATCACACATGGTTGAGGTAGCTCTATTCTGAACTAGAGCTCTGAAATGTTTTGCAGAAATAGCCTTTATTCAGATGATGGGAGTGACCAGATTTTGAAGTCAGCAGAAAATGTGTTATGATGCACTTGAACTGCTCACTTAATAACAGAGCCCTGAACACAGGATTGGGTCTTTTACACATTTGCTGTTTCCTGTGATTAATGTATAAACTCTGCAGCAGCCACTAACACAGTGAGCAGTCCAGAAGGCCCGTGGACTGCATTTTGGATAACAAGAGACAGAAGCATCGATTAATAGTGGCTCTTAATCAATCTGAGGCAGTCGAGGTTTTCCATAGGCGCTCCATTAACAAGCAGCTCGCGGCTCTACCAACACCTTTCTTTTCCTGCACTCTGAGTCCCTGAATTATGAAGGACATGTGCATACTAAAGGAAGCTTTTGCACTCAAGAGCAAAGGCTGCCTATCCAGTGTCACAAAGTAAGAAAGACCACATTCACAGGACATTAAAGGCTGGGTACTCTTGCTGAACAGGTTTACAAATTTAAGCCTTGAGCCTGCAAGGACTTATACACATGCTTAACCTTACACACTGAGAATGAAATCCTGGGCCTCTCAAAATCAATGACAAAAGTCCACTGACTTCAAAGGGCCACTCTCTGAATAGCCTTTTTGGTTTCAGTGCAGCCACACAGCGTGCAGGATCATGTGAGCTGATCTCCCCAACCCTGCGTGCTTGTGTGAAGCCTTAAGAGATTGAGTGAGCTGCTAAGTGTATCTTTGAGAGCACTTCTGTCTCACAACAAACTATAGGCATTCAAAGATGTTTTCTTGTTTGATCTGTGCTCTTTACGAGTTTTGCCCAAACCCTGTGGTAAAACCTGCTGGAGGAGTCTGTGAGCAATCCATAATGCAATTCCCTCCCTGGCTAGTATTGCATTCTGAGCAGTTTGTTTTCTTTACTTTCCAAGAGATCCAATCCCTGGAGTGAGGTGATTATGCTGGAATCACATCTTTCTTTTTTAAAGAAAAAAAAATCTATAGCTCACATGATTTTATAGGAAATCTGGGAAATATTTGCTGAAATGACTTACAGGTCAGAAAAAAACCAAAAAAACAGTGTATGAATTTGTGCAGGATTCCACTGCAGGTTTACATCTGCTTTTTTCTAGTAATTGAGACACCTTCCTGCAAAATCTAACATCTGTCTCAGGATCTGTTGGAGATCAGAAACTCAGTCCTGGGTCTTTCTCATATAAAAATCTCCTCTGGCAGTGATATGCCTCAGATTCACAGTGGAGTCCTGAGGAGCTGGGTGAAATGTTCAGGAGAATGGAAAGTGGTATTTGCCCCATTTTTCAGCACAGTTCCCTTTCCAAAGCAGGTTAAGTCAATGCTCCAATGAGGCTGCACAGACCCTCTGGCTCTGGGAGAGGTAAACTGTAGTCCCAACTCTCACATTGTCTGAGTTGCTGGAGCTGGGTGGTCTTGGGCTGCTCTGAGCAGCACCAAGGTGTCTCAGCTCCAATAACAGAGCTCCTGCTGGAAAATGCAGATCCTGTGAGTGAAACAGCTGTGCTGGTGTCAGATGCACCATTGCACCCTGCACGTGCTTGGGACTAGGGAGGTTTTGGCTATCATCTCCCTAAGCCTGCAAAAACCTTTGTGAGGACAAAATGTGTACTGTAACAGGGAGCAAGGGTTTGCAAAAGATATTTATAAAGTTTTTACATCCCAGTTATGCTTAAGGATAAGCCTGTGTTAGCATTTGTGTAAGCCAAATTACCTTTTCTCACCTAAATTTGTGGCAGTCATTTGAGAAGGAGAGTAGGCTGGGTGAGCTCAGTGAAGCTACTTTTTTTCTCTTTCAGCATCTTCTTCTGACACATTTCATTACCTAAGAGAAAAAAAAAAAAAAAAAAAAAAAAAAAAATCCCCAGACTACACTCTTTTTTTTGGCTTTTGCTGTAAAGGTATTTTAATTTTATCTTCATCATGCTCCTGTACTAATGGGCTTTACACATTCCCAGCAAAGTCCTGTGTGAAATTCTTAACCACAGAGATTACAGAAATTTACTGCTTCACTGGCGTGGTCAAGTTGCCACAAAATTGCATTTGTTAATGTAGCTGTGAAAACACATGGCAGCTGCCATCTCTGAGCATAAGGATTTTAAATATGGCTTGGAAGAATTTAAGAATGCCTATAAAATGGGGCTTGGCCATGTCAGTTTGGCTTTAGGAAGGAGACTGTGCTATAAAATACTCGCCCATAATTGGACACAAGCGACAGCTTTACTTAACTAGTGTTCACAAATGAACGAGCAATGAAAATGTTCTGCCTTTCTCACCCCAGAAGAATGACCACGGCAGATGCTAATACCATTGAGAACAGCTTTATTGAAGCTATAGGTGAGACAAATGGAGGATTTATGAGCCTGGGGATTGAGGGGAGGGGAGGAAGGGTGAAAGTCTGATGTTGTTCCAAAGAAATGCAATGTCCATTCCCAAACACATTGCAAGGCACACACAGTGCACTAAAGCAGAGGCTATTCTGTGTCCTTGAATTCATGAGCATGTCTGATTTTTTTGTTTGTTTTTAGGTACCCAATACCCAGAATCACAAACTGAACATGATTTTGCTGTTTGTTTCCTTATGTTCTACCCTGTACCCATTTAAGTTGATGGCAAATCTCTAACTTAATTGATAATACAATGTAATCAATGGCTCAAAGTCTGGGAACTCAGTGACCTGTGAAAGTGTAAACAAGAGACAACGTTGTTTCTCTGATGAAAGTCCTGAGACAAGGCTTGGCCCAGCATCTGCTGGATCCTTTCTGTTCATTTTAATGAGCTTACAAATGGTCCCTAACATAATGTGCATTCAATAGAAATCAGCATTGGTTTTTCAGGCACTGATCCAGTAAAGCCCTTAATTATGTGCTTAAGATTATGGTATGGGAATAGTCCCATAGAAGCCACTGCAACCACAGAAATGTTTTAAGCTCAGCAAGTAAGAAAATGTTTTGTTGCTGGAGTATCATCACATTTTTTTCTAGTCAGTTTCCTCTGCCAAGAAAACTAACAAATAGAGTTTCTAGAAATCCAGCTACATGAGATGCCATAAATGATGTGATATTCAGATTTTTACTGGGCTTTTTTTGCTGCTTTATATTCCTTTATGCCCAGATATAGCAAAGCACTTAGCTGCAGTTGTGACATGAATAGGAGTACTTGCATCTTGGAACTCTAAGCTCCCTACCCCTTTAGATTCAGGGTATGCTCACACGTGGTGCTGCTGTCTGTTATCAGTCCCATTTCTAGGTAGGATGATGTTTTTAAATTTATAAAAAGTAAAGCTGCAGGATAAGTAGGAAAATATTCTTCCCTGTATTTAAAATAAGTTCTGGTGGTTTATCCTAAACTCATTAACCAGGTGCTTTTTTAGAAGACCTGTATAAATACAGTTGGAGTTTTTGTGCCATGTGGAGCACATATTGTTTAACTGCTTCACTTCAGCTCATGCATTTCTGCATCCTCTTGTTTTCATGAAACCTCTTGATATTCATCAGGATTTTTTCAGGTAATGCTGTTTACAGCAAACACAGCCTGTGGTGTTTCCAAAAGTTTCCTGCTGTCAAAAGCATGAGGGCCAAATTGAAAATATTGGTTTGGGAGAATGTAATCTTTTCAGCACAGGCTCTGGTCAGCGTGGCTGTGTGCAGTGCAAGTGCCCAATAGTAATGATGTCCAGGCACAGGGCCAAATGCTAAAACTGCCCCCAGAGTGAATATACTCACACTCTGTGAGAGAAGCAGTAAAGTATTCTTGTTTTCTGGCCAGCAACACGACTTCCCAGGAGGATAACTTTTGCCAGGAGTATGAATAAACTGTGCTGAGGCTATGCCTTATGGCAACTGCTGCAGCAGGGACTGCTAAGTAACTCATAAATAAGCAGTCCCTGCTGCCCCCCAATTCCAGTATCCAGCTTCAGAAGGAACTTATGTAGGTCCAAGCATAAAGGCTTGCACAGTGGCCTCAGTGGGCTCTGAGAAGTGCCAAAGCAGAGGTGGCTACTTTCCATCTCCTGCTCCTTCACTGGCCATAATTTTTCTGGCAAGTACAAATACACAGAGCCTAGAAGGATTTGGCTTCTATTCTTCAGCTCATATTCATCATGTGCGTTGCTCCAGTGATGTTATGAAGCCAGGAGCTCCTGTTATGGTAGGATAAAGACTCTACCACAGCTGAAATCTTTATTAGCAAATTAATTATGAATTAACACAGAAAAAATAAGCACACTTTAATAAACCCAGCAACTATCTTGTTTTGGGCACACAAACATATTTATACCCACAACAGAACTACATTACAATGTAGGGGTTTTTACATTATTTCTCATTTTCAGTTTTCTTGAGAACAACTTCAGTTCCACTCACATAAGCATGCCAAACCTTCTGCTGATATAAATCAAAGTGACCCCTTGAAATCTGCTCAGCATCTGCCCCAGAATGGCAAATAATAGCCTCTAGAGCTCCACTAATCATTAAGGATGATAGAAGTTACTGATCCAACATGTACAACTCTTTAATGCCACATAGACAAAATAATTTCAGGCAGGAGTTCCTACACTAGGGATAACCATATTCCAGAAGGATATAGTAGAGGTTAACTGCATTCTTGCAGCAAAGCACCCTGTTTTGGTTTTAAAGGTTTAAAACCTGCTTACAAGGATGCAGCAGTTCAGGTAGTAACAGATAAAATAAAGAATATGAGCATTTAGACATCTATAATGTTCTATACTGTGCCTCTGTATGAGACATTCCCCAGTTCTAACTGCTGACATACAATGATCCAGCTGCTGCTTCTTTGCAGCAGAATTGAGAACTCTGATTACAAATAAGCCAATAAAGTGATTTTCTGGAAGGCAATACTCTGTCCTTGTACTCCTTTTTTTCAGCTACATTTTTCTTGCCTTTCAGGACATTTCCTAATTTTCTGCACAGATAACTTCTTTTGCAAAAAGATAGAAATATCATCAGCTGATGTGTTTATCTAAGAAAAATCTGTATAATTTAGACAAGGATAATCAACCTCTTCTGTACACTAAGACAATGTTCTTTTCTCTCATCAGTATAAGAATATATGTTTGTGATGTAACTACTTATCTTTGGTTGAATACAAGAGTGAGCATACAGAAGCAATTTTTTTTTTCTGGTATTTCCAGTCAGCTTCATACCTCAAATTATTAAAAACCTCTGGGAAGTCTTTCTCATGAAGTGTGATTCACAAATTGTATGAGTTAGTCTTCAAAGATTTTATTATAATAAAAATGGAAGTCTATGACCCTTACTAGTGGTTTGTCTTATATAAATGTATTTCTCTGCTTGACTTTCACAAAATACATTAGGACAGAATAAATGACATTGAAGCAGGACAGGAAACACTTCAAAAGGAACTAATTTTCACATGCAAAACTAGTTTGGGGACCATCTTGAAAGATCCTCCATGCCTCCACTTTTCTTTATTCATATCAGCTTTATTCATTGTCTTAAAATTAATTTTCCAGAGCAAGAAAAATTGTTCTTAGGAAGGTGATAAAATTGATTTTGAAAGTCCTGGTGATAGTAGTGGCTCATGTTGCTGCTGGTGTTGTGGACAAGTCTCTAGGGTTCTGTCACTCCTAGGATGAAATCAGCCAAGGACTACCCTGCAGCCCCACATGCTGTTGAGCTGGTGCAGCTCATGTCCATCCACACACATTCCTCCAGCCCCAGCAGAACTGCCAGCGCCCAACCTGTCTGTGGCACCTGCTGTCCCCCAGCCCAAAACCTGGAATGTTTTACAGAGGCATTTAGCACAACCCAAAGCTCTGCAGGCATAGACTAAAGGTCTAAGAATGGTCAGGAAATGGTCCTTAGGCCATGTTCCTGGTCTGGATCTTTATATTAGTGTAGATATAATTAGTAGAAACACAGATCAAAGGGAAAGTCCTCTCCAGAATACTCACAGACTCTGATTTGAACTTCAGCCAGGTGCAGTTTCAGACTTTACCCACCCTGTTAGAGGGGACCAGAAAAGAAGAGGTGGGAACAATTGTTGGCAGGTGTCTGTACAGATTAAGTAGGATGCTTTCAAGTACAAAAGCATGTCCTAACCTGTGTAATAAAAATTCAATGTGTTGATATTGCCCTGAACCAGGAAGGTTGGTTTGCTCTTACAGCCTGCTCTAGGCATCCACTGAGTTCCACAGATGGACACAGGACAGTGACTTGGACAAACACCTGATCCTACCTGGTGCAGAATCCTCCTGCTACCTGAAAGAGTGTGGGCTGAGGCAAGCATTGTGCCTTCCTTAGAGGAAAGAAGGCTGGCTGTTGGTGCAGAGCTATTGAGGATGGATAAGGGCTGCTGGAGTGGAGCTGGCTTTCAGACCAAGCACGTCCATCCAAGTAAACACTCCAGGTACTCATCAATATGCCCTTGTCCAGGAGCAAATTGGATTCTGAACAAGCATCCAAAGATATAAAAGTGTAAATATGCTGATGCTGTCCTTTTGGAAAAGTCAGCTGCATACATTTACCAGAGCAAGAGGGAGTGAGGGACTGGGGATTTTGTTATTCTACTCACTTTAAATGTTAGTTCTGGTATTTTTTTCCTAAATGAGTCTTTATATTTCACTGCTTCCTATATTTCCCAAAGTTATTATTAACAAATAAACAGATCTTTCTTAGTTCTCTCTGAAACAATAATGGCAAAGGCTTTGTTGCATGTGCAGAAACTCCAAATTAGGTGAAATTTGCTTCTGGCACTGGAGTAGCAGCACCATGCAGACACATCTACTAATAATGATACTTCTTTTGGTGTGTGTTGTGCAAGCAGCTATGGCAGGATATGTTCCAAACCTGGTTTTATTAAATGAACAATACAGACCACCAGTAATTGTTATGTCAGGGGAAAATAAAAGCATGAAATATGCATATATGGTATGATGATGTGAAAATGTACATAGAGGAGCACAGCAATGTGCTTTCCTTCTGCAGGGTTTTGGCAGGCTTTCCAAACTGTCCAGTTTAGAATTAGCAGGGTCAGAGGAGATGTCCCAAAATTTAGTATAATTTGGATTTATCAATACCAGACTCCCCTGGGGGCAGGTAAGTTCTCTATTCACAGGATAGATAAGTCTTCTCAGAATATTTCCCCAGACAGATTCTCTTTTGCACATCTCTTTGCCAGCTGGAACCTTTTGATCTCAACATCCTCAGTGCCAAATTCTTTAATGGTGTAAATGAGTGAAACTCCACCTAAGGCAGTGGAGCAGATCCCATTTGCACCTGCAGAGAACTTGGCTTTGATTCTTTAGCCAAGGAGAGATTAAAACCATTGGTTCTAGTAGATTTGTTAGCCTGTAAAAATGCTCCTCATCTCCAGTTGCAGATAGCTCTGTAATCCAGTCCAAATGTGAGAAGGAAAAGCAGCAGAAAATGCTTTTGAGGGCGTGAATCCTGGAAAGGGAGGGTGATACACTGGAGGGTTTAACAGGATTTTGTGATCTCTGCCTTATGATCGAGGATGCATTACCATCATTTTGATTCTGGTCTCTTCACTTGCTCCCTGTGCAGCTTTTTTCCAGATCTCCTAATGTGAACCACTTATTCCAGATTGCTCTTTGAAGAAGACATCCATTGATACATCAGAGATTAAATGAGTCACTCATGATGGATTGTGGTTCATGGCTTTATATACCACAGAAAATTATGCATTTTACACTACCTTGTAAAATAACCATTTATCTAAGTAAACATATTGACTTCTTTTGGGTTCATATGAAAACTATCCTGGGCTGTGAATCTTAATTTAGCAAGCTCTTGACAGGCAGGAAAAAAGACAGCTAACAATGATGGAAAAGAATCAGTTACTTAAATGTCAATAGAGGGAGGTTAAAAAATGAGCTCGAAGTAACAGATCAATTTGTTCTCCAGTGTCCAGCCAGAGATACAGACTTGGCAATTTCTACCACCTTTTCCCATCTCTCAAAAAAAAGAAAAGAAAAAAAAAGAAAAAAAAAGAAAAAAAAGAAAATCTTTAGAATTTTGGCAGTTGGTGCAGTTGTATCAGTTGTATGCTGCTGTGATGTCAATTCCAACATGAAAACAGCACATGCTGGACAAAGAAATGAGGCAAAATGGTTAGAACTGAGGGAAATGGTTGAGTATAATTTTCCAGAAATTCTACTTCTTATCTTTCATACATATTGTAGGTACCACAGCAAAGTATTTCTTTTCCAAGCACAGTTTGCACATCTGTAACAAGGAAATTATTCTTCAGATCCAGATTCTCCCCAGGGCCTTTCCATGTGGGTCAAAGTAGCATTTGAACGTCTGACACTGGTAAAATTGGATTGGCATAAATGTGCACTGATTCTTCTTCTGAGTTAAAAGCATCAGAGGCATAAGAACTGTGGAAGAATGAAGCTTAAGAATTGAGATAACATGGTCTTATCCCAGGTCCTTTGGAAAGCTCTTTATTTGTCTGTCTGGTGGAACAGGAATACAGGTCTGAACTTGCTCAGCTTTCAAAAAACAACAGGTTAAATTTTCAAACAACAGGTTAAAATTTTCTAGTATCTGACCATTTCTGCTTGTTAGCTCAGATTGCATTTAATTGGTGCACCTGCCTGATTTCTGGCCTCTCCACATCCTTTTCCTGATAAGTATTTACACCCCTCTCACTCACAATAGGGTCCAAGGTGCTGAGTGCATCATTGACTTCAGCCAGCTTTGGATCAGACCCGTAATCACTGCAAGCTTCTGACTTCTAAGTATCTAGACAAATCATCTCAGAGACAAAGCAGAATATCAGAGCCAAGTATCTTATCTGCTTTCCCAAAGGTTTACTCACCAAAAAATCTATTGTCCTATATGTAATATAAAATAATTCACCATGGAGCAAAACACTGTATCATGATACAGATCTGGGCAGTGATTGAAATAATAACAGACTGTTTAATTGCTAAATTACAGTAGTGATATTATGAAATAACATATTATATCCGCATTTATAATAAATTAATCCATCATGATTAAAGGTCTCTCAATGAATACCAAATGAATTAATACATGATTGGCCTTTATAAGTATAAGCCTTTAAAATTATGCAGTTTTCTGCAAGCAGCTAGCAGCCCACAGAATAAAGTGGCAATGAGAAAATATGTCACAGGCAAACTTTTCTACATTTCACTCAGAACACCTTTTCTTTCAGAGCATTTTTGCATGGAACTCGTTACCAATTATGACAGATAGCTTTTTAACAGGAGAAAATATGCCCATAATCGCACAATGTTTGGGGGAGAGGGGAAAATTACCACAATATGACTAATTTTATGAAAGACATCTGTCATTTTCTACTGTTGTAATACAAGCTGTTTAGTAAGTAAATTTAATTAACCAGATTTCTCATTTTAAAAAGGAGGGGGAAAAGGCTTTTACAGCATGCCAGGAGCATATCCCTTGAATATAGCTTGTTTAATGCACCCAATTAGACTGAATCATCAAATTTTCTGAACCTTAAATATCTCAAATTAATTTTTTACACATTGTTTTTTTTTATGTACTATTTTGCAGCCATTTGTACTGAATAGTGGATGTTGTTTATTGTTGATATTTCTTTTTTAGTGTTTCTGCTTAAAGCCAGGGCTTCTTAGTGCTTGGTCTTGAACATAAAGAAAGAAATCTCTGCCTAAACAGGTCCCATTGAAAAAGAGTGACATACAAAGAGTGAGAAGTGAGAAGTGAGGAAGGCAGTGAGAGCAGGTGTATCTGTCCCAGGTCATAAATAATTCAGTGAAACATCTGAGTGTTGGTTGGGTGTCATCTCAAATACTAGACCACACTATTAAAGGATGTAATTGTAAGTCAGTGGCAAGCTCTTGCTTAGGGGTGTGAAATTTCCTCTGTTACTCAAATAATTGCAGACCTGAAAGGTTGGTCCAAGAGATTATTGTTCATTTTCACAAAGTACTGATTGCACATCATTTAGATAACTTATATCATAAAGAAAAAAGTTCTATAAAGATGGATTGTTGTTGTTTTTTGTAATTTGTGAAAGGTTGTGCTATAACACTGTTCTCCATGAAAAGCTGATAGCATTTATGCAGAGTTTTTCAATGGCCAGGAAAAAACCAACCAAACAAGTGAAAGTTTATTTTATTGATATCAGTGGGAATCTGGGTAGTTTCACTGACTGCATTTTAAACTACCTAAGATTAGAACCTGACTAGAAATCTCAAATCAACCTCAGTTAAAACAAATATTCAAATAATACTAAATGAGCTGATTGAAACTTAATATAACGTGTTTTCCGTTTGCTTAAACTACTCTTAAAAATGTTTAAGTTAGTAGAAGATCACCTAAAAAAACCTCTTGGTGAATTTCTGATGTTAGTGCACCTTCTGAACTCTGGTCTTAAATACAGCACTATCCAAAATTTAATATCTTCTTTAATATCTTAATATCTTCTTCTTTTGTACACTAGGAAAGACTTCATCCCTATTCAGAAAAAAAAAAAAAAAATCAGTGCAAAAAATACCCACTGCCTGGGAGTGTGTTGAACTGTACAGAATTTCACTGAAGAATGAAAGTGTCTTCTTTTTGTCTTTCCTCTTTTTTTAAAATTTGATTTCATTTAGAAACAAAGGGAGCACAGCATTAATTCTGACAAGATTTTGTTACCCTAACAGATTTAGGAAATTAATTGTACATAATATATGTCTGGTATTTAGAGAGCATCATTCACTTGGTAGCATGAATAGAGTCACTAAATGTGGGGAATAAGTCAGTCCAGCAGATAATAGATTGCTTACTGGGTTGGAATAATCATGCAGAGAAGTGGATAGGGAAAACTGAAGGACTTTGGTTATCCTTATGTACATTCACACATTGTAAAACTGCCACAATATCTGCAAGCTTAAACACTGCATCCAGTCCTTTAGACCAGGGTTTTCCTCCAACTTGAAGGATGAGTTGGTAAGTCCAGTAAATGCCCCCTCTCTCCTTCCCAGGGCCTTTGGATGAGTTCAGGTGGAGAAAGGTCATAAAGTTTGTAGAAAAGTACCATGAAATGTGGATTTAAACATATATTTATTTTATTTTATTTTGTTGTTGTTTGTTTTTGTTGTTGTTGTTGTTGTTTTTGGTTTTTTGTCACAAACTTACTCTGCCCCATTTATCAAGGCTGTATTCAGGCAACATGAAGTGCCCGTGTCTGGTCAGAGGAGAAAGTTATAGCAACCAGGTGAAAAATATAAATCCAAAGACTTGTTTATAACCCAGGCCACCTGAAAACGGCTATTAGATTCTCTTTGCTTTAATTGCCTTTCTAAATGTCTAGGACAGATTAGAGCAAACACAGCTTAGTATTAGAGGACATATGGTTATCTATATTCATATCTGTGCCATACAGAGAGAAGTAATATATGGTTCAGCATGTGAAGCATGCAGACATGAAACAAACCCACCCCTGAGGGGTCAGCAGCAGAAAAGGTGTTAGAAGCTCCAGGGAATTTTATCTGAGCACAGGCAACACAATCAAGCTCTGAGACAGAACAGCTTTTAAGTGAACACAGGCAATCCTGCAATTAATGGAGACATATCTACTCAGTATTACAGTACAGCCAACCTGCATCCTTGGCTTATTAATTTCTCCCACTAGTACAAGTAGGTTGACGTCTTCTAAATTAAAAACAGTTCCGCCTTAGGAAGAATTGCCAAAGAATTTGTACATTAGAAGTCTCAGGAGATGAAACTCTTGCATGCCGCCTTCGCTCGGGAAGAGTACAAGCTTATCCTTCAGGAAGTGTCATCTGCCAGTTATGACAGCTACACATTTGTATTCATTTATGAATTCACCACTTACAACTGTGGCTATTTAACACAACAATTCCCTGGAAAATCTTTGGACTCTGTGTTTGCATAATAAGAAAAAAACTTTCAAGAACAGCTCATCTCCTTCCGCCTTTTCTACTATTCCTATTTTGTACCCAGTGAATTTTACACAAGAATAATTTAGGACAGCATTTGGCAGGGTTGTTCTGGTCTCTGTGCACGTAGGAGGCTTGTGAATCTCTTGCAATCTTGCTACAGGGGACAACATTTCTAACAGGGTGTATTCAGGAGAGCTGATTTTGTTATTCTGTGGAGTGAAAGTGTAGTCTGTCACCTGGGCAGATACGAGTGTTAACTGGAACAGGGCTCCAGGTACTGAAGCTCTGTTTCTGATTCAACTAGAGATGTTCTGAGTGACCCGAAATAAATCACTTCATCTAGCTGGTTCTTTATCTTTGTATAACATCAAAATGCAGCTATGATTTCCTCTTCTCCCAGGCATGCTGTGGGAACGCAGTGATGAGGTGTTTAGAGAGATGTGTCTGCTCTCCTCTGTATATAATTGTAATGCTGTCTGAAGTTCAGCACGAGAGCCTACCTGGGCTGTCAGCTCTTCCTCTTATGGGAGCTTTCCCTTTGACAGCTGAGGTGGTGGTGGCCATGTGTGACCTTACCTCGTGGACTTCTTTAGAGCAAGAGATCGAGAATGAAAGAACAGTGAATCTATCCCTCCCAAGACAAAAAAGAGAAAACTAAGTACAAAACTTACCAGTGAGAGAGAAGCAAAAATCAAACTCTTATTGATTTTGTACCATTTCAGTTAATTTCCACACTGTAAGTATCTATACTCTCAGGTGTTGATCCTAGTACTTCTATGAGTCTAATTTTCTTTCCTTTCTTGGTCTCTTTGTTCATTAATGGTGGTGAGGTGTTACCAGAGGAGAAGAGGATATTAACTGGGAGAGATGTAGGTATTATTTAAGTAGGATATTGTCCTCTGGGCAGTACAGGGGAGCAAATGAAAGCGATCTTTTGGTGGACTCATGTCTCAGAGAAAGTGAAGCAACACGCGCTTTAGTATGTATGTAATAATGGGAGATTTATGAGGAGGGGAGCAGGTTATAAGAATAGACCACATTAATCTTCTCTGTCAAACTCCTCTCATTAATCTCCCAATAACAAACAGAAATGGTAAAAAAGTAGACTACTCATTTAGACTGTTTGTGCCATGGATTTTACAAAGTCCTGAAAGAGATTCCCAGCAAAGAGATTCTCCTCTTCTGTTTCTCTCATCTTCCCGAAGTACTCTACAGGGGATGCACAAAATTCTTATTCAAGATGTAGGTTTGCAAAACATGTCTCATCACCATGATTTCCTTTCACTTCTAGCTGTAAGTCAGTGTCCATTCCTCATGACTCCCACCTCCCTTTCTTCCTTCCCTTCTCCATTGCTAATGAGATAGAAGAGTATCTTGTGACTGCTATCTGCTGATTAGTCTGAACCTGAGCTCTGTGAGTAGATACATTTGAGCATTCAAATAAAGCCAGATACCTGAATAAGCATGAACAGCAAAAATACAAACAAAACAACAAACAAACAAACAAACAAACAAACAAAAAAAAAAAAAAAAAAAATAAACCAACAAAAAAAAAAAAAAAACCAAACCCTGTCAAGATAAGATTTTCCTTTAAAAAACATATGAAACAAAATTCACTGGAAATTCTATCTGTTACATGTAAGAGTTGCAGAAGTGATACATGCTGCTGAAACCATCCAGATAACTTGGCAGTATCTCAGTAAAATGGGTTGAGCTAATTATTTGCCATTGAATTCTATTGTGCATCGGAATTTCTTGGCTTTGGTGCAGTGCAAATGTTTTTTATGATTTTCATTTATCTCTAAATATATATTCCGAAGAGTGGAGGCTCTGACCAGACAGGGATCGTGGACTCCATGAAATCATTTTTCTTCACAGAGTAGTAGAAGTATCACTGTCACAACAGCAAAATTATATTTTATCCAGGTAGTAAATATATTGATTGCTTACTTAGCAGGACTGGCGAACAACACACGTTACTCCAATTCACTGCAGCTTGCATTGAATTCCAATTTGCTTTTGGATGTAGGACTTGATGTATAAAGCCATGGGCTTTGTGTCTGTGGTTGCTTTTCTGCTTCTTCTCTCCTCCCTGTGTCCTACCACTAGAGATGATTTGAGATCCATCTGCTAACAGTCTCCATTAACTCAGAGGGATCAAAGCTTCTGTCATACAAAGTACTTCTGCTCCTCCAGCAATTTTAACCTATTTAGTGCCTGGTAGAGTTCTATTTATTCAGATAACTGCCTGGGGAAGGAACCTAGGCTTAGTTGAGATCATCTGTAGGAGGTCAGTATCGAACATTTTCCAGTTTGTTCTGTAATCATCAATCTTGTTAGACCTCTGCTTGAGACCAGAGGTTTGTACCCATGGTAGAATCACAAAATCATACAATATCCTGAGTTGGAAGGGACCCATGAGGATCATCAGTCCAACTCCTAGCCCTTCACAGGACAAGCCCAAGAAACAAACCACATGCCTGAGAGCATTGTCAAAATACTCCTTGCACTCTGGGAAGCTTGGTACTGTGACCTTTAGAAACATCTTTTGGTTTACCAAGATTAAACTAATTTGGTAGGACTTTAAGTCTTCAGATCAACTAGAGATCAGTTCAGCAATGATCACATCCTATCTAGACACATGGTGCCTCAGTTGATGTGGTGAAAAGATTGACATTTTCAACCCAAAAGCAGCATCAATAGAGGCTTCTCTATCTGGTGCTTGAGCAATGAGCTTCCATATTTGAATTAAGAGAAAACCCTAATTTAACACTCTTTACACCAAGGTATTGCTCAGCTCATTAGGTGAATTCTTCTGCTAATATTGCTTTTGGGGGAAATCTAGAACTTTGGGTGTTCTTGATATTAGTTACACAGATCTCCAACACACATTTTTAAATTCAGTTTAGTGGATCAGCAGGTGAATGTCTGACTAAGCAACAAACACTTGATTTTTCATGTGTTTTGCTCTGCCTTTGGGAGTTTTGTTCACTCAAACCATTATTTCCCTCATAAACATAAATGCCAATGATGTAGGATTGCTAATATGTGTCTCCCTTGGTTTAGCATATGTGGATAGAAGCCTAGAAGAGTTTGGTTTGGAAGGGACCTCAAACATCATCTAGTTCCAACCCACCTGCCATGGGCAAGGATAACTTCCACTAGACAGGACTGCTCAAAGACAGAGAAATCCTTCTTGACTACAATGTGTGATCCTGGATTTCTGGTAATCCACTGGGTAGATTGGGCAGCACCTGCACAGCATCCATCCAGCTCCACCCACTTGTCTGTGACTGACCAGTTCACACTGCACCAAAACATGTGCAGACTCAGCCTGTTCACTTCAAAGTCATTTCAAATGCTTTATTTGCCTGTTGTGTAGGTTGCTCCTAGATGCACCCAGCTTGTGCATCCATGGCTCCTCCTGAAGTCACAGAAACACAGTGTGCTTGTGCCTGCACAGGCTGCACCCATTCAGACCAAATGCTGTGTGAACTTACCATCAGCCCACGACATTGCTGGAAGTTCCTCAGCAGTGGGAGTTTGCATTGCCAAAGAAGACTTTTCTATTGATTTCAACAAAAATGATAACTGTAAATATCACTTTTGGGTAAAAAGCAGATCATCCCAAAGTAAAAATGTGTCTGGTTGCTATGGTAGTCTACTAGATTGTGGGAAATATGTGGGATTCAGTGCAGGAAATGAGTTCATGTCTCCTCAGGCAAGAAAAGCTTGAACTGGTCATAACTTCATCCTAGGGTCAATGATTTTAATCCTCCCCATTTTCTGAAATGAGCAAGCTCTTTGCTATTCAGATACTTGACTGATTGAAAATATGTGTATAAACTCAAATCTGAAAAAAAAATTACTGTTGAGCCAAATCTTGCAAGAAAAACTTTGCATTTCTGTCTTGCATTTCTGTCTTTGCATTTCTGGTCTTCTCAGAATAGAAGGTTTATATTATAACAGTGCTGGTCCTCCAGGCCACCAATAACCCCTGAGTCCATGAGACACTTCAGGCCAGTTTGACAGCCACTTTGTGTTCTACACCAGTAACTGGTATTGCACGCACAAAAGGCAGGACTGATCACAGTGTCTCTTGCCTGCCAAGATTTCATGGTGAGGACCAGCCCATACATCAGCTGGAGCAAGCCCAGGGCACAACACAGACGGAAAAGCTGCATTAAGTTTGGCTTCCCAAATTCTGCGGATCACACAGCAGCTCGTGAGGCGGGAGGGAGATGTGGACGGCCGAGAAGGGATTAAATATTCTGCTTTTGGAGATCCCCTCGAAACAGAATGTAAAGCAAATCCTCTGCTCCGCAGAGCTGCCTGGGAAATGTCTGTCCCCACGTTTATGGTGCCTTATCTCTGGCGCAGTGTCCTTTGAGCGCACGCACTCCGCTGCCCAATCAGCCCACCAAGCTGTGCCTTATCGCAGCCCTAATCCCTCTCCTCCTCACTCTGGAAAAGCAGATAAATGGGAGGAAGGTGTGTTGCATCCAGCATGTTAACTGAGCCAGTGCTCCCCAAATCTGCTTCTTCAGCTCTGCCTTTTATCTTGTCTTTAACACCAAGCAGCCACCGCTGATAACAAGCAGATTAAAAACACTATCAGATTAACATTTTTATGTAATAAATGGTCAAGAACCTCACATTAAAAGAGTATCTTTCCTGGCATTAAGCATCCTTCACTCACCCAGGAAGCCTTTATCAGCTTGAACCTGCTCTGCTCGTTGCATAATAAATCTCCAAACCCTGATTTCATCGTAAGGAAATTCTTCATGAGGACAGCAGGGAACTAAATGGATGACTGTGTTTGAAAGGGAAATCAAGCAAAAAGATTAAAACGCTGGTCTTCTTTAGTTTAAAACTAACTTTGTGCTAAATCTTTTATCTGGGGGATTGCTTAGTTTGGATGTTCCACCATGTAGCACAGATTTTTGCTTTCTCCAGGGCAGTTCAAATTTAGCTCAGGTCATATTTACTCCAGATAAAATATTTTTCTTAATGAAAAGTTTCTTAATTTTTCTTCAAAAAGACATCTCTGATCCACTCTTCCTTTACAAAATATTAATATTACTAGCAGCACTTTTGCTGCATGTGTTTATCTTATGCATATTACCTTTGATAGTTTCCGGTATCTTTTGTTTACTAACAAAGTATTTGTCAGCCCACACACTGGACTTCAAAAAAGTGGAAAATCTGAAAAAAGCTACTTTGATAAACATGGCTACGGTGAATGTTCCACAGAAAATCCTGTGGAAAATGAGCAAAGGTCATTCCAAACCCTGTCAAATGGAAACACACTTGCAATTTTGCTTGGCCAGAAGCAGCCTTACCAAGAAAATGTACTAAGAACATGAATCTGTTTTTTTCAGGGTAAACTCTGAAAGATGGTCACAGCACTTGCCCCTAACTCCCATTATTCTGGGTGTAAGAGAAACATGACTGGGAGGAAAGAGGCATAAGAGAAAAGGAGTCATTTTATCTTAGCACACTCCCAAATAATGAGGGCAAAGAAAGATGCTCAAGGACTGACATTTGCACCACAAGTGTTGCACCTCTGATAGACAAATAAGTTTCTGAAGATCTGGGATCCCTAGATAAGCATTAAAGCCACTCAATTAATAAAAAGAAGATATTTTTAAAGATTTTTCAGTCTATGATAGCCTGAATAAATGCAAAATTTTCTTAATGGGAAACACTGTGGTTTTCTCACGTAGTACATCCATGTTAAAATATGAGGTTTTCAAAAACTGTCCGAGAAAGAATTCTGGATTCATTCAATGCTCTGTTTCTCTTCAAGATCTTCCTTGAAGATAATCTCCATCTTACTTTAATCAGACTGGCTGGCAAGTTGCTTGACTAGTGCTGCCTGATAGATTTGATTTTCAATCCTAAATTGCTGGGGTTTTTTTTAATATTGTACCTGAAGGAATCTGTATTCTTTCTTTATAATAAATTTCTCTTTATAATACTGAAAAGCATCTACCCCTTACTGCACAACACTAAAAAAAAGTCTGAGCTATTCAACTCAGGCTCAATCATTAGCAATTTTCCTACCCAGTGTTCTTAAAACTGTTTGTAAACTCTGTAGATTGCCATTAAATAATTTTTTTTTAAACTCAGGTGTTCACAGACACCTTTGGGAGAAGAATAAATCTTAGTTACTGAACCACAGAAGACAAATCAAAGAATGTTTTGGGTTTGGGTCTGGTAGAAGGTGTCTCTGCCCATGGAAGGGGAGTTGGGACTCGATGACCTCTAGGGTCCCTTCCAACTCAAATCATTCTATGATTCTAAGATAAATATACAAATTAGAAAACTGTCCATATGCATGTCTATATAAAATGTATAGGGAACCAAGCAAAAAATAGTTTAGGTATTTTTAACAAAATATACACTGCTTTCAGCTCTTGATGAGTAAATCCTACAACAATGCTCTAAGGGTTGGTTTTGCAGCCCACATTCACGCTGATTAAAACTTCTGAGAGAAACTGCAGCAGAACATATTTCCAGCTGAATAACATCATTTTGGGGAAGCAAGAAATTCCCAGGTAATTATTGATAACACCTGCTAGAAGCTCATTTTTTTTTAGCAAAGCAATGATATCAGATCCACTTGGCAGTATTTTAACCCCTATCATTTCAGAATGAAATTGAAAGGAGCCAGGCTTTTGTGTGCAGAGCACCTTTCATCCACCCAGATTCTGCAGTATCGTGCAAACATGATTGCAGGAACAATGCAACGATTCAGTGAAGCCAACAGAAAAGTTCAGCAACAGCCAAGGCCGAACAAAGGGGCCGCGCACAGAAAATCCAAACAAAAGGGTGTGAGGCACTAATGATTCTACAGAGGAGGCACTTTTATTTTTAGTGTGAAAGGATATTGGGGAAGAAATAGAAAGGTTAGGCATGGAGATTCCAGCAAGTAGGAGCACAAGGGGCTTACATGGCCAAGCAGAAAGTGATGATTGGGCAGGAAGACCAAACAATGGAAGTGCTCTCAGCAGCAGATGCCAATTTCCAATAAATTCAAGCATCACATAGGGTTTTAGCCACATGACTCCTATTGACTTTAATAGGAGTCATGCGGCTAAAAACCCTCATGGCTTGGAAAGTTGCTTATTAAAAAGTGAACACGAAAAATTAATTTGAGACAGGCAGGTTATTCTGAAAGGACTGGTTTGGAAATGCTGTGAGTTACGCCAGCAGAGAATTTGGCCTGATAGCTGCAGCATTATCCTGGACACCTTTTTGCACTTGATATTGTACATGTGCCTTTTCCAGTATTAGTTACTGGATAAAGAAGAACGTGAGCTCAGTTGACACTTTGGTTGACTGCCAAATAGAACTTAATAGAGTTAATAGACACTAATCCTGATTTAGAATTTTTCAGGGTTTGCTCCATAAATTACTGTGGCCACTGTGTGTTAAAATACTGCTTTTAAAGAGGAAAAGTGTAATACAGACAGCTGAGCACACCCAGGCTTACGCTATTCCCTGCCAATACCATTTCTGAAATCTGTTTAAGACGTTATATAAAGAGATGTTCTGCATTTTTGAGCTGTTGTAACAGCAGCTGACACTCACCAACAAGTTCCACCCTAAAGGAAAGATAGCTTAGAAACAAACTTGCAGGGTTTTTTATCTCCATTTCAATTCCCACTATCCTTACCAAGCCAGACAAGAGAAAAATTGAAGGATTTGAGCACAGAATCAGTTAAATGTTTTCAAATGGGACATTAGATGAAAATAAGCATAAAAAACAATTAGAAGGACAGCAAGTTGTTAAATATCCAATAAAGAATATCTAAATTTCTAGCAGGCTATCCTCAAAATTCCTGGTTTGGAAGATTCTCAAGAGGAAAATGAGCTCAGTTCATTCTTTAGCATTTTATGTCATATATGCATCTATGATTTCCAAAGATTGGTGCTGACAAGCTGAGAAGACGAGAATACCCAGGCTCGAATATCTTTTGTTTCATGGGCCAGGCTCTCACTGGATGAAAAAAAAAATTGCCAAAATTTCTAACTAGGCCCTTTTGGCAACAAGCAGCTCTGCACAGATACACCAGTCCAATGCAATCTCAGCTGTTTAACATGCAGATCTCTTACCTGAACTATGATAAGAAGCCTAATAATTTTATTGGGGAAGATCTAATACATCAGGTATAAAAAGCAGTTGGAGTAATGAGCATCCTCACACTTAAATGTCCATGTCATGACAGCCACAGCAGGTTTTTTTACAGTATAGAACTTCTGCAAAATGTTGCCCTGTCTAAACAAATCGGGTTCAAAATAAGAATACTGAGTTCTAACATCTATGGCTCATCCATGCTTTGCTCAATTTGCATGCAACCTGAAACATAGCAAATTTCTCTATTAAAAAAAAAAAAAAAAAAAAAAAAAAAGTTAAAAGTGTAAAGTTTTCCTCTGTTTAAATGTTTTCTCCTACTTACCTCCTCAGCAACAGTAATGGTCAAGGCAAATTTAACACCTTAGAAGCTTCAGCACTTAAATCAGCTTACAGTTAGGAGATAGAAAAGGACTAGAGTGTTTCACAAAAGTGTAGCTCATGCTTTCTCCAGTAAGTTTCAGTTCCTTTAATATTTTAAGGAAGATCTAGGATTATACTGGATAACAAAATGGCTTGAGAGTGAAAATAGGAACACAATTCTTATGATTCTCTTCCTTGATCATAACAATTAATTCAGCTGAATGGTAAAAGAATTAAAGGACATGTACACACTCAAGAGAGTATGTAATGCACTCTGTAATGCATTCTCATATTTATAGATAAAACTGATATTAAAAATCTGAGGCAGGCACCTTCAAAAGGAAGCCATGTGAAGAACACAGAAATGAGCCCTGCTGATATTATCATGTCCAAGAAATGGATGATGCATCCTTCTACTGTACTGACATTTCTACTGGCATAAACAGCATAGGATGTAGAAAGTCTGTGAGATAACACTGAATCCTGAAAAAATGTCTTCACTCACCCATGGCATCTATCCATATCTCTCTGTTTCCATGTTTTTTGGTTAGTTCATTGGCTCCTGTAAATGTTACTGGGTTCCCTCCTCTCCCCAGGATTTTGGATGACTAACTTCCCCCTCCGAGTAGGAACACTAGCTTCTGAACATGCAAATGCTAAGCATGACAACTGCTTCCTTTCAAATACCAGCACAAGGGTGCCAATATGCAAAAGGAGTTTCTCATCTGGATTTTTGGCCAGTCTGAGGACAGAAAGAATGACCTACAGTAGCTCTGCCCAGGCATCAGCTTTTCTCACCACCCACTCTCACGAGTATAAGAAATTGGAATCCTACACAGAAGATGGTTTTTAAGTTGCTTTTCTCTGGTTCTTAACCTTGTGAGCCAGAGCAGAAGCCACACCAAATTAATATTGCTCAATCTTTTGTTGCAACACAGCAGAGGTGACGGAGAGAGGAGGAGGAGACAACAGAAGGCAGGAGGGCAGAGCGAGGAGGTGCAGTCAGAGATTTTCTGAAACTTTGCCATACTGTATTCTCTCAGGATGGCTGCAGTAGCTCAGCCCCACATAATGCACCTCATTTCTTACCTTACAAATGTAAAAACCTGCTGCATTTCATAATTAAATACAGGCTCCAGGAAGTGTCTCAGTTAGGGGAGTGAATGGTGTGTACTTATTTTTCAATTCACAGTTGTGATGAGAAGCCTGAATTGTTTTGATTCCTTATTTAAGATGGCCTTCTCAAGGGATTTCAAGGTCCTCAGCATTAAGACAACTATGTGATTAAAAAAAAAAATATAGGGAAGAAGCAAACATCCTAATATGCCATCCCGTGGCAGGTGGATGCAGAGGAATATTTTCTGCCCTCAGATATCTTTCTTTGTGTCAGTGAAAATGTAGTACATAAAAAGCAAAAATAGGAAGAAAGAAATCAAACCACATAAAGGGAGCGATGGTACCCCAGGGACAACAGGCAAAACATGTCTGAAGTCCTGAAATATGTTAATTGCAAATCAAAGAAGAAAGCACAAACCAATGAAGCAGTGATCCTCTGCAGGTTTCAGCTGACACCTGCATTTAGTTTCCTTATTTTTTTCCACCTTAATGAACATATGGAGACTGCTCTATAAAGGGAGCAACATGTCATACACCCTGTAAGGAGTTTTGCACGGTTGCTGAAATGAAACAGAATAAGTAGTGCTATAAACACCTTTCATTAATCACCCAAACACTGCTATGACACTTAAGTTAGCAGTTTGATTATTAAAAGCCTATGTTTGTGGATTTCTTGTTCATGCAAATGTTATCTTATTCCAATAACGCATTAGGCAAACAATGTGTCAAAAGAAAATTAATCAATCACCAGTGCTTGGCTTGTTTTTCCATTTCCTTTTTTCTTTTTTTTTTTTTTTTTTTTTTTTTTTTTTTTTTTTTTTTAAGGAGAAATATCCTTACGAACTAAAGGTAGGCATGTACTAGAAATAAGGGAGTCCAGGCCTTCTTGCACAACCATATGGAGAATCTGAGGGATTCTGGGAGCCTGAGACACCCCAGAGCTGTGGACCTTGAGGTTCACTTTGATATTTCCAGAAATCCAGAAAAGCTGGCAGGTACTAGTCAGTGCTGTAATAGACAAAAGAATAGGGAAAAGTCCTAGCTTTCCAGCTGAGGATGAGACAAGTCCATGAATCCTGCCTTGTCCTGGTCAGATAAAATCTCTGACTCCCCTCAATCCTTTACTACCCTTCCTTGTTCCCTTCTTCCATCCCACACAGTCCTTATTTTATTTGGGGAGTATTTCTAGGTTGGATCCCATTTCCTGGGAAGTGCATAACCTTTTAAAACCTGGAGTTACTCCACATTCCCTGTTGCTAATGCAGCTCACATGCCCAAAATGTGCTGAAGCAGACGATGCCAAAAGTCCAAGCACCTCGATGAGCTGAGGTTTCCCAGAGCCACAGATGATGAGAGACAACTTTTCTCAGATAACCTGGCAGGAGGCCAGGCTCGTTTCTGATGGAAAACTGCATTAGTAAAATTTCAAGGAAAAGAGAGAAAAGGAGATATTTTCTCAGAATGCCATATTTAAGAAGAATTGGCTTTTTTCCACTGGAGCCTGCTTTTCCTGGAAATTCATAGCTGCAAAAACTCCTTGAAAAATTGGATGAAAACAAAATGTCAGGACACAATTAGCAGTCTATCTGTCTAATAGAAGTATCTATGTAATAGGATAGCAAAAAACCAAAAATTGACACAGAAGCTCACAGATATTTTGTTTGTATTAAATTATTAGTTTGTAATAAATTTACTTTATACAAAAGGAGACATCTAATAAACAGATTACAGAATATACATAAAATATTCTTTTAAAATTTCTTATCACCGTTGTGTCTATCTGTGCTCCTCAGGAAAAGCTGGATAAGCTCAGAGTTCTTAATGCTACTGCAGTCATCTCTAAATTGCTCTGTGTTTTCCTGCACCTGTGATTTTTTATAATTTTTTTTTTTGTATTTTAAACAACAAAAATATCCTGGTTTGCGGTATTATCTAGGCAGCTAAGAGAGGTGATGGCAATAGTTCAAAACTAGATTACTTCCTCTTGAGGTTTCCATAAAGAAAATGGAATCTTCAGTGTGGCAGTAATAGGAAAGGGAAATATCTGATTTCTGCAGATCTGTGTAGTTACCAAGGAATTGTACTTTTTCTTTCTTAACAATTGTCAAGAGGGAAAAGATTGCTCTGGATTAACACCTTGAAGCATTTTTGATGGAGGCATCACTGTAAGAGCTGATTGTGTGCAGCAGGATGGGATTTGCCTTAGAAGCTGATATGGTTCATGTCCACGAGTCTGACTGCTGCATATAAGCAGGTGGGGGATATTCTAGAAAATCTAGAATATCTGACCATCTTATTAAACAACAGAGGATCTGCACAATTTCTGTTGGACAAGCTCTCAATGTTATTTGCTCATACAGAATATGAATGCAGTTTCACAGACAATCTATGTGCTCTCCCTTTTCTTAAAGCTTTGGATTTGGGTTTTCTTTTTGTTTGTTTTTGTTTTGGGGGGTTTTATTTGGGTTTTTTTTTTTTTTTGGGTTTTTTTTTTTCGTTTTTGTTTTATATTTGTTTGGATATATATAATATCCAAGGAGCCCACATTATAGGATGCAGCTTCACAACCCATCCCTTGGGGTATCACACTGGGACCTCCTCACCTCCCTGCACAGCCCAGTGACAAACCAGCCCTTCTGGGGAAGCCTCAAGAGGACTTCCTCAAGAGACTTCCTGGAAAGCCTCATTTAAGTATCACTGCCCCAATATATTGAGTCTGAGACAAGGATTTTGATGGCAAGGAGCAGCAAGGTCTTCTTCAGTGTCAGTGAAAGCCAAATAATTTTTCCTTGCCCCCAGTCTTTTGACTTTCAGATCACACTGTAATTGTATTTCTGTGTTTAGCTCTGCTGGTTTAAGCATCCTAGGGCAGCTAAGTTAGTAAAAGGTTCCTCATTTGTGCTACTTATGTTTGTGAACCCTACAGCAGTCAAGCAACTTTGACTTTCATAAAAGTTTTTTCACTTTAACTCCAGGTCAAATAATGTGTAGACTGAAGTGCTCAGTGTGCCACCCTATCAGATTGTTAATGTGTTAATGAATGGGTCTTGTGGACTTTTTTGAGGCTGCTCACCTAAATGTACATAAGATCACACACAGAATCTTAGGACGAGCCAGACACAGCACATTTAAATCTGTGACTGATGTTACAAAATAATCTTTCCTTACCTTAGAGACTGAGAGACTTTGGCCATCATCTATGTAACTCAGTCTGAAAGCTCAGGATTCTAAAAAAAATTAAATTATTTACTTCCATGAGAATTTACCAATATTCCATATTCCTAATAAAAACACCAAAACATATACACTTGAGAAAATGTATGCCTATAAATTCAGAGCTTTAAAGTGGTGCCTTCAATCCACCTATATAATTTGTTTTTAATTGATAGGGAAAAAATAGAAATACAAACAGAGCCAGGAATGATTTATTCCACCTAGACTATTTGCAACAAAATAGGAAAAAATGGTGTGACATTCAGCAGATGCTGCTTGGGTTTCTATTTTTCTGTGTTAATATTATTAATTTATATTTACAAATTACTTACTTAGTAGATCACTTGGCAATGTTGGGTTAATGGTTGGACTTGATGATCTTAAATGTCTCTTTCAACCTAAATGATTCTGTGATTCTCTGATTGCATAACTCCCACACAATTCCTGGTAACACTCTCATTAACCCTATACAAACATGGAGAATAATATAAGCTTCTCCTGCCCATGCTCTGTCTTTAGTAAAACCCTGAGATATACTGGCACCCATTTAAAATCAACCCTAAAGCCATCCATTCCTAATGATTCAAAACTGACAGAAATATTCATATACTTCACCAGACACACTTAGCCCCGGAGGGCCTTGGAACATTTTCTTCCTAGATCTTGAGGGAATTTATGCAAATGCCAGGTTTCCTACTTAAGAGAGTTTCAGGAGTGCAGTAACAAGGGTGGTATAGCTCAGGAACTGTGATGCAGAGGAAGATTTCAGTACACCTGCCAATATTAAAACTGTATCTTGCCTGCATAATGAACATCCATTTTTATGGTAGTAAATTTGCATTGCAGAGTGTTTGGGGTTAGGTTTTGTCAGTGTCCTCTTCAGAATCACTTCTGAAGGCAGGAGAGCTTGGCCTGCTGTTGACACCAGAGTTGGACATGTCATGCTCTGAAAATTCTGTATTCATTATAGCATTTTACCCTGATGTTTTTCTAAATATTTCATGTTGATGTCTTGTGGGCATCTTACTCCACATTTATCTGATTAAAAACAGAATTTCAAAACAATTAAAGAGATTCAAGATCAATCTTCCAATGGCAGCAAATTTGTACTCCAGTTTAGTCCAGTTCCTTCTTTACTTATAAACTGAATGTTCCTCAAAGCAGTGCTTTGAGAAGCCTTTCCCTAAAAAAAGCTTTGTTGGAAAATGTAACTGAAGGAGGTACATTTCTGTTGCTATAGGTACAGGCTAACAATTAACAGAGCTCTTTTCTGAAAAGGATTTTAAAACTTGACTACAAACTTGAGGTTACCATGACATCATAAAACTCACTCTTCCCAAAGAAGAAATTTTTTTAATAGATATTAATTAGAAAATTTCTTTCTGATCCTTTCTATATAAGTGACATACAGAACTCAAGAGGAGGAAGTAGATTTTTAAAATACAATTTAAAAAAGAAGGAGATGCACTACAAGTAAGCAGTTGAAGATTTGAGAAAGGCTGAGGAAAAGATGACCCAGACCACATATTTTATATGGATTTGTTTTAACAAAGTGCTTCAGAAAAGGCTCCTGACTAAAGCTGGCATTCACTGCTGGCTGAGCAGAGATGTGTTATGCTAGAGAGGTGGTAAAAAATGAGTTCCCCAAAAATAATTTTGCTTCATAAAATCCTTGAATAATTTGCCCATTAAACAGTCTTTGTTAATTTCTAATATTCCAGATAAAAATTCAAACAAATGTACCTTGCATTTTCCTAATTAAAAAGGGAGAGCAAAGTTATTTTGGTAAAGTAACCCATCCTCAAATCTTCCTGCACTGGAGGCTCCATTTATCCCTTCCATGAAAATCTCACACTTCTGGCAGATGACGAAATTATAATAAACAAAATCAGGTCCCATCTTCAAAATGAAATCAAACACTATTTTTCCTCAGTTTGAATTGTCTTGAAACAAAAAATGTATGAAAAAATTATCCAAAAGATACAAAATTATTTCATTAAATGGGCTTTTTATGCAAAAACACTTGTTTGATTTTGTTTCCAGACTCCTCTAATTGAAGAGAAAAGTTTGAAATTAAAAAGAAAAGCACAAATCAGAAAGAGGGATTTTTCCCCAGATACAATTCTGTGTGAAAACATTAGTGCATAAAACTCTGTGTATTATTAAACAGAAGGTATCTGTGATTTTAAGCTCTAATTCCTCCTAAAATTATAGCTAATATTTAATTTCTAATTCAACAAGTTTTGACTTCATGAAAACTAATTATATCTAAAATGCTTTTCTTCGCCACCATTCTGATTCTACAAAGACTTATATTTTTACTGCTTCTTAACTGTGAGAATTATCCTACTGAATCAATGAAATTGGTCCTATGCTTAAAATAATATCGATATATGGGAATTTGGTGTCTTAAAGAAAAGGGATTATAGAAATATTTTCAGGCATTTATTATCATGTCTTTGTGACAAGAAGCTGAAATGGAGATTAAATATTCTTTAAATTTTTTTAATAGTGATATTGTCTTTTCCTTTAATAGTTATTTTCCTTAGAACTTAGCTCAGCTTTTTTTTCCTGTTGCACTCACTCAGGGCAGCTATCATATCATAGCCAGGAAAGATAATTGAATGAAGAATTGATTTTTTATTGCCTGTAATAAAAAGCAGTTCTTATTACTATTACAAATTACTCATAATTACAATTGTCTAGAGAATGCCTTATCACCCTGAATGGAGTTGAAATAAGCTGGATGCACAATAGTACTTCCATGTCTGTGATTTAAAACTTGTGTTCTCATTAATGGCAGTGTGAATTAGTACTATGGCAAATTAAGTTTGTATCATTTTACTGGACAGATTCTAATAGTGTTGGGGAAGAATCTTAAGCAGACATGCAATTTATTTCTGAGTGGCATCATTCCTGCTGGAGCACGTGCACAGAGTCTGAGACATTTCTTTAATTATTAAGTTGTGCAAGTTACACCTTATGAAACATTTTGATTATGTCTTTTAGAGCCCAAGTGTTGGAAATTCTGGAGTTCTATAAGCAGGTATCTGATTTGTCCCATTGCAGACATGCAAAGCTAGTTCCAGCATTCAGATTGCTCTGATTAGCTACAGCAGATATTTATTGAATGGCCTTTACTGAAGTCTCGTCTTTAAATTTCACAGAAAAGCAGCAGTAAATTTGCACCTGGCACATCTGAGTTGTTTTTCTCTTGTTTATCAGGCAGTAAGGCAAATAGAGAACATATCTGGCTTTTTTCCTGTCCTCTTTTTTTTCTTTCTTTTTTTTTTTTTTTTTTTTTTTTTAGTAGAATAGGTAATTCTAAGACAATTTAATCTACTTGCTCTGTTACAGGACAGAGAGGGAAAAGCTAGAATTAAGCAGAACCTCTCTCACCTCACTAAGGAAAAATGAATTGTTAAAAATCCCCTGGACAGTCAGTCCCCATTACTTTCTATCACAGAGGTTTGTGACTTGCTTAAATGTGTTATTCAGATAAAGGTATTGATCTCTCTTGATTATAAAAAAAGTGTCTTCCAGGAGGAATGAGAACCAGTTTGGGAATAAGAGGTGGATATTTCTTCTTATAACCTTTTTTATGGCTGGGAAATAGCTGGCCTTCCCTTGATCCTGTTCAATAGTGTGACCATAAAAGTGGATTCATTTTCTGAGGAGTGCTTTAATGATAATTTAGATTTGCCAGTTATTTTCATATTATACTTTAAATTTTATGTGTTTTAACTTGCCCACTTAAAACTTACCACCTTTAAGGTAAATCTTTATTCTTGACAGCACTGTGCAAACTTGGATTCATGATTATTTTTCACCAATCAACAAGTCCAATTAATTCACTAGAACCTGCCTAAGGATATAATCAACAATTTAAAGAGCAGTTTATACATTAAACAGGTAGACCAGATATCCAGACATATCCTAGCCACACTACATGTTCAACACAAACATGTAGCATATATAGGTATGTGTTGGGCATCTGCAGTTATTCAATACTAAAATTAAATTATCAAAGTCCTTATTAATGTATATGGTATTTCCAATGGTCTGTGCCTCAGACACTGCTATCAAGAACATTTTTTGGTTTTGAAAGCAAAAACCCCAGCTCAAAGCATAAAAATTAGGAAAAAAAATAACAACTCAGAATACTCTTTAAATTTGTGAATATGTGATTTGCAAATCTTTTCTCAGGATGTCCCACTTGAAATTTCAGGGAAGAAATGCATATGTAGACTTACTCAATAAACTCCTGAAATATCATTCTACACTCAGCAAGAGAAATTTTTATTGCTAATGTTAAAGGGAAAAAGGGAACTATGACCTTGGAGAGAAGTCCAGTAAGTCCTGGGAACCTTGGAAGAAACAAAATTGCTCCCTTGCTGGATTCTGCAGAGCTGTGTGGACTCTGCAACCCCTTCCAAGGTTTCCCTCAGTAGCCCCTGCTCTGCATCCCTGATGGATGAAACATCTGAAGAGACAACTCTTTCTGATTCCCCATGGACACAACCCCTCAGTTATTCCCTGTGTTCATGTGACACCAGGCTCTCAAAAAACATACATCATGTCAAAGCCATCATACACACTTAGTTTTCAGTTTGCATTGCATTCCAGATTCCCAAGCTGCTTATTTTCCCTCTTGAGCCACAGTGTCCTAGGCAAGAAAGTTGGGAGGGAAAGTTCTTAATGGTGGAGTTATTACACATGCAAATGTTCTGCCTTTACATGTCCTGTAGATGTAACAGCATTGTCAAAACTTCTTTTGCTCTGTGAGTCCCAAGAATATTTGCTTTCAGCAGTGAAGGAACTCTGCACTCACTGCTGCAGCAACAGCAGGTCATGGGGAAGGACTGAAGATGGCCCTTAAATGGAACCATGGAGTGGGTTTCTGGCTGAGAAGACCAATGGAAAAACTCTGGAAAGCTAAACATTACTTTGAGAAGCCAGGCTGAGGCTTCTATGAATAGAACAGTGTTTAGTTCGAAAAGAGAAGGTGAAAAAAGATTTACCCTCAGAAAAAGGACAGAGCCAACTAGGGCTGTGAGATGCACTTTTGCTTTTTAAGATGATTTTCACAAGATGCTTGGATGGCTGATGACCACAAAATACTTCAGTGTGCACAGACTCCTGCCAGCAGGGCAGAGCTGAGTGACCAGCAGAAGTCCTGAGGCCACCTCATGAAGGGATTCTCAACACACCTCTGGTTCATCCCACTTCCAAACCAAGACCTGGTGGCATCATCCAACACACAACTCCTCCCAGACCTCTCCAGGCCTCTTCCAAAGCCCAGGAGATGGCTTTGGTGAGTACATTCTGGTGAAGGGAACAAGAAGAGGGGGCATGTGAATGAGGGGCACATGGATCTTGCCAAAGGACCAGATGTATGTGGCACTCCAGCCATGACAAATGCTCCCTTTTGTCTTAAAACCTCCCATGATCATTTCAGGAACTGATGCCCCCACCCACTTTGCTTGGGACCAAAAATCTCCTAAAACCTCAGTAGTCCCTGTTTGCATATTGATGTTGTGTATTATCTTCTGTCCTCCTAATCATGCAAAAGAATCGCATGGTTGTTTTGGTTTTTTGTTTATTTGTTTGTTTTTCTCACAGATATATAGAAAGGAGAGACATTGATCCCGGACATGTTCATCATGCAGATTCCAAACAAATTTGACTTGCAGAAATGGACCAAAAGCAGATGATCTAGCAGAGAAACTTCAAAACAACTAGAGGACAGAAACGAGAGCCTGCATCCAAAAGGAATTCTGGAATCAACCTAATAAATTAACTGACAACAGCCTGGATGTATCAGAAGTTCTTGGCCTATGGATGTAGAACAAAAAAGCCAGAATGAAACTTTTAAGTGCTGGACAGACCCAGAAGTGCTACCAGCAGCCATTGTGGTAGGGGACAAAGTTCCATAATCCTGCAGGAGTTTTGTCCATGGAAACATTTTTAAATATTTGGACTGTGCCTCTGACCACTACAAAAGATGGGAATAGTCATCTCCTTTTCCAATGACTGTGATGTGGGAGGAAAAAACATGTATTTCTATGCAACAAGACATGTGACAGCTGCTATTTTCCCTCAATTATGTAATATCTCTGCAATTATAATCATTCCTTGTTCTTAATATTCTCATATTAGGTCAATTCAGCAACATCTACTGTTTATGAAAAAAAAAAAAAGTGTTTCAATCTTGAAAGTGTGTGCAGTTCCTTAACTCTTTATGTTTTTCTGGGCCCATCTGAATTTTCATACCATTTGGACCATTTTGCTAACCAGAAAACAGATTAGAAGCTGATCTACTCCAGTGGACAAGGCAAATTACTGTTGTTAGCAATCTGTTCTAGAAATATACACATATATCTCTCTATATTTTTACATCTTACATATTTTCTTTTAATTTTATGTTATGAAGATAGCACTTAATCACTGCAAAACTTGAGTAATGAAAGCAAAAAGAGGTTTCAGACTTCCAGGGGCTTGCCCTCTTTAAGTGGTCCTCAATCTTCCACAAATAAACTTCCATCTTTTTCTTTTGCTTCTGCTCCACCCCTTCACTTTTTTCCCCAAACATTACTGAGTTCCCCTTGGGTTTCCCCTGGCTCCCATTACTCAAAAGAACATTCCCTCTGCTGTGTCAGCTCTGATATGCTGGGTAATTCATCTGTGCTCTGCATCACTCATAGTTAACCTGGACATGGCAAATTTAGCTCTTTCAGATTTGAAGGCTACATTTTTTCAGATTTTATCTAATGTAGGGTAGGTAGCATTATACTACCCCAGAGCTTTTAACCTGCACCAGTGATACCACACACTGGAACTCCATGGAATACAAGAGAATGAGAAATTTCTTCTTCTGCACCCACTTCTTCCACCTGCCAAGCTAAGAACAATATTGTATTTCTTTTTAAATGTAAATTATTTATTCTTGGTCAATAGTCAAGTAGAATGTTGCAAGTAGATACCACTTTTTAAAAACAGGCTTAATAATCCAATAGCATAAATAAAAATTAAATCATAAGAATCACTGTCAAACTGTTCATGTTGTTTATTCTTCCCTTTGTCTTCACTGACCCTTTGGAGGAAAAGTTCTTTATAAAAAGGCTTATCCAATACATATTCAATTATTTCTTAAATAGTAGCCTGGAGTGTATTTCATGATCAGTGGTAGTTAGTGTTGTAATTAAACTTTTGCAGGGTATCTGCATGAAAATATAGCCAGTGAGACAGACATACTTGTTCTATGGGAGGTGATTGACAGCAGGGAACAGATTGACTTGGCATGTTAGTAAGACTCATTAATCTTCTTCAAGTACATACTGGGAAAACACTGAGTTCTCTCAACAAGCTGTTACCAAAACAGAGGTTCTGGTTGAACAGTAGGGAAACTAAAGGTATGAGGGCAAGCTGTAAGCAAAGAGTGAGATGCCCTTGCAAGATGAAGCATTGTAGTCTGGGGGGTTTGTCACTGTGTGTGCTTTAATATTTAGAACAGTGTAATGGATGCTTGTTAGAAGTCAATCCATTATCACTTGGGTTTGAAGTACTGTGCTCTGAGTACAAAGCTGGATCTCAGACATTGAAATCTTGCTACGAGTCTTGTTTTGAAGATTATTTTATTATACAAACATGCTGCTTCTTTAACAGAAAAATATATACAATGTGCTTTCATATCTATATAATGTGACAAAAGTTGGGAAACATAAGTTTCTTAGGTGCAGCACAATGGAAGGGTTGCTTCCCTTCTGTTGTACGAGGACATCCTGTTGGAGAAACAAGTTAATTAGAGTGGAAGAAGTTACAGTTTCACTTAGTATTTCTAATCAGCTTCTCAGTAGAGAGTTTTAACATCAGTCATATATGACTTGTATTAGACAAGTTTTCATTTTTCTTATACTGAACACTTAGCAGAAAGTATTTTCTTGTCTGGACCCTTAAATTACTTAATATTTAGCTAATATTTTAACCACAGACTACCTGTGACAATTCTCTAAAATCTACCCTTATAATTTTTATTTATGTAACAATGAGTATCTAACTCTCTTTAGCACAGAATTCAGAAAGTGATTCCAGCTGAGGTGTGCTGAGGTGAGATATATAATGAGACATTTTAGGGGAGATATGTACACGTACACCATTTTATTTATGACATGGCTCTGAAATCTATCTCTAACACAGATGCAACCAATGCAAAGAACTTAATTGTGCAAAGGGCTATGAATGTGCTTTTATTCCCTCAGCACATGACAGAATTCCATTAAAAAAAAAAAAAAAAGTGCTCAAGACCCCAGACAGCAGTGGCCATAGAGAGGAAATGAGGAAATTAAGTTCTTTCCAAAAATCTCCTTCTCCCATAATAAATTAAGTTTTCCTCACAAGCCAAAAAGCTAAGATGATCTGAAGAGGTGATTACAAGTAGTCTGTGAACATGACATTTGTTTTTTGAGGTTTTTTTCTCATTGTATCTCCCTGAAAGTACCAAAGGCACTGAGCTTACAGAATTCATCACTATCTCAAACATAGAACTTAGTTCTCTGATATTTTTTCATTTGTAAATTGAAGAACATTTTTATTGATGCTGTAAATAGTACAGGCAAATTAGATGCTATCAAAAACCCCATGAAACACTTAATGCAGAATCAGGATCTTTATGTACAATATATTGCAGAAAAGAAGCTTCCTCTGTTTTCTTACAGGAGAGATTTTCATGTACATTCATCGTGTTTGCAGAGCTGTCCTTTGCAATGTGGTGTGAATGGAATGGTTAAACACCATAGATCTTAACTGGCCTACAGACACACAGAGGAAATTACACAGACTACAATACACTAAATACATTGGAGCAAAAGTGGACATCTTTAGTAGAGGTTTCCTGGTAGTAGAACTGCTGTAATATGAGTTTTTATTCAAATTTGGTTTAGCAGGAATGTTTGAGGTGTCATGCTCAGTTCTGAAATGCAAAGCTGACAGCAAGATACAATGTACAACAACACTGCACATTTCCAAAGGAGAACTCTGCTGTGTCCTCCATGGTCTTTCTTTATTATAGTTTTCTGCAGATCTTTACATTTCCAAATTCAGGCTCATCAATACATGTCTCTTCAAGGGGAGCAGCATGGGTATGAATTTTAGAAAGAAGGAGAAGAACAAAGGAAATTTCAGTAATATTCATCAGTGCCTCTTTTTGGGATATTCTGTGGGTTATCATATCCTGCCCTTTCATAGACCAACATCAGGAATCATCACGCCTTGTGTTACTTTTGAAAATTAGGTCCATGGTTTCAGCTTAGCATGCAAACAGCAACACTCAGATATTTGCAAAGTGTTCTTCAGGCTTTCTTTTCAGTGAGTAATGAGTGACAGCAAAGAAACTCATAAGTACTGTTCATAGCTGCTCACAAGTGTCTATATGGACAATTTTAGTTTATGGCACCTTAGTAGATAGCTGATCCTTGTGTTGCTGTCAACACATCTGTTGAATCTGGGAAAGAGGCTTAACTGTGACCTGAAGGCAGCCTGTAAGAAAGGTGGAGAAAGACTATTTACAAGAGCATGGAGTGACAGAACAAGGGGGAATGGATTCAAACTGAAAGAGAGTAGGTTTAGATTGGATATTATGAAAAAAAATCTTCCCCATGAGGATGGTGAGGCCCTGGCACAGATTGCCCAGAGAAGCTGTGGCTGCCCCATCCCTGGAAATGTTCAAGGTCTGGTTGGCTGGGGCTTGGAGCAACCTGGGAGAGTGGAAGGTGTCCATGACAGGGGGGACTAGAAGGCTTAAGATCCTTGCCAATCCAGGCCATTCCATGATTCTTAAGTGAAAAATCAAGTTTTGGTCTCCGTTTGGACTGATCCAGAAGGGTTTTTTTTCTGCATCTCATATCAATGCCTAATTCTCTATGGTACACTAAAAAAAAAAATCAGAGATGCTGTTAAGAACCTGGCCTTTGCCATCACAGCAGCTTTATCACATTTAGACAGTAAAATCCTGTTGTCTGTACCTTCTGTGTCCTGGACTTGTGTCCAGCCATAAGTTCAGTGTTCAGCTGGCTGGGGCTTGCCCTGCCCCTCTCACTTCTTTTTATGCTGCATGATGCATCATCCCCTTCCTGCTTTCTCCTTTCACCCACACTCTCCCTTAAATCAGATTTCTCCCTTTGGCAAGTCAATGTTAGGGTCTAGACCTCTACACCAAAAAGAAGAGAGCTTTAAATGCCTCATTGGACATTGTTCCAACACCTCCAAACCACAGACTACACCAGACAAGGTTCCTTTGAAGAAAAACCTCCAGTCAGACACTGATGTATGTCCACAGATCTGAGTTTTAGAATCCTGAAAATTTTCCCTGAAATTCCACCATATTCACAGAAATAACAAAGAATGGTGTTGAGACAAACGGGTTCAGTCAAGTTTGATAAAGCCTAAACTGGAGATAAAAAAAAAGTATGGAAATGTTTGTATTCATCATCCAGTGACACTTGAGGAACCAAATATGGTCTGTGCTTCTGAAATTAGAAGCTTTATTTGAAAATGTTTAAGGAAGAATATGTCTTGTATCTTAGTTCAGCTTTTGCTACTTGCTGTTTCTCGAGAAATTTCTGTCCAAGATTTCAGACCACTCTTTTTCCTTACTCTTCCTTCACCTCCCTGATCTTCTGTACACTCTGTGAAGCACAGATGGGAGCACTCAAAATAAGCCAAATGTCTGTGTCAGCCCCTTCACCCACGTATGCACTGAATGAAGGCGAATAAAAGAACAAACAATACCTCTAATGGGGTGCCACAATAAAAGCCTTATAAACCTAAGGGTGATGGCCATCACAGGAAGAAGCTTTTAAATGATGACTAAAAGCATTTCAGAACCTGGGAGAAATGTGGATATGCCAGCAAAAGAGATGCATTATTCAGGCATCACTCCAAGAAAGGTAACTGTAAAGCTTTAGGCACAAGTATTGTAGCTCGAACCCTTCAGGACAGATTTGAACTCATACAATCAGTGAAAGAAGCATTAAAACCAATTAAAAATAATATTCTTATATAGGGCACCTGGTGCTGTTAATCGAGCCAAAATAGCTTCAGCAGCACCAAAAGTACTTGTGCAAAAGCACTGAGCACTGAGAAACTGCTGCTGAGTTCTTATACCACTTTCACAGACAGGCAGCAGAGGCTGTTATGCTCATGCAGAAAGTGCACAGTAATGGTTTAGTTATTACCAAATAATTCCTGTATTGCTAATTACATGGAGTATTTTGAATAAATTATTCATAGGCAGTTTAACCTTTTTAAAACAAATGTTTTTAATCTGTTTTTAATCTGTTGTAGGCAGCCCTTGTTTTGTTCAAGTGCATGCTCCCAGAGTAAATAGTACTGATGCTGGTAACTAACGTGGGCTATTTTGGGGGAGAGACACTTCAAATATCCATTTCTTCCCTATGTGTGGGTGCCTGGCTATGCTAAATTGTAGCACAGACTATGCAGTAAGTAGATTCAGCAATAAAACTGACTGTAAATTAATTGAATGTTGTCTTTGTCACAATGATGGATCGTGTACAGTCAAAGATCTGACACCTTACAAGTTAGGAGGGACTATTTCTCCTCCTTACTTGCTCCATTTTTCAAAATTCATATGGCAATTCACCTAGAAAATCTCAAAATTGTTGGTTGGGAGACTTGGTAAGTCTGTTTTCACTTGACATTTGAATTGCAGTTGAGGTATTATGAAAAGCTGCCTAACTCTCTAGGTGCTGAGCACCTTTGCAATGCTGTGTAAATTATTTTAGTACCAATGATTTATATGTGTTTTCCCTAGTCTTCCGAGTTTTGCTAAGATTAGACTTTCAGTTATTATTTATTTTCACATCTCTGCAAATATAAAAAGTGAATTATTCATTTCTGTGTCATAGCCTCATATGGTTGGGAGGGATCTCAGAGACTCTCTCATCCATCCCATGCCCTAAGAGGCATCAACAGCAGATGTATTAGTCCTGACAGATGCTTGTTTAAGGTCTTCTCATAGATTTCCAGAGATGGAGTCATCACAGTGCCCCAGACAGTCTGCTCAATGTTTCCCTACCCGCAGCTCAAAAGAGGGTTTGTTTAGGGTTTTTATCCCCTAATGTCTTTGCTTTGATTGAAACTCATTTCTAACCAACCTGAGGAATAGAATCCTCACCTTCACACTGGAGCAGTTATTTTGGTATCTGAAGACCACTACTGCTCCCACAACAGGTTATTAATTTCCTCCATTCATTTGCCATAAGCCATATTTCCTTATTCCTCCAAAGCTTCTCCAGTTTGACTCAGCCCAGTGAGCAAAATGTGATATTTCATCTACAGTGGAATTTCATTCCAGTCTCTATGATGTGGCTGTCTACAGCAAAGTCACCATGGGCTCCTTTTATATCCACCAGAGAGTTCATCACCTCCTTAAAATCAGCAGCACTCCAGGCAAATATGGCTTCAGGGCCCCATCCAACCTGGCCTTGAACAATTCCAGGGATGGGTAATCCACAGCTTCTCTGGGAAATCTGTGTCTCATACCCATTTTGAGAGAGTAAATCAGTTTATTTTCCACAGAGAAGGTACACAATCAGTTGTTCTTTGTGCTAAATATGCAGGTAAATATGTCAATTATTCCTGAGGTGTTATATATTCCACATTTTATGTCAATCTAAATTAATCTAAATTATGGGAATCTAAATAAATGCACTTCTTCCATTTGAATGCATATAAATGTAACTCTTATCTTCCCTGAACTCTGAATACATTTATTCTTCAGAACTCCAGGCCTCACTCCAGTGTCTGTGCTTCACAGTTTGGTGCCATAAAACACTTCCACAAAAAAGTGATGGTTTGCAGAAAACCCATAGGGATCAGGACACTTAAGGACCCTGCCAAGATCATCCACTGATTTCAGTCTTAGACAAATGTCTTTCTTTGTTTCCCTTTTTATCACTTTCCTTTCAGATCTCTGGGACAAAGAATATATCTTTCTTTGTGTTTCTGTCTCTGCTGGGACTTCTGAGTGCTATTGGAAACCAATTAATAATAATAATAACATATTAGGCTTATAAGAAACCTGACATTTACTGAAAGAAAAGCTACTCATTTTTATTTCTGAGTATGTTAGATACAAGGCCAAATATACCCTATACCAGGAATACTTTTGTATCAGAGGAAGAATTTCTGGCCCATTGAAGAAAAAGTGAGTTTTGCAGGCACAGTTTTAACTGCAATCTATTATTAAACTGAAGAAGAGCAAAGTGTGATGGCAGGGTGAAATGTACCAGGTTTTTTTATCAGATAACTGTAGAATTAGACACGGAGGGGACTCTTCTTAGGTTTTAGAGGATTTTCTTATGGATTGTTCCTCTGGCCGGTTTTCCAACACAGTACTCATTTCTGACAAGTTTAGAGTTCACATTGTATCATTTCTTGTGTCTACCTATGCTGGATGTAGCAGCTCAGAAGCATTTTCTGATATTCTGTTTACAGTTTGCTTTATTCATAGAAATGTCCTTTTAGAGCTTCATTTTAAAGGCTTATCTATTTCATAGAAATGAATGCACTTTTCATTTTCTAGTATTTGGTATTAAACGCAGATAGCAATCTTTGACTTTTTTTTGTGGAAAAGGTTATTATTTTTCTTTTTATCACATGGATGTCTGTAAGTAAAATGTAAAATTATCTCTGCTCTTCTCTTGTAGAATTGCAGACACATAGTGCTTGACTGCAAAGCTCTGTAATTTTCATGTTGTTTTTCTTTTTTTTTTTAATACCCTGCATTTAAAGTTTCACATCTGCAGATCTGAAGAGGAGGATGTAAAATAAAGAGCACACAATGTTCTCAGGAAAACAAAAGAGGAGTGGGTGGCTTTAGATAAAATGATTGCCTTGTACCTCTGACACTGATTATTTTGTTTGGTGGTGCACAAGGCTCTGAAGGAAAAAGTCCATTTGGGAGACACATCTGCACTCTACATGTGCCCAGTACAATGGGGTACAGGTTAGTCCCTGGCTGAAGGAAGAATTCAGATAGATTCAGGCACAAATGAATGTTCAGTGTTGAGCAAAGAGTGCTGCATTTTCCAGAATGGATGTTAAACGATGTGTCAGGCAGCTCTAAAGCAAACCCTCTAAAATGAAAATATAGCATTGCCTCCATGTCCTACTTGCTTATTTGCACTGAAACATCAGTGACAAAATATAGATTGTTTCTCTGATTCTACCCAAAGCAAGGCTTTGATTATCCTCAGCTGCCAGGCAGACTAAGCCCCAGGTATTAACACAAGACAGACTAACTCAAGACATAGTCTACATTGAATTTATGGTCAAAACATTCATAGCTGTCCTGGGCATATGCAGAATCATAAATAGAACCCAAGATATATTTCAAGTAAGAGGGATTGTTTTTCTTATTTCTTTTATTTCTTGTTTCAAACCAAACTTTGAAAGGCACCTTTTCCTACACAAATTACAAGGATTTCTCAGGGAAGAAGAGGTTATTCGTGTGTAGAAATGAGGAATTATGAGATTTCACTATAGTGAGCCTAAAGGGAATAGGGTTTTTTTTCTTACAGGTCAGTGAAAACAAGGTTAGTCGAACTTCTCATTGAATAATCAAAAACCAATATACTATACATCCATGTAAAACTTGTCTGATTCAATATTTACTTTAATTAGATTTGCTGCAGCAGCTAGTGATCCCTTTAGAGAGACAGCATTTCAGGTTAGGATTCCACTGAAAGACTTGCCATGCCAATTTAAAAAAAACTCCCCCCCTCACCTTCTTTACATTTCCTTAGAGAAAAAAATAAATAAAAAGCACATTTTAAGCATTAAAATCATACTTTTGTCATATAAATATTTCAAAGCATGGCATTCCATACTCTTGCAGAAGGGTAATCTAAGGGACAGAGAGGTTGTGCAATTTGATCTCTGTAATGTGACATGTTAAAGGGAGGGTCAAGACTGGAACATAAGAGGTTTCCCTTTTTTTATCCTGTGAATATACATAACTATTATCTTAAGAATAGTGTGAGAACAATCTGCTGTTCCTATTATTTTTGTTAATATGATTCCAAATGGGAGTTGTTAAGGACAATTTAGACAAAAGTCAGTGCTCCCGATTTGTGGGGAAATCCTTGTTCCTTCAGGGTATTAAAAAAAAAAAAATAATAAAGACAAAAAAAAAAAAAAAAAAAAAAAAAAAGACTGAATCTCTCTGAAAATGTTTTATTCCAGAATTTTCTGCAGAGTAGAAGCTCTCAAGAGGCACTGAAATTGGCAGCCTGGCTACATGTATTTCTACAAGAATATCGGATTTACAGGACTGCAGCAGAGATTTCATAAAGTCCCTGGTTTTAGGGCAAATCACCCAGGAAGACTCACCCAGGAGTGGGGGCTTCATCTCTCCACGGTGCCTGGCTTTAAGTGCTATCCTGCCTCACAGCTAAACCAGCACCAGAGGTGTCTCACAGGGGGTTGCATCTGCACTGACACATCTAATTTCTTTTTTTTAAACTTTGTCCAAAATATTTCCAACCACTACTAGCATGAGGCATAGTAAAAATCCTCTCCCTCCTCTCTGTTTTAAGAGGAAAACTGAATAAGCATCAAAAACATCTATTAAACAACCTTACAAAGGTTCTTGTTCCCTCAGAGCCTAATAAAATAGCCTTCAGGTGTTAGAGGTTTAAATGAGACAATAAACCTCACTACACTGGGGGGTTCTTAGGCTCTTTTTGGATCATTGATACACTAAGACTTTTAACATTCCTAGTTTCAGCTCCAAGCAGCACAGGGTAAAACCAGTTGATGCAGACTTCTAATGCTTCCAAAGCATTCCTAGAAATTAAATGTGCTGCTAGGTAATTTCTGTTTCTTTTTGGGTAGAGATTCTGCTTTGGAATTAAACTCCTTACTCCTTTAGATATGCAGATGTTTAGAGGTCTGACATTGAAAAATATCTTTTGGGTACACTGTTCTTTGCATTCCACTTTATAAGCCCTCCCTGTCAGAAATGTTGAAGTAATGGACTCTCTCCTCGTGGTCTTAGCCAAAGAAAATGCCACATTGTTTGCTAATTATTTGCCACTATTGATGCACATGAGAAACCAGGCAAGGCAACAGAACTAGAAAAAAAGAAACATGAAAGATATAAAAAAGAGAAAGTAAAAGAAAACCTGAATAAAGCCAAAGGTGTAGAAAACACAGAATTGAAAAGACTAAAGAAAAAAGTGAAATAAGTAAATGGAAACAAACAGAGAACAGCTCAAAATGAGAAAAAAATAATGATGCTGCTTCTTTCAGTATATTAAAGGAATGGTAAACCTGAAGTGGAAAAGTTCAGGAAAAAAATTTTGAACGCAGAAAAAGACACCATAAAATGATGAAGAAAAATAAAACCAAGAAACGCTATAATAATTTCAAGTATCTTATTTACAGGGAAGTGCTTGTAAATATGCCTTCCATATGCTTATAAATATTAATGTTACATATTAAACATACAATAAAGAGGCAAGCAAAGGAAAGAATACAGCTTTAATGTGATTGTGATTTTCTAAGCTGTGACACTCTTTAGCATTGACATAATACACCAGGAATTTAACTGAGCATGAAACTTAAGTATATGCTGAAATTTAAGCATTTCAAGGATCCCATTCACTGCTGCAGCTGATTAAAGCAAGTGGATGCTTAAATGTGTTGCTGGATTAGGATTTGTGGGGACAGGTTAACTTGCAATGCATACAAAAGGAGATAATACTATAAATAACATTGATTTCTCTTATTCAAAGTCTTTTCATGACAGCATAGGTTTCCATGCAAATATTTGGGATCTCTTTTCAGTTGGATCTCAGCCCCCCACACTGAAAATTAATGAGGATTTGAGTTTGAATTGAAGGGATGGGGTTTGGAAAATGTAGAGCAAAATTGCACATGCACAGGATTATTATTTCAGTACATCCACTAATTCATCATAAAAAAAAACCAAGGTGATTGCAAATACCAGATTTCCTAGTCTGTCTTCTCTTTTGCTAGCAGATCTCTTCTTAAATCCTACTTATATTATGACTTCTTTGACACAGCACTCTGATAGGGATAGATCAGCAGCATCAGTGCCAAGTTGCATAATTAATCTAAGGTGACCTGAGTAATTCAGCTAAATGAGGCATGATCTGAATATGACAAGGTAGAAGGCATGCAGAGAAAGGGAGCAGAGCTTGAAAGGAGAGGGTGTCAGCTCAAAACGAGGCAGAAAGATTCAGGTTCACTATTTCCCTGCACTTTTTATATTTATTTGCATCTCTGTACAAAGTGGATGCTTACACACCACAAAGGAACAAGTAAATGAAAATGCATCTCCGTGGTGCTGTTCAATGGGAAAGTAGGACAGGGCTGTAATTTAACACATGGAACAAGGCTATGCTAAAAAGCACCAAAAACCCTGCACTTTAGCAGTATTATCTCTGCTCTCTCAGACCTCTTCACTGTAACTTCAAGCCTGACTCTCACAATTTGTATAAAGATGACAGTCAATTGGATTTCCCTTTCAACAGCCATAATAGCTCATTATCTTTTTTTTTTTTTTTTCTGTCTGATTCATTTGTGTCTTTCCATTGTACATTTTATCCAGCTGAAAAACCTGTATAAGATTTTCTTACCCCATCATGGGCACCTCCAACCCGTGTGTCACTAGAATAATTCAATACTTCAGCTCTACCAGTGCTGCTTTTGCACCACATCTCAGATTTCTGAAGTGAGTTTAAAAAAAATAATAATTTTTTTTTTTTTTTAAATACACAAAACAGTTCTACAGTTGTTTAAAGAGAAATTTGACACATAAAAATAAATAAGGAGCTTGGAGAACAACATTTCATGTAAACTGGTGAAAAAAAAGAAAAATATCTTCAACATCTTATGAAACCTCAGCTAAGGCAGGTGAAGTATCAGCCAAATAGCAAAAGACAAAGCAGTGTTGAGTGACAACTAACTTTACCCAGTTACAGGCAGAGTTTAGCAAGTTGTCTAAATTCTGTAAAAAAAGCAGTGAAAGAGTCTGAATGGTTTAATAAATCACAGTGCCCTAATAAAATATCATGATTTTTCCTTCTACTGATGCAATGCTCAGAAGAATGAATAATTCCTCAGGTTTTTGTGTAACAGGAGCAGGCATGTGCTCAGGTAGAAACGTTGCATACCTTTGATGATGCTGGGACATCTTTCAGGCAATTGTCTGCCTTTATACCACTGCTATTAGGATCACAGTTTAGTTCAGAGCAATTTAAATGTATCCTTATCTCTTTCTTACATCTCTCTCATAAATTTTATCTGCTGGCTTTGTAAAGGAGGGGGTGGTAGAGCAGATTGTTGTAGAAGGTGTTTGCTTTACAAGCCAAGGTAAAATTTACAAGATACATTTCCATCCAGCTGTTGGAAAAGTGTTTTTTTTTCATATGCAATTCAGTCAGTCCTTTTTACAATTTCTTTTTATTTTATTATTTTATGAAGAGAGCTCTTGCAGTCCATTATAGGCTGCTACCAGAATCAATTAAACATGGCACAGTAAAACTGCAGAACAAAGGACAGAAGCTTTGCAGGATACAGTATGTTCAGTTAATTAGTCCATTACAAATTAGTGGCAATTAAGATTGAAATCTTTTTCATTGATTTGTGCTAGTTTATCTGTGATTGAGCCAGCAGATGAATTACATAAACTGACAAAAAGAAGGAGGAGTGAAACAACAAGTTCAGAATCCATACTGGATATTTCTCAAGCCCAAGAACTGAAGCAGAGGCTGGGATGGCTGGGGCAGAGAATGTCACTAGCTCTTAATTACAGATATTTGGTGTGTAGGACAGCAGCAGCCCTGGTCAAATAGTGGGTGGTTCTGGTGGAACTTTGCTCTGGAGATCATGAGGGTCATAAGCATCTCCTGCAAATACACAGAGGGAGCATTTTGATTTTAAAGTGCACTTTTCTATGTGGTATTTAAATGTCTCTGAGACAGCTGTGAGGGAACCAGCTCATCTGCAGTTTGAATCTAGGAATTTTTGCTTTCAAAGTGAAAATCAGATACCTCATTTACTGAGCTGGAAAGAAGGAGACAACAAAACCTAAGTTAGAAAAGTTTGTTAGAGTGTGGAAGTGCATCTTGTTTCCTAACAGAAACACACTGTTTCTCAGCCTAATTTTCTCTGAGCATCTCACAGACCTCCCAGTTCCTCAGTTCCTGAAGAGAATTTTTCCACCACACATTTTCCTTTTGGTGAGCTACATTTTATTAAACTGTCCCAGTCCACCACCTGAGCTGGTTCCAGAAAGCAAGGTCACGATGTTGCACTTGACAAAAATAGGTGTACAAAGGCAGTCCTCAAGACAATTTTTCTACAATGGGTAAAGTAAACATAATAAAATGCCATTATGGCATATCAGGCTTTTGTGTACTGTGAAATGCTTTGAATGCAAAGGGAATTGCTACATTTCCAATGCCCCCAGATTTGTTGTCTCTGAAAAGGCACAGATGCCAGTGAAAGGAAAAAAAAATACATATATATTTAAGATAGTTTTTATTCACTTATAAGATACCATCTTTATGAATGCATGAGGAACTAGACTACTCAATAAATTGATGCTTGGACCTCAAGAGCTCTGAGTCAGTCAGAAGCTGTTACTGTCTATTGGCCATTTTTGAAAGTAAGTTAAATAGTCCACATCCCTGTGGGCAGAACAACATCCCAGCAACCAAGGTATACACTCTGCTATTATTCCTGCTACCACTCTCAATGCTCAATGATGGAAATGACCTTAATTTTCTCTCGCTGAGGCCATGTCTTTCTATGCAGGCTGAGCTGCTCTGACAAGCCAGTGTGGGTAACTTGGTGAGACACACGTGGCTTGCAGAGCACAGCAAGGATTTGACACACCAAAAGCCAGCAACGTGCCTGCTTCTACCATCAGGAACGTTAGGCAAAACAAGAGAATCTCATTTTATGGATGTACAGTGCATTTATGTACAGCTGGATGTTTGTGAAAGAGATTCATGTAAATTCCATGTGAATTATGGACTCACAGAATCATAGAATGGTTTGAGTTGGAAGAGACCTTAAAGACCATTAAATTCCAGCCCCCTGCTATGGGAGGGACCCATTCTACTATCCCAGGCTGTTCAAAGCCCAAACCAGCCTGGCCTTTAACACTTCCAGGAATGGGACATCCCCAGCTTCTCTGGGCAACCTCTTCCAGGGCCTCACCACCCTCACAGTAAATTATTTCTTCTGGATATCCAACCTAAACCTGCTCTGTTTAAACCCATTCCCCCTTGTCCTAACCCTACTTGCCCTCACAAGAAGTCTTCCCCATCTTTCTTTCATATGAAAGCAAGTTAATAAGTCTTTTCAACGGTTTTTTTGCAAAGCTGATTTTTCCTCCTCTCTGTTTTCTGACATGTTGGCTCCCCTCTGAAAGAAACAGGTGTGGGTGTAACACAGGCACAAGGGTAGGAAAGCACAGATCTGTTAGAGCTTGAATGCACAGAGCCTCCTGGAGCTGCTGAGTTATGTAACTCCTCTCCACACACACTTTTTGGAGCACAGATGTAGTAAAAGCCTCGCTCCCCTGTTAACATTCTCAGAGCAAAGAGCGGAGCTGCCTCCCTGAGAAAGCAACATACAAGCACAGTGAGTTGCACTGAGCTGATTTATTCCTGTTCCATTATGCCTCTGCAGAGATGCTTCTTTTTAGGTTAGTTTTTCATAACTCAAAGTAATTATTGTCTACAGTTTACACCTACTACCCATGCACCTCTGTGTTTTTAGATACAGTTACACCCCTGCATATTCATATAGAGGTCAGCACAGAGATATGTACAAGATCTAAGCAGTATGGCACCCTAGGTGACAATAAATTCTTGTACATTCAATAAGGAACACTTGCTTTTATATACTTACTTTATATACTTACCTATTTTTTAGAACATAACCACAATTGCAGAATATATTTTAGCAGTAGTAAAGTGACATTTCGTAGATACCCTCTAAAAGTCAGAGTAATGGGTAGGATTTTGGACATTTTCAGCACATACTTTTGCATGCACTGCATGTTGCTGCCTGCTCCCAGGCTTACAAATTCCCACCAGGTCCATACCAGGCTCCTACCAGACCTGCCATAACCAAATGGATGTGACTGAACTCTTCCCCCTCCCAAGAAAACCCCAATATTTAAAAGATGCAGATAAGCATGTTGTTTCATTAGGAATTGCAGAGCTACACAACCCTGGGAAGGCAAGCAGAATTCAGCTCAGATCAAGACTCCCAAAAGTCAAGATCTGCAAGTAAGGCTGTAGCTAGGTGCCTCAGCTTCCACTGGAGTCACTGGAGATGTGGGATCCAACCTCAGTGCCCACTTTTGTGGTGCTATTTGGGAAGGACTCAGGCATCCAGCCTATCCTCCAGACACTCTTCCAGAAAGCTCCAGGGTTCATATATTTTGTGTTTTATATTCCAGTCTCCTGGTGCAACTCAGATCCTCAAGGATGCATCAGGTGGCACTAGAAACCTATTTTTAAGGAGCTTAGTCTTTGTCCACTTTCAGGTGAGCTGAATTTCCCCCCAGATTCTTTCAAATGTATTGACTAAGGAATCATTAAATTGTAAAAAAAAAAAAAAAAGTAGTAAAATCAACTGAATAAGTTTAAAAAAATATCTATACATAGTTTTTTTTTTTTTTTTTTTTTTTTTTTTTTAATGAGGAATTCCCTTATGTCAAAGTGAGTTTAATATATTCTTTTTTGGACCTACCAACCTGAGCAACTCAAGCAGCTGAGAAATTGTCCCATTAGTTTACATGGAATTTAGACAGCAGATAGCCCACAAATAACTGTGCATGGTATTTCTGGTCTAGGTAAAAAGGAGAAATACAAGTTGTTCAGACATCATCTCAGCAAAATAACTTTCCATAAAGAATGGCATTTAGACAGTCACCAAAGTACATCCCAGAATATAAATTTTACCCACAACCCAATTTAATTTTCTGCAGCTTGGTTTGAATCTTGCCATTTTTGCCCATATAATCCCCATGTTTGTGGTGTTACAACTAAACACCAGAAGATTTGCATAACCCCCATAGATTTTCTATTTGCTGATTGCATTAAATCAAATACACAGAGTGTGTGAAAGTGCAATACTTATCATATTGTGTCATTTTCATGAAAAATTACTAGAAGCCAATTATTTCCCTAAGTTTTGCTTTCAGAAATTTGTGGCAAAACAGTTACAGCAAAATAATGAGTTTCTTTGGTCTGTCCCAGTGCAATGGCTACGGATCTCTGGCTCCTCAATGAGAGCCCTGTGCTGATGCTTTGCTTTGCCTAACAGGGCATGCCAGTGTCTTGTTTCATTTCTCTAGAGGTAGCTGATCATTCTGCAGCAGGAAAAGCAGCCAAACATTTTTAAATGTTCTCACTATAAACCTCTGAAATCTTATTCTGAAGCATCTGAGGGTCATTTTAATTGCAGTCACTCACTCCCTAGCACAAGAGCCCTAGGAGTGCATGTGGTTTATTGGATCATTCCTTCAAACTCTGACTGGAGCTCCCCAAAAGTGCTTGTTGTCTGAAAAGTGACAGTAAAATGACATTGTAGGTTCCTATATATCTTTTCCCAACGGATTCCAGATCCAATTTTCTCAGTTTGTGAGTGAAAAGAGGCTTATTTTCTCTTCCCCCTCTCACAAACACAGCCTGCAATCTGAAAACCAGGCAGGGTTCCTCTTACTTCTTGCCTCATTACCAGTAATAAAGATCCTGCAAGAAGAGTTTTACCTTTCTAATGATGAAAATACATTCTAATTGGTCTTCACTTTTGACTTTATTCCTCTAATCATATTAAGACTTTTTCCTGTCAACAGGATAAACATAGTAAGGGCCAATATCTGAATAGGAAGAGGTCGTTTTTATGAAGCCATGTGTCAAAGTATAACAGCATTTCACAGAGACTCGTTAATGTGTCAAGAGAAAATTGATATGTGGAAGTTTGGGTTTGAATTTCTTGGCTTGAAATATCAGTTTGAAATAGCATCAGAACTGGACTCTAATGCCAGCAGGGAGTCACACTGCTGTGTGAAAATACAAGGAAAGAAAAATCTAGAAGTAAAAAAAAAAAAAAATGAACACAAGAGAGTACAATGTTTGGCTTTAGAACCTTGACAGCCTCATTTTTATTGAGCCAGTCATAATTTTTCCTCCTATTTTTCAATGAACTAGTGAAGAGCAAATGCTTCCTTTAGGGCAGTGTGAGGTAGTCAACCAGGATCACTCTAATGGGATTGCAAGTGACATTTCACTGGCCCTCATTCCAGGTAGATGTTTCTGCATCAGCAGGTTCTTTTCAATGCCTCTCTCACATCTCAAAAAGCCAAGAAACTGTTTCCAGCAATTACCTTGACCATATCTGACCAGGCCAAAGTGTAATCAGTTTCTATTACTCTGTCACTTTGAAACTAGAGGTGGGAGAAAGTTGGATTTGAGAGCAGTAGCAGAGAGAATGTAAAAATTAATATATCATATTATTATTAGCAATAAAACATCAGCCAAATAGAGTGATCATAAAATAGTCACGAACTGAAATCAAGGGGTGTGAAACACATCCTCTAATCTTCTTGCTTCACATCACACTGTTGTATTTTCTGGTAGATTGCACAAAATGCTCTTTGTGCTCCTGCAGTTGCAGGACTTTTTTTTTTTATTATTATTTTTAATGTGTATACTGCTGTTAACCTCACCAGCACTACAAAATCTCATAGTTCATTGCAAAATGTAGTGTAATGCACTTCACCATTCAGATTAGATATGGGTGATTATAACAATAATCGTGTGCATGTGCTATGCATCTGTACAATCAAGCCATTCTTTTTTAAATATTAAATGGCCCCTTGGGGCAAAAAGTAGGTTAATCAAAATAATACTGTCAAGTAGAGAGTACAGACCTTTTTACAAAAGAAAATTAAGTAGAACTGGTAATTATAAGTAGTGTACAACCTTTCAATGTAGTCAATAAGAAAGTCAATTTGCTTAAAATAATGAGGTATTCTGGCATGAACAATCTGTTCATACTTTGTTCCCAAGAGCCTCCAGAGGGAATCAGAGCCCTAGCTGACATTTGATACTTTCTGTCAATTTATCAGCTTGGTGTCAGTCTGAGTTTGTAAGATGGTGGTAGAAGCATGCTTGGGGACTGATATGAAAACTGGGAAAACAGAGTTGGTTTCTAATGCCTGAGCTTATCCTTATTAAAAATAAATAAACCCCTCACATTTCCATCCACACTCCCTTCAAAATTAACTTGGGATGTTTAGATATAGTGTTAAACTAACAAGAATAACTAGGGTAGAAATAATAATAAATGTAAGCAATATTTGGGAGAGCTAAGAATATCTTAAGCTTTGGGATTGTCTAATGGAGATCTGTTTGCAAATTAATGAGTACAGGAGAAAAGAAATTACCTCCCATTTTCCACTTCTCTCTGAGGTTGTTCCTGTGCCACCAGGAGCTGTCAAGGGCTGGTCTTAGACAAGACACTAGATGATGTTATTTTGGTGGCCAGTTCAGAACATGCATGGAATTGTACAGATTTAAGCCCAAACCATGAAGGCTTTTGTTCCCTTGTGCTGCCTTGCCTTCAGACTTAGGAAACTTTCTTGGAGAATAGAAACAAGCAGCCAGAAAACTGGCAAAGGCTTAGAGCCATATAAATATGTGGTTTTGACAAATTATCCTTCTAGTTTTTACACACTGTTCATGGCCATCCTGGAGAGATTTGGGCACCCCACAAATCAATGATGCTCCACTAAAAAGCAGTGCCAGCAGGACATACTGTGATAGGACAAGGTGGAATGGGTTGACACTAAAAGAGAAGAAATTTAGATTAGATATCAGGAAGAAATAATTTACTCAGAGGATGGTGGGGCACTGGAAGTCTAAAGAACAAGTTGTCCAGAGAAGCTGTGGATGCCCCATCCCTAGAAGTGTTCAAGGCCAGATTGGATGGGGCTCTGAGCAACCTGGGATGATGGAAGGTGTTTCTGCCCATGGCAGGGGGGTTGGAATTGGATGAACTTTAGGGTCACTTCCAACGCAAACCATTCTGTGATCCTATGATTCTGTGACTATTAGGAGAGAGGTCTGGAAAAGAGATATTTGTACATGTGCCATATAGAGGTCATAGCTAATTAACAGTTTGTGGCTAATGAGAATTCATGATGATTCATGCTAATATTTACTGGCTCATTAAGATGTTGTGCTACCTGTTCAACTGGTTTGTGGAATTACTTCTGTCTGAAAGAAGATGATCTTCAGCTCACCAAAATCAGTATTTCAGCTAAAACAGCCATGCAGGAGAACTGCTCAGTGAGCCAGACAGCCAAAGCAGGGCAGTGGCTGGTCCATGACCTCAAATCCTGCTCAGTTATGGCCGGGTGGGAAGGAAGGGTCAATATCCTGTGTTGAGTGGAACTCATGGTGGAGACAAGGCAAGGCATTGCCACCATCACCTCTCAAAATAAGCCCTGAGGATGTGCCTGTGAGAACTAAAATGTAAGACCACATTTCTGCAGTGTTGGAGATGTTCCTAGAAAAAGGGAGCTTCAGTACTGGTGATCCTTTAGACTGTGACACAGCTTAGGAAAAGCAGATACATCTCACTGAGGGCAAAAAGGAAGAGAGGAGCAGAAAACCCTGAAAACTGAGAGGACTGCAAGATCATCTACTCATTCCCAAGTCTGTCTGAGCCAACTGAGGAATTGAAATGTCCTTCAAAGGAAAGCTTGTGTACATTTGCAAACATTTCAGGGACAAGCTACTGAAAGCAGGTACTTCCAGAGCAAAGAGTGGAGGCTTTGAGCTCCTTGTGCAGCACATCCCAAGCACTGCCAGCTTGTACAGAGCTCAGTGCAGGGCCTGGGAGCTGGGGAATTTTCTCACTTCATGAAGGAGATCCCTGCCCTCACTAGTGCTCTGCCATAATTGAAGACAAAAAGCTGCCCAGTTTTCTTCAGCCTCCAATAAGCTCCATGGTTTTTTTACCCTGGCAAAGGAAGAAGGAAAAGTATTTGTTTTCCCAGATCTCCCCACAGGCAAAGAGAGACATGCCAGGAGTTCCTGGGAATGTGCAGAGCCTCGATGCTTTTGACCTTCTCTGCATGGATGCAGAAATCCTCTCTGAGACCTCCCTTCATGAGATCACAACCTTTCCCAGGGACATTTCTGTTTCTCCTGGTCACAAATGTGGGTGCAGTGTGTCCATTGAAAGGGAAATGCTCTCCAAAAACACTTCCCTCAGGGAAGTTTTAGAACTACCTGATTCCTAGTAATGTCTAGCCTATCTGGAAAGTAAATATTTGGTCCTCAGAAAGGTTTTTCATGTTTCCCAGAGTTGAATGTCATCCCTAGCAAAGCCACTAGCACTGCTTTTGATTTGGCTAAAAAAAATAAATATATTACAAGTTTATTCCCAGACCACTCAGCAGCACATCAAACCAGTCTGGTGAGTCACAATAGGCAGGACAGCAGCAGCCTGCTTTAAAGGATGGAACCAAACAGTTAAACAATATTTAAAGGGTAGAAAGCTTTATTAGTCTCTAATGAAAAGCAGAAACAAGAATTTCCTTGCCATGAGGTTTGCCTTAAAGAAACGTTTAATTCATTTTCCAAACAGAGCACTTAGGCAGACTGTGCAAACTTCTAAAATAAAGTAAAAGAAAAAATGTACTCACTTTAATGTGTTATATTTCAGTCTGTCAGCATCCTCATATTTTTTTTTTCAGGAGTGACCAAGCAGAGAAGGGTTCAATCAGCAAGTTCTTACATTTCTATAAATAAGAAAATCTGGGGGGAAAAAAATAAAAACATATTTCAATCTAATGCTCCTTTTAAATCTTTTCACTTAAAGAACTAGCAAACATTAAAATATGAAGGGAGTTGCAATGGCAAACACAAAGTTCTGGTGCTGAAAACAATGCTCACTGCTTCCACTGTTCCACAGCCACCCAGGAACCTGCTGTGTCACATTGTACCATCCACAACATCTCCTCTGGGAACATGTCATCAAACAAGGGCTAAGTACACAAACTTTCTTAAATAATTCCAGGGAGAGGCTAAAGTTTGGCAGGAATTGAGGTGATAGCAGGAAATATTTCCTACATTCCCTACTATGAGGTGGTTAAGAGAGAAAAGGTCAAAACTTCTCCACAATACACACAAATCAAACACAGACCCAGAGTCCTTAAAAATGCATTGCAAGTGATGGAATTATTTTCTATGAATGTCCATGGAGTTATTTTTAAGATTAAACCAATCTTTTGCTATGAAAGTTCAAACAGATAGAAGGCTTTTTTTTTTTTTTTTTTTTTTTTTTTTTTTTTTTTTTTTTTTTTTTTTTTTTTTTTTTTTGTTTTGTTTTTGTTTTGTGAAACTGAAATTACAGGGAAGATTTTCATACAGATAGTTGCACAAAGCTGGGAGTAGTTTCAAACTCTAGCAACTCATTAATGAGTATATTTATGCTCTTAACTGGGCTTATGTGCAAAACTACAATGCACTTTTAGAATCTGTACTGTCTGCCTTAAATGAATTTGGTTTTTTTGTAATAGAGTAAATACAGTAAATACTAATTGAAAAGTACAAGCTGCTCCTGAAAGTGTTTTCAGGGTTATCTATAAGATAAAAGAAATGTAAAACATTGGGGTTTTTTTTTGTTTTTTTTTGTTTTTTTTTTTTTTTTTTACTATGCATGTGTTGCACAAGGTAGAATTCATCCAACCACACAGGGGTTTCTGGATGTACACAGACAAATTGGTTTCAACATTTCACCAAGTAACTCCAGCTCCCTTAGTAGAGAGAGACAGTCAATACATCCAAGTGTCTCATCCTATTTTAGACAGCTACATTTCATTAGACAAGCCTTGCCCCTAATCTCCACTGACTCTCATGGAGCCCAGATCCTCAATGCTCCAAAGCACCAGCTCAGACACTCACCTTTTGTCAGATCAATCTCAATCTGGGTTTCTGACTCTACAAATTAATATATTTCTAATTTTTAAAATTAAAAAAGCAGTACTTTTTTTCCCCTTAGAAGTTTGAATTCATGCTGTTTTCCCATACTTAGGGTTTTCTACTCCTAAGGAAAAACAGTTCAACTTGCTCACCTTAACAGGGAATTCTTCATGCTGCCAATAGCAGCTGGTTATGGATACATCAGTCCCCCCATGTGTTTTAAGGTCTCATCTCTTCAGTGTGTCTGGGTTTCACCCACACATTAAAATTGATCCTATCCCTCAGTATCATATAGGCTGATTTCAGCCTCCTTCTCTCTACTTTTCCTAGCCCTAATATGTAGGGCCATATGTAATTCCCTGCTTTAAATTATGATGCTAATTTACCAAATTTCAATGGCTGCTCATGCAGGTGCCTTGTTAATCATAGGTTAAGTGATTTCACATGTTCACATAGTGAGTCAGTGGCAGAAATCCCACATGTCTCCATTCTCCATTCTCTGATTCTGACAGCCAGTGAACTCTGCCTCTTTGTGGCATGATGAACACAGGCAGTGAGCACTAGGAATCATTAACTGCATCCACAATCCACTCCATAAAAGTCTTTCACTCAGCTAGATCTCATTGCTCAATTATAACCTATATTTTGCAGCTCATCATCAGAAGCTTCTTATCACACGTGGCATTTGCTCATTAAGGCTGAGATGTTATTCCCAGGATTCAGGCAAGGGTTAAAATCAGCAGGAGCTGTATTCTCATTCTGTAAAAATGTTCTTCAGAGGCATGACTAAACTGATCATCTCTTGTTAGAAATTTGCTTCTTGAAGAAATTAAAGGCTTTGTCAAATAAAGATGAAAACTTCCTAAGTTTGCAGTTAAACTGTGTGCATTAAATCAATTAACTGTAAAGGGAACTAAAGCAAACTGCCTTAAACTCTTTCTTTTATTCATTTTTTTAAATGGAGTGCAAACACTAACCTTTTTCATGTCTACACTGCCTGAATATTTAGTGTATTCACAATGCTGAAATATCGGGAGAAAAAAATCTAAAAATTACCTAAGTACAAAATAAAAAAATAAAAAAAAAACCATATCTTTTGTGTGCTGTCCTTAGATATATTTCATATATATTTCACTTCTCTAGCCATCATGACTTCAAAATCACACTCACATTTGCAATATCTCTTGTGGGACTCAATGCTGTGCTGTGTGGAGAACCTTTGACTTGTGTTGGACTGCTGAAAAAATCAATATCAAAGCCCTGAATACACTGCAATAGGGAATGCTTATTAATGTACAGTGAAGGGGATTAGTGAAAATGACCCATCTTAATGCTGTTGACAGCACATTTGTCTTGGTGTCTTATTGGTTTTAATTTGTCATCTGATAAATGTCCATTTATGTAATAGAAAGTTAAGTGCTCATTAGTTTACATTTAACTTTGAGTCTAGAGTCAGGTCAGGCTGCTGAAGTTGATGTTATGTGAAAGCTATTAATAGTCACAAAAGGTTATTTCAATAAAAACAACTGAAAGGAAATATTATACTTGTAAGCGTTCAGATGAATTTATCGTTTGGTTTCTTGATTGACTTTAATGTCAACAAAATAGTTTTTCTTGGTTTTTTTCGGGTGATGTGGAATTTCATGCCTCCTAATGTCCAAAAAATATGTAAAAAAATATTTACAAATCAACTTTTAGGAATATGAAAACAAATTTATAACCTTTATTACGGGTGAGTGAAGCGGGTTCTAGAGATCACATGTAAAATCATTAATTTATTGGTGTTTTATGGTCTGTAATGCAAAACCACATATCTTTTTCCTCTCTCGGGTTTTATTTGTGTTTGCTCAGTCTTAAAGTGGAGTTATCAATGCTACTTATAATACAGATGTAACAATAGAAAGCATTATTTCCAGGGCTATCATCTGGGACCTGCCATAAAACTCAAGGAAGGCATAAAAATTGCATAATCCAAAATAATTCTGCAGAACTCGTCAAGAGTTTCACTCTGAAATGCATGTAATAGTCAGTATTTTATCATCTTTCTCAAAATATAATGAAAAATACTCAGCTCTTTTGGTATGGAGTGAGAATGTGCATAAAGTCAAGGTGACTGTAGTCTGGGCTATGGAATAGAAACAGCAAATCCAAGGGCTCCTAAATCCATCTAAACTCCTAAACAAAGTATGACTCTTCTACACCCACCAATTAAAGCCACTGGATCTGTTAAGAGCCAGTAAAAGCTCTTTGACACTATCTACCTGTAAATTTTGCCTTCTTCCAGCCTGCAACAAGTTATTGCTTTGCTGTACATGTGAACTCTGACTCGTGCACCTGGAGTTAAAATATCTATTCTGAAACCCCTTTAAACACAGGAAGACAGGGGAGAGCTTAGTGCACGATGCACAACACTGCTGACACCTCAAAACAATACATGTTATTCTTTAAAAGCAATCTTAGGACAAGCTACCCTCTGACTTCAAATCCATTCTGTGGCTGTGTTAATCATATTGAAAATGCCAAGATGCTTTTGTACAGCAAAAGGTGAAAAGTGAACAAAGAGGAAGACAAAATGCAGGGAGAATACTTTCCATGTGCTTGAGGTTTTTTAATCTAGGCAAAGGGTTTCATTTAAATAACCACTTCAGTGAGTGCCACACAGCTCAAGCCCCTACCTCAGCTTTCCCATGGATTGTATCTGGTTGACCTCCTTAAACTGTCTGGGTTTTCCTTGGAGGAAGCCGTAGTTTGAGAGCTGTTTGGTGGTGTTTTATATCCCATTTGTGCTCTGTGCCACTAAGCTGTGCCTAGTGAGTACTTGTATTAGCTTTCAAATTAAGCTTGGCTTAATTTCTCTGTTAGGGAGTGTTTTCAGTCCAGCTCCAAGCAAAGGCATCGTGTGGACATCATGCCTCCTGTGTCTCTAGATGCCAAGTTTTCTGAGGTGTCACAAGTATCTTTTCTCAGGTGACTCCTGTTTTCCAGGCAAAACAGTACCCTTAAAGCAGGAGCAGAGTGATGGAGAGCTAAGCTTGGACTGTCAGAGTAAGAGATGATTTTTCCTTGAAAGAGTCTAGTTCCATCCAGGGACCAGTGGAGCACAAGAGCACCCCAATTCAGATACAGGCTTTGAAAGAGTTTTTGTGCTGTCAATATCACTTCTTCCACACAAATCTGGCACCCATTTGGGCTGGGGTAGTCTGAGGGGCAGCCAGGATGTTTTTGGAAGATGATGGAGTTCATCTATATGGAAATGGGCCATGCAGTACTATCTGTATTCAGGCTGTCTTGAGTTACCACTAGGAAAGTCACCAGAGAGATCCTGGGGACAGAAGGAATTATCAGCAATCAATAACCATTCCTAACATTCCTGCATTGTGCTGGAATTACTGTGGGCTGTATTCCCAGCTTGAAAAATGGCATGATAGTTTATCTTTCACAAGGTATCTCTCATATTTTTCTTTCAACTGTACATTCCTAAGGACCTCAGTGGCCTTACTACATTCACAAGTTTTTGGGTTTTTTTGTAAATTGTGCCAGTTGGATCTCGAAACAGTTCAATACATTTTCAATCACTACTCTTAAAACTGAATGGGTGCAATAGAAAACAAGTTTAATTTTTGTTGCAGCTTTCACAATCAATGTCTAGCCAGTCCTAGCAGCATACTCAAATCTGTTCAAAAAATAGGAAATATTCTGCTTTGGAGAGAGAATTGGAGAAAATAAAAGTTCACTTTTCAAAAGCCCAAAGAGATGAGATCTGAAGACAGAATTTCTGGCTGTTTTCTAGAGCAATCCTCATCTCACAGACACCCTGAGCTGAATCCCTAAGCACACAATATTCCTCAGACAAACACTCCATGCCCCCAGCCCCCACACCTTATCAAGTTTCAATCCCTCAATAATGCTCACAATTTCATGGGAAGTCAGGACTTTTTCAGAGCAAGTGGAGGGATCAGGTGAGGTTATTTGGTTTGCTGAAATCAAAATGTGAAGCCAACCTTTCCATGAGCTAAACCCCTTCCCACTACTTCTTTATAGCCAAAGTATTTAGCATCAATTCTTTGTTATAAATTCCCTTTCTTGGGTATATGAGAGCATAAATTTAGCACATAGAAGACAAGATTTTTAAATTTTAAGATTGTGTGGTTCACAATGAAATACTGATGTGCGCTTTTCTTGCTGCCCTCAGTCATTTAAGATATATTCATCACTCTCAGGGGTTATACATTTTCATCTGGGTGATCTTGACTGGCACATAACGATATAGAAAATTAGTAACCAAAAAGTAAACACTACATATATATTTTTTTTTAATTATTTTTTTTTTAAATTTCTGAGATGTGGTGTTTAACAAACACCACCCATTTCATTAATTATATGTTGGGCAAACACATTTGCTTTTGCCACTCAAATTCTTCTGATAAACATCAAAAAGCAGCCAAACACTTACTAAATAATCTGCAACATTAAATAATGATTCTCTACAGCAGTTTCTGTATGATATAATATGTGAGATGGGCAACTAGCTGTAGGTAAGTTCTCACTATAATTTTCCATGAACTTACAAATAGGTTGGTATCTCTTGAAACAAAACATCAAGTATTTTTAAGGAGCAGTTTATAACAAAGGAAGTGTTTCTAATAGGGATTTTTTTCTTAGAAAGTAACTGCCCTCAGGCTAAAAAAAATCTCTGTGTTAGGGCTAACAACAATATCCAGATTACATATTGTTTTCACAGAACTTAATTAAGATAACCAATCAAATAAAGCATTTGTGAGAAACTATATTCAGTAGTTATAAAGTACAAAGTGATAGCAAACTGTGAGGATTGTTAAAGTAAAACCACATCAACTACTGCAACATGGAAAACAGACTTATGTAAGATGGAGAGCTTGGAGCATAAAGGCAAGATTAGACAAAGGAAGCAATTATGTTCTTATCTACTGACAATTGCAAAAGGAGAAGTCAAGTGTAATATCATGTATTAAGAGGCAAAGTACCAAACATGAGTCCACAGCCATAATTTTTATTTCAGATGTGTAATTACATGAAGTTGTAAAGCAACACAAAAAAGAAGCCATTTTTTCCAGCTCTGTGATTAGTTCTTGACAAATCACCAGTTTTCTTTGGGTTCAGTTCTGAATGGAATAAAAAATTTGTTCAACTGCTCCATTGCTTAATTTTGAATGGTGAAGTTTTGATGGATTGATTCAGCTTTTCCCTTATCCATGCATGAAGTAAAAAAAACAAAACAGAAAGTAATTCAAGTAAGGAAGATTCAGTCCTTTTGAGTGGGATATAAGTTACTTTATTTGGAACAATTTTCCAGTGCTCTTTTGAGTATTTTGGCTAAACAGTTACATTCCTGTTATTATTAATAAAGTGAAAGCTTTTCAGAGATTTTAATGTTCCTTATTCTGTTTGCTTTGTTAAATAAGAAAGCTTCTAAATAAAAATCATCAGACACGTGTTGACTTTGTACTGGAGTAATGCAATGTCAAATCTGCTGTTTATTTAGTATCTGGGGAAAAAAATATTTTGGTAATTGCAATTATTTTATATATATTTTATTAAAAACATTAACTTGTGGCTGGAATTGTTCAAGGCCAGGTTGGAGCAACCTAAACTAGTGGAAGGTGTCCTTGTCCATGGCAGGGGCTTGGAAACAGATGACTTTAAGGTCTCTTCCATCTGTAAACATTCAGTGAGTTTAGGAAGTTTTTTACCTTATTTTAGTAATGGAAGATATTTGAACCAAATCAGCATAGAAAGAAAAAAAGACAAGGTTTTGTAGGGAGCTGGCATAGGCTAGTGACTGCAAATACTTAACATCACAGAGCAATAACAGGACAAATGTACCAGTTCACAAAAAAAAATGGGATTCAGGCTCCCACCTGTGGGTACAAGTAGCACCTGTAAGGATGGTGCAGTAATAGCACAGGATCATATTCTGAGTCACTGCTGAACATCCCTGAGAACACAATGTCACTGCACAAAAGAAACCCACAACACCAAGGCCTCCATTCTACAAAACAGAAAGTAAGTTGATTTTAGTTGTTTTACTGTGTTACACACAAGTCCAGAAACAAGGATGGAGCCCCATACTATTGGTCTCAGTACAAACACAGAACACAGAGGTTGCCTGGGTCAGGAGTTTACAGCTAAATATAGCTCTTCATTTGTGGAGGGCAGGGTTAAAATTGTCTGCTCAGTCTGGCCAGCACCAGTTTAACATGTGCATCACATTCTTTTTTTCCATTCTGCTTTCCAAGACCAATCAGGAGGGATCAGCTAAGAAGTGTAGTTCAGGCAGAATAGACTTACTATTTTCATTTTCTTCTACATAAATAATGCAATGTTATTATGGAAAGGAATAGAAATAGATTATCCTCTTTTTAGTTCCAGTCCCTGGATGAAGGTTGAAAAATATATTATTGTAGTTAGCAATGTTACACTTGCAGAGAGAATTTGAATATCAATAAGCAGAGAGATATTTAAATGGATATTTACATATAATATCACTGTATGTTTACATTTAATATCATATTGGGTTTAATTTTATTATGTTCAAGAAAGCAATTGGGTGAAGAATAAACACTGTGGGATGTTATCTCATTGATATGCAGAATCAATATGATAATCAAGTTGCTGATATAAACTCATAAGAAAAAGCTTCTGACATTTCATCTAGGATCCCTAATTTCATATTTACAGTGTGGTGTGAGACTCTATACAGCAGACTTAGTGTTTAATTAGGAAGATAGTTTTGTATCCTTTTTTTTTTTTTCTAAATACTTTAACCCACCCTTCAAATTATGAAAGGCTAATGCTGTTTTCTACCAAAGAGTCTTGAGGATTTTTTCTTTCAAAAGCAAAAAAATTTAATTAACAAATACAAGGTGAATTTATAAAACAAAAGATCATCCTAAAAATTTCCAGGGGACTCTACCATCCTAAAATCTTTGTGAGAAGTGTGAGATGTGTGTTTGTTTTTATGGCTAAGTAACATGAATTTCCAAAATCCCAAAAGAATGTAAGATGTTGAAGAAAATTGAACTGAGTATACCTCTTAGTGAAAAAAAAGCCAGGCATGATGACTGTGAGATGTATTTTAGGGGAATAATTTCTCTTCCCTATTTTTACTACCCCTTGAGTAATCTACTTAACAAGTGAAATTATTCCTTTCCTTGCATTTGGCCAAATAAGTGTCCACCACCTTGAATGAGTGTCATGTTAACATGTTCACTATCAGGTTGGCTGCAATGGCTCCTTCAGAAAAAGAAACAAAACAAACACAAACAAACAAAAACCAATAAAACTCCTGATTGAAGTTCACAGACTGGGCTTTCTGTACAACCTAAGGGTATAAATACATCCATGGCTGACATCCATAGCCAGCTGCAGCAGAGCCTGGTGCACATGGCAGAGCTGGGGCTTATTGAGGCTTTCAGAAAGAGCCCTGGAATGCTGCAAGACTGGAGAATAATTTACTGAAGATATAGCCTTAAAGATCTGGGTGCTGCAGACCACCTTTAACTGCTATTAACAACAATTTCACTCCCTCCCAGAGCAGAATCTCACATTGCTAGGAGAGATGTGCTATCCTAGCAATGGACTGAGCAAAGACAGCAGTAACAAGCAGCCTTTCACACATGTCTCCAGTGATGTGAGAACATCTCATGAAATATGTTTCTCTGTCTGAATTAAATAAGCTTATCCTTTAGCAAACTGTTCTATAAAAAGTTATGAGAGCCAAACGTCTCTAAAACTGAGATATCATTAAAGTTTCTACAACATTCCAGGCATTGCCACCAGTAATTTTATGAGTTAGGATTGATTGGGTCCCTATTCAAGAATAAAAAACGAGCAGTGTGCCAAGAATGTTGACAAGGAGCGATATGAATCCAGTCTTATCTCAGTGTTATTGCTCTTGCCAGTCACTATCTTACTATTAAGATAAAGCAAGTTAGCCCAGCCAATAAGATACTGATTGAAGGCTGGATAATGATTTCTGGATTTCTCACCACTGCAGCAATATTGGAGTCTGGAAGAAGATGGATTGGCAAATTGCAAATTTACGTTTGAGGATGTGCACATAAAAAGCAATTTAATGAATTTATATACCTGTTCATATATGTACTTCTCCTTGTCTTTCATTGGCATAAACAAATGGCACCTACTTTTCATAAACAGTTGTACATAAATATGTCATCTCTGCTTGTTGGAATGGCATTTTGGTGTGCAGAAATATTTAAATATAAAGACATTATTTCTATTCTGAACTGTTCTGTTAGACTGATATATATCTCAATATTCAGGAAAAATTTTTGTAGCTTGCATATTGTATATCTATAAGCACTGTATGCATATATGTGAGATTTATCTGTGCACAATCCAACTCCATAAAATGTTTCATGATTTTAAGTGGCTTTTGGATCAGTCCCAGTATATATTTCTTGTCTAGATGCAGCAGAATTTAATACTGGTTTGGGCTTTTTTTTCCTTGTTGGCTGCCTGATAAGTTATGGTTACAGCAAGCAGGAGTTGTGCTCAGGGAAAAAAAAGTTATGAGATTCCAGAAATTTATGTGTTCCAAACAAAAATTAAACTAAGACTGTAAAGATTTCCAAAGACATAGAGGCAGTCCTCATAGGACAGTAATAGGGTATTCCAGAAGGGTACTAAAAGGCATTTTTCCCTGTATATAATTCAAATCAGAAATCTTAACTGCAATTTTCCTAACTCAGATTCATTTTTTGTTTGTTTGTTTTCTGTTGTTTTGGGTTTGTTTGTTTGTTTGTTTGTTTGTTTTAATATTATTGGGTTTTTTGTCTTTGCTTTTTTAAAATATATTATCTTGTAACTATGAAATTAACACTTCTTGGTCTTATATTAGGCAGTGGACTGGATTCTCCTTCAGATCCTGTCTGCAACAGGTTTTAATATCAGTGTTCACTTTTTAAACAGAGATAAAAAGCAAATATTGTTTGAAAGTATTTCAGAGACAGCTAAAGGATTGCTGAAAACCTTGATCACAATGACAAAAAAGCTTTTGGATTTATTTTAGTAATTGATTGCATTAAAGGGTTGTCCAACCCAAGTATTTTCCGAGTTTTAATTATTTTTAATGGATTTCAGGAAAACAATGGCTTAATCTGCACTAGTAGTATAAAATTTGGTGTGAAATTCAAAAAAGGAATTTAAGGCCCTGTCTACCTACAGTGTGTAGTTCTAAGTATTTCATGAAGTCTTATGTAGGCTCTGTTTATGCTACATATATCATTACATATACCATACTTATATAAGCTGCCAGGCCTCAAAATCCCTTGTAGACTATAAGCAAGAGTATTATCTCAATTTTTTACACTTGGAAATTTAAGCATAGAGGCTAATCTGAAGTTCTGTTTAGCATAAAAGCTTTTCATCCAAGGTTTTATATTAGCTGCTTCTCTCTAGTGTGTTGGTATTTCTAAAGAATAATACATATATTATACACAAAACACTTGCAAGAATGAAAATTTTCCTTCAGACTATGCAGAGAAGCTGAGAAATAAGAAAGAAAAGTGACATTTCTAAAGCTGGCCAGATGATGTGTGGCAAAATACACATCCAGCATCCTATAAATGTCCTTATCTAGAGTAGAATCCTGCATGTTTTTCTTACCCTTCTGTTTTAACCAAGACCTTCCTATTTAATTGTTAAATATCTATAGATGTCTTCAGACCTGAAGATCACTCTTGTGAGGAGCTTACTGTCTGAGTAGACAGTGTGAATTGGAATGGCTAAATCTGTGTTCCACCTAAATTGGAGCTAAGGTTTCAAAACCCTAATTCCCACTCAATGATCCAGTCTTCCTCATTTCCAGCGAGTCTACCAGAAAAGACCACATTCACCAGCTATATCCCTACTCAGTACCTGACTTCAATTGCCCAAATATGCTCAGAAATGCTTGCTGTGCAGCACTGGAAGACATCCCTTGTTGTATTTTCTGTTTTTCCACTGTGCTGAGGTGCCCAGAGAGACCCCAAGGCTGGGAATGGAAAACTTGGGTGCCTCACAGCTTTACATGATGTCAGGGCATGAAGCATTTTGCATGAAAATGCCTTTCCATTGCTCCATTTACTTTACTGTGAGAAGAAAAGGCAAAAACAAAAGCTTCCAAGGCAAGGTGGAAATCCCTTGGCTAACCACTTTCCACTGGCTTTCCTCATAAACTCTGCTTTCAGCCCCATGACTTCCACTAATAGGTATAAATATTTAGTCTTCAAGATATTCTCACTCAGAACACTTCAAACTCTAAGAATTTTGCATTTGAAGCTGGACTTGACTCTACATTTTGAATCCATCACTCATACATACTGGGTACAACCAAAGGTGAATTTGCTTTCCCCTCTTCTCCAGTTTTGGTTTTTTTTTTTTTTTCCTCAGGGTTTACATTCCCAAACGTTCCAGTGTTAATATTTGACACTGAAACCCTCAAATAAGTATCCCTCAAATCTCATGTCCTGTCATCTGTTATTTTTAGGGGTAATCTGCTAACACTTCTTTATTTAATGATTTGGAAGAACTGCTTCTAAGGATGAGCCTTGGGTAGAAATTTTGAAGGAGAGAATGTGGTTAAAGATCCTTAGCCCGAAGGAGTTCAAACCTACACCACAGAACTCCCTAATTATTCAGGTTTGGAGTATTCTAAGGAGCAAAATATCAGATTGGGCAGTGATGAGAAAGCAAGGTCTTTTAGGCAAGGCAAGGAAATAGTAATAGGAAAGGACAGCAGAGATGCAAACAGCACAGAATTTGAAGCTCAGAGAGACTGAAAGGATGAAGCTCACTGGTATCTGATCCATATCTCGTTGATGGTCTCTTATTTTTTTGCTGTTGAAGTCAGAAGGATCATAATATGCTGATGTTTCCCAGTGCTGCTGATTTTCTGCTCAGGCTGCAGCCTTCCTATTACAAATGTGCTGTAACTTGTAAACTACTGATTATGAAACTATGCTATGATAAAACTAACATGTTAATGCAAAATTTTATCTGTCTGTACTGATTTTGATTAATCCAGCATACATGTGTGCTCAAACCAAATTAAAAAAATATATCTCTAGCTTCATTGATTTACAGTATGAATTACAGACTGTCACAACTCAAATTACTTCAGGGTGTGCAACAGTGCTTGTACTCACAGTTTCATCATTCAGGATTAGTCATTAAGATACTGAGATAATTCTCAAATTTAAATCCCACATGTGTGCTGAGATGCTTCTATAGGGTGATGTGTGGTGTAAATTAGGTAAAACCAGAGCAAAGGCTGTAAATCTCCAGGAATTTTGTATGCAGTTAGCAGCATGTAGATCCCTGAATGTGATTAACAGTCTCATGCAATGAGGCAGCTCCTCTAGCTGTCAAGATTTTCACAAAGCAAAACCCAATTACACATAAACAGATCTTGAATTTTCCCTCTGGGCTTGTGTTTCTCTCAGCTATAGATTTTCATTCTTACCTCTTTTTTTTCCCCTCAGAATGTATATTTAATTCATCTAAAGGTTGCCATTTTATTGAGGAATTCAGGCAGCACAATCCCCTGGGTGGCTTTCTTTGGTCATATGTTGTACACGTTAAATTGAATATATTGACAGCCTATTATAGCATGCTTTGTCTTCTAAATTAATATTCAGTTAGTTCTTAATACATGTCAAATATGGATGATAATCAGTTCCATTGTTTGTCTTTTAATGTCATGATCACCTCTTACATGAAAGGACAGAAACCTTGTGTAAATGGCTTAGGGCTACCCCCAAGTAAAGCATGTCATTTTATCTCAAAGTGCACAAATGAGGGTCACAGAGGACAAAGTTCATGTTCCTCAAATCAGGTATATAACAATTGCTTCTCGAAATCATGCATGTTCCCTGTATAATTACAGAAAGCAAGGATAGCTTCTTAAGAGTCAGAAATTTTCTGGAAAACTGTCATTTTTTTTGGTCAAAGGGACTATCTTTTGAAGGGGTCTATTTCTCCCTAGTGACTCCAGAAAGAGTCTGTATTGTCTAGCTCAGATCTCTATAGTTCACCTTTCAGATACACTAGGTAGGATTCTGTTGCTCAAAAAGACACTCAGGGTCCCTTGAGATGCCCTTTGGTGTCCTTGGGGTGGCAGAGAGGGGGCAGAGCCTACAGCCCCAGATTTTTTTGTTATCAGTATTCAGGGACAGGCTGGATGGGGTTTGGAGCAGCCTGGCCATGTGACAGGTGTCCCTGCCTATGGCTGGAACCATCATCCATTATCAGTGTTAGAAGGGACAGTAAGACAATTTAGGGATTCCTTTTTTGGCTGTCTGTGACTGTGACACTTCTGCTGAAACCTGCCTGACTGTCCTTAAAAAAAAAAAAAAAATCAATAAATTAACAATGTTGTGTTCCCTAAGAAAGTACTTCTCTGCAAAAAAAAAAAAAAAAAAAACAAACCTCAGGAATAAACCCCACAGCACTAAAGAAACCAGTTAAATACTGGCAGCAAAGAATTTTCTGTTTAGCTGCTCAAATGAATGGATTTCCAAGTAACTTAAATCACACTCTTTATTTGTACAAGTACTTATGCTGAGTTTGAAGGGGCCTTTAATCTGGCAGACAGAGGCAGGAAAAGGTCTAGTAATTGCATACTGAAATCAAAAAGTTCAAACTAGGAATAAAGGAGAACTCATTTATTTTTTAACTGTATAATGAGATATGTTACTGGGGCAAATTACTAAATGTTATTGTAGTCCTTAAATCAAGATCAGATGTGCTTATAAAACATAGAGCTTAGTTTAACAACACAGAGCTGGGCTGCAGACAGAAATCCCTGGATGAAGTGTGGCCTGTGCTGAGCAGCAACAGACTAGGCAGAGCTTGAACTAGTTGATCATAGTGGTCTCCTATAGTTCTAAAATCCATAATCCCATTAATTTCAAGCAATACATAAAATAGGCTCATCTAAAACTGAATTTCCTAAAAGTCTTCAGTGGGACAAAAGGAATAACAAAGACTCTACTAACTACAGAAGAATTACTTATCAGATGAGATATTCTTTAAAATGTAAGTGGCTAAGCATCTTCTTAGCAGTTGCTTTTCTATCTGAGAGAGAATTAAACTTTTCATAGGAGCATACTCATGCCAGTTGTCTTATGGACACCTGAAAAATCAGATTAAAATGAGCCTTTAAAACAATGAGCTTTGCTAGCCCTTGAGTTCTAAAGGCCATCAGCAACCAACTTCAGCACTGGCTCATAATGGGAGAACAGTGGCTTGTGATATATATGATGGAGAAAAATCATATGAAAAGAACAGCAAGACTGGATAGTTATCTGTATGTCTATTTTAATGTGACCTCTACCTTGGAGAAGAGGGAATTATGCAGGAAATACAGAGACACTGCCATTACCAATGTAAAAAGCTCTTACCAATGAATCAGCTGGGATAAGTTGTGCTCAGAAAAACCAAAATCATCAAATGTTGCTGCTATCAGGCACCCTACAGTCTGGTCCATTTCTATATGTGTAGTATTTTCTATCAGCATCAGTAGACTGCATTTTGGAGTGTGGATGCACTGTGAAATCACTATACATTATATTCACGGTTTTGGATACAGTACTTTTGGATTTTTTGACTTTTATGATGCAGAATACTCAAGAATGACACTTTTCTGTAATGGAAATGGAAAAGCAAAAAGAGGACTTTTTCAATGCATGCCTTTGGTCTTAAAAACATGTATATGCAGGAGGGGGAACTGCATTTGTCACTGTAGCCACATCTTTCATTCTGGTGAGACTGGGATGCAAAGACAGCGCTTCGTTTCCTGTTAATATCAGTGGATTTTCCAACCATGCAGGAACGTGGCACTTTGCTTTTCACCATAGCCAGGACTGCACTAGGAACACAGCAATTATATTAACTTCATTTTTAATATTTGATTTCTTGCAAATCACAGGGCCACCAAAGATGAAATCCCACGTCAGTACTTTTTTCCCGCAATTTCTGCCAGAAATGTTTATTTTTTTGTGTCTCACCTGATTTGATCCACGGATTTCCTACTGAGTTCAGGACAGTTGGTAACAAACCTACAAAAGGAGTAGTAGGCAGCAGACAGGACTTTTGAGGATAGTAAATGCTGAACCTTTCTTTGCACACACCTTCCTTTTGATGAGTAAAAATTCAGTTCTGTTTGAGCATGTCAGAAGTTTTATCAGTTTTGTTCATCACAAGCCATACACAAGAATCACAACTTTGCCACTTTGCTAATTTTGTTAATTTTGCTAATTTCCAACATCTGGTTCTGGTCAGACAGATGTGAACTGTAGGTCTAAATTGAGATAAGTCAGATATATTTGCTCCAAAATTCCCTAGGCACAGATGAAAATTTTTATCCTAACCAACACCTTTGGAACTTTAGGTCCTGGAAAGTGTCAAGCCAGGATCCATACATGTCTTTGGAATTATAAGTTCCGTGGAAGCTAATAGGAACTAGCTGTCAAAATGCCTCATGTGTTTGGGCTGCATGAAAGTATAGTTTTCAGATTATTAGGTTCTCACTGACTGTGAAAGATTTTATTTTTCTCTTTGAAGCTGGCAAATGGTTGTATTCTTTGCTCTAGATGAGTATTTTGTCTGTCCATGGCTTTTAATTGCTTTTGAATTGCTCCCTGCCAGTTATCACTATCCTTAATTCAAATATGGGTTGAAAAATATTTATAAAGAACTCAATCCATCATCAGACAGTTTCTAAAGGTAAGTCCACATGGCTTGCTGTGATACAGACCTAATAACTGGCTTTTCAACCTGCAATAAATATCCTTTTCCCTGTCCTCTTCTGATTGCTCCATAATTAACACTTGGGAGACACCAGATTTAACTATCTGACAGATATTTATTTAAAATACCTTCTGCTGAATATATTAACATTTCTCTATCTACTTTTTTTAAGCAGCTTTGAGTTCTGCAATAAAATCAGATCCAGAGTTTGGTTATGTTAATAGCCTTGCATGGTGGTATAGATCAATTTGGAAAAAGCAATGAATCAGTCATCTGAAATATAATTGTATGTGTTTACACTATAGAAATGTTTTTAGCATAAAAACACAATTGAAACATATGAGTCACATCAATATCACTTAAGCTGGATAAATTGTGAGAGGAAGTTTGCTGGAAAGGAGGATTTAATGCTCTCTTCATACGTGAATATTTATGCATTAACTGAGTCCTCCGAAACTCTGCAAAAAGGCAGGACTGAAAACAGCTGCTACCTATGGAACTCCCTGGTTAGTGAATGCAGTTGTGCCACTCAAAAAGAAGGCCTAAGTGCATGAAGATAGTTTTATTGCTGACTCTTTTGCTAGAAAAACCTTTGTGTCCATTCTTTGTGCAGATTTAATAGACTCAAAGAATCACAGAACATCCTGAGTTGCAAGAGATCCACATGGATTATATAAAACAAGATGCAGCTGGACTAGAAGAATCTATTATAGATATGTTCAAATATTATTAACACAATATCTGGGTAGTTTCATATCAAACCTTAAGGCCCCTGATTAAGATCTGCTATTTAGTGTTCAACTTCTCCTAGGGAAGAATTGACTGTGACATGCATTGCATTGCTTTGAGAGGGTTTTATTTTGTTTGGGTTTTGTTTTCAGCATATATGTTGGGGTCTGACAAGATGAACACTGTTTTCAAAAATAGCCAAGTTGCAGATGGAGGAAATTATTTGTTTGTGGTATTCTCTATCAAAGAATGTCACAGATAGATGGGTTTTACTCAAATATTGGAGTTTTCACCCAGTTCTCTGATTTAGCTGGGTAATAAGTATATACTCAGGCAACAAGACAGCTTGCTGTTGGCTACATGTGTCATGCTCAAAAGTACAGAGGGATCCCAACAAAGCCACTTGTAATTTACACTCACTAAATTGGATACAGATCCACCTTTTTTTCCAACAGTAGCCTAGAATAACAAAGGTTTTGGGAAAAATGCCTGGTTTTGGTTGAAGGTTTCTTCTTGCTGGCTATCTGCCACCACAAACACAGAGGGGATATAATAACAGTCATTTGGAGTTCTGCAAACCTTGTCATCTGAGGACCTCAGAACACTTTCCAAGTGTTAATTAAATCCTCACAACATCCATGTAGCCATGCATAGCAGATTCCAGGTTGCTGGGCTCTCCCTGTGACCACAGTGGCTCTCTGACTGCTGCTCTGGGAGGCTTCAGACCCTTCTGCAGCCCAGACACGAGTTCCATCTCAGCCACTGCTCTGCCAAACCAGGTTCTGGCACTGTGCTTTCTACCTAACTCCTTCAAAACAAAATTAGAGGAATTTTTCAGGTAAGCTGAACCCCAAGACTAATTGCAGTGGATTTTTAAAATATCTGAGGATAATGTTTTATTAGCAGCTTCAGACACAGCAGCTTAAAAAAACACTCAGGTCAGTACAGAGAGAAATTGTTCCTTAGCACTGAAAAAGCACACAATACCTCCCCATGTTGCTGACTCCAAGCAATAAAAAATCATGAGTTCACTCCAAAAAGTTCTTTTAATAGTCTTTTTGTCTGCAGGCTTTTTGCTCCCTTCCCAGTTCTTGAGATATTACAGTTTTAAAGTTTCTTGAGGTGAGAAAAGATTTTTCCCACAACCATAAAGAAATGAAAACAGATATTCTTTTCAAGTCACTGGAGTCATTAAGCTAGGGGAAAAAAAAATCAAATATTGCAAGACCTGATATAAAACCATGAGAGTTAACAGAGTTGCTTGTTTACCTCTTTAACACAACATTATTTTCTCTTGTCAGTTCTGAAAAGGCTCTCAGGCTCAACCCCTGTGCAGAAAGAGCTCTTTCTTACTGCACTCTAATAAAATCTCACAATATGGTTTTCAATTTACCTATGATGATCTCAAACACAATTCCAGCTGAATTCTGGTTTAATTTCTTCCCCCCTTCCTGTGCATACTTCTTTAATTTACTGTGTGTGTAGATGAGCCCTGCACTGTGCCCTGTGGGGACACAGGAGTGTCCACAGCAGGGGAGCTGGACCCAGATGTTCTTTAAGGTCCCTCCCAGGGACCAGGCATGCTGTGGTTCTGTGGCTGCAGCACACACAGAGCTGTGCCTTGGCACTCCTGTCAGGGCAGTTTGTGTTCTCAGCTCTGACCATCCTCGGTTCAGATCCCAGTAAGCCACCTCTGGAGACAAGTGTCACATGCAGATAACAGTAAATATTCTCCAGGCAGCCTTCTGGCTCCTTTCCCCTGAAATGGCAATGTACAATGTTTTATAATACCAATAGTGCACTCTGGAAGACCAATAACTCCTGTCTATCTACCTTGTGGCCACTGAGGAAACTGCACAATGTTCTCCTACTGTCTAGGAGACAGCACAAGAAGTAGCTTTAAAATGGATCATTTGGATGCCATAACAGCCCCAAAGCAGTAGCTTAGAGCTCATTTTCCCTGCCAAAAACTTCTTCCAGCTGTATTGCACATGAAAATCATAATGATATTTCTTCTGTGTTCAGCAGAAATCTGTGCAAACTGAAGGGGGTCTGAAATACTCTTCCATTCCATTTTATAACTCAAGACAAACCAAATAACAAACTACATTTCCAGAAATTGCTTTCTCTGATGTTGTGATGAATAAGCTTCAACAATGTAACATTCAGCACCTTTCTAGGTTTATAATTAGTCATAAACCACTAAAATATGTATTGTCTAGAAGGAAATATTACTTTCTTTGTATTGTCTCTGGTGATTGGCATGAAAGTTATGAAAGTCTCACTGGGTAACACAATATAACACCTAAACATCTTGATTTCCTTTTGGGTTTTAATACAGTTCTCAATTCATGGTGTTGTATTTTTGACTATGGCAAGGTCTTCCAAACTATCTTAGACAAAGATGCAGAAAATTTTTGTTGTCCTGTTTCTCCCAGGGAAGTTTTTCCTGCAAAACTCCAGTTCCATTCATTTGTTACACCACATCTAACGGAGTATGTGAGAGCCTTCCAGCATGCAGTAACACAACCAATTTTTCTGTATGTTTTGTGTTCACCCCCCCTCAGACTTACAGGTATATGCAGTAGAATGCTTTGCAGTCTTCATGTACAGAAAAAAATTATTTCTATGAAATATTTGTTATTGGGGCAAGTTCAAAGAAACATACTCTGCACATAGAATGGTTCTTGCTCCTGTGGGATTGTGATTCAGACATTAAGCATTAATGAATGTCCATCTAATTGATGCATCCCACAGGTTTAGATTTTCACACTTACTCCATCATTAGTAATCACAGTCTTTCTTCTAGCACCTTCTGTTGGTCACTATGTTTTAAATAATGATCCTCAAACAAGCTAAACAGTGCCTAATTCCTTCTCATGAGGCAGCCTCAGATGTGCTTTCCATCACCCTTTTCTCTTACCCAGCTTATGACAGGCCAAGTGGTAAATCCTGCTTTTCCCTGTCACTCTGCAGTGCTCTGACCTCATCCTTCCTGTCTGTTCCTTCTTCTGAACAGTCATAAGGAGCTGCAAGCCCAGCTGCTGAAAACAGCACCTACAATATCTCCCACTTCATTATTGTCTAGTAACTATTTAGTGAAAACACACTCATCTAGGTACTTACAAATGTTAGTATAAATTCACCAAGCAGAAATGATGTCAAAACAATCTAGATGCCACCCACTGGGATGGGATGGGAAGGTTTGGGGGGAAAGGGGAAGGAGTTAAAAGCAGATCTTTTGACTTTTTCTACTCTTTTTGATATTGCTTTATGTGATGTTATCAGAATAGGAAAGGGAAGGGGCAAAATCATTTGAGTTATTCATCAACAGCAATTTGTTATCAAATTAGACCGAGGTAACAAGCAGAGTTTTCAGGGAGTTCTGCTCTGCTTTAGATTGTATTGGGAGTCTCCATTAAAAACTCAGCAAAGACATAAAGGCTGTCCACTGAAACCACAGATGACACAGCTCCCAGAGGGACAGAAACCACTCTGAAGGACAATATAACATCTACAAAAATCTCAGTTGCAGCTCTTTGGCTGATTTTAGTTCTTCTGAAAAGATCCCAAAGAGTAATGATGACAATGTATAAATTTTTTCAGGTTTATTTAATCTAAACCAAAGAATTCTAAGGGGATTTGGGAAGTTTTAAAGGTATGAAAGGCATTGGAGACTGAAGCTGATGCAATGGACAGAACAAGGAACCCCAGGATAACAGTATTATGGCCCAGATCCAAAAAGTAGTGAGGAATCTCACACCACTGACAGACTGGTGACCCTCTGTAAGTCTAGGTCAGTACTAGGAACTTATTTGAGTCTCTTCTGTTCATTATAGCATCTGAACTGCACCACTGTCCTTGGTTCCATTTCATGTCCCAAGAGTAAAAACAGACAATTCTTCCTCTCCTAACCTATCACAAGAATGTGCAGGCTAGAAACACCATGAGTGAAACAATGGATCTAGTAAATACAGTCTATAAACCAATATATAGGTCTCTTGACAACTTTACACCACTTTTCAACTTTGATCATAATTTAAAAGGTGGCACTTATGTGTATCATGACTGCTCTCCTTTCAAAGCCTTGTTTCTCATGAAAAAGATGTCTTTGAAGCTAACAGCCATCAGGGTATTGCATTAATGCTATATTGACTCAGCCTTCATCCTTCCAAGGCATATAAATTGAGTTGCATGCAGGCAGATATATGATGAGACCTTTCAAAGGAGATATCTGTGTGCTCATTATCATCACTATTACTCCATGTGTCCCAAAAAGGCATCATTGTGGGACATAGTAAAGCACAGAAATGAGGGACTTGGGAGATCAGACTGATGCTCTGGTCATGACCTTGGATATGTAATTTTCCTTTCCTGTGCCTCAGTTTCTGCTTTTAAAAATTAAAGATAATGATACTTTGCAGACTGCATTAATATCTGCAGATGAAAAGCATTGCCTGAGAGACAGCTATTGCTATTATCTTTATAGATGTTTTATTTGGGCAAAATATTTTCCTCCCCTAACTGCCAAGAGCTTGCAACTTCAAACAGGAAGCAGAAAGCTTTATGCTCTTTCTGGAGAAGCAGACACACAAATCAAGCACAATTCCTTTGGTCACAATGGAAATTTGTAGCTAAATTGAGGATCCAGTTTGCAAGTCAGTGTTTTAAGCATTGGCTTTTTCAGGTGTTCTCCCTGGACATTAAAGATTTAGTGAGAGTTTTCATGAGAGTGGATTTGTGCCAATATCCATGACTAGAATTTTTTCCTTCCTCTCAAGTTATGCAGAAAACTGTTTGCTGATAGTTTGCTGGCCTGCCTGACACCCCAGAGGTGACCACAGAAGAGTAAAGCTGCACAGATTGTAAATTATACAAACCCTTTCATGCTTTGAAACAGCAATCAAAATCTTGCACAGCTTTTCCAACCGTTTATTTGAATGGAAAGTGCACAAGAAAGAAATTCAGTACCTGCTGCAATATGCCAGGGGTTTAGAAAAGCCCCAGGGACAAAGCATGGCCATTCAGATGAGAGGGAAGATCACATTTTGAAACTGGCTCAATAGACTGGGATATAAATCATCCCTGTTTTGCACAGAAGCATCCTTTCATTGTGTCTCTGTCCAAGGGACAAATTTGGTACAGTGTGGTAATTGTACATTTAATTGCTGTTATAACCACACTGCACACCTTTCCTCTTGGCTGCACTTTCACCTCACCACCTCCTTCTCCTTACATCCTTGTTGCTGAACTTCTTTTCCTCCATATTTCACTCCCCAGTGCTGTTGTCCCTTTGAAATGTAGTGGGCCAAGCCCCATTCTATTCACCAGAATAATCAGTGTCTGGATAATATCATTGATGCTGAAGTATCAGTATAGCTCCTCCCACAGATTAAGCCAAGACTGGGGGGGCTCAGATTTCTCACTGTTTCAGGGTGCTGATGTGTGTGAATTCCAGCAGACTGAATATCACCATATGCTTGATTTGCATGGCATTCTCTTTGAAGGTTCAGGTCCTGGAGGTCAGATAAATATAGTAGGTAAGTGGATCTCAGCCAGGAACTCCAGGTGGGCTCAGGTCCAGGCTGGGGGCTGACCTGGGGGTTGAGCTGCTCAGGAGTCCTTGTGGCCAAGAAGGCCAAAGGTATCCTGAATGCATGAGGAAGAGCTTTGCCAGCAGGCTGAGGGAGGTGACCCTTCCCCTCTGCTCAGCCCTGGTGAGGCTGGAGTGCTCTGTCCAGTTCTGGCTTCTCAGGATAAGAGAGACATGGAGCTCCTGGAGCAGGTCCAGTGGAGGGTGACAAAGGTGATGAAGGGACTGGAGCCTCTCTCTGATCAGGAAAGGCTGAGGGGGGTAGGACTGCTGAAGCCTAACAAGGAGACATCTGAGAGGGGATCTCATCCATGTCTATCAGTGTCTGCAGTGAGGTGCCAGAGGATGGGTCCAGGCTCTGCTCAGTGGTGCTGAGCAATTGGATAAGATGCAAAGAGGAGAAACTTTGCCCAGGAAGAAACTGATGCCCAGGAAGTTCCACATGAACATGAGGAAGAACTTCTGTCTTGTGCAGTGACCAAGCACTGGAGCAGATTGTCCAGAGAGGCTGTGGAGTCACTCACTGGAGATATTCCAGAGCTGTCTGGACTCAGCCCTGTGCTGTGTGCTCTGGGATGGCCCTGCCTGAGCTGGGAGGTCAGAGCAGATGTGCCCTGTGCTCCCTTCCAGCCTGACCTATTCTGGGATTCTGAGATTCTTTAGAGATCTAGAGAGCTGAGAGAAGGAAGTGTAGGTGAAATACTCTTCTTCTTGGGGCAGGTGGGAGTGAGCTGCCTGAAACATGCATTATCATTTTGTTGCTAAAAGCTGTGTGGACATCCAGTATAAATATATGTCCTTGAGGTCCTTTAAATAAATAAAACATAGTAATAATAAAACAAAACCCACTTGTTTTGGCACAGTTACAAAATGAACAGGAAGGATTAAAAAGTATTTACAGGCTTTTAATAACACAATGTTGCAATTTAGGTTTCCTTTACAAAATAGTGCCCAGTATCTACTATCTCATGATAAATAGAAGCTGTATCTCATGACACTTGTGAACAATGGGTGAAATGGATATTAGAAAAATCTCATTTATCTTCTGCTTTATTCTGTGATAGAGGTCCTTGTCACCATGGCTATTATGTGACTAGCCCCAGAAAGGCCACATCATTAGTTTTCTTTATCAAGATAGCAAGGTCTCCTTTAAAGGGACAGCACTTAGATTTTAGATTCAAATAGGAAATAGATTTCATTGTGTGAATGTTCTGTTTTCACTGCTTAAATACATAGGTTATTTCCACAGCTGTCAACCAGATGAAATTAACACTCCTGTGATGAGGAAGGTGTTCCTGGAATAGAAACAGAAAAAAAGGAATTTTATGAGCAGTTTGCTTGTATTATTTTCATGCATCCCTTTAGAGCATGTGGCATTTCTTAGTTAAAAAAAAAAAAAACACACAACGGGGAAAAAATAAATGAAAGCAACTATCTGTATATTCTGTAAATCTATTTTTCCTTTTGTCTTTTCCACTCACAAATACATCTTCCTCTTGTCTGACAACCACTTTGAAAATATTTCTCTATTGCCACCAAAGCAACCGTGTGAGTGTCAACAAATCAGTAATGATTTAGAATATGTCAAAGGGAATTCAACATTTTTGTCTCTTTTCAAAAATCTTAATGACAGGTAGATAAATTTGGACAACACTATCTCTATTGGCTTTCTCTGAGTTTTGATGGGCATTTTTCATTGAACAAAAGAGCTTGCTCTCCTTCTGCAGCAGGCAAGGCAGGGGAAGAGTAGCTGCAAAATCTGATACTGCCACATAGTTGTATTAATTTTGTCTAGTTCTCTGCCTAATTAAGAATATTTTGGATTTAATGATATAGAAGGTCAATGATTACAAAATATTGTTGTTTTTTCCTTTGTCCTGAATGATGATATAATAGCAATTAACTCTCAGGTTACTCTCCTAGCTTTAAATAGGTGATTATAAGCACCCTCTCATTTGTTAGTTCAGTAGAGAAGAGCCTTAGAGGTAAAAAGACATTGGATCTGTCAATATTTTTAGCTTAGTGCATAAATCCCAAAGACTTCTTTAACTGCATTATAAATTAGGATAAAATTATAAAATGCAAAAAATAATTGCATTAATACAAGAGCAAGATTAGGAATTTTATGACACGATCAGGAAATGAAAAAGAAAAGGCTCCCTCAGTAATAATCTGTATTAGGTATGTGTATTCAATGAGTAACCTGAGTGATGACTGCATCTGAATACATTGAAAATATCCTCAAAATAATGTGCCAACTACATTTGCTAGGAATTGATTGGCAAGGTTGAAAATCCTATCTGTCTTGTAGCTATCATTTTGAAAATTAAAGATTGTAATGACATTGTGGTTTTTCCTTGAAGTTGTTGTATGTCCTACTAGAAACCCTCTGGCAGAAGTTTATCTATGTGTAATGTCCACTAAAGGACAGGAGCAGTCAGGTTCCAGAAGTTTACTACAGAACTACCAAGAAAGTAGAGGGTGGTACTTCAAAGAATTTTCCAGTTTAATATCAGAGTTAACAGAGGCAGAAGACACCAGAAAAGGAAGATAAAATCTTCCTCCATAGTGGATGGATAGCCATGGACACTGAGCCCCTCCTGCCTGGAATCCCTTGGACAAGGGACCTGCAGAGTCTTTGATTGAACCACCAGTGCAGAACTCCTTGTTAGGCTGTTTATGCCTAAAGTGAATTTGTGCCACTTCAATGCCAGTTTTTGCTACTCCTCTACTATGGATGATTCTCCTTTTGAAGAATTTGCTCAGTGCCTAGGAAATAAAGAAATCTGAGATAGGAATGAAAAATGGAGATTTCTCTAGCACTTCCTTTCTCAGTCTGTTCCTACCTTTCTAGTTAAGCAGATGTTTTCTCTAGGTGATGCTTCAGTTATAGGGTCCTCAAAAGTCACATTCCTATTCCATTGGAGCACAGCCCAGTCTTGAAAATATTTTGTGCCAGAAAATGCTCTGCCATATCAGTAACACATTTCACATTTATTACTAGACTGTGTTGGTAAGCATGTCATTAGTAACGGATCCACATGAGCTGAAGAAATTAAGGAATCACCTGAACTTACAACCATTTTTAATTCCTAATGGAAATTTTCATTCAATGCTCTGAATATTAGTTTTGGCTCAGGCCAAAGCCACAACAGCAGCAAAAGACAAGACCTTGTAGGAGCTCTAGTCTAAACACATAAAGCAAAGTGGGGAATAAAAGCTCTGGAGGTAGAATACAGATGTGGAAAGATGAGGGGGATGGCCTAACAAGCAAAGATGATGACAAAGCTGGGAATAGAACCAACTCCACAGACTTCCAGGTCAGGCCATAATCTAACAGGTTTGCTGGGTGGCCATACTGGGAACCTATTCAATTTGTTGATCTAACACAAGAAGTTCAAGAATGTTTAAAACTACTTGTTTGAAATAATAATGCCATTGCATGGGCGGAGGATGTTTTAAAAGTTGTTGGTACCCAGTATTGTATATATTGATCACCCCCATGGTCTGGATGACCACCACTCAGACTAGATCATATAAATTCCATAAGCACTCATTACATAACAAATCTTTATCGATTTACCTTTCAGAATATTAGAGTGATCTCCTCTGAACTTTGGAATTTTAACAATCATAAGTATTATCGTTTCCCATTCATAAAAACTACAGAAATACCAGGGATACTGCTGATGGAAAGGCCATGACTGTATTTATTACACCACCTGTGTACTCTTGAGAACCCTATAATTGAAATATTACACATTGATTCACCTTTTTCTCATGATGTATTGTAACTTCTTAAGGCTAGAGTTTCCAATCATGGATTTTCAGAGTTATATGAGTGAAACAGGTTTTTAATCTATTCTGCTCTGAGACAAGCTGGTTCTTCTCAAGAATTTCTCACTCTTTCCCAGTTATTTTTCTTTCATTAAAATGAATGCTCTAAAAAATTCCTCTTTCTCCCATAGTCCAGTGCATTCTTCAATAAATTTTTTCTACAAGGTTTTTTATTAACCAGGAAGAATTTGATAGTGTAGAGGAGCCATTCAGGACTCCAGCACTGCACACCCTCTTCCTCCCCCCTCAAAGACCTCTAAACTGATACATAAAGTAATCTTAATGATAACCAGGCAATGTTTTTCAGCTGCTGATCACCCTGGCAAGTTGTTTGGTTTTTTCATATTTCATCACTTTATGCTCTTTAATTGCTAGTTAAAAACCCCACTGAAAATCATGTCACCTCCTGTAGGAATAGATGGGGGTGTTGCAAGAAGTTATAGAGAAAGCTGCTCACAGGTGAGCAGGTTTCTTTTAAGTGTCTCGAGGTAAGAAATTACTATTGACAATCGTTTTGACTGGAAATATTTCATTCTCTTAATTCTCTGAAAAAAATCTCTTATTTTTGAGAAGGGGAATGTTATTCCTCACCTAAATTTCCTGGCATCATTTCCAGCTTCTTTCCTCTTAATAAAAAGAAGTTCCAGAACACTGCCTCCATATTTAACATATTTAAATAATGAATGTCTACTGAAAGAATGCATGAAAATTATTCTTGGCTTTGGTTACTAGAGAAGTTAACATAAGCTACTTAGATTACTATTATAAAAATGTTATTCAAAAGTTTTTACTAATGTAAGTCCATATTGAGAGCTTGATCATGAATGGCTTTTGTTCTTCAAGTTCTTCTTGACCTGCATAATCCTTTGGTTTGAATTCTTGAGGGGAAATAAAAGCGCATTAAAGAAATCATGCTCTGTATACAAATAATTTTTCAATATCGAATAATGAAGGAGTATTCTTCCCTATTATGCACTGCTTTCCTCTTACACTGATATTTCTTCACATCCAAAAATTATAGACTCGAGTCACCAAGGTCTGAAGTTTGAAAATGTGTTAAAGTATTTTTACTGCAGTAATTTAAAGTAGGCTGCACAAGTTGCCACTTTTTCTGTCAACCAGAAGATTTTTCAGAAAGGAAAAAAATACACCCTGCCTCTTTTGCTGGCCTATGAACAATTTCCCAACTGCTTTCTATTTAAAGAGAAAGAAAAAAAAAAAAAAAAAAAAAAAAAGGATGTAAGAAAATAAAAACTGAAGGGAAGTCTGAACAGCAACAGAGAAATCCACATTCTACTGAAGAGATGACAAGGTATTTCAAATTATGAAGAATACACTACTAATAAAGCAGCAAAACTGGGCTGAGAGAAGGCAGGAGACCATTAGCATGTCCATGGTGCCATGGAAATCGTTCCTGCCACAGAATGTCCCTTTCTGCCTTCTAAATTTTATCCTGCTTAACACTGTTAGTGACTGCTCTGATGCTAGTGATGAAGTTAATGGTTCTGGTATCGTTAGTAAATCAGCAGAGCTTCCCATTTTCAAATATCCATATTCATTCTCATAGACAATTATACTCAGGAGTTTTATAATGGTTTGTAGTCATCGGCTGATGGTAATTATGGAAGAAAAATATTTCAGATGAAAGAGAGATGGAGATTGAGTGGATTGAGCAAGGTCACTGAAGTGATTTGGGGATTATTTTCCCAGTCCAATTCCCATCTCCCATCTCCCAAAGCATATTCATCTGCAGGATGTATTCTTCCCATGAAGACAGAAGGCAAAATATTACTGCACAACTTTTCCTTTACTGTGGGAGTGTGGAAGTGTACTGCCACCCTCTGCTGGAATATACATGGTCCAAGAAATTTCTCCACCTCCCCATATCTATTCAGAAAGAACAGTATGGATTGTATTGTATTTTCTTGTTCGATATAGGAGAAACCTAAAGAATGTGGAAGGCCAATTTGGTATTGAGCTTAAAAAAAATCAGAATTTGTTTGTAATAAATTTTATTACACGACTTTTGTATACAAAGTACATTAAATTCAATTTCTACAACTCCTACAGAGGAATTTGGTCAGGGAGCTTTACTGCTACGGTTGCAAAGCTGTGGTCCTCTAGGGATTCAACTTTATAATCATTGAAATTCACTCAGACAAGTTTCGAGCTACGACTTTCTGCAACACTTTTAAACTCTTCTAAAGAACCCTTAAAATCAGAAAGAGACAACTACTGTCCTTTCTTTGTATAAACCAAGGTCTATCTGGTATTACTCAGGTAGTAAGCCAGAATTTCCTACTTTCTGATTCTACTTGCAGTGGAATCAGTCTTTTGAGTTACAAAGGCAAACAAAGGATGGCTTGAGATGGGCAAGAGTAAATAATTTAAACAAGATCAAGAGAACAACTTTGCTTATATGTTTGCTCTAAAGAGGTGCAGCAAGGCCATTTTCAAATGCAAGTGATGGAACTGGGCACCTCCATTTCTGCTTGCTCACTTTGGTGGTTTATATGCAGCTAAACCATGCTCAGTTCTGTTCAAGTACCTAACTTCTCCAAAATATTCAACTCCAACAGGTTGAGAACCCCTAAAACACTCTGAAATCTTCTTTTTCCATCATCACTAATGCACAGGATAAGTTCAGCTTCTAAAAAAAAATTTTAAAAAATCAGCATTATTAAGATTAGATTCTGACCATATGGGAGTTACAAGAAGGTCTCAGCACAGGAATATTCCATCATGTTAATTGATTACTGCAATATGCTGTACATGAGGGGAAGGATGGCAAAAGAGTCCTATGAAGATGTTCCAGCAGGTCCAGTCTTTCAGTAATGCAGATTACTGAGGATTTATTGCCAAAGAATTTACTGCTTTTATTCACATTTGGCTCTGATTTAAGCATCTGATCCAGACACTTGAAACAAATGGTAGACAAAACCTTGACTGCACTTGAGCTAAGATCTTTACAAAATGAAGTTCGCTACCAAAAACAACACTTAGCTTATTTAGGGCAATCAGATTTTTGCACCTGGCAGTCCATAGCTCTTGAACAACGCTGACTAAACCAGTCCTGTGCTGGGATATTCCCATGCCCACAGTCTGTGAACAACCACCTAAAGTTTTTTGGTTTTTACTGACAATATTTGATAACTTGGGATTGTAGTAAGCAAACAAAAATAGAAAACATTTGTTTGAGGTAATCACCTATCCATAAAGTGTTGGTTACATTCATGTCTAATTTATTTCAAACCCAGGTTACATTCATTATTATTTCCATCCAAAAAGCCTTCATTCTGTGTTTGAACCTTAGCCAGGAAAAAAAAAATGAGACAACTATTGTGTTAGCAAGGCAAAACTCATGACAGTTTGGGAGGGAAAGCATAGCATAGGGAGAAATTTGGGTTAACATCAAAGCTCTGTATTTCAACGTCTTCACTAATAATTTGGAATTTAAAATCAATTCAAATTACTAACGTGAGAGAGCTTTCAATGAAATCATAGAGAATGGACTTCTGAAGCATCTGTGCCATAAACTGAAGCTTAACTGCATTACTGTGGTCAAAGTGCTGAATTAAAGGGAGTCAGGAGGGGGACAAGGGAGGAGAGACAAGAGGTATCGCCTCTAAAGCCTCTATAAATCTAACCTCCCTCCTTCCTGCTGACATCATTAGATTCCTACTTTGCCACTGAATAGTCTCAGGTAGGGCTTTAGCATTTGACAAATGAAGGTAATTTGAGGGTTTTATACTTGTGGATACATTGTAGGACTTACTGTGGGACTTAAAAGCATTTTTCTTGTAAATCAAATATTACCTTGGAAAATAACAATACTGGCAAATGAAACCATTGAGGTGCCACTCAAGGCTACAGTCCTGCTTTAGTCACGTTGCTCCTTGAGAATCTAAAGCTTTTAATCATGCCAGACTGCCACGTTTTGGGTTAAAAATTGGCTTTTACAGATATTATTTTGGCCACTGGAGAGTTCACTTACTAATACAACAGAGATTCTATTGAAGTCATGGAAATTTTTGCATTATTATATTTTTAATGCACTACAATGACTGCAAAGTTCAAACATACCTGAGTTCATATGTGACAGAGTTGATGAAAAATGGACTTAATTTGCAGTGATTTTGTGTCGTTTGTTCTTCTATGTTTGGTCACGCTATTTATTAGGAACTTACTCAGTATAAAACCAGAATATTTTGATTGCTTAATATCTTCATAGCAATAGCTTGTGTTGACTTTTGTATTAGTGTTCTAACCTTGAATTAATAATTAAAAAAATGAATTCATACATCTATGCTGTTTTCAGTATCCAGTCAAGGCCACTGCAGTCTTATCAGAGGATACAGGCCAACAATTAACTGCTTAGAGATTCATTCAGTAAGGCAATTCTTCATTTTTCAGACAAATTATCATGTAAATACCCATGAGATACCAGTCCAAACTATAAAACCAAGGCCATTAGAAACTAGTCTTGGAGTTTTTTTCCTCCTAGGTTTCAGGAAAAAGAAGTGCTGGCAGCAAACATCAGGGGTAATTTCTGTTTCCATCCTCTCCTCTGAATGTATGCAGCTACCTGGCATTGAGAAGGTTTAGAAAGCAAGAGGGGCAAATAATCTATATAGCAGACAATTATAACCAAAATCAGGAAATGGCACCAACTACTTGCTATTGGAAATAACCACTGGAAAGATGTGCTTTACTTTCATGGGCATGTAAGTGTGATTTTAGAGAGTGCACTGCATGAAAGCCTAAGCCTTTTGAATATTCCTTCAGCAGTAATATTCCTCCTGTTGACAAATCTTTTAAATACCTTAGGCAAGCATTACTTCATGCAAATCAGATTTTCAGAGGTGCTGTGTGAGAACACATGCATCAGACCCAAATCCACCAGGATGCCAGGGATAAACGCATGTTACCAAATCATGGGAAGATCAGAACTGGTTTTAAGAAGCAGTCTTCCTGGAATGCAGATTCATTTCTCCATAACACCATTTCCCAGACAGATTTATTTCTGAGTATCAAGTTTTTAGTTCATCTTAGTTTGTATTTCTGAACCCATGACTGTCAGCCTCATATTTGAAAAGCCATCTATTTCTCAGGCATTTAAACTAACCTGTTCATGGATATGCATGGCCTGTAAACCTCCTTCCATATACCAATCTTAATGAGATTTTGCTCTTCAGCCTTCCAGTTATGGGCAAAACAATCTGGTTTTGTGACTCTGGTGTGTCTGCTTCGAATGTGAAATAGGCTGGCACGTTTCTGTCTCTCACTTTTGTATCTAGGTGACAATTTACGTTATGCACAGAGAAGCACAGTTCAAATCAATAATAAAAATACTTTAATCTAACTTTTCTGGATTTCATTTATTTTTGGGTGTGTGTACAGATAAAAAAAATTACCAAAGTGCCAGTCTAGAAAATGGAACTCTCAAAAAAACCCCAAAACCCCTATATAATTGTTAACAGTGATTGTGTCCAAAGTAAATCCCACTTAATATGGACTAAAGGAGGTATAGGTAATTTCCAATTTAAGCAGAATGCCAAACAGCACAATAGATTTTTTTATTTCTTTCCAGGTGTGTAAATTTTTAATTAACCAAATTCAATTAGTTAAGTGAATTATAAAAGACTGTATGACGATAATGCTCAGCATTTAACCTTCACCTCTAGCTATGGATTATTAGCAGTATGAAATGTCTTTTGTACAGCCTGAGAGCTCATCCCTGGGCTCCCTGGGTGCTGGCTGTGGATATGCTGATGTGACTGCCTGTGCCCAAGGGGCTGCACGTGGCTGACACACTTCTGGCCAGCTGACCCATGTAATGTGACCTTCTGCATGCTGCACTCTTGTAAAACAAGGCAAATACTCTTAAATCACCATCAGGATAGTTTAACACATTTTAATTTGCATTTACAAGAGGTGACAAATACGCTTAGGGTCAAATTCTGTGGAAGTTTATCAAACAACCTTAATTTACTGGGAGCAACACATGAGCCCTGGACCATATGATTTCAAGAGGTTCCTTCCACCATAAGTTTTTCCCTGCAATTCTAAGAATTATGTAATTGAGTGATTTAGTTGAATCAAAGATTCTCAGTCTGATAGCCAAAAGTAACCAGATTATCTCAGTTGGAGTTGTCATCACTACATTGATGTTACACAGTATTTTAAAGTTGTAGAATAAAGGCTGGGAAAGATCTCAGATCATTGAGCCCAGCCTTTGAACAAACACCACCATGTCAACTCAACCACAGCACTGAGTGCCCTGTTGTCATTTCTTGGACAGTCACAAGGAGATAGTGAATCCACCCTTTCCCTGGGCAGCCCTTTCCAGTGAAGAAATTTTTCCTGATGTCCAACTTGAACCTCCCCTGGTCCAGTTTGAGGCCATGTCTTATCATATCACTAGTGCTGCACAGGGTTGTTGTGAAGGAACCCTTACTTGAAAGGAAAGGGATTTGAGACACCAAGGTGCCAGCACACCTGGAATACCTGTAGCCCAGACTAGCTAACCTGTTATGGCCCCAAACTGCATGAAGCTTTTAGTGCTGTTGAAGAATTTCTTAAAGCATACCTGGAGCAAGAATAAATTGTTGAGGAAGGAGATGTAGGAATGGGAATATTACAGAACTTGCTGGTGAGGTAGTGGTTATAGCCCCAAGCTTTATGGGTTTAAATCTCCAGATTTGTTATTGGACTGTATCTGTTTTATAATAACATGATGACTTTTCTTCACAGACTGGTGGTCTCAGACAATTCAGAGCAAAAGTCTGACTGTTTGCCTGAACTATGGAGGTAGATTCAAACCCAAGCATTTTCTGATCAGACAGACTGAGAAGCCCAAAACAGACAAAGCAGAAGTTAGATGACTCGGGGGACTTAGTCCTGGACCACTTCCTTTTCTCATAATCTTTGAAAATTACAAGTACACATGCCCTACAAAGCTAAGCCAAGTTAAAATGGTTTTATTATTGATTTAAAAGATTCTAAAACCTCAGAATCAGATGCAGAACACTCACAGAGTGTTTCACAAATTGAATTTATTCTTTCCAAAGAAAGGTTTCCATTCAGGAAAGTAAAATCAATTTTTTGAATGTAGTGGGCAGACAGATCAATTTGTTGTAGAGCTGTTGTTCAAGGAATCCTCGGAGTCTCATATTATCCAGGTCTAAAACAAATTTGATCTAATTTAAATTTTTTAAACATGCAAATTATGCTCTCATCTGGTTTCTGATATGAGTCTGTCAAAGACTGGGACTGCACCACAGGAATCAGTTCACAGTTGGTTTGTGGGGGTTTTATTTATCTTGGTTTAACCTTCATTATGTTGGTATTGAAGAGCCCCTTTGAGAGCCTGGTTCTGTCTGGGTAGGCAGGGAAGGGGATGGACCCTGCAGGAGTTGGAAGGGCACAGCAGACAGACAGGAGGCAAATGGGAAAGACAAGAAATGGATACACACAAAGTGAACGGTCAGTGGGGGAGGAAAAAGGACTTTTGGTTCATGGCTCATTTAATTAATAAAGGAAACAACTCATAGGCGTCACATCAGAAAATTTATTTTTAGGAGATTTTCCACAACAATGGAGCCACAAGCCACAATGTATACTCAAGCATAAAAATCTTAAAAAAAACACTAGTCCAGAAAATACATGCCAATAATTCTGAGGTTAACATTACCTCTTCAGTAATAGAATCCTTAGTAGTTCCACCCTTGCTTTTAGCATGCTCAGCTTGCATCACTTTAACAAAAAGAGCAATATTCCAAACATTTGGGACATTTGTCACAGTTTACTTTGCCTACATTTTGGGACTTCCTATCACCAATGTTTAGCTGAGGATTTTCATGGACTGTATATTCAAGTAGGATTATGCTTTCCTTGTCCTGAATCAGAAACATAAAGCTTATGACTGGGGCAGCCTGAGAGTCTCTGCATCGCTGTCAAAATTCTTTCTCACATGATCTAAACCTGGAGAGCAGGTACAAGGACACTTTATATTCAGATCAATGAATGGAAATTCTCTGCTTTAAATATTTCATATTGACTGAACAACAGTGATTTTTTCTGTGTTGCTCATATCCAAGTCCTATTTAATCCATAAGTTTTCCTAAGAAGCCGTTGGCTCAGGAATCAAAACTTCACTTCTGAAGTGGGATAATGCTGTCCCTGGAAACATTCAGGGCCAGGTTGCACTGGGCTCTGAGTGACCAGTTGAAGGTGTCCCTGCTCATTGCAAAGGAGTTGGAATAGATAAATTTTAAACATCCTTTCCAACCCAAACCATTCTGTGATTCTACGACATCATTTTCTTCAACGAAGCTCCACATGAGTCACCATAAGAATAGTAACAGTACCTACCTCTCAGTACATCAATAATTTTCTTTCCTCACAGCTTTGATGAGCAAGGCCTATGAAGCATCTGGGTTATGGCTATCTTCCTCTGTAGCTACATTTTTCTTTGAAAGAAATAAAATTCCATCCAGTCATTTCATGACACCTTTTGAGTTTTGTGGTGTGGGTAGTATGATAAGGTTTTGCTTTCTAAACATAGACACCTTTAGTGAGTATTAATAAACTGCCTAATGTTTTTATCTCATTCACATATAAGCCTGACTTTGAGCATGCAAATAACTTTTTGAAGTCGGAAGGAATTTGCCTGTGACATCCTATATATGCTTTAGCCCAATGAGCATTATTGGGCACTTAATGATTTTTGTCCTGACCATTTTAATGCCCATTCTAGCATCTGTCATGCATGAAATTCCTCTTACTGACACACTTATGTGGATAATCTGGCATTTAACTCCTATCTTTACTGAGTCAGGTGCATTTTGCTTTCATCTTTATTCTAAGCCAATATGGTATTTGCTGATTACCTTTATCAATCTCCCCGTTCTAACTTTGAGTATATATTCACTGAACAAACTGCAATATAAACAACCTGTTTGTTATGTAGATAAGAATTGGATCCTTGTAATCCAAAATTGTTATTACTTCAGGCCCCAAAAGTGTAATTTAAGATCAAAGCCTGAATTGATATCATAAATGCAATTCAAAAAAAGGAAAACCTGAATGATTTTCAGATAAATAAAATCAGGTTAAATAAATATAAATCTATAACAATTTTGTTCACATAATTTAATGTATTTAATTTAATTTTGGTGGGGGTTTTTTTGTTTTATTTTTAGGTCTACAAGCAGAAAGAGCTCAAGGGGTTAATCAGCTGAACAGGTGAGAGCCAAGTTTTCAAGAATTACTTCAGAATTTTATAACAATCGCTCGATTTTTCTACTGTATATAATAGTATAGTAGAATATAGCATAGTATTGTATTGTGTAGTATTGTATTGTATAGTATAGTATAATATATATTCTAACTACTTTAATACCCATTGTTTTACCTGTTTTAGGTAAAAAAAATTAAAACACACAGACAAAAAAGAGCAGGATTAGCAACAAAATATTTTAATGTAGTAAGAAAAAATAGTCCTACAGTTGGATATTAATTGAAATGTTGATAAGCAACAAAATATACGTGGTGGACCAGCTCTATAAACAGCCCCAGTATATTGGTCAGTGTTTTAAATACAATTTCTGCATTCTCTTGTTTTCACTTAAATATATTCTGATGCAGGCAACAAAGTCATGCATGCAACTTTAGTATAGTCTACCGATGGTCATGCAAACTTACCAACAGAATTTAATAAAGAACTCAAATGGAATTGTGGACTCCCAGACGTGGTTAAATATTTCTTTTTCTTCCTGTAATAAAGGCTTAGTTACGTTTACGAGAGCTGAAGAGTGAGAAGAAAACTGACAGCTAATATAAATATTTTCTTGACCATCATTTGTTAAATGCATTTTTTTTCTTCTTTCCTTAGATATTCAGCTATTTTCAGTAGAATAACAAGCAGTAGGTAAGTTACAATGATGAATTATTCTTTCCAGTTTCATGTTCTATCTATAGCCTTTTCATCCATTAGAGCTTTTAATTCGTCTTGGGTTTGCTAGTTTTCATGCTCCCATGTATTTTTTACAAAATAATTTACTACAATCTATATTTCTTTCTTTCTTTTCAAAATTATAATCCAATTACTTTCTCAGTAAACAAGAATTCCTCCTTTTTATGTAAAATTAACTACCAGCCAAAGCAGTTTCTGATTAGACAAGCTAATTTTGAAAGAACAGATAGAATGAAGCAATGAACTGGATAAAAATAATAATGGAGCATACCTTGTTAGATAACAAATGGAACAGACTCCGGAGACAATTAATGCACCAGATACTTAATGCTGAGGTAGGTTAAACAAATTTTATCTTATTTATTTGCTCCCATAAATCATAGTTAGTTTCCTTAAATAACATGCTCTAACCACCCAGGTTACATCATATTCCTGTAAATATGTGCTATGTTCTTTACCAGAAACCCCAGTACCATTTGTAGGAGGGCGTGTATATATTTATATATACATAGGTATAAATATAGACAAATCAATCAATTGATCCAGAAAGGGAAACAGGTCTAACAACATTTGGGATTAATTTTGCTGGGAAATACTTGGTAATTTTATCCAATGGATAAATATTATTTCTTCTACTTTGGGTTCCCAAATGAGTTACAGACTGAGTTACATTACTTGCTAGGGTTGATTCTGTTTCAGGTCTTATGCTAAAGTAGCACTTTTCATGGGGTTTGTTGTCACGAGAGGTGTGTCAGGCTTCGCTCCTCAATTTCCTCCACTTGAATCAATCCTACCTCCTTGAGTCTGAGGGGCAGCTCTTTACAGGCCAGTTGGAACAGCATAAGGATGACATCACTTATAAATATGAGAAAACATCTTCCCTCACTAGCCTTGCATCCAGCTCAGGTTTAAGAGCCATCAAAAAGACTTCATTTAAATATATACTATTAGAAATACTAGTAGGAAGGTAGCAAAAACCATCAGTACCATGAACAGTCAGTCTTTAACCTTAAAGAAGGGAAGGGAATAATGAGTCTTTACCTCTTCCTGCAATCCCTGTAGGTACCCGCATTATTCAGAATAAACTGTTGTCCTGTGGTCTTATAACTTGTATGATGCCAGTCCTTCTATTTGTGCTGCAAACTTCAGTTTTACCTAATGCTTTAATAATAAAAACTTCAGTAGTGTTTCTGAAGAAATAAAACCAATCCTCCTAAATGTGTGGATGGCTCTTATTACAAAAGTATTAACCCATTCCATCTGTGTTTCCTGCTTGCTGCTTTTTATTTTTCAGCACTAATCACATGGATGGCAATATTTCTTGGTTAATGGTAACCTATCTGTAAGCACTGCATATACTGAATTTTTAAACTTGCTTCCAGATACTTCCCCTTATTAACTTTCAGAGATTATGCTGCCAAATCCCTCTTGTCTCTCGTCCGTATATGGAAATCACTCTAGCTGGCTTCTCTCCCTTACCCACACAAATTGCACCTTAATACTGATCCAGTAAAATAACTTGATAGTTTCAACATCCTACTAACTTATGAATCCTTGCCTAATTCTGTATAATTTCTCATCTCCTCTATTCTCAGTTTTGCAATAAGGACCTTTGATTTCCTCTTGAGAGTTCCTACCTTGCAAGAAAGGCCTTCCCATGATCATTTCATTTTGGGCCTTGTGATTTCTCTTAGAGTACCCACTCCTATCCTGTGAATATCCAATTTACCAATGGAGATTATTTTTATATAGATTAGAGCCCTTCTGAATTTCAGAAGTACTTAAAATGTCAGAGAACCATTCTGCCAAAGAACACACAAATGCAGTTACAACTGAGTGATGCGTTAATAAATATGATCAAATCTAACTTGGCCTGCCTGCTCCCTCTCATTCAGTTAAGAAAGTATTCAGTTAAGAACAGAAGTTAAATATTAAAGAGTCATCTAGGTCAGTGGAGAGGTGGGTTACAGTGAAAACAGTCATTGCATAATTCTGAATGTTTTATTTGTACATTGTATTTTCATTTCTCATGGGATCTGTTGCCAGAAAAAGACTTTTGTCTTCTCGTGTCTCAATCAGATCCTCCAGGAGCTTCATACTCCAGTCAAATGTGACAAAAATTAATAATTGCTCTAATGTGGGCTTCTGTTTGGATATTATTTTCTTTCTGGCCAGGTGTAGGCCAGGGTTTGGTGCTGCTGCAGATTTAGCACATAGGCAGGTTGTGCTTTAAGACTCAGCTGTTTTAGGATGTTCAATGAAGGGATGGAGACAAGCCTTGGAGCACAGGCTGAACCTCTCACATGGAAACACAAAGGCTGATGTGTTGCCATTTTAGCCCGAATAAGTTGGAGAGACAAGGGTGGAAAGACACCTGAATGCAGGAACCTTGGTGATGGGAGAGCAAGAACCATTCTGAGGAAGAGAAAAAGTGATGGAGGCAGATTGTAGCAGGAACCAGAGGTGATTTCAAACACTTATTGTATCAAATGTCCAGCATCACCCTGTCACGGGACCAGGGAGCTCTCTGAGGAGTGATGTGAATGATCTGTCAGGTGACAATGAGGATTGCAAGGCTTGCCTGTACTTCATTAGAAAGTTGAGTAAAATCAGCTCGTTTCTGGGAAGTTGTCCTGTATTGATTAACCAGCATTTTCTGTAGGAAGACAAATATTCTGTTGATTATTTTGACCATCCTAATTTTCAGACCTTGTGCTATTTCTCTCTGCTCCTTGACTTGCAGGGACTGTCATTTCTAGTTACATTTGCACATTGCCTCAACACTGCCTGGAGGCCATAGATTACAGCACAAATATGCATAGAAATTGGGAGATTTAGGATAGTTTTCTTTCCTATCTAATTAATGAACCCCTAACTAACACTGCCAGAAATTGAGACTGTCACATGACTGATCTGTCCTGAAAAATTGAATCATAATGCAACATTTCAGATGTTCCAGTATACTTGTTGGCATTGCTGGCATACAAATATACCACAGAAAAAACATTAAATTGTTAAGTGTGGATACACAAGTGCTGACACTGGTCTCCTCTCTTTTATAACAAAGCTGATTTAAATTTAAGTTTAGTTCACACTTTTTAATTTATTTCTCCTTTTAATTTCCTCTTTTCATATAGGGAAAATTATGATCTTATGAAGCTGTCATTAAATGATCAAACAATATTGAATAACCTAATGAAAATCTTAAGCAAAAGTCATTGTGAATTAGGTATTTGCTAAACTGACAACACAAGCCTTTGTAAACCTGATATTGTTCTTATGTAAACTCATGAATGGAGACTTTCTCAAATAAATTACTTAATAACATCAGAGTCATTGGCTGAGTAAATATATCCCAGGGGCACATACTAAGATTCCTGAATTTAAATGTTGAATAGAACTTCATATTTGTCACCTTTACTAACGAGTTTTTCCTTATGAAATCATTATTAGCATGAAAAAGTTAAATTTTGTATCTAATTTCTTGAATTAATGCTGTTTGAAGACCCTAAGGGTTTGAAAGTTCTTCCACTGGAATTCATCATTTACATAATTTTCATAGCCCCAACACTTTGCTCTCTGCTATGAATGCACATTGTGGGTTTTTTATGCATTAAAGCAGCGACTTCTATTTTTCTCCACACAAAACAATTAAGAGAAGAATAACAGGTAATAAACATTTTTAATCTTTAATATTACATTAACAGTGAAGTGCCATATTTCATGCTTTCACAACCACATTGCATGCTGAATGATGCATTTTTGGTCCCTCATATGAAGATATTTGATTAGAAAGGAAAAACAATTGAGTTATTTGAGATCAGTGGAGCTTTCCATCATTTCCTGCTTGAGAAACTTGCAAGTGCACAGCAGCATGGCCAGATTTTTAAGCAGACTAGACCATATTTTCTCAACTGTACATTATCATAGTTCAGTCACGATCTATGAATGTTTACTCAATTTTTTTTTGTTGTTAATATTGCTTATTATATGGGAGAGTTATTCTCTTTTAAGCTGAAACCAGTGCAGCACAACTTCTGACCAAAATATCTCTTGATGTTAACCTCTCCTCTGCCTGCTGATATTAATAATAATTTTTATTACTGCAGGTCTTTTGTACTCAGGGTCATGGAGATATGGTAGAAGGAAGAGTCATGTGTAGGATGGACCCAAACTGGAAAACCAAATTAGCATCAAAGATAGATTTAATATCTGCATCCTTTGGGCTTAACATAACTGCAAAGGAAACATGTCAGTCCAGACAGTGTTTTGTACAGAAAACCTGAACTTATCTCTGTGTCAGGGCTAAACTTGTTTGACAAAAGCCTACAAATAATCTTTATCTGGTAAACAAATCTGTTCCCCAATTTAACAATGTGTATAAGAGTTTCAATTGTTATTGTTGTTACTATTATTATTACTAATTTATTCCCGTCTGTGACTAATGTAAATGATGCAATCTGGTTTGTGGCAAACTTTTAGTTAGGATTCAATGTAAGATGAAGATTCTACTCTTAGATATATATTTCTCACCCCACTATAGGTATCTAAAAGACCATTTTACCCACATAAGATGAATTGAATTTACCAAATGTTTGTCCCTTGGCTGGGATGGGAAGACACCTAATGGAATAACTTCTATATTTTCAATATTTAAATTCTAAATCTGAAGCCAAACGTGATCTTTGAGTTTGATTCATTTGCCTATATATTCCCATCTAGTGCAATTTAAGAAGCCTAGTGTCATATTCTCATATAATAAAAGAAGTTATGCCACCTTCTTACAGCAGCCTCTGGAATTAGTCTCTACTATCTTAGTTCACTTCATGAAGTTTACACTGAGTATAATTTGCCTTGCATTCCTAAATGCAGTGCAATGAGGTGAATACTGACTCTTTTTAAAGACAGTTTATTGTGTGTCAAATTTCTCCAATCTTCTTCAAAGTTTATATAAAAACACACTCTTGTTTTCCTATGGAAGTAAAATCACACATCTGTGTGTTTTCTCCAGTCACAAAATATCTAGAAATAGCTTCTTGGTACATTATCTAGCTTATTCCTGTTGTTTTCCAATAGCAGTTTCAAGTGTCACTTTATGTGTTAATCTTGCTTCTCTTCCCACCTAGAGAAGTACCAAAGAGTCTCACGGATGGAAAATAAAGAACAGTCTTGAAAATACTGCACTATTAAATCCAGATGTTGCAATTTTTCCTGGTCAGTATTTGATGTAGAAAAGTCTTAAATCAAATATTGGCACAGAAGGAACCCATGAAACCCTGTAAGTCTGTTTTTTGAGCACCAGCAGCTTCCCTTCAAACCTTGTCCAACATCTTCTCTCTGGACAAATCACTCTACTTGACAGAGTGGAGGAAGTCCAGTCTTTGTGATCAACTGTGCACAGTTTTAAATTTCCTACAAATCATGTTAGTGCTTTGAAAACATGTGGTACTGCAGGAATGAGCCATACTGAAGTTATTCATTTTGGACTCCAAACGAACAACCTCAGAACAGCTTGTTGGAAGCCCCTGGCACTTAGTTACAGTCAAATTTGATGATGGCTTGTAATGTGCATGTCAAAATGAGGTCAGCCATTTGAGGCTGCTCACTTCCAACCTTCCTTTTCCATGAGCCAAATCACTGCCCAGATGCTCGTCGAGCCTCATTACCATAATGCCAACACGTTATCCAGGTTCAAATGTGGAGTTCACTGTTGATCCAAACATACACTAAAGCCACTGAAAAACTCCATCAAGGAGCGCTATGCTGCTCATCAGTGCCAAAATTCAACTGGCTCAGGATTTTGAGGGATTTTTAGTCATTTGCTCTAACTTGCTGTGCTCTAAATTCCGGTTTGTGAGATATCAGACACTAAATGAATCTAGATGTTTGGGCTTGATTAGCAATTTCCAATAGCTAAAAGCCCAAACCAGCACCTTTTAAAGTTTCCCACTAGTTTCTGTGGACTCTGGGTGCAGCTATTGGGCCTGACATTCATTGCCCTTCTAAGATTCCAGCCCATGTCACCCTGTGATGATGTGCTCTTCAGGCATAATTGTTGGTCTCTGCTTTGCAGTATCTCCTGGTAACCAAGGAGATGCACACAAATTGAAAGAAAAGCACTCATGAAACTCAAATTAAAACATGTAACTTAAATATTTATCTCATAGAAAGGTTTGACTGATTATAAACTAAGACTATTTGGACTGATTTTAGGATTTTATGAAAATATATTGCTGCTCTGTAAACCAAAGCTTTAAAAAATATGACTAATGGTACCAAGACAACAATAGCTACATTATCCTATCTGTTTATCTATTCTAGCTTGAATAACTGAGAGACATGTTCCATTTCACTACAATTAGTGCACAGATTTTAGGTTTGTTAACATAAGTTTTATCTATCTATCCATCAGAAGATCTTGAAGGCATACCAAACTTGAATTTCATTGAATCATGCCACAATTTTCAGCTTTTAAAATGTGTTCATTAGATAGAATGAAAAAGATCTCATTTATTAAAATTTTTCTCAGTGTTTCATTTTTCCTTTTTGCACACTAGTACCTTGTAATATTAGCTCTAAGAAACACACACTTGTCAGGAAATTTTACTTATTGGCATAGAATTGTGTCATAAGTTGGAAGAGAATATTCATGAACAGAAAACACTTTTATTTTTTCTATCTTGTTTTCCTGTCATTTGACCTTCTCTTCCTTAGTTTTTCACTTTTTCCTCCTTAGCTTTTTACTATATTTTCCTTAGTTTGGGTACACACTAAACTTCCACATGTCATTTATTGGCACCATTGTAATTTCTCTTGTGTGACACACATTTTGTCTTTCCTCTATCCAGAAAAGAGTAGATGGATGGTCAGGAAAGATTTCTTTTATTCTTATTCTGCTTTATTTTTGTAGCATGTAAGTTCATATTTTTTCAGGGGTTTTCATTGATTTGAATTGCTGTAACAGGTACTTAGTGCAAAGTCTGAGCTTGTACAGTAATTAAAGTGAGAGAATCTCAAGCTATTTAACTTAATAAGGGGAAGTTAACCGACTTGATCAGAGTCTAATACTTGCAGAGGGAAGAATTTCTGATATTCATTGACTCTTTAATTTAGCAGAAAAGTATATAACAAGATCCAGGCAATGGAAGATGGAGCTTGACAAATTCAGAGGTAGAAATAAGATACTCAGAGTGTAATTAACCATCACATCTTCCCTACAAATGTGTTAGACTCTTTGCTGCCTGCAGTTTTTGAAGACTTAAAAGTATTCTGACAAAATCCCAATATTCAAATACAATTTACCATCTAGTTGTGATGATGATTGGCTGAAATTCCTGATATATATTTTGTAGTAGTGCAGGAAAATAGCTTACAAGCCTTATTGGGTTTCACCCACATTTATAGCAGACTTCTCTATTGAAATTCTGGTTTCTGGTAAAAATTATACAGGACTAATAGTAATTTAAAATATATAATAACTTAGAATGTAAAGGCAGTTATATTGTTATGCACTATGGAGACACAGGTGCCTTCTTCTAAACAGTCTGACTTTGATAAAGTCATGGTCTGTACACCAAGAGATTAAAATAAAACTACGAATGTGTATTTGATTTCTTGGTGGAAAAGCCCTGTTAATATCAGCCTCTACTAATGAAAAATCACATGTTCACCCCACACACATTAGGAGTGGGTTCAGGTCTACAGAATAGACATCTAATTGGAGTCAGTTGTCAAGTTATGCCAAAATATCCTTCATAGAGTCAGCAGAAAAGGGATTCCAGAGGTAGGTCCTGCCTATCCAAGTTTAGGTTTTATACCAAAGTCCTGGGCCAAAACCACTTTCTGAAACAGCCTTTTTCTCTTCTTTATCTGTGTAATGGTTCTAAGAGACTAAACCTCTAACTTTGATAACTACTTAGGATTCCAGGAAAACACATAAGGAGACGTCTGACAACCTTCAAAAATTGCAACTTCCATTTGTATTTTGCTCCCTAAATAGTTGTGAGTGCTGTCCAGATGCAACACCTGACAAACCTTCTCTTTTTGTCTTTGAAATCACATTCCTCTTAGGTAAGCTCGTTCTTTTAAAAAATTTTGGAGGGATTTGTCAGGCTAATTGTAGGCTTCTTGGGACAATTATCCTCAATTCACTTTACATTCAAAAAAATATATAATTGTTTTCAGGGCATGATTCACATTCTGTAATGTACTGCTAGGTATGAACTGCATTCTAATGATGTCTCTTTTTCCCTGTAACCACTAAGTCAAGTAACAAAAATTAGTTAGAGTTCAGACATTGACATTGCAGACATATGAAGTTAGATCACATGATCTTCCAAAGGTTGTCATGCCTAGCTTCTTCATCTGGTCAAATTAAAAAGGGTTGAACAGAACCCATGTAAATCAATACAACTTGGAATAACAATAAATGACTTTTTTAACTGTATTGCATGCATCATTCATTGACTGTTTTACTTCATGAGAGAAATCCTGGGTTACACAATGGCAAAAACGCAAATAAATTTTAAACACACTGTAGAGAACATTTCTCCTGAATAAATCTGAAATATGAAAATGGCACATCATATGTGAGGTTCCATCAGTATTTCTGGGACTCAGAACAGGGTTATTATGCTTTGAAATGTACACATGACATTTGAGTAGTTTTAAGTGATTGAATGTTAGGAAACTAAATCACATCCCTCTTTCTGAAAATGTGCTCCCAGAGCTCATATCCTGGAAAAGTCCTGGGTCATAAGTATAAGAACAAAGAGATGAAGAGAAAGGGAAAAGACGTTATCTGTAAGGTCATACAGCTTCTTTTTGTTTTGAGAGAATAGGTTTTGAAAGTCAGAAGAAGATTTGGAAGAGAATATCAAAGCTTTGAAAGTAGAGATTTCTTTTTCAATAGGGAGTTGAAAAATTTTCAAAATGGAGTTGAGGAAAATGGAGATATTGAAGAGTGCCAGGTTTTAAGGCACAGGCTTTGGGACTATGCCAATATGACCAAGAGAAGGAGAAGGATGGCAGAAGATAAAAAGGAAACATAAGTGCTAAGAAATGGTTGGTCCTTTACATTGAAAGACTTTAGAATGAAAATGAGGTCATTCCTTGGTAATCTCAGACCTAAGAGATAAGGGAAGTTTGGAGAAAGGAGGATTTCCCCTTGGTCATGAAGGGTTGGGTTAGAGGGTGGCTAGACAGATTCAACCCACAAATCCATGGGCCCTGGTGGGATGCACCCAGGGGTGTGGAAGGAGCTGGCAGATGTTGCTAAGCCATTTGCAAACATTATTGAAAGTCATGGCAAACAGGAGAGGTGCCTGATGCCTGGAGGAAGGCCAGTGCAACTCCCATCTTCAAAAAGGGCAAGGAGGACCCAGAAAACAACCAGCCAGTCAGCCTCCCCTCCATCCCTAGAAATGTGGTAGAACAGGTCGTTCTGGAGGTCGTCAACAAGCACGGAGAAGAAAAGAAGGTCATCAGGAGTAGTCAGCATGGATTCACCAAGGGGAAATCATGCTTGACCAGTCAGACAGCCTTCTATGATGGCATGGCAGGCTGGGTCAATGGAGAGCAGTGCATGTTGTCTTCCTTGACATTAGTAAGATTTTGTCACTTTCTGCCATAACATCCTTGTAGGTTAGCTCAGGAAATGAGGATTGGATGAATGGAAAGTGAGGCTGAATGGCAGAGCTCTCAGGGTTGTGATCAGCAGAGCAGGATCCAGCTGGAGACCTGTAGTCAGTGGCATTCCCCAGGGATAAATAGTTATTTAACTTCTCTTGCCCAGTCTCATTTCCCTTGTTTATGACCTGGATGAAGGGATAGAACACATCCTCAGCAAGTTTGCTGGTGAGGTGAAACTGGGAGGAGTGGCTTGATGCACCTGAAGCTGCGCTGCCATTCAGCAGGACCATGATGAGTTGGAGAATTTGGCATAGAAACACTTAATGATGCTCTACAAGGACAAGGGTAGGGTCATGCACCTGGGGAGGGATAACCCCAAGTACCAGGATACGTTGGGGGCTGACCTAGCTATGCAGAGAAGGACCTGGGAGTCTTGGTGGGTGACTAGCTGACAGTGAGCTGGCAGGAGAGGGTGATATCATATCTGTGACAACTATTGGGACCCACACCTCAGCAGCATCTGTAGAGAGCTCTTTCCCATTCAGAACCTGTTAATCAAGCAGATATAATTGTATCAAAGTATGACTGGCTCATCTTTTTCCAACTTTAAGGCCTTTCACTCCTTCTGCCTTGGAAGCAATTGAATTTAGTTCAACTCTGTGCTTCTGAATGGTTTATTGGGAGTAAGTGGCTTCGAGTCTTAGTCTTGATACAGTTGCAGAGCAAAAACTTCCTAAGGGTTGGCTCTACTAAGTAAACACAGCAGGAAATCCAGCTGTGAATTGCTCTGTAGGTTTGGCTGTTTGTTGAAAATATCTTTTGAAGTTCTCAGTTTCATACCCTATCTCACTAAAAAGCAACACCAGGTAGCATCTCCTGGCAATGTTCATGTACTTGCTAATAAGGACTCCTCAAAACTATCAAGTTGCTACATACAATTCTCAAGTGGTGGAACTCTTATAAAGTAACTATTTACATTTTATTCCCACCAACCTGTGATAAAATTTCACACTGCTCAGGTAAGATTGCATTTTTAACCAATAAGATTGCACTTTTACCCAAAGCAGAAACAGAAAAAAAAAAAAAAAAAGCCAGTTCCTATTGTGAATCTTGTCACAACAATTTGCTGTTGGCCCATTTCTAGATTTTATTTTCTTAGAATGCATCAGAGCTACCAGTCTGGGGCATTTGAAAATGTAATTGAGCTTGATAGCAAGTGATACAGTTAATTCTGTTGGTAAATGTTGTGCAGTGCTAATTGCTAGTTCTAAATTTAACAATTAGTTTAGAAAATCTGAAGTGCAATTTATAATGGGATATAAGCTGCAGGCTTCAGTTTGTACCAGCTTTTTTATTATTATTACTTATACCCATTTAGGAGGATGCATCTGAAAAAATTTAACCAAGAATCAAGATGCATGCCTAATTTAACTTCAACCAAATTTGACTATACATCTAGTAAATTTGCTATGGCTGCAAAACATGTTCTAACAAATTAAGCTTGTATCAAGTCTTCTGCTTTCTACAGTTTGCAATTATACATTAACTGATATTGTCATCCTAAACTTCATTAAATTCCTTAAAATTGTCATTGATGTTGTCTATCAGAGGAGTAGATTTGTACAGGTCTGTGTTCTCCCTCTTTTTAAAGAGAAATGGTGCCATATTTCAGCATATGGGATTTTGAAACCTGGAATGACTCATGCAGATTTTGCTTTGGACATTCTGCAATGCAAATGTCTTTGAGATAATAAAACATTACCAGAAAGGAAATAAATCTGAGATGATAAAATTAAATCATATTTTCCTCTCATTAAAGATTTTGTGTTGCAAAATCACTGGATAGTTGAAGTTGGAAGAGATCTGGACACATTTTAGTTGACTTGTAATTGTTCAAGTCCAGGTTGGATGGGGCTCTGAGCAACCTGGTCTAGCAGAAGGTGTCTCTGCCTGTGGCAGAGGGGTTAGAACAAAATAATCTTTGAGGTCCCTTCCAACCAAAACCATGCTATGATTCTATTCCATTAAATCCCCTGCTTAAAACAGAGTCAATTATAGCAGTTTATCCAAGATTATATTATATCCAGAAATGTTTTTGACTTTCCCCAAAGATGGAGACTTTCTGGTCAACCTGTTCCACTTTCATGACACTCACAGTAAGAGTTTAAATGAAATTTCCTATACTTCAATATGGGTCTGTGGCTTCTTGTTCAGTCACCTGAGCCTTCTTCTCTCCAGCTCTCTCAGCCTCTCCCTGTTTAGGATGTCTCCAATCCCTTGAGCATCTCCATCGACTTTTGCTGGACTTCCTCCAGTGTCAATGTCTGTCTTGTTCTGGGAAGCACAGAGCTATGCACAGCACTCCAGGGGTGTCCCCACTGCTGAGCAGAGGGGCAGGATCTCCTCCCTGGACCTGCTGGACACAGGTTCTGCCCACAACAGCTGGGGAAACCAAACCAATGGCCAGGTTTGCCACAAGGGTGCACCATTGGTTCATGGTCAGCTTGGAGGTCCATGGGACCCACAGGTCCTTCTCTTCCAAGCTGCTTTCCAGATGTTTGGACCCCAACATGTATTGGTGTGTGGAATTGCTCCCCCTTGTGTGCAGGGCTCTGCCTTTCCCTTTGCTGTCTTCATGAGGTCCAGGTTATCCCATTTCTCCAGCCTGCTGAGGTTTTTCTAAATGGCACCACAACCAACTTGTGCATCCATCACTCCTCCCAGTTCTATACCTGTAAATTTGTTGAGTGCACTTTGTCTCATTAACCAGGCCATTAATTAAGCTGCTACACTTCACTGGCCTCAATATTAATACTTATTCTACATTTATCCTGATTTCTCTCTTTCAAGTATGTAAATCTGACCACAGTCACCTTTTTCTGTTCAGATCTTTAGATAAAGTAGTGTAGAGATACTTTGGTTTTATCATTGGCAATAAACATGACTGGATTTACCAAGTTACATAACCCTAGAATGATTCACTTTTGTGAAAGGCAAGATTCTTGGCTAGGATAAACCACCATGTTTCATTAAGCGTGTCCTGCCAGACTTGCATTGGCTGAATATTTGGCTCCAAAAGCTCCTTTTGAAGTCAGTGAAGTCCTTATTGCCATCCCTGTGGAATGTGAAAAATTGCACTCCTGATGTAATTTTTTTAGGTAGAACAGAGACAAGAATTTTCCTTACCAAGGGAGCATTATAGTTTTTTTAACTATACAGTTTAAACTACTGCTCCAGCATGGGGGAAAATAATGATGAAAGCGATGATCACACAGTAAAATAATTTTCAGCCCACAGAAAGAGCATTTTTGCTCTCCCACACAAGTCAAAGGGTAATAAAAAAACTTGAGACTGGTAATGATAACTTGATTTTCTCCTGCACAGCCCCAGCCTAAATAGTGTAATTTTCCTGTCATATAAAAATATCTGAATGACAACAAGGCAATACTGTAGTTCTGCTCCCTGCTTAGTATCGACCTTAGGTGTGAATTGACAGTTGACTACTCTGAGGAGAGAGTACCTGTCTTCTCTTCCTTTTAACCTTTCTTTACATAAAATAATTCAGATACCTTGTGTCTCTACCAGTCCATCACAGTCCTCCTGCGATGCAGACCACAACAAAAACTCAAGATGGGCTGTGATGAAGTGAGATGTGCATCACACAACCACTATGGACACAGCAGAAGGGGGAAAAGGGGGAGGATATTTCACCTTGCCTTCAGCTGTAGGATGTGCTTAATGAATTGAACATTTTTTAACCCAACACAGGGTGCCTTGTCCAGCCTGTGCACTTTTTTTCTTTCAGTGGCAGGTTCACAATCTGACATCCATCTCTCCGAGTGAGAATAGGTTACATGGAGTAAAAACATTACTTTGCTAAAGATGGAGAGACTTGCATGCACTGTACCACCTGTTTTGTTGCAGTCTTGTGTGGAATTGCTGTGGCATTCACATCACCAGTCTGGAAATAACGCACATCTTTTATGGTTTTGCTGTGACACCTTGCAAGACCACTTTACTGAAAGCCAGGTGAATTAAATGTGCCTAAAAGCATTAAACTATATACTTTACCCTATCATCATTAAAATAAAAAAGATTATTCTTCCAGCCACTTTCAGAGATTAAGATTAGTTCCAAGCATTATATGTGACTTTTAGTGTTCTATTCTTACAGTACCAAAGGAATAATAAATTGTTAATACAGTCCATAAAATCATTGTAAATATAATACATCTCAGTTGATAAAAATCAACTTTGTTGGGATTTTATATAACAAAGACAAGCCTTTAAATGATGAGTGATATTTCACTCTTTTATTGGTTGAACTGGAGGAGGTTTTTATCTTGCAGCTGTGAAGAGACAGTTAAGACATAACTTCCAGGGTTCTCATCAAACAGATTTAGAAGATTCCATATCAAAAAAGCAAGAGAGGCAAAAGTTCACTAGACTTCATCAGGTAATTGTAAAAATTACAAAGAGATACCTTGGGTATTTGTAAAGTTTCACCATAGGGCATTGCACCACCATTTTGTCTACTTTAGTGGCCAGCCAGGATTTTAATAGTCAGCATTTAGATGAAACACAAAATGTTGATGATATTAGATACAAACGAGGTAGGAGGCAAGGAGTTAAGGTGAATAAAACAGGCAGCTTCTGAGCAGTTCTACAAAAGAAAATACTTTTTTTTTTTTCACATTTATCCTTCAAAACTAATGCAATATTAAAAAGATAACTTCAATAAAACTAGAAAGAATTCACAACTAATAATGCACAGTTTGTCTAGGGCCTGGTATGAATCCTGTCACTGCTAGTTGCAAAGCTCTTATGCCTCCATGTATTCTTATTGCTTTTTAAAGCAATCTGGACTTGAAAGCAATCCAAAGCTACATTGTTATGTTGTAAATTGATGTACATCAGCGTTAAACCAGTCATTAGTGTGAAGGGAACCAGAAGAAGACAGGGAGGACATAAATTATTCAGCACACAGGGCCTCAGCACTCAGCATAATATTTTTCCATATGCTTCCCTTTTTAATATAAAAAAGAAATGTGCACACATAGACGCACACCCACACTTACAGACATTTTCTGTGAACCCTTCAATTCTGAGCCTCTCTGAGATAATATCACACAGATTTAATCCAAATGTTTAGTCCAATTGTCTTCATATTGGCATTATTGTATCTTCTGTATTTGGTGAGTACAGACACAAATATGCTAAGTCTGGTGTTGGCTAAGAGGTATCCAAGGTAAAGTATCCAAGGTAAAGTCTCAAACCTCTCAGGTTTTGACCTGTTGCTTTTGTTAAGAACATGATTTGTTTAAAATTAAATGTTTTTTGCATTTTTAGTCATCATATATTGTACTAAGATCAACAGACCCCATTTGTGTTCGTACCTTTCATGATTCTAATTAATTATCTATCATGCATATTGAAAAAATACTCAGCAACTTTACAGAGAAATTATTTCTGCAGGTGGTAACTATTCATAAGAGAAAGATGTCTTAAAAGGGATACCTTATAACCCAAGAGTGTACCAGAGAAGGAAAAAAAAAAAAAAAAAAAGGCTCTTCTCTATTAAAGTAATAAAAATCATCATTTTTTAAAATCCAATTTTCTTTTACAATTTTCCCTGTATTTAATGTACAAGCTGCACTGAGTGAAAACTTAATTTGAACCAGGCAATGTCATTTTCAAATTTATAATCAATAATAAGAAAATGTTATCCTGTATTTCTGGTGCCACAATGGAACATTTATGAAGCTGAATCTGTCCACTCCCGTTTGCATGAAATATTTGTAGTCTTGCCATGAGTCACAAAGCTCAGAACTTAAATTTGAAACACATGCTTCCTAATAGCCTCTCTTTAATAATGTATCTGTGTTCCTAATCAATGTGAGTGAAATGTTTTCATAATTTAATAATAAAGTGGGTACATTCAGAATCTTGAACAGGTAAGGATAAATCATGTTTGCCTGTGAATAACAGCTTTTATCATTTACTCAGTGGGATCATAATGTATTCTTTCAATCTGCACCAAAGGTAGTAGCAGGAAGCTATTTTATAGATTTCTTGGTAATCTGAGCTGATGTTATACCTGTTACAGGACACTTCCAATAAAATAGAAACACAGCAGGATGGAAAAAGATACAAATGGTGTATTTATACCAGTCAATAAAAGCATGACTCTGTAGTAATAGAAAATTTTTTCATGAATTGTGAAGTACCAGTGGCTCAGTTGGTAAGGTATTAAAGTAATTCGTGTCCTGCCTTTGTAACTTTTTCTTACAATTGCACCTTTAATTTGCTGTCTCATTTTCATTGACAATGAGAAAAAGTAAGCCAGGTACATTCACAGACCTTAGAATCAAAGCAGTTTCGTGGGGTGAGTTTTTATTTTGTAGATTATTCCTTGTAAGAAGGAAGTCTAGCACACATGGACATATGAACTCATTTCTAATGGCTCAAATTCATGTTTTAGGACTTGTATTTTAATGATGCAAGATGTATTTTGTTTGAGATGGCAGGTCTACTTAGCAACAACTTAGCATAGAAGTGCTTCCAAAAATGTTAGCACAGTGAACTGCTCTCTGCAGCTAATTCATGTCAGCAAATGCTTTTCTCCTCTTTGCTGAAACTGCAGATTTTGGGGGTACTGCCATTAGGCACAAAGGTTGCCATTTGGGCTCAGTTTCTCACAGGACATAGTGAGTAATTTGGAAAAGAATGTTACAGATATGGAAGTTAATATGGTGTGCCAGACTCTGACCCTGGTCACACTACTGAAATTCAGAGACATTCCAGAATGGGTAAAAATTATTCTGCTTTATGGTTACTCTCACTAAGCTGTGATTCTCATCTTCAAGAGTCCTGAATTACTTTTAAACAAACAAATAAAAATTAAATACATTGAAGAGAAATAGGAGGAGCCATACAGCATCAGAAGTGTAATTTCTATGTCTGGCTGCAGGTGATTTTTATAGCTCAGTTATTCTCCAAATTTTAGTAAATAGAGTTGCTTTGGCACATTTAGGTGTCTAGTTTCCATTCCTTTAACCGTGTATTTTCCAAAAGTATTTTAATGTCTAAAGAAATATTTCCCTATTGCTTTCATTTTACCACATGTATATTTGTTAATTTTTTCCAGGATAGGAAATTCTGATTTTTATAAACATGCACTTTTAAAACCTACAACTCTAACCACATTCAGTCTGTAAAGAAATGTTCTTTCTACCTGCTCTGGGAAAAAAAGAAATCATGAGTGGTATAAATTTTGCATCTCATTTCCTCTTCAGTATATAAATCTTGTGCAAAGGAAATAGGGCCTCCATTATCTCTTAGAGATGAAACAGCTTCTAATATGGATAGTCTGCATTCCCTCTGTCATGTTCCTGGGGGATAGGTTAATAAATAATGAACTAAATGTCATATTTTGAAGTCTCTTAGTTCATGGTGATGCTGCTTTCTTACATGTTTATTAAATTTCAATCTTCATTAGACAAGGTTAGTGGAGAAATTAGGTCCCTCTTGTGTTGACTTCGTAATGCAGAGCTATAAAATAAATAAAAAACAGACATATTTTTTGCACTTTTAATCATCCTTCCTTAATTCTGACTGTGCCAGAATTACAATTGCACTTCCTAAGACTGAATCAGATGAAATATTTGTCAAAATTTGACATTGTCTGTTGTAAAGGTTAAAAAGCAAAAAGGTCTGAAATTGAACTGATGATTTTGAGCAACTGACAAACAAATCTGACAAAACTCGTTATAAAAGCTCCTACTTAGCACAAAATGCCCAAGACCTTGAGATCTATTTGGATCCCAGACACAGAATACAGAAGAAAAAAAAGGCTGCTTAATAAAAATTATGATCTTAAAATAATTAGTTGCAGCTGGAAAAGGTGAGAAACAAATTCCCAGTTGAGAGACCATTTCATTATAATTATAAACACACAACTCTCACAGTAGCAACATGTACAATCACACACAAGGAACCTGTTAAGCCAGTTAAGTACAATATATATAGGAAATAGTTATATTTAATTCTATAATTTAAAAAATTGATTTTGGAAAACCATAAATTTGAAATGGCATAATAGTTGAAAAACTATTTGATAGAAAATAGCAAAAAACTTTCAGAAGGAAAAGGAAAATAAAAAATACTACTTAAATATATTATTGTCAGTGGAAAGATACATGTCTAGTTAAGAGGAATTTGGAATTCACTAAACTGTTTCCTCTGGTAATAGATGGAAAATCATTATTCTGTTGGAAAAAGGTGGAATGAATATAGAAACTGTAAGGAAGGTCAGCTAAAATGGGACAAGTGGGTTAATTAGTGAAAGAACTACGGGTTCGGAAAAAAGTTACAGAGGGAGTTCAGCTCTATTGGTGTGGTTGGATACAAGTGTGGAAAAGGCTGTGGAGAGAATTATTTCTGCTGTTCTTGGCACTTTCCATAGTGTTTGGGCCTCTCTAGGAGAACAGGATGCAGCTCTGATTGCTGTGTGAGGAAGGTGCTCTCAGACATGGACAGACAGCAGCAGGCTGTCAGGATGAGCAGAGCACAGCAGCTCCTTGCAGGAGGACACAAAGAGAGTTTGGCTTGTTTAGCCTTGCAAAACACAGACAAAGACAGGATGTGATTGCTCTCTATAAACTTATCAGGTGGGTAAACACCAGGGAGGAAAACTGCTTAAACTAAAGAACAATGTTGGTCCAAGAACAAATAGTTATAAATTGCCCATGAATAAATTTAGGCTGGAAATTAGATAAGTTTTCTAATCCTCTGGTGAGTAAGATTCTGAAACAGCTTTCCAGAAAGAATAATAAAGGAAATGGGGAATCTGGTAGGTTTTAAGAAGGGGCATTAAATAGTTTTTGAAAGGGATTATATGGTGTGGGTGCCTGTGATGAGCAGATTGGATTCAGTGGCCCAGTGGACTGTTTCCTATTTTATAAGCAGATATTCCAGTTAGACTGATTCCAATGCATTATATCCAAGTCTTTACTCATGGGTGTCCTGTTTGAGCGGATAGTGATACAAATGGATGAGTCCTCCCTGACAACCCTAAACCAGAACTAATAATTTACTTTTCTGGTGTATTTTATGTGAACCTGAAGGTAGAAGACATCAGAAAATGGAAACAAATTGAACACTTAAAGCAGGTTGGTAGCTGGACAAAACAAATCACAAAGAGAACAAAAAGAGACTTGATGCCCTCAAGAAAATGTGCGTTTTGCAAATACAAATAGTCAGCATTTAGACAGGGAAATATGAAGAAATAATAAGGCTCTTTGGTCAACATGATGACCAGCTCTCAGCTTGTGGCAAGCTTTTTGTAATATGTTAAAGGTGAATTTTGAGGAGGAAAATGAGGTGATGATATTTACATGAATTTGCTTTAAAGTTTGTATGACATTGAAAGTGGGAGGGCTGAAGGAGGTGGATGCATGGGAGCAGAGAAAATGAAGGTATGAAGAGAGAGGTGATAAACAGGCAAGGCTGCAGGTGGTATGGAGGCATGAAATTGAAGGGAATGGTTCCCACTGAATGCATGGGAATGCAGCAAGCAAGAAAAACAAAATAGCACCAAAATGACAAAAAACAGAAAGTGAAGTTTGTAATGCCATTTTAGTTGGACATAAGCAAGTTAAAATTTCATGTCTTGGAAAAAAAAAAAAAAAAAAAAGGTGCTGTGCAAAAGCAGCCTAAAAAAACTTCAGTGAAACTTCAGTCTGAAAAAGTGACTCTATCATGAGATATTGCACATACAGGGAATTCAGTAACTCCAATAGGATCCTTAAATTTTTATAAATGGACATTCCAGATGTTTGCAGATGCTCAATTACCTTCAACCCACAGTGAGCCACCAGCTCTTTAAATGCTCTTACAGGTATTGTTAAAAATCTCTCTCTAAAACCCAGGTCTAAAAGTTGTCTTTAGAGAAGACAGGACATCTCATGGATGTTTTCTTCCTTCTGCAAATCTGATGGAAACCAATTCATGTCAGAATTTAAGTTTTCACTGTATAGAGTTATAACTTTAGAGAATTATTTCCTTTGAAAGATATGCTCGGTTTCTTGAGCATGGCCTGTATGTACTCAACCTACCCTTTTTTCCTCCCAAGTGATATTTAGCAATTATTGTTACTTAATTCCTGAATGAAAAATTATAGGGCCCTGCTCTGTAATTATCAATGACCTTTCAGTGTAGAAAAATGCAGCCAATGGGTTGCAATGGGACTGCCACAGGCAGGCCAAGTGTTTGGACAGATATCAACAAGAATGCTGTCCCTCCCCCTGAGCTGCCCTTTGTTGGAGCCCAGTGCAGATGTAGGGTAGAGCTTTGAACAAAGTTCCCTGATTGCTGCTTGTCATGAGGCACAATGAGGAGGTGACAGGCAGCAAGTAACAACTATCTATGAAAAAGCCCAGAAAAAAACCTAGCCAAGCCCAAAGCACTAAAACCCCTGATGGAAGCTTCCCTCTCTGCTGTTTCTACATGTGATTCCACAAGGAGTCATCTCTGCTGATTTGTGTTTGGTGCAATAAATGGATACAGCAAGGAAGAAATATCTTCTATGACAGTCACTGAGTGTTGCTATATGGGGACCAACTTTCCTGGGGCAAAACTTGCTCCCTGTTCATAAAGAAAGCTGCACAGTAATTTTCTGAGTTTTGAAACAGGAACAGAGTTGGCCCATGTGCTTCCACAAACATTATTCCTCAATTTATCCGTTTAAATTTGTGAAATGGCACTTTCTACATATGTCCATTGCTGCTCCTGTATTATTCTGCTAAGGTCCTAATACTTCAGATATTTCTCTTATTACTATTCCTTCTTTTTCGGATCTGATAGGAGCTAAACTTAAAAAGTAGCCCACTTTTCTAGTTTTGACAGGATTTTGCTCAGTCTGTAGTTATACTAACCCACATATGGCTGGAAGAACCCATCATTCCCATAGTTAGTGAAAGCCATTTCCTTAATGGTGTAAAATTGCCATGTATTCCTTGGTTACTCAGACTTTAACAGCTTTTCTTTCTGAATCATTTGCCCTTAGTGAAGTGCTACATTCATAGAAAAACCTGTCAGCATTATTAATGGACACTGTGTTGCAGAACCACAGTGCCAAAGCACTACCTGTAACTATCTGCATGTTGTTTATGTGTAGGTAGATCCAGGGGCATATGCAGGTAAGATTTCCACACCTATTTGACACTGTGACAGGCAAAAATGCCTTAGAATTGGACAGGATCAAGAAACTTTGAAGCATCTTCACAGAACCCATGTGTCAGAAAGGGTTATACATTTAAACTCTGGGAGCTGCTCAAACCACACCATTTAGGATGGAAAGTGAAGGCAACTTCTGTCTCAGTAGTAGGACTCTAATTATCCATTTGGAAATCAGCCAAGGTCCCATATCTAATATAGATATCCTTTTCCATATTAAATGATGCAGATTTTTAAGAACCACATTGCTAACTTTGCACTGCACTTCCTTATTAAAGACATTTTCAGCAGCCTCTTGTCTTGTGATAACATAGGCATTACCTCAAGCTTGACATGGAGTATCAGGCTGCCTGGTGAAGTCATCCACCCTGTGCTTTGTCTCACAGAGAGGGCTGCCATGCACACACTCACCAAGCTGTGTATCCCACATATCCCACTAATCCTGGAAGATATGAGGAGATAACTCCTGAGGTTGAGTGGCCACAGGTGGTGGGATCCTATTGAGTGTAAATGAGAAGAGAAATCAGTGTCAGAATCTTTGCTGCAAATCACCACCACATCCAACTGGCATGATGTATTAATTTATAATTAAATGTTGACTTTTATCCCCCTAAGGATATTTTGGCTTCCAGACCAGCACAGTTCATTAGTTAGTTGCTGTGTTTGATTCACTTATTGTCATGCCTTTGATCACTTTCCATACAAATGAGCATGTCAGAGTGGATACCAAAAACCTTTGCACTTCTTTGTAATTGCAGGCAGAGCATTGCTAAGCAAGGAACAGCATTTTCTCAGCCTCAATCTTTGCTTCTCATGACAATTCCTTTATTTCATTGAAACTGATGAAACTTGCTCAGAATCTATGTTTTGTATCATGATTTCTTTTCCTATATCTTTTCCTGATGAACTATATCAGCAAGATAACCAGTCTTATTTTCATCAAATTTTCTAGAGATTATTAAAATGAGTAATTCTTGCTACTTGAGATGAAAAACTGGGGTTTAAAAAAAAAATCTAGGTGAGATAACATCAATGCTATTTGTGCACTAAGTCTATATGAACTCTAAATAATTACATTTCTTTGCTTAAAAAATGGTGCATAATAGAATTCCTGTTCTGCATCAGCCCTCAAAGGATAATGATGCTTCTATCTGTCAGAAAGCAAAGATATAAAAAACATGAAGTTTGTAAGAAGTCTGGATAGAATTTAAGTACCTTATTTCCAGTATAATTTCCTTTACTTCAGTTACCAGTTAGTTGAACTTTCTCACTAAAAAAAACCAGCAGGTGTCTAATTTTTTACAAGGTATTTTCTAACTTTTTATAGCTGTTAAAAAAATTTGTTTCGTGCAAAAAAAAAAAATACAGAGCTGAAAAAACTTTTTAGGATCCTTGTCAACAGTGATGATCTGCAGATGATATCAGCTTGTTAAAATGCACCATCAACTTTATAAAACATTTCTTATATTTCTCACAGCTTTTGCTACAAATAGCACCTAAGACTCCTGTAACTGAAGGATTAATGTATTTTTTAAACCTGCCTCTTTAATCTTTCAGTGTTTCTCTGAGTATTTGTCAGAACTTTGTGCTTACACACCTTCATTAACTCACCTGTACAGTTACTCTGTTTGGATTGGTTTACTGCAGAAGTTACTTTGGGGAGTAAATGAGCTTTCTGCAGGGACAGCTGATCCCTCTCTAGGACACACGTCTGATATACACAGAATTATTTTCTTCTGAAGTTATCTCTATCCACTGACTACAGAGGAAGCCGAGGCAATAACCTCTAAAGGAACACCAAATATTTTAGCAGCTAAAATGATGAGACAAATTTCTTTGCCCTCTGTTTTGTTTATGCATTTGAGTTACAGGAGAGGGAAGGATGGGTTTCACTTTTTTTAACAGGATATCATGATTATGCATCAAACAGCAGAGACAAAACTGAAAACTATTGTGATTCATACTTTTAAATTAACAGTAATGGAAATTATGTCCCCCCTATGTTCATGCATATCCCTGGAAACTCTCTCTATGACTGTATTTCTGTATCTTAGCTACAACTGCCCTGCCGCAGAGCTGAGGCAATCGAGGTATTTGTCCCCTGATAACATTTGGTGTAATTTGATATAATAACTAAGCTGGGTTTATCACTACAAGGTATCATTCCCCTTTCCCCATGCATTCATAGAGTCACAGAATCATAGATTCATTTAGGTTAGAAAAGACCTCCAAGATCGTTGAGTCCAACCTCTGACTGAACACCACTATATCTACTAAACCATAACACTGAATTCCATATTGAGTTGCTTCTGGAATACTTCCAGGGATGGTGACTCCACCATTTCTCAAGGCAATCCTTTCCAGTGTTTGGCAACTCTTTCAGTGAATACCTTTTTTCCTGATGTCCAACCTGAACCCTTGGTGCAGCTTGAGACCATTTTCTCTTATCCCATCATTAGTAAAGTCCCTAACTCTTTATTGACTAAAGCTTGTATTGAGTGGGGATTCAATGCCAAACTCTGTTTTCAAGATCAGTTTTGTTTAAAATTCACCCACTGACCTTGCTCACCAGGTCAGTGATGGGAACACACTGGTTGGGTTGGCAATGGGAGGAAGAGATGGACTGTCCCAATTTGCAGGCCTCAGCATTTCTAGATAAATGGCAAATCCCATCCTAAACAGCACTGCATGGTTTGGAACTCGTATGCAAGATGTAAATAGAAATGTAAGCACAAATACAATATTCAGATAATCATTCTTTGCTTTACATCTTAAGAGAAATTAAATGTTTTTATTTATTTATCCCTATCCCCTCTTATTCAAAAGTGGGCACTGATGAAGTTTCAACCCCCTGAAAATAAATTCTTCACTCTGTACTCATAACTGGATGATGCAAATATCACAACAGACTGCTGTTCCTCTTTGGGTTTTACTACTTCATTGAGTTTGGGATGAAATGCCCAATCCTTCTTTATCCATGCTGGAGGGACAGAAGAAGGGAACATAATCAAATTATGGTCAGGAATTTTATCAAAAGTACATTGCTCCTCAAAATTGTAGTCAAACATACAAAACATTGCCTTTCAAAATATGTTTCTGCAGTGCTTTGAAGTTATCTTTTGCTACTTAGACAGGATTTTATATCATTTATGATCTATCTTGTTCATACATTACTTTTTATGGCCTCTGTTCATTTCACATTGATTTTTCCCTGACTTATTAAGGTCTCAGTCTCAGACCTTAGGCACTCTGCAAATGTAAATTGCAGTACAGAAAATAAAAATGCCAAAATCAGGCTGTGCCTGCCAAGTCATAACTCAATAATATCTTCCATGTATGAAAATAAAATTCATAAATACTTCTTAATATCTACATTAGCTTCATAGAGCATAATCTGTAAATGCTGTAACCACTCCCTCCTCTGATGCATGAAGTCACTTAATCCAGATGCTAGAAGTATTTTTTTTTAATGAGCATTAGTATTAAAGAGCTGATCAAAGTGAATCTTCAAAGCTTCCTCATGTCTAAGCATTTGCAGGATCCTGGGTGATCTGCATATAGTCTTGCCACTGTATTTCAGACTGTTTGGGTGCTAAACTTGCTGTTGAATATATAAACAAAATTGGATTTCAGAAAGTATGCTGTGCACACACTGCAGTGTGGAGAAGTTCTTTCTCTCCCTGGTTGCACAATACCAGGGAAATTCTGGGAAGATCTTCATAAAATCATGAGGAATTATTAGAGTGTCTACAACGTATTAATAAATTGGTCTAAAAAATCACTTTTAAGTCTGTGTCCATTCAACAGGCTCGTAACCAATTTTCATTATGGTTTGTACAGCACCCTCAGATAAAATTCACACCATGGTGTCTTTCTATCTTATGGATATGCAGGTAAATATATCATTTATGATGTGCCTCTTCCTTTTCATTTGGAATATAGAGGAATATTTTGCAACACGTTCCACCGGGATATGTAGAAAACATTGATATCCTGGTAGGCATGAGCCTCACAGTGGTTTGAGAGTTTAATTTGCACAGCAAATAAGAAGTATAATGTACATGAATTATAATGCAAAACGGCTGTTTAATTCAAGAGACATCCAAGGATTTAGATGGCTGCAGATATATACAATATGTATGAGGAATATAAGTATATCCATATTTTGAGCAGGAGGACCTGGCATCTTCAGGGATTTCAGTATTACAAAAAAGTAACACTAGGTTTCTTAGCATCTCCTGAAAGCACAAATCCATCTTGATGTTCAAGATATCATTTCAGTTTCCTTTAAAATTCAGGACTTCAATTCATATAATAAATGGGTACTTTTGTCCATAGAAAACAAGTTCAGTGAGTGTTTCAATGGACAGCAAACAGGAGGAAAACAGGATGAAAAATCATTTTGTAGCATCTAAACAAAAGCTGATGAAAACAGGACAATCTGTCCTCTCATCTTCTTCATCTCTTCCATGTGGATTCAGCCTAGGAGACAGCTGGGTGGGCAAGGGAAAACATTCCCAGATCAGGAGATAGGTAGGTAACAGCTTTAAATGGAAAGATGGTAGATTTTAATGAGATATTAGAAATAAATTCTTCCCTGTGAAGGTGGTGAGGCCCTGGCAGAGGTTTCTCAGAGAAGCTGTGGATGCTCCATCACTGGAAGTGTTCCAGACCAGGCTGGATGGGGCTTGGAGTAACCTGGGATAGTGGAAGGTGTCCCTGCCCATGGCAGGGGGTTGGAACAGGATGATCTTTAAGGTCAGTTCTAACCCAAACCAGTTTATGATTCTGTGATTCTATGAGATGCTCTCTACACAGAAACATCCTCTCCCAAATTTGACAACAATTTCCATGGAATTGAAGGCTCCATATTGCTAACTTCCAGAGGGATGGCTTTGCACCCATATTAAGAGAAACTTATTTGCATTGGATGAATTTGGGGAACTCCTACACAACTCATATGCAGCTTCCTTCCTTTGCCATGCTGGGGTGGGGACCTTCTGCTCACTCTTCCCTGAGGAGTTGTGCAGCTGGAAAGACAGAAATACCAGGATTGATTTTCCCTGCAGGTGTAGGTGGGGTTTCTGTTCACACTTCATGCAGGCATCGTGCTCTGCACTGAACATCAGCAGAGCAGCTGCAGACACAGTAGTGAGTCCAGAGGCTGACATAACCATCTGAGTGTTGATTTCTGCAGTTCCTTCCACTGTGGTTCATCTGCTGACAAAGTTTCCGTTTCCCTCCCAGAAAAGGCAGCAGATTTCTTCATTGCTATTTCTTCCCCTTCTGGGAAAATCAAGCTGCAGAGTCATACTTCCAAAACTCCAGGGTGAAAAAGCCTTTCACTACATGAGGAAGAGGTAAAGGTGTTATTTCTGTCATGGCTGAGTAAGGAATTAAGACATATATAAGGATCATTTTCCTAGAAACTGTGTTTAAGTGCAGATAATCTACCAATTAATGCAAGACAAACAAATCAGTTATGCTACTATTAAAGTGGCAGATGGGACAGTTCATAGAATCACAGAATCCCAGAATGTTTTTTTCTTGAAAGAGACCTTAGACTTTATCTATTTCTAATCCCCCTGCAATGGGCAGGGACATTTTTCACTGCCCCAGGTTGCTCCAAGCCCCATCCAACCTGATCTTGAGCACTTCCAGTAGAATAGCTGGACATTAGTCTGTTTAGGGCACACTGCTGGATCTGAATTTTAAGCCTTTTGTCGTTTCTCAGAGAGAAAAAGGAAAAATTTGATAAATAATCCACTTAATCTGAAAACTGACATACTTCACTTGATAATGATGCAAAAAAAATTTCCATTCAGAGGAACTGAGGCAGGCCTAGGCCAGTCTCAAATGTAGACAACTATTAAAATATTAATTATGTGTTTGCTTGTAGTTGATATAATTTATCTGTGTTAATTGAAAACAAAATAACTGGAAGTTTAAACTACTTTATTCCCAACCACTAAACACTCAGTGACTGCTTAGAGACAAAAATATATGTATATGTCTGTGTATATATATACAGATATATCTCAGAGTTGCTATTTCTAGGCTTTGACCAATGTTTTCATGACAAAGTTTTGAAACAAAACCTATACCTAATAAAGATTTTTTTCTTCTCCTTTTAAGCACACATATTAGATAATCTGCTTGTTATTCAGGGCTTTTTGATGGCTGAAAAAGGAACTGTCCCATCTTAGGAGGACAAAGGATTACATGGAAATGGAATGTGTAGATAAATTTCTGGTACCATGAGGGTCCTGTCGCAGTGAGAGACAGGTTAGAGCAGTTGAGAAAGTGCTCCAAATGACAGAAGAGGATGAAGAGAGCAAAGAATTTGAAAAGTGGGAAACCATTTTTGTGTCCCTTTTTGCAGTTACACACTGAGGAAAAGCAAGCTTTGCATCAAATGATCCTTATGGATTTTAAATAAAAGCTCTTTTGTAAGAGCTTGCAACTTAATATGTGCCCCTAACTGCAGGCAGGAGCAGGCAGTGCATTTAGTTATGAAACATCAGCTGCATGTTGAAATTCTATTTGTTACTTTAAGTGACCTATGGAAATATTCCACATGCAGATGGTAGATTGAGTCCTGCAACTCAAGGACTCAGACATCCTCATCTCATATTGTACTTCTCCTCACCAGCCAGAGATGGATAAGGGGTGAAAGTAATGATAGCAAGTACTCAAACATCTAAACATTTCTTCAATTACTTCGCTTTTGCTTAGCCATCTCTTATCTAAATGTGATCTGCTCTCAAATGAATGCAGCTGGAAAAACTTGGTAAATCAAATTTTAAGTTGATCTGACCTCACATTTTCAGTTAAAAGCATTCAGATTGGATGACTGGAGCTAACCACTGCACAAAAATTCAGCTAAAATCTCAAGGAAAAGTTATATTTGTTTAGTAATATTTTTAATAAAAACATGCTTTGTCTGAAATATTTCATGGATGTTGAGTATCTTGAAAAAATCCACATTTTGCTGACAGTTTAAACTACATGCTACAAGACCTTGGGATGTGAGTTATGTAAACAGATATTAGCCTTTAGTATTTTCATTATACAACATAAGAAAAATTGGCAAAGTTCTTGGACCTGGAAGAATCTTTGAACTAGAACTATAGTTCTATCACAGGGAAATTTTGAACAGTGCAAGGTGGTGCAGATTTATGCCCAGTGTCCTGCCAAGGCTTTGGAAGGTCTTCTACACAGACAGGCACACTCAAATCACCTCACAACTGAAACAGACCCATGATTCAAATACACCTCTTGCCAAACAGATGAAATCCATGCACTTCAGCTATGACTACTTTGGCTGCCAGTTAAACATGTTGCTTAAATCACTTATGCTCTTTGAAACAAGGTAGGAAGCAAAATTCTTCTTTGTGGTATGGCTATTCCAAAGGCAAAAACAATTTGCTTTTCAGAAGCATTTTTCAAAACCCCAAGGATGAGTCTTTTCTGGCAAAGAGTTAGCTGCAGACAAAGAGGGGGTGGACTCCATCAGAGACAGAAAAATTTACACCTACTCTTGAGGTGGAGGAGGATTTCTTAAGATGGGGCTCCCAAGAGCCCCCTCTAGCACTCCATCATATGAGCACTTTGAAGATCTGTGATGGAGAGCTGGAACCATATTCTTCAAAGGGTAGTGATTAGATATTTTGTTGTTATTAGACAACTTCAGCAAATAAAGGGAAAGACAGTTAAATATTTTTTCTGTATTTCATGGAAGAGTTTTAAACAAGAGGTTCCATTGACTTACAAAGGGGTTTGTGAGTTTGAAATCTACCACTTGAAGAACAGGAGCTTCTATTATCTCCTAAGGATAAGAGAAGCAGTGACCATAATATTCTGGAAAAAGCTGAGTGCTCAGTAACACACCCCATCAAAACAAAACAAAACAAAACAAAACAAAACAAAACAAAACAAAACAAAACAAAACAAAACAAAACAAAACAAAACAAAACAAAACAAAACAACTGTAAGACAGGAAGCCTTCAGCTGTTTCATTTGAATGTGAACATTTATGTATAAAGCTGCCCTTACGCTTGATAAAACATAAATCTATGAGAAGATTTATTGTATTTACAATGGTAAGGTTACTCCAGGGAGTTGCTAAAGCCAAAGGTGAGCAGAAATATACCAGCTGACCAAAACAAAGATTGTCACTCTCCATATGCCTTGTCTCATTTATGTCTCCAGAGTCTCACAGCTGCAAAAGTTCCTGATAATTGACAAAGTGCCCACACACATTTAGAGCTGGGTGCTGAGCTGTTGTCTCAAACTGTTTTCTTTAAGTCTGAGCTACCAGATCACATCTTTGTGTGGAAAACAACTCAGAATCTAGATCCATTTGCTTTTCTCTTTAGACTGTGACATTTTTGAAATGGGACAAACTGTCTGCTAAAACTTCTGTTGAGTGCATTCAACTTATTTTACACAGAACCCATTGACAGGTTTCAGGTGAAAGTGTATCCTGCTCATTATCAAGCCAAGGTTTTAATCAGTTGTCTCAGGGTGAAAGGCTTTGCTACAGCCACTGTTAATCTGTCTCTCTCTGCAGGGTTTGGTCTGCTGTACAAACCTGGGATTTTCCAGGAGGATTTTGTGCACCCCAGATGGATTACAGTGCTTGACACAATGCCTTCAAAAAATGACATGCTCTTAAAATAACATGCTTTCACAGGTTTTTTTTTGATCTTCAGTCTGAAACCAGAAGAAAGGATTTTTCATTTGCCTTAAACAAGCAATATGAGTCAGCATGTGAGATTACATGGGAGACTTGCAGAACTCTGGTTAAAGACAGTCCTGCAGAAGAATGCCCACAAATCCCAAAGCATTGTTAAATGGTACAGTATAGGATCCAAAATAGAAAATTGAAGAAATTTGCCCACTATAATTCCATAAATTTGCTTTTCTGCACCACTGTAGATTGCTCTCCATTAAACCAATCGAAATGGGATATAAGTGCACTAGAAAGTGTCCAAAGGAAGGCCATGGATGTGGTGAAGGGCCTTGAGGAGAAGGCACAGGAGGAGGAGCTGAGCCCCCTTGGTGAGCTCAGCCTGGAGGAGGCTGTGGATAGACCCCAGTGCAGTAATAAACTCCTCCTGAGAGGAAGAGGAGGGGCAGGCAGTGACCTGTGCTCTGTGGTGACCATGGAAAGGGCACAAGGGAATGGCCTGGAGCTGGGTCAGGGGAGGTTTAGGTGGGACATCAGGAGAAGATTCTTTACCCAGAGGGTGGCTGGGCACTGGAACAGGCTCCCCAGGGCAGTGGTCACAGCACAGAGCCTGACAGAGTCCAAGGAGCATTTGAACAGCACTCACAGGCACAAGGTGTGACACTCGGGGCTGTCCTGTGCAGGGCCAGGAGCTGGGCTGGTGATCCCTGTGGGACATTTCCAACTCAGGTTATTCTATGCATCTATAAAATCACAATATCATCACTGTCATATCCATCATCATATATGATAACAAATAAGTATTTGTCCTTCTCGTGTTTAACTTTGACTCTTCAGATACATCTGGTTAATTAAATCATCAGTTTTTAACCAGGTATAAATTTGTGTTCTAGCAATTTATTAATAAGGAAGTATTGCTTCTATGTTAATGGGAGAATATTAATGCTAACATAAGGAAGCCAATGTGACTTCAACATCTTGTGTGATAGGGTGTGAGAAAAATGCCAAAAGCAATGATAAAAAAGAACAATGCATTCAAAAAGTTACAAGCATTTCAGATGTAAACATGCTGCTAATCCTGTAGCATACTGTGCCTCAGGGCAAGATTTAACCCTGCTTATTGGGGACTAATATTTAAAACACATAAGAATGCAGAGAAATGGAAACTGTTTTCTTTTTCAAATAAGTCCTGAATTAAGTAAACTAAGAGGAAAATGTTCTGCTCTCAAAGGCATCACTTTTACACAGGAAAAAGAGAGATGCTTTACCAATGCTTCTAGCGTGTGACAACTAATTTGAGATGAATTTATGAAGGGCAAGGCTGTTCATCCATCTCCATACAAGTAAGCAGCCTGACATATTCAGTGTGAAAATTGCTGGCTGCCTTATCTCCTCTGGGATTTTTGCTTTGTTTTAAGTACCATAAAGTAAAAACAGCTTTTCTCCCCTAATATTAAAATCATGAAAGTCACTTATTTTGATTGTGGAGAAAGGTTTTATTACCTTCATTGTGACAAAAGTCTTCTGACAAAATCCTTCTTTTCAGAGAAATTGTGAAAAGAAATGTGTGATTTATTCTAGAGTTTGTAGATTGCTCTTGATAGAAACAGGTATTGCATATATATCAGCTGGTACTCTTTCCTCTAGAGGGAAAAAAACCCCACATTTCTTTAGAAATCTTCTATTTAATGGGGGAGAGGGAGAGAGAGAGAAGCAAAAACACAGAAAAAACAGAAAGACAGTGAATGAAAAAGGAAAAAAAAAAAAGAAACTTCAAGGTGCAATGATCTTGTGTATTTGAAATTTCAGTAGCAAGAATAATGTTTCAGAAACCACATCTAGAGAAATATTCCCCCCAGTACATGTGTTATTAATCCATTCAAATGTGATGTGAAAAGATTTGAAAATCTTAGAAGAGAACTTACAATGTTAGTCCAGATGGTGAATGAAGCATAGTCATGCCTGTTTCACTTAATAACAACCCACTTAGAGTGAAAAATACAGTCACACAGCAAAAGCTTCCATAAATAAGTAAAGAGATTTTCACCTCTAAAGTATATTCTGAAATTGATCCTTACAAAATCCCTTGAAGGGAATTTGTGTATAGAAAATGAAGAGAAAAAAGAGATATTTTTTGTTGTGACTTTTTTTTTTTTTTGTGCCTGAGACAGAGAGAGTGGGACAGCCAAGAGAGGAAAAGGGCTCTTGTCACCCATTCTTGACACTGGACCTGTGGGTAAAAGTGATCTGCTGAAGTCAAGTGTGTTCACAACATGGAGATAACATCTCTGTTGGCAAATCTCCTGACTCAGACTTCTTCTTGGGCCACTACACTGTACTAATTGTTTTCTCTGGCTATTTTTAATGTGGATTCCCTTTTCAATATTGAAACAAGATGTGACTTCCTGTGTATTATTATTCCCTTTCTTTACATTCTTCAGAAGAGATCTGTGTCTTTTCTAGCTAATTGCATGATAGGCTTCAGTGGGTTTTGTACTGATTTGTAAAGTATTTGTAAAATGTCTTTGCAAAAACTGAACTGAGATTCCAGTGTGAAGTTTCAGACCAATCCCGAGATCACTAAGCTCTGCTTTAACAGATCAAAATGTAGTCAGTTTTTAAACATTTTGGAGAAAGACCCTATACCAGTACAGATGGCAAAGCATTCAACTAGCTCTAGAGCCTATAAAAATAATTCCTTTTTATTGCTTAGCTGTTTCACAAGTAATATGAAAACAGGTCTGTTTCTTGATGATTATATTAAGGATAATTGGGAGAAAGTAATAGGCCATCTTCTTATTATTGTCTATGAATTGATGTTCCTCAATTATATCCTTTTTATGTGCATGTCCTGGTTGGTTTGGGGTTTTTTTGTTTTGATTTTGTTTTTTCCAAGGGAACAATTTTCCCTTCCAAGTGTCTTTTGCAGAGGAAATGAACACATATCGTGCTTTTAGACCAAGCACTGTAGCACAATTAATCTCTGCACTGTCCTTTCCTAGCAACCCAAAGTAGGAAATATATGCAGCCAAAGTGTAAAGCTAAACAGCTAGCAGGTTTCTATATTTACAAGAATCAAAGCAGTTAAATGACTCAGCTGCCTCCTAATGTGGGTTATATTTGAATTTGGGGAGAGTAGGGGGAAGAATGGAACATTATTGCTTTAACAAGGTTTACTGCTAAACTGAACATATGTTGCTCATAATGTCACTTTCTAAATCAATGAAATTATCATTATAGAACATGTCGACAAATTAGACATGTAACGTGCAAGCTGTATGTGGGTGAGATGTAATTTGGCTCTATAAAAAGAAATTAAACAATAAAATATCAATGACAGATGTAGTTAGCTAAAGGTTTTGAGGTTTAAATACCAATTTGTGAAAAAAAATTATGCAGACCCAATCAGGGTACAAGATAAAAATACCAGCCTTCATGCAACAAGATGATTAAGTATTTGGACCAGATGTTCGGAGACCTTAGATGTGCCCTTTATTTAACTGGCAAGCATACTGGCAAGTCCTTAAATTTGTAAAATCCAAGTAATGAAGGTTAGCTCAGATGGAAGTAATAAAACAATAAAATATCAAGAGTCATTCATGTCTGTGCACTATACATCATGTAACAGTTCTGAACTATACATTTTAATATACCAGCACATGTTTTAAAGGAAAAGGCATTTCCCATTATATTTTAAAGAAAAATCATTTCCCATTATTTTTTAAAGAATCTTACTGGAGTATTTCTTTTCCATTTAAAGTTCTCAAAGTGAATGCTGGAATTGAATGCATTTGATATGTTTTAAATCCTTTTCCCACAGTTTTGCAGATTTTATAACTCGAGTCTCAGCTAAAACTCTGTGTCGTAATTCCTGGGTTATAGCTTTGTCTCACAGCTGCTCTGTGGTTGTGGGCAAGGTGTTTTAGACCAAACAATAAAATGTGTATATGATCAAAGAAGAATGTCTTGCAGGTTAAAAGATGGCTTCTGTTTTAGACCCTTCTAACAACTTAGTGGAGTGATCAATCTCTCTGTGGCTCATCTCCTCCTATTCATAAGCAGCAGGGTGACATAATCCAATCTTTTAGCTCATTTTCCCTCTTGGGCAGAGTCTCATTCCCAGCCACATCAGAGCTGCTGTGCACAACTGTGTGGTGGCAGACCAAGGCTGTTGTTTGCAATCTCAAACTTTGGGGTCCTGGCCAGGCCATGCTGTGCCACAAACCCTCCTTTCTACAGAACCCAGGGCAGCAGCTGTGGGAAGGAGTTTCCATACAAATTTGTGTCTTGCCAGTGTGTGAAATGGGGACGTGTCTCAAGCTCAGAAATAGTGGGTTCTGGCCCTTCATGCAGCCATTCTGCTTGGACAGTGACTAGCAGAGATGGCCCTGATCTTGTTTAAGCCTTTGAGACATTGCCATAATATAATCAACAGCAATTCTGAAGGCATAAATAAAAGATAACATTCATGAGGTTTTCAGAGGGATGACATACTGTGCATAAAACATTTGAATACCACAGACAGAGCAGATGAAAGGGGATTGAGCTCTAAAGAAGAAATCATTCCTTGATGGGCTGATGTAGCTTGGCAGTAGAAGATGGGTTTCATCTGATCAGTGTAGGCATCTACAGTGTATAGAAAACATCTCAGCTGCTCACCATACTCCTTGCCACCCTTATCGAATACAAAGAAAAATATGCTCCTCTGCCACTGTTTAACTCTTCTGAAAATAAATCTTTAAAATAGATTAATTTTAGCTCAGCCTAAAAATACCTGTTCTTCACCATTAGCTCTGGAGAGAGGCCATAGTGATAACTCAGATGTGGACATCTGCTACATAAATATGGAAAGGCAAATGAAATGTGTGCCAACCACAGTGACCATCAATTGGTAGATTTTCAGCCTGCCTTGATACTGTAACCCAGCTTCAAGAAACATTAGTCAGTTAAAAAGTGAGCTAAAATAAATGCATGAAGAATGCTAACATGAAAATTTCCCATTTTTTATGAGAAACTTGACTTTATGCTCCCCACAACTTAGGAAAATGGATCCATCCATATGAGTAGGAGAATATGCTCTTGTGTATTCTGTTACTCTTGCATAACATTCTCTGAAATATGGGTTTCAGCACTTCTGTTACCATGGTGCAAAACACTTGTAAACCTGCGACAGGCATCAGAATTTGATTAATTAATCTCCACAAAATGCTTTGAGTTTCCCTGGGTGGAAGACACTCAGCATTAGTTTCTTGGGCTCTCTCATGAGAAGCAGCACCTTCCTGTACCTGCCTTGTGTCAAAGAAAACTGTGGCCAGCAGGGCCAGGGCAGTGAGTGGTTCCTGACCTGTGTTGAGGAGCCACCCCTTGAATCCCACCTTCAGTTTTGGCCCCTGACTAGGAGACATTGAGGGGTAAAAGAGCTGGGGAAGGAGCACAGGTCTGAAGAGGAGGAGCTGAGGGAGCTGGGGGGCTCAGCCTGGAGAAAAGGAGGTTAAAAGGGGGAACCTTGTTGCCCTCTAGAACTCCCTGAATGGGGGTGCAGCCAGGTGGGGACCGAGCTCTGCACTCTGCAAGCCATAGTACAAGAATAAATGCCCTCAAGCTGTGCCAGGTTTAAATTCAATATTAGGACAAATTTCTTCACCACAAGGGTTGCCAAGCCCTGGCACAGGCTGCCCAGTGAAGTGGTGACACCATCTCTGAAGACCTTTATAAACATGTAGATGTGGCACTTGGCCATGGTTTAGTCGTGGGCTTGGCAGAGCTGCATCAAAGGTTGGACTTGGTGTTCTTAGACGTATTTCCTAACTTTAACAATATACAGATTACAAAGATGAGTAAACCTGTGTGGAAATCATTGTTTGCCTGGAGGCAGAAAAACTGGTGTTAAAAAATAAAAGAATTTTTTAAAAATTATTTTTCCCCATTGTCCTTTAAAGGGCAGATCTCAGCCCTATTCAAATGATAATTCTCCATGTATCAACTACTTTAAGTGTAAACACTTATTCACCAAGCAGGAACCAGCTTTGAGTATTCAGAAACATTTAAACAAAGTGAAATACCTTCTTTTAAGTGATTGCCTGAGAATAGAAGAGAGATGGGACTTGTAGAAAGAAGTAAAGTCCTTTCTGAAATAAACTAATAGAACTGAAAAGAAACAGACAAGCTTTAAGGGGCTTTTGTTCCAGAAAGATTGTTTTTTTCCAGCACTATCAGTTATTCTAATAAAAGATATTACCTCTGCCTATAAACTTTGCCTCTCACCTCTTAATGTTACTTACACTGATACTTCTTTTTATTTCTGTTTCCAAAGGTATATGGATTTAGAAAGAGTCCATATCCATCTTCTGCAGTTTCCTAGTGCTTAAAACACTCTGCCTGCAGAATTTATACTGTATATGGAGTGCTGTCTAAGAGCTGCACTTACATAATAGTTCTTGACTGAATGTCTTGTTTTCCACATGCAAGTCCAACAGGCTGGAAATCAGGACTGCTGAGAAACACCTACTTTCTGAAAATCATTAGTCTTCTTCCCCCTCCCTAATTAATTTTTTGAACCACTAGAGAGTTGCAGTAGAGGTGACAAGTTTTCTGAGTCTGAATCACACTGTGATTTAACCTGGGCTTGCCTAGGGGTCCCTGCTTACTTCTAGCAGGGCTATTTGTGAGTTTGACATAACTTCATGCCCAGGAATCATGCTGGAGTTATATTTAATTGCTTTTGCTCTTCTCTGAACATAATTAGGATGTTCACTGTTTCTCTTAGATATCTCAAAAGAAAAAAAAGTGTGGGGCATTCACCTTGAACTTTCCAATTGTTCCATTTATCTGTGCAAATAGAAAATTATCCAGAGTTCTTTGGACAATGGCAAAATTTCCTTGTTTACTGAACTGATCAAAAATAGCATCCCTCCTGTCACCCAGCTTAGACAATTTTTTGTACCTATTAATTGAGGTTGGTTTTGCTGTGCCCTTTCCCAAACTGTCAGTGTACTTCTTTTACAAAACTGAGACAAAAAAATCTTCTGCAAGGGCCATGACTCCCATTGTGACAGCTCTCCTACAGAAAGATTCTGCTTAGCAGGGAAATATCCTCAAAAATGACGGAGTTTGGTAGCCCTAATTTTAAGAAAATATAAATTGAGAAGTTATCTCCTGGAGGAACAGCAAATAGGCATAAGAAATGAAGGAGGTTCCTGGATTACACTGGTGATAAAATCCTTCTAGAAACTGAGTTCTTATAGACCTCATAAGCACCAATAATGAGGGGCTTGTTGGGCTTCTGAAAGTCAAAGGCAGCTTTGGCTGGAATTCAGGAACCTGGGAGCAGAGAGGAGGGTGAAAAGCAAGCTCACAATGACAGATTTTGTGAGAACAAACTTCAGCATCTTCAGAGTCTGCTCAAAAATGTCTCAGGAGATGAGGCCTTGGAGGGAAGGAGGGCCCAAGAAATCTGTTTCATATTGAAGGATTGCCTCAAGTTAAAGAGGGTTCCATGCCATCAAATACAAAAGCAGGCAAAAATTCCAGGAGCCCTACATGGATGAAGAAGCTGTTCCTGGCCAAACTCAAAGACAAAAAGGAAGCAAATAAAGGGTGGAACCAAGCATCTCCTGACCTCCAAAGGCCCCTTCCAACTTCAACCATTCTTTATTTCTATATCTGCTATAATGCCATCCAATTAGAAACAAAATATATTTTTCAAGATGCATAAAATACCAAAGATGTATAAAATACATCACATTTGGCTCAGTGAAACACTGAACATGGGAGTCTGGCTGCTGTTCTGGTATTGTATCCCATTTTTATCACCAGGTACTGGCCACTGGCAGTTTTTCCTTTAGTTTATCTGACCAAAGAATTCCAGAAACTAGCACCAATTTTTAATTGCATTTTCATGGCATTTTTTCACTATCAGAGAATTAGTTTTGTAGACATTTATAGGCATAAGTGACAGAATAAAAACTTCGTCTTATTTCACCGGGGGCATATGAGGGTGTTTGAGAAGGACTACAGCATCCAAGTGTTCATTAATGTAATTTTCTACAGCTATAAGACATTTAGAATAATTCCTGGTGGAGTTTAATTAGAGCAGTTAGAATTTTTTTTTCAGACTCTCTTTTGATGGAAAGCTGCTTCCTGTGAAATGGAATGTCCCTATTAGGTAAAATTTACAGGTTTGGGCTAGGGGAAAAAAGTCAGACAATAGATTTTTAAGCTTTGCAATCATAACCTGGAAAATATGGAAACTTTTCAAAAATATTTATTAATTCTTCACAAATAATAATTGCTATTATATTTTTTTTTCCCCTCAAGGCAGGATAAATTGTTTTCAGACAAGCTCTCTTTGTGCTGTGCATTTTGCATAACAGGTTATATCTGCCCTTTCTCCCATAAGCAACACAAGCAAATGTAAATTTTTGGCATGAATCCAGACAGCTGGCCTCCGTGGGACATCTTCCTTGGTCATGCCTTTGACTCCAAACACTGCAGACAAAAGGCAGCGGTGAATAAGTCACCCTTTTCACACTGGGCTCCAATTACATCTGCTGCCCTTTGTGAGAGGGAGTTTGGATTCCACAGTCCTTGGGCAGCTGTTGGGTTTGTAGCCATGCCTGAGTTGGAATTCTCATGAATAGGAAGTACTTGAACTCCGTGGTGGTTCCCATATCCCACAACCATGGGAACTGTGGGAAAGCTCACACTGATTGATTCGAGTCTCTGAGTCACCCAACTTCTGTCAGGGATGTGAATCTGGAAAGCCAAAATAAGCTCCTTCCACACTGGAGATTTCTCTGTGGTGTTTTAATAACACGACTGTGCCCAAAGAAAACCAAGACATTTTAAACCTGCTCTCATCTGATATTAATAAAATTAATTTGCCATAGAGTAATAATGACGTGTTTCTCAAACGAACTTATTTTATTTCTTCTTTTGAATATTGTATCTTCTGCATATTCTACTGATTATATTTATAAATGCTACACTATTTTGAAATTTGAACTTAAAAGGTTTTCAAGCATAAAACATGAAAAATCTGATAATAGCTGCTTGGTCCATTCTTCTCTCCTTCAGCCTTAGTCCCATGAAACCAGAATGGTAGGAGCTATTAACTCCCTGTTATTTACTGGTTATCTGAAGGCTTCATCCTTCATGTGATATCTTTATATATTAAGTGCTTTCTATGGAAATAATTAAGATACTACCAGCAGAAGAATCTGATACTGCCTGAACAGTTTCAAAGCATGTGATCTCCAAGGAAACAGAGATCCTGTTACCAGTCCCCTTCCTACAGGAGTTGCCAATGGCACAGGATGCTGGGAGTCATTTTGCTGGCTACAGTAAGACTGTTCCTAACGTATGAAGTTCCATATGTGGAATATGCCCAATTGGGTGGTTTTCAAAACAAATTAAACCATACACAAATTTACCTCAATGACATCCCACCCAGACTTTAGAGATTCTTTTGGTTTGTTTTTTTAGAGAAGACTACTTGGAAAAAAAAAATAAAACTTTGTGGCAAAAGTTCAGCTTTCAATGAAAAAATCCCAAACCCTGTGGACTCAAATGTGATTTGCCCAGGAATTGCAAGGGTCACTCAGTTTTGTTTACCTCAAAAATTTGGGTCTTTTTCATCCTAAAGGAATATCAGAGCCTCTCTGGAGGTGTAAGATATGGAACACATTTCAGCAACTTCTACTACAACGAGGAGGAAGGCATGAAAGAAATTATGAGACTGACAACTCTCTGTATTACCCCATGACCAGCCTTCACAGTCAAATATGTGACTTGTTTATATTTTTGCCAGAGTACATGGAAGCTTTGCTGCTGCTGTACCAGGGCCCTTCACTGCTGAGTTCTGGGACAGCACAAAGACTTGCAGGCACATCCCCAAGGGCTAAAGTAGTCTTATAGATGTAGGACAGCCTTGTAAATTTATTGGAGGAAAGAGGGGGGCATGATTTTCCAGTGCTGAAATGGGACCTATATAATCTTGTTTCCAGGTGGTTTTTCCTTCGTTTCTCGCACCCACTATTTTATATTGGCTTTACAAAATCCTGATGTATTAGATGTACTGCAAATGATGCCTTAAATATCACTGATGGCTCCCTGAAGTATTTTCTCTGCTAAAATGTTCGTTCTGATTTAAATGACCAAAGCTACAGAGCTCCCACCAGCTCCCTGAGGAAGCTCTTGAGACTCTAACAGATCTCACCTTCCAGTCAGCAAGACTCTCATTTAATTTTGCTTTCCTGTTACCTGCACACACTTCTTGTACCCTGAGTGCCATTTGCACTCTAACTGTGATGTGTTATAGCTTAGGGTACAAATTACTGAACTGCCTGTTGGTTATGTCTAGTCTTTTGTTCAGAAAAGATGTGGATAGAAAAACATATAGAGAGAAAATATTTGATAATTTGTAGCTAAGCCTAAGAGTTTATTCCCTGGATCTTCTACCTTACTCTATTTTCACTGTTTCCTGATTTAATTGCTTTAGCATGGATAGCTAGAGAGAAGTACTAATCCTATCAATTGCACTCTCTAAATCCCAGTATCTCTGCTCAGGTCAAACTGGAAGTCATTTTCAGAGACTGCCTTTAAAGGTCTTTGAATGAACTGTCAGAGGGTAGAAGCTTTAATTTCTGAAAGTTGATTTGGAAGCAGACAGAAAAATAAAAGCTGGTATTGCTGGGTTTGTTTAAGTAAATATGTCTGGCAGTGAGATTTTAGAGACAGACTTGGAGATTTATCAACCCTATTTTCCCTAGGTTTATAAAGGTATCTAATGAAGTCAGCTTTAAATTAAAATATATCTGTTGGTTCTGGAACAAAAACCTAAGCTATTCATCTGTTTTGTAATATGTTAAGTGAAGCTGGTTTGATACAGTAGACTTTGAATAGACTGGCATTAAAATGGAGGAAGAAGTCAATGAAAAATGGGACTGTGGGTTTCAAGAATCCTAAATCTGATTTAACATTGGACAGGGAAAATATGCTTGCAGAAAATTTAATTGTCATTGCAAGAGCAACACATCCTCCTTCAGTGCAGTTTAGTTACCTAGGATAATGTTCAAGATTTTTTCAAGCTACATTAAGATAAGCAACAGAGGATGGTCTTTATGGATTGAAGAAGACAGTCCCCATCCAAAAATCTACCATCAGCACAAAGTGGAATTCATCCAATATTAAATTTACCTCTTTTTGTCCTAGTTCTGATCTGTCTTACCCACACAAGTTGTAAACTTGAATGAAAGGGCTCTATTTTAGTTTGTGCCTGGCATAAGGGATTTTTCATCATGGGCAGCACTTTTAGATGTGAACATAATGCAGTAATGACTCACCTGCAAATGCAAAATGTTCTGCTCAAGGAATCAGAGGTGATTATGTCTTGTACTACAGTGATCCAGGATGAGTCTTGCCTCTCACTAAATATGGCTCAGATAAAGATAAAAAATCCTACTGGTAAAGGAGGTAACAGTGTTTCAGGGAGAAACTAATGGTATCTGCACCTCCTGTACAGTGTCAGCAATGTGATCAAGCTAAAATCACTTTCCCTTTGCTATTATCTCAGCCCTAAGAGCTGATCCTGCAGGAAGTTAATAATTTCTCTGATGTCATCATCATCACAGAATAGTTTGGGTTGTAAGGGACCTTCAGATCATGCAGCTCCAACTCCCTCATGGGCAGGGACACTTTCCACTAAACCAGGATTCTCAGAGCCCCATCCAGCCTGGCCTTGAACACTCCAGGGATGAGGCATTCACCTCTTCTCTGAGCAACCTGTTCCAGTGCTTCACCATCTTCATGATGAGTAATTCCTTCCTAATCTAATCTAAACATACCCCCTTTCAGTTTGAAGCCATTCTGCCTTGTCCTTCTACTACATGCCCTGTAAAAATTTCTCTCCAACACCTTCAGCCTCATTGATTTTTGTGATGCTCAGTGCTTTAACAGATGAGGCAAAGAATTTGGATAAAATGTAAACAGGACAAATATAGTCATTGAAAGTGACAACCACTCATGATAAATTCAAATTGATTTTTTTTTCCTGCTATGTTCAGCTTTCATTCCTTCAGTGGACATTTCCACTTTAAGTCTTTACACCTTTAATTGTTTCAGATCTGAAACAGCTGCTGTTTCTTCAGCAGATCATGCAATCAGAGTAAGTTTGATGCAGTAAAACCAATCTGAGTTGAGTGGAACAGAAATGCAAATAGGCAATTGGAGCATTAGTCAGAAGGCTTTCCTGTGCATGACAGTTGCTTTGTAGCCCCTGTGACAGAGTGAAAGAGGATGGCACTGTCACCTGCCTGTCTCTTCATCCATCATTAGTTAGGCTAGAATTGGTGAAGGTGTTTTGTGTGATATAGCAGGATGCTGTTCAGTATTGGTTGCTATGGGTCCCAGAGTCACTAAATCCTTTTTTATTCCTATTTAGATACAGGGCCTATGAAAGGTGCCATATCCCTTTGCTAAAAACTGCAGGCACTGAAACCTCCAGAAATGACAGACATCCTTTCTCTAAACACCTGTAACAATCTCAAGCATATTTTCTGCAGTAGCTAAAAAAACTTAGGAAAAACTAAATATTTGTCCTTCATTTCATGGAACAGAGAGGGATTAAGAACACAGTTTGTCTGTGTGATACAGCTCCCAAGATTTGATAATGACTGTGAGCTTTCAGTGCATTTCTTATACCTTCCCACTACCCCTTAAAAGCTCTCAAAACTCAAAAGGAAACTGACATTTCCAACCCTGGCTAGCCTAAAAGGAATGGTTCCTATTTAAGTAAGGAAATGTGCAACCAAGATAAACTATTCCTGTTTAGGATAGTCTCTGTTTCCAATATAATAATCTAATATGTATGTGATTAGTGTTTATAGGAAAATCAAGCTGTTGGTTTTTGAAGCAGAGACAACAGTGTTTGTTTTCTCCAGCATGTTTCCACATAGAATCTAAATGTGTTCTGTGTTGTTATTCGATGCAAATTTTTGTTTGGAACTTCCTCTATTTTCTGTGTTTCTGAAATTGCTGGGTGAAACGCACATGTAGATTTTTGAGATAGCAAAGAGCAATAAGGTTTATTTATTTAGTTACTGCTGGGTCATTTGTACTGTTTCTGTTGCATGCTCTTGATTAAGATCAGAATTTTCTAGTATTATTGAAATCAATATGTACTTACACAGAACAGTGTGTGTGTATTAAAAAAATCAAAGCAACTATTGTTATGCTGACCTCTGTAAAGGCAATATCAACATGAGGAATAGCAAAGGTTTCTCAGCAAAGAGCTGCATGCTGTTGCAAGCACCTTATCACCTTATTCTCATACAATAATTTGTCCTATGTGATGATATTTTTTTAATATTCTTCATAATCACCACACTCAAATTATTAAAGATCATATGGAGAGTGAGATAGGACCAAAGGGAGAGGTTTAAACCGGCAGACATAGGAAACTCTTTGGTATTCTTTCCATATTGAAGAGTATTTTCCATACTCTAACTGTTCTTATTGTTTTCATTACTATTTCAATATGCTCTTCAGGGCATTGCAACTAAGAATTTCATTATATCTATAACACTGGATCTGAAGTATTACAGGTAAGAGGTACACCACATCAAACAATTCTGACTCTTACAGGCATAATTTAAATTTATAGTTCCATTACTTCCAACTGGGTTTGCAGATTGGACGTTGGTTTATGAAGTATTAATTCCTGTTTTATTTTTTAAAATACTGATTCTCAGTAAAAAAAAAATTAAAAAAAATCAATATATACAATAACATCGTCCCACTGGGCTACAAGCAATTAGAATCCACCAAGAGAAAAGTCACCTGTCAATTGCAAACACTGTACTTAAAACAAATCCTCAGAGCTGTCTGACTTAGCAAATGTTTAAGCAAACAAATATATTCAAATATTCAAAGATATAGTTGATGTAGTAACACTTTTTGCTGAGCTTAATTCAAAAATCAATGCCATGTAGTAAACAGAACAGCCCCTAAAACAGAGATTAAAACAAGCAATGATAGAACTGCATATAAATGACAAAATAACCACAGGTATATGAATCTTTATTGCTGAGGAAGACCACATTTCACAGTAAACATGAGAGGTGGAGGCGAGGTGATAGAAAAAATTGCTGTTTCAATAAAAATAATAGGATTTTATCAGTCTATGGCATGGTCTCAATGTTTGACAAAGCTCAGATCATATACCAGACCAATAATGTCTCATTCTTATGGACATCTATTATATTATAAATATATATTATATACAGATATATTATTTTTGCTGCATCTTATTGAACCAAAGACTTAAATAGAAAATATAAGATTCACTTTTTCATTGTTTTTTGAATTTATAGCGCACACTCGAGTAGCATTTTCATGCTTTTCTTCAAGGTCTCATAGACTTGAAAATTCATAGTTTTAATAAAAGACTTTTTTTTTTTTTTCTGTTTTTGCATGACTCACATTAAATCACAGGACTTGGCAATAGCATTATAAATCTATAAGCATGCATCAGAAAGACTGGAAGGCAGCACGTGTTGTCTTTGACTTTCAAGGTACACGCTCCTATTTGGAGATCTTAAACATTAAGTTTTAACCCTTTTCCTTTATTTTCTTTAAGATTTTCCCTATCAAATAGCAAAGCCCAGGGATCCTGGTCCCTGAACTGGTGTTAAGTGCCCAGACTGTACTGAGTGGTCAGCAGCAAACCTGCCTCACATAATTTGTATGCGCTGCTGCAGCAGCGGCAGAGAGAGGTTACAGTGCCCACTGCTTGGTTTAATTGGAGTTAAGTACATCTATTATGTCGGTGTGCCCCATCCACAAGCTGTTTATTTTGATTAATGCATGCATCCCAATCAGTGAAACGTCCATGAGACACAGAAACTTTTAGGAGAAATAAATGAACAGTTTTGTAGACTAATTTTCTCCAAAGAGCTGTGCATTTTTAATACTTTCCTCCCTGGCTGGGGTGGCCAGTTTGAGACTCTTTGGTAGGTTTGCTGCTCAGGAAAAGAGGTGCTGATCAATTGTAAGATTTCACAAGTTGAGACCTTAAGAACTGAGACACTCTAAATTACCAGTCTTGCTTAAACACAATTTACTTCCAATTCATGACAAAAATAATAGTGAGTAAACTTTAGCTAGGATGTAGACTCTTGAAATGGGCAGTTTGAAAGAGTAAGACTTGAAATAAGAGGAAAAACAGTAGCTGGGATGTAACTTCTGAAATTTGCTTCAAAACAACTGCAAGTATATAATACACTGTAAATATGTAATACACTGTAAGTATATACTGTCAGAGTATCATGATGGGGGAAAAACACAGGTTAAGTCATCAGTTAGAGGAAGGAGGAGAAACCCACTGTCTATAGGTGTCAGATTAGCAGGTAGTTTCAAGGTTGTCATCTTCCTTGACTATAACAAAAAGCCCCACAAACTTAAAAAAAAACCATAAAAAATAAAATTAAAAAAAAAAATTAAAAAAAAAAAAAAAAAAAGTGGTTCTATTTAGGTAGGCTTACAGGAAAGGAAATTATTCTTGAAGAACACCAGGGGCAGATAAACTTAAGAGTAAAGAAAGTGTGAGAACAAGGACAAAACCTTTCCAGACAAACTCCATCAAGGTCAGGTAAATTCGAGTCCCTTCCAGCATCAGCTGACTCCTCCTGTGGTTGCAAAGGGAACATAAATGATGTGTTTATGCTGAATGCCTGAAACCAAGGCATCAACCCTGGGCCATCTGTGTGTGTCACCAGCCATGTGTGCTGCAGGAAATGGCTGTGCTGTGGCCTCAGACTGAAGGTTATTGAGAGAAAGTACTTTTGTGATCTTATTTATTTCTCTGAAAAAGTCAAGGAAATGTAGTGCCCTCAGCAGAGGGAACCTGTGCAGGATCTCACAGAGCCACACCAGCCACATCTTCTGGTGGGAAACAGGGACAGAGGGATTACCTGGGGGAGATTTTTAGGAGGTTAGGACCAAGAAAGACAAGCACTTATCAGAAAACAGGAGGAACAATAATAGTCAGAATAACAGTCCATAAGTTTTCAATGTTTCTAGATGCATATCTTAGTGAAAATTGAACTTCTGAACCTTCTGAGGTTTACTTACCCCCACTTGTCATTAGGAGACTATGTCAGTGAAATGGAACACTGTCACAGGACAGCAGTTTCCCACTGCTAAATAAATGCTGAGCCAAGGCCAAGATATTTATTTTCAAAGTGGGAGATATTTACCCTGTAAACATGTTCAGTTCCAGTGCCTTTACGTCTGTTATACCAAACTGCTAATGAAGGAGATGCTGTCTGATGCATGTGGTTAAACTAATAAGAGTTTCTCAGTGTCCTCTTATTGAAAATATATGTTTTCTTTGGATTAGAGAACAGATTAGCTCAGCATTTCAGCTAATTTGGAAAACAGCTAGTTCATACCAATGCTGTTTCTGATCTGCACCCTACTTCAGGGGTTCCTCACCATAAACAGCTGGACAGCCCTGTTATTGTTCTGCCAGGCTTAATGAATTGGCATACATGATGTGGCATTAGCACTGTAGATATCACAGGTATCAAAATTACAGAATCCAAACAATTTCAATAGGAATGGTGCCAAAGGAATACCAAGAGTTTCTGGAGATGTGGAGTAGCAGGAAGATGTCTGTGCCAAGAAGCTGCTCTTTGCATGGACCCAAGAATTGCCAGGTGTCAGCCCAAGCAGATGCAGGAATTTGGACAAGGGTACAGCTGTTAAATCATCCTCAGGTAGCACAGGTTCCAGAAGAAGAAGATGGACATAGGGGTAGGAAATGTAGACAATTTTAATAGTCACTTATATTTAAAAAATCCTCTATCAGAGGTATAGATTGATTTCTCTCCTGCTTTGACAATCACAATACTTCAATGTTGACTTCCTAGAAGTAACAGAAAAAATGTTTGCCTGAAAGACTTTTACTTTTAATTATTGCTTATATTAAAATAAAGCTTAAATTAAAAGTTCTAAAATTCAGTAAATTCTTTTTTGGATATATATACTTAAGAAAAGCTTAAAAGTATTATTTGGGAAAATATTTCATAAGAGAGAAAATAAATTCCATTACTAACATTTCTTTTCCCAAGGGCACTGAGTTCCTAAGTCACATTGATGCCAGTAGGATATTTATTATTTCAGGGGTTTTTAGGCTCCCTTGCATTTCTATGGATCTGTAGCTTCACTTCTATTATTTATTAAATCACTGTTTCTTCAGCAGTGAGAGTTGGATATTGCATATTGCATACACCTGAACTGGAAGTTGATACAAGCAATAAAAATTTAACACTGACTCTTAAGGAAAAACTTATATTTTGTAATGAATTACCTCTTATTTTTTACACCTATTGTCCTTATTCTTTTTATCATGTGGGCTTTTCTATGACAAGAAATTTAGGTGAAATTACCTAATATATCCCTTAATTCATTGCCTAGGAGTTTGTAGTAAGGGATTCCCAGTGTTTCCACTCAGTGAGGAGTCTCTTGATGTCTCAGAAATAAACCACCCTTGTGGCATAAGGGCACACCTTTATGCTTTAGCATGTCCCATTTTGTTGTTTGTCTCATGAACTCTCTGAGTTCTTTATTCTGTTCTGAAAGTTATTTTTATAAAAGGAATGTATTTTCCAGAATTAATCCTAGGCAATCCTGCATGGGTTTGAGTTTGTTTTTTTAGAAACCATGCTTTTCAGTATATATACATAGCTCCATGACAATCCTTCCTTGGACCACATGTCAGTGATGATAAGCTCTACAGCTTCCTGCATCTCCAAGATGCTTCAGCACACTTTTTTTTGTGTAGGTTTATGTCAATTCATTTTAATATATCTCAGAACAAATGTCATCAGGATCCAATAATCACAGTTTATTGGGTGGACAGAAAGCAGGCAGTGAAGTCTCTATTGGGATTTTCAGCATCAATTTATGAGGTGCATTGCAAAACTAAAATCCATCTGATTTTCATCAGCTGAGCTATAAATGTAGGCATAATGATTCTATCCACTTATTTTCAAATCAATTTAACATAACTATCTCCCAGAATTAGAAGACATGGATCACTGCACTGTTTAGGCACTAATATAGTGGTTTCTACTCACCAATGTCCAATACCACTGATTAGTTTAGTGTCCCACTCCTGTATTCACTCCACATCATTAACAAGTATTGGAAACAGTAGATTTGTGCTGTTTGAGCTCTCCTACACAATCCACACAGTTTAGAGAGCCAAAAATGCAAAATGTTTAAATATTAACTATTGCAACTGATAAGGTCTAAGTGCACTGGAATGGTAAAATTATTTAGTCCATTGGGGATACAAGTGTCAATAACTCAAAATCTGCAGATTTGGACTGACACATTCTTGGAAAACCTGGACTGAATGAAAATGTCTATTTTATAAGGAAAATGGAACTCTTGTTTTGTGTTCTCTTCCAGTTTTCAGCTGTCTCATCAGCTTTGCTGGAGTGCAAGTGGTTTACATTAGTGTAGCAATGCTGATGCCTGAAATGGGGGCACATCCCAAGTCAGGCAATGTATTAGTGGAATTTTTATGTAAATATGCATCACAACATTTCAGCATGTACATTATGCCATAGAAAAATTCAGTTCACAACATGTGAAGAAAGAATTGAGACATTAAGTTGGGTGCATTTTAACGAGGAAGTTTAATTTGTATTTTCTATGTTTATTTATAGAGAAGGCTTTATAATGAACAGGATGTTCATCTGATCAAATGCAATGATGCAATTAAATTGCTTCTTGTTGAAACAGGTTATATGGTGCTTATTAAAAGTAAATATAAATAAATGTTTGAAGATCTGTGTGATCAGAAATGCCTTTTGATATCAGATGGAAATATATCAGTGCCTGAAATGCCTTAACTCTTTATTTAAATGTGGCAGATGAGTGTTTATAACATCATCACACCACATTTCTAAAAACACAACTGACATAACCCATTTGGTTTTTTCAAAAGCTTTTGTCAGACACCTCATGGGAGGCTATTAAAAAAACAACACAAAGTAATCATGGGCTAAATCAGAAATATCCAGGTCAAAGACAGAATCCAGTACGAGAGTAAACTGTTCAAAATCTGGAGAACTCAAGAAGAGTAAAAATAGATTTTTTTCTGCTGCCAATCTGAGTGAGAAATCCATGGATAGAAACACCCAAACAAACCACAGTGTCTACTGCCACTTTTACTTCTGCCTTCGTTAAGGAGATTGATGTAATGAAATGTGCAAAGCAATTAAAGGCATGAACGAATGAGAAAAATTGATACTAAATGAGCTAAGTGCTTATATTAGTTATGTATTTTTGTGGCCACTGAGCCTCAGGAAATACACCCCAAGGTGAACACTATCAGAGAAAAAGAGCTGTTGGGACAATCTCAGAGCTGTCACTGGTTATCTCAGAGAGCTTATGGGAGGGGGTGTCCAGAATGCTGGAAAAGTGCAATTATTGAGACTATCTTTAAAAAGGAAAAAAAGAGGGTGGATTTGTCAGCTTAACTTCAATTCCAAGAAAAATCCAGGAGCAAATAATCAAGCAAACAATTTGTAAGCCCCTAGGAGATAACAAAAAGATGAGTGACAGCCAACATGGATTTGTCAGTGTGGTGGGTTGACCTTGGCTGGATGCAGGTGCTCAGCAAACTTCTCTGTCATCCCTCTCCTCAGCAGGATGCAAGGGGGGAAGGGGGAATAAGATGGAAAAAGACCCCTCGTGGGTCAAGATAAAGGTAATTTAATAAACCAAAATCAAAGGCTGTGCATGGAAGCAAAGGAAAACAAAAATATTTATTCTCCAATTCCCATCAACCCAGCCACTTCCTGGGAAAGAGATCTGGGAGACAAATATTGCAATAATGAATTTCCTGCCTCCTCCTTCTTGTCTCAGGTTTTACTGCTGAGCAGATGTCATATGGACTGTCCCTTTGGACAGTTTGGGTCAGGCTGTAGGTCCTGGCTGTGTCCCCTCACAGGATCCTGTGTACCCCCAGGTGCTGGTGAAGGGGCTATGTTGGAGAGGCAGTGCTGGTGCTGTGCCAGGTCTGCCTAGCAATTTCCAAACTCTGGGCCATCACCAGCACCTTGCTGGGCACCAGCACACTGGGAGGGCAGCTCTGGGGAAATCAACTCCAGGCCCAGCACAGTCAGATAGAAATCCTGCCAAACCAACTTCCTCCTCTGACAGGGTAACAGGTTTGTAGAAAGGGCAGAAGCAGTAGATGCTGTATGTCTCCACTTCAGTGAGGTGTCTGACAATGTTTCACCTGACACTATCATAATAAGAAAGAAAATATTGCCTGGATTAAACTACTCTAAAGTGGTCAAGGAAATGGTTGGAAATTTGCACTCAAGCCATATGGAAGAAGATAAAGTGTATTTATTAGGACAGAATATGCCAAGTCACTGGAAAGAGGCCAAATCACTTGGGAGGGTGAAAATTCAAGATGAGATCAACAATTTGCACATTCAGTCTGAAACACCTAAGATGACTTCAGGGAACAACTGGCGAATCAGCAGCTCTGCAGAAAAAGAGCAGTGATGGAGAATTAGATAAGAGAGGATCCCTGAAATTAATACTATCACCAAAGTGACACTTTTGCAGAAAAGCCAAATACTATTAGGAGATGTACAAGCAGAAATAATCTCTGTAAGATACATAACATAATCTTTCTGCTCTATTTGGCATGAATGAGGTCGTAGCTGAAGCGTGGTGTTCCCTCTGCAGTTTGCATTTCAAGAAATATTTGCATCAGGTAAAGGAAGAGCAGAGTGATTAGGGGTGAAGAGCAGAGTGATTAGGGCTGTAGAAACTTGACCTATTAGAAATCAGAGTTGAGATTGCTTCCCCAAGAGAAAAGACCAAGTAGAGACAAGATCAGTAGTCTTCAAATACATAAAAAGTGGCTGAAAAGGGGAGAAGATTGAATTGTTACAGGTACCCATTTTCTATGTGACAAGAATAATGTCCTCTAAATTGCAGAAAGGGGTATTTATGTGAGACACTGGAAGAACTTTTTAATGGTAAAAACGATTAAGGAGTTAAACAGGTTGACTGAGAAGATTCTGAATATCCTCCACCAAATACCTTAAGAGCAGTTTAGATAAACATATGTTAAGATTAGTTCAGAGAGAGCTAATCCTGCCTGGGGTGAAAGAATGACCCCTTTCCATACATTTTCTCTTATTTTCCCAATACACTAACACAATGGAGCACAAAGGTTCACCATTCAGAGTCATGAACTGAATGCATTTGCTAATGATGTGCACAGTGGATAAGCAGGACATTGGCAGACTGCTCAAATGTTTTCTCCAGTTAAAGATTATTCAGAGAAATTTCTGAACAGTACTATGTGAGAAAAATGATAGCAAGGATGTATTGAAATACTTATTCACAGTGCTGGCTAGGCTAGCTAGTAAACTAGGAGACTTTGACAAAGTAGAGAGATGAGCAATCACCAACCCTATGAAGTTTAATAAGGGTGTGACTCTTGGGGTGCCCTGCATAGGATCTAGAGTTGGACTTGATTATCCTGATGAGTTCCATCCAACTCAACATATTCTAAGATTTTCTGAAGTTCTAGATGACTGTGCATAGGATACAGGAAGAGCTTCCTCAGCCTTGCCAGGTGAAACTGAGCATGAAAGAAAGTCCACATTAACATTTTCAAATGCTTTTAGATAAAGTCAAATAATTTTATTGGGTTTTAACTTGTGATATTATATGAATTTGGGTCATACTTTAGCAGAAGTACAGAAGCCTAAATTTGTATTATTTCCTTATTACAGAGGAACTGAATGACCAGACTGGTTGGAGATGAGTGGGGAATATTAAAAAGCTGGCAAAAAGAATGATATTTCATTTTTACATTGGAGTGTATTTCATCTTACAGTTCAAGATCACATAAGCACAGACCACCCTTTGTGCCATTCAAAGCAATAAAGTAAATTAAACTCCAGAATATCTCTAATGGGATTTTTTTTTTTTTTTAGGTTACCTGCCATTTAGAGAAGTTTGGCTTGGAGACAGGACTGTGTATATCATAAGGCCAATACAGCAGCACTCACAAATAGGCAGCACATTTTTAATTCCATAAGGCTGCTTCAGATCCCTGTAGAATAGAGGTTTGTGTTCTGTTAAAGGGTTTTCATCTCCTCAGTACCATTATTAGCCATCAGAGTCTGCACTGGGCCATTCCTCCCTTGCTGACACGTGATCCATTCCAACTTGCTTCTTTTAAATTAACAACTCTCTTTTGGAGAAAGAGGTTTTACCTAACAGCAGCTCTTTCTCTTTCTCAGGAAAATGCATAGATTCACAGAATCACAGAATGGTTTGGGATGGAAGGGACCTTAGGCATCATCTATGGCCATAGCTGGGGACAACTTCCACTGGATAAGTTTGTTCTAAGTCCTGTCCAACCTGGCCTTGAACACTTCCAGGGATGGGACAGACACAGTTTCTCTGGATAACCTGTGCCTCCTCACCCTCACATGAAAGAATTCCCTCCTAACACCTAAACTACACCACCCTCTCTCTCAGTTTAAGTCCTTGTCCTGTCACTATCTGCCCATGTGCAAAGCTGCCAGAGTGGGGTCTCCGTGGAGACTTTTCTTCTCCAGGGTGAGCAGCCCCAACTCTCTCATCCTGTCTTCATAGGAGACATCATCCTTATGACCATCTTCCTGGCCTTCTCTGGTCTCATTCCAGCAGGTTCATGTCCTTCCCATGTTGTAAGTCTGAGAGCTGCAGGCAGCACTGCAGGTGGGGTCTCATGAAAGCACAGCAGAGGGAAAGAACTCCCTGCCTTCACCTGCTGGACACAATTCTTTTGATGCAACCCAGGAGATGAGTCTACAGATGAGCCTGTGCAGCATCAGATGTGAGTTTATTGTGTCTTTTGAAATAGCCAAGGTGTTACCTGAAGGACAAGCCAAAAAATTTATGCATCAAGACACCAGTGATTCCTCATAACAGCTATTGTCTTCCAAGTCATCAGAGAAGAAAGCCATTATCCTAAGTCCACAAAATATAACACAACATTTCTGGGTTTTGTTGAATTTGTGAGATGAAGAAACCTCTTCCCACCTGCCAAGAGTGTCAAGGAAAGAACCCTTGCTGCTTGTGTTTGCTATCTAAATATATTTGCCTCATATCTCAGTAAAAGGATTGTTGTATTTCTCCCACCATCAGTCACCCTCACAAAGTGTATAATTGTGCCTCGGAGTCTCTAAACTGTGTTGATGTTTTTGGGATATAAACTGCTGCACAGAAATCTCAAAGACCATCTTCTTTCAAGGTTTAGCATAAAAGAAAGACAATTGCTTGCACAACTTTTAGATGAGGAAAGTTCTTAGCAGAGTTTAAAGGTGTTACTTGTTGGAATATAGCAGTGCAGACTTGACAATTTGAAATTACTGTAAGTGTCACTAAATAAAGTAATGGGGTCAAATCTCATGTGTCTCTAAACTGGTACAGGTCCATGGAGTTTAACAACGCTGTGCTAATTACATCAGCAGAGAATTTGCCCTCTAGTTTCTAAGGGCCTGTCACAGACAAAAATGCTTTGCACAGGCATTTACTCTCAATTTGATATCCTTGGATGTGTTGGTTTGTGTTTATGCAGAGTCAGAAACTGATGCAGGGATGGATCTGTGCAGTTCCCTGGCTCTGGCATGGCTATCAGCAGTCTGTACATTTTCATTTTGAACTCTGGCACCTTGGAATAAGCTGGAGAAGAACTAATAACTCTGCCTGGTGTCTCCAGGTCTAGAGAGATCTGAAATGCTTTTATTGATAGACAATGAACTCTGTTAGTGACTGAGGAGTGTGGAGAGAGTTGACGGGGGTTCTGCTGCTGAAAAAAAACATTACTGAACTACTTTTACTGGGAAAGGGAAAAAAAGCAAGCAAACAAAACAACTCAACGTACTGTGTATTAGGCTTGAATTCACCTTAGGCCCTTTATCTACTTTTTCCATCCTGTTTTCTCTCTGCTTTATTCCCTGCTCAAGCCTATAAGGATTTGACAGCACTGCTGCCCTTTAGCAATACTAGCTCTGCATGGGAGGGCAGCAAAATATTAGCTGGTTTAATGACATTCCCTGACTCCCTAGAAGAGCAGCATTCATCATCATCACTTAAGAAAACACCTCATCTCAAGTAGACAAGCTCAAGCAGGTTATTGCATCCACATCCATTACAAGGTCGCAACACCTACACTAAGGTTACCAAGAGCCAACATATGTTTTACTACTGCTTCAGAGAAAATTAATGTATTGAACCACAGAGCTAGCTAATTATCCATATCATTGACCCCGACACCTAAATGGAAAGTATTGTTCACCCACTCCACAGCAGCTCACACAGAATTAGCGTCAGATTGAGCGTGTTATAATTAAGGTCTGAAAGCACATAAATGGTTAGAAAGAAGAAAAGAGGCCACTTTTGGTCTGCCTTACCCCCTCTCTCCTCTTTCAGGTGCAACCCTAAGTAGGCTTTTAGTTCACATGTGCGTGTCCCAACCTTGTGTCAAAGGATGATGTCCAAGGCAGTTTCCCCTTGGCATCCCAGGACCATGGATAGGTTCCTGAGTTAATTCAGGCTAGATGGGACCTCATCCACCCAAGGTCCTGCTCACAGCAGGTTCAGGGTTTTACAGTGCTGGGCAGCAGAAGCAGCTCAGAGCTGTGAGCACAAAGCTCTGCCTCTCAGCTGGGTTGGTCCTGCTGATCAATGAGTGCCACAGCCACCTCTTCCCTACGTAGGACTAACTCTGCCATGTAGAGTCCATGTCTGCTTCCTCTTAACCCTGCTCCTTACTAACACCCAGCACTTTGTCACTATGCTCATAGCACTGACACATTAAGTCCCAAAATGCAGCTCTAAATGTATAATTATTTGTGGTTTCCCAAACACCGTCTGTTTTCTAATTTCTTTCCCATGATTAATTTTCCACCTCTTTGCTGACTTATCAGTTTTCTTAAATATTATCCTTTTAAGTCTCTATGGTGTCCAGTGAAAAGGAATTAGGCTTCTGAGTGTGCTTTCAGACTTAATCTTGCAATTATCTACTTCATATTGTTCATCACTCTGGCCAGGCATTCTCTTTAGGATAATTATTTGGCCTGAATAAATATCTTCAAAGTCTGAAGTCTCAGATTCAATAAAGTTTATGGACGCTTTCATCTTTATTGATATTGTGAAAGTCTGCATTGTGGGTTTTTTTGTTGTTTTTCTGGGGGGTTTTTGTTTGTTTGTTTTTTTAATTTGTGGCATAGTATCTTCCTTGGTCTCACAACAATACTCCTGTGTAAGTAAGGAAAAGGAATACTCCTTTTCCAGTAAGGAAAACTGTAGAAACTACCATTTTCAGAATTTTGATTCTTTTTTTCCTTACTGGACACAGAAATTGGATTATAGGAATAAAAGTATGGAAAATTTTAAGACCACTGCATAGAACTGAAAAGTAGAAACACAAGATTTATAAAGCATGTTCCAGATTGCTCTAGCCTTCTCACAAAAGATTTTTTGCCTTGACCTGAAGTTTTTAGTGTATTGACTGTGGGAGCATCTTAGTGTTTATGCAAAGTAACTTCAGGCAACTGTCAAACTTTCAGAATTTTGAAATCCTTAAAAACTGAGTTCCTCTGAAATGAGCAAAACAACACTGTCTCATGACAAAACTTTCATGAAGCAGACAGAAACATAATAATGGCTTCAGAAGTTGAGATCCCTCAGGAAACACACCATCATTTCAAAGCATCAATGTACAGATTTGCTCAGGATGCAGCTGACTACTGAAAGCAAGAGCATCTTTCTAGTCTTGAGCCTTTACTCAAATATCAGTATAAAAATCTAGGCACCAAAACCAAGGCACCATCCATGGAAAAGTAAACTTGACCTTGACTGAGTAGAAGATGAACTAAACAACATCCTCTTGTCCCTTTCCACTCACTGTACTAGAGATCATGAAGAAGATCAACTTTTTTTAGGACATATTCTTACATATTTAATTTCCGGGTTTACGACTCTCAGCTTAAAACTATGAATTTTCTCAAGAAATTAACTAAGAAAAAACAATGACAGCAAAGAAGCTGTAAAATTAAATTAAAGTCACTCTTCGAAATCCAGAGCAGAAAATACAAAGTTTATAAGGCAAATACAGTAAATCTATGTACATATTTTAATGGATTAGAAATATAATACACGTGGATGACAGTCCTATGCTATGTTTTATTTGCTACACTAAATGCATCATATCTTACAAACCATAGAGAATTGTGCTCCTGTATTAATTACATTTTTAAGTGATTTTCTAATCTTTGAACCATTTTACTCTCTGACTGTTGCAGAGAGTGTATTAGAATTTCACACAGCACTGCTGTTTGAAAGAATTTAAATAGTAAGCAAAAGCTCTCCATTTTTTGAGTTCTTTCAGCCATTTATTTCTATTAGTATCAAAGTGGCTGTTTTACATTATGCAAACATTCATTGCAAAAAGCAAGTTGGATTGTAGGTTAATTCTTAGAGAAGAAATATGTGCTGTGATAACATTACCCCGTGTGGATGTGTTACACTTAAGGCATTAACTCCAGTATAAATCATTCTTTATATGAAATAAAAGTTCTTTATTGCTTTATAGCGAGATCCTAAACCACAGTAGATGGATGTCATAGGATGTAATCTGGGTGCCAGTCAATTGGTGCTGGTTGTAAAGTAAAGGATGAAATTGTAGACAATGATATCCAGAAGAACATAAAAATCTGATGTATACCCACAAAATCAATGACTATTTAGAATGAAGCTTGAAAACTTGGTATAAAACACTATCTTTGCCTCATCGAGCTAGGCCTACATCTTGTCCCATTGAGGGGATTTATGGAGGCAGCACTGCAGTTTCTTTAAATGAATGAGAATTCCCTTGCTCCTTCAGGTCTAAGACACACAGTGGAACATTATGACCTGTTGAGATTTCTCTGAGCAGCAACAAAGGTAATAACAGCTTCACTGCCAGGGATATGGTAAATCAACCCATCTTTTCTTTTCAGGACATCTTTGCTTGTGAATTGTAAAATCATTGTATAAATACATGTTTAGCAAAACAAGGAATTAATTTGTTTTCAGAACTTGCCATGAATTTTCTATACATGTTCTTGTAGTAGGAAGAGGAAAAAAAAAACAGTGAAGTGGAATTTTTTTTTTCTGGAAATGTCATTTTTCTGAGAAAGGCGCTTTTTTTTCTGCCTTATAAAAAGCCATATACATTTGGACTAAACGGCATATTTACTGTTCCTTTTTTTTTTTTCCCCCCTCCAAGAATTTACTCTGTACACTACTAACTAATCCTTAAGTAGCAGTTTTCATCAGTAGCTTTCAAAGCAGCACAAAGGAGAAAAATGTCATTGTTCCTCCTGAACCTACAGCACAGCAATGGGGGAGGAAGGAGATGCTAAGTGGCTGGCATTAATCTCCCAGCAAGCCAGCACAGCAAAACCCACCTCCAGAACCCTAGGAATGTTTCCTACTCACTTTTGCACAACCAGCCAGCACTCCTTGCTTACCCTCTCTTTTGGCAAGAATCCCACTGAAATCCTCAGCCCAAAATACCTCTAAATATGGCAGAATGTGGATTAAACTTTTATATTTGAGCAGTTCATCTGCTGAAGGAGGAACTCAAGTCTCAGATAAAGTTCTTCCCTTCCTTCTCAGTTCGTCAGTTTCTGAGTACTGGGAGCCAAACAGTGTGAATTTCTGTGCCTTGAATGTTTATTGTTTTACTTTGGAGCTCAGCAAAGAAGAAGGGAGCAGGTGTGGAAGGCAGGGAAGAACAGTGGGGCTCCTTCCAGACAGGAAAAAATACTCTCAGGCATGGGGAGAAAAAGAAAGAATAAGCTGTTCTGTGCTACTAGTGCCTACAGTGGAGGAGATGAACTACATTACCAGCAGCAGTTCTGCCTTTTGCTTCATGCCCCTCATCTTTTGCATAATAAGAAAAAATTATACTTTGTCATGCTGTATTAAAGATAATTATCTCCTTCAATCCTTGTGGTTTTCTATGGTTTTGTAGTTAACCCAGTTACAGTCCTTGAAATTTGCACAGCAACTGATTGTTACTGCCTCAGAAGAGAAATTCTTTGCTTGTTCCTGAAGAAATCTTTATCAATCCAGGTGTTAATCTTCACTATTGGTCATTCAGTCAGCAGCAGCATGATCAGCGAGGACAAAAGGAAGCAAATGTCCATAGAAGTACTGATTTCCACAATGTAGAGAGTGTGGAAAGAAGTTTAGGGTTAGTGAGGCTGGAATTCTCTGTGCTAGCTGCTCTTCTCACAGAGGACCCTTTATAGAAAAACCATTCATTAAAGGAGACATCCAGGGGATCAGATTTTAGAAGTCCTGTAGGTCTGTACATTCCCAAAGCCTGGAAATCTGATTATGTCCTTGAGAGTACCACAGAGTTCATGTTCACTGATGCAGCTGAATGAATGGCTGGCAGAAAAATGTGAGTCACAATTGTGAAAATGGTCCAAAGAGAAGAAAACCAGACCAGTGAAAGAGATGCCTTGAATGAGAGCAAGAGATAACTCTGCATCACTGAGTTCAGTGCACCTTCCAGTGAGTGTGTTTGGAAAGCCTGCAGGATGCTGCCACTGTTGGACACCTGAGACATCCCAGTGCATTAAAGGACTTGCAGATTGTGAAATGTGGATTTCTTATCCCTGAAAATGTTCAAGGCTATCTTGGATGGGGCTTTGAGAAACCTGACCTGGTGGAAGGTTGAAACCAGGTGGTATTAAAGATTAATTTCAACCCAAATAATTCTATGATTTTATGAAATGTAAAGTCTTATGCTCCAGAATTTAAGCACACAAAGGTTTGGCTTTGCCTACAGTATAGCACTGGAGTCCTCCTTGTCTCAGGGCTTTCTTCCTCAGACTTGCAGGATGCAGTCACACACGAGGGCAGGATGCTTGGGTCCCTCATGTGCATTTCTACCTCATGGTAATACCTGAAAACATCAGCTGGAATAACTGCACCATGTAACAGCACTACAAAAGACAGTAGGATTCTCAAGTCACCTATCATTTTAATAGACAAAAGAATGGGAGAATGTAAATATTATCATTCCTGCTGAGCAAACAGAGAACTGGTATCACTCAGAGAGGTCAGGCAGATTAAGGAAGAAAACCCAGATCTCATGACTCCCAAGCCAGTGCCTGAACCCCACAACCACAGTTGTGTTCTCAACAGAGCTGCTCTCTCTGGGTTTTGATCAGCATATATTGCTTCCAGCAGTTACTCTGCCTAGTTTCCACATCCCTATTAAATTATTCTATAGATGATGTAAAAGGTCAGGGAAAAAAAAAAAAAACACATGCAAAAGTATTGAGAAAAATGCCACCCCTTTTCTGAAGGCTTATTGTAAAATAAATAAATAAAGAAGTATTAAAGAAGGAAAAATTACCAAGGGAGTAATAAAAAGTTAGCTTTAGGCCAGAGAAATGCTGCTTTTCATTTCTATATAGTACATGAGAATATTTTGTGAACTAACAGTGCATGAATAATGTTTTATTAAAATGTATATCTTTACAGCTTTATTTTATCAGGTCCTTCAAGGCCTGGCATAAAAAAGGTTTAACAAGTTTGACACATGCTGATTTAGCATTTATACCACAAACTGAATCTACTTTGTGAGAGAAAATAGGCCAGCTTTCAAAATACAAACACTGTGAAGTATTCAAAGTGAAACAAAACAAAAGTGAGAAGTGGGAAGAACTGAAAAAAGAAGAAGAAAAATGCAAACCATGATCATTCCAAACCTGCTGTGCAAAGGTTTTAGACTAACTTTGAAAATATATCACATTAAATGTTGTAGCACTGAAGATTCCAGCATCCAAATTTCCTAATGGAGGATGTAAATCTGGTCTGTAAGATTCAACTAAAAGTAGTCAGTGAGGGTTTGTTCTCTTTTATTCTTTCAAATGAGCCTGAGATCTGGCCCTTCCTGAGCCACCTTAACCCTTTAGCTACCAAACACTAAAAGAAAACCATATTCAGAATGTAAAAGAGTTTTAAAATTTTAAGTTAATGTCACATCTTCAATTGCAGAAGGAGGTATTTTAGAAATCTCCTTTTTCAGCCTGTCTCCAACCCAGAAGAAAGTGCTGCAAGCCCTAGTAGTTAAGAGGAAATATACTTTTACTGTGCTAGGGTAAACTGTGACCCAGATTTCTGTGATATTGAAATTAGTCAACCCTCAGCTAAATTCTTATCTAACCTGTCTTGACTTTTAAAATGTTTTTCAGCACAGTTTTTCTTTTTTGTACAAAGCCTGGATAGTTGGCACATTTTACAACTTTGCATTTCCATTATTAAAATTGCCAGATGGAGACCAGTTAAAATTATTTTTATTTCTGATACTTTGATATTTTTGCACTTCTGCTTTTCAAGTAACCAGAAGGGGGTTAGCTAAATCCTCTGAGCTACTTGTTTATAAATGGACTGTAGAGACAAGTGTATAAATCTATATGTTAAACTTGCTGGAACTGCTACAGCACTACAATGGGCAAAGGATGGATAACATATCCTTTTTGTTTAACAGGACACCATCTTTATAGACCTAATCAATAAACTAATTAGGATTTGAGGCCCAGGTCCATGGTGAGCTGTTTATGTTCTGTGTATATCTCTATATTTCCTATATAGAAATTTCCTATATATTTCCTATTTCGTCCTATATTTCTGACAGATTAGAGACAACAGAAATTTGCCTTTATCATGGCACATACCTGAACTTTTATTTCTTGGTATACTGAACAGCAGAGACCCACTCTACATCATAATTTAACATGTCTGTTAGAAGGAAAGATAATTTATATGAAGCCACTAATATTTTCCCTGAGAAATACATTTTTATGGCATTCATTTAATATAAAGATTATTTCCAATATTTTTTCTGGTCCCTGTATTCTCTTTGTTTTAAAACTCCAAAGCTTTCTAGTACCTTAAAACTCTTTTAGTACTGATCATTACAGAGGTAATTAAAATATTTTTTTATTTATATAGTAATTTTTGCACCATTAATTTTTTAATTTAAGAGATTTCAAATCTACTTGGATGGGTATAGGTGGACACAGCCACATTCTGCAGCAATCCAGGAGAGGGAAACAGTGATGGTTGTCACATTCCATTGCAATTTCCCAAAATTACACAGATATAATTTATAAAGCCTGAATGCCAAAAGTTAAAATTAACAGACCTGGTCTCATCAAGTACACATCACAGTTTTGATGAAACCAGCAGTCCTTAACTTACATGCATTGGCTTGACATAACTGAATACAGGAATTGTGTATCAGAAATTCTACAATTTATTAAGCTATGTGGAAAGATCCTTTGTTATTTTGGAAACAGAATAATTTATAGTTTTAGCCAACAGTTTTTATCATAACTATTGCCTAGTGTCAACTAGAATAAATCTTTCCCTAATGGTCTTCATAGGCAATAAATATTGGGGTGTGGGAGAGAATATATTTCATGTGAGAACAGGTGTGGTCAAATATTTGGTAATATTTACAGAAATTTTAAGCCATTTCCCCCTTTTAACCTGTATTTAGTATGAGATAGGTTCACATATTTCTGAATAAATAGCATAACTCTATACAACAATTACCAGTTTCTATTTTATGTTTTACTGCCGGGAAATTCAAAACTGAAATCATTGTAGGAAAAAGAAGTTACATTGGGTAATAGGGCTAATGGAAAGTCATAACTGATGAAGCTATGAAAGTTGGAAATTTTGTAGTCTAATAATAAAAGAACAAATGTTAATTTTGACTGCTTCACAGTTATCTGCACAGAGGAAGATTTGTGTAGCAATAGAAATCTGATCAATGAGGAAGTTGTCTTGGGATTTTCATACAAATTGTTAAGCTCTGCATATTTATTTTTCTGGTGACATATTATCCTGCTTGTTTAGTTGCCTCTCCTATTAATTTCTATTTCAAATTTAACTTCTAAACCCCCTGTGAATATTGTGTAGTGCTGTGACAACAGTAGGACACTATGAATCTTACAGCACTCCCAAACCTTTGCTGTGTGTTCTGTGGCAAATTTCTCCTGGTTTCAATGGCAATGGCTCTGACACTCTACCACAATTTAATGTCACCCTTCTCATAATATTTTGATCTTCTTTGGTTTAAGCTTCTTTTCCATTTGGAGAGTGATAATAAGGGTTAATTGCTGGAAGTGCTGGTTGATACTGATGAGCTGATGTTTGCTGAGGGTGAGCTGGGGAAGGTCTGCAGAGCAAGTTCTGCTTTGTGTGCAGCCCCAGCCTCTCTGCAGGCTCTGCTCCCACAGAGTGGCCAGATGGTTTGGCTCCAGCTCCTCTCCTTTCATCTAAGGTGGGGAAGTGCTGGGGAAACTTTGTGCCTGCCTGAAATGACTCATCTTCCAGATCCCCTGGCCTCAGCTGCTGCACAATCCTCAAAAGATCTCAACATGTGCTGTGCACCATTGTTTTTTTTTTTTTTTTTTTTTTTTTTTTTTTTTTTTTTTTTTTTTTTTTTTTTTAATAATCTCATCACCACATCTTGCTCCTTGAGCTCCAGAAGGATGCAGGGAGCAGATGTTGCCCCCCTCTTATCTCAGTAATGTGGCAAGCTGGAAAGTGACAGGCAGGACATGTCAGGATGGCTCTGGCACAGTCACAGCACAGGAGATGCTCCAGGCATTGGGGAATGTTGGGAAAAGGCCTGATTTAGGTTTCTGAAAGACATAACCTGGCTGAGATGTACTGGAAAAGTCTCCCCCCATTCCCCACTGACAGTCTGACCCTCAGGTGGTAAACCATATACACAGTGCTTGTATTTCAGTCAAATCATAGCTGGAACAGCCAACAGGATTTTAAACTAGCTTGTTTAGAAGGATAGGTGAAGGTCCAGGCAGTCCAAACTCAATTTTACCTGCTCATCAATGAAATACATTTTCTTATTTCTTACATGAGATAATTCCTTTATGCACCATGAATAAAAATCAAGGTAACTGGGAATTTTTATTTTAAAAATCTCATACAGTTATCTTGTTGAAAGACTGCTGATTTGACTAAACAGATTTAGTATGCCTACCCATAAACAGTCTAAAATGGTTGGAGTGAGGAAAAAAAGGAGTGGAGATGATTTTTGGCTCATAGGATGACTGGGGTTGGAAAGGTCTCTAGTCAAAGCTGGGACAGCCATGAGGTCACACCAGATTGCTCAAAAAGAGGAATCTGAAAAATGGGTCTCTATAAAACATAAAATATACCTGCCATGAAAGGGTGCTTGAAATGGAGATCATTTGTGGAATTAATGAATGAGTGGAATAGGAAGTACCAAGAGGCTGGTGTTGTGAGGATCTGTGCTGGTCAATAAAGTCATGGACCATGGATGGCAGGAGAAGCACTAAACCCACAGCCTGCATCTGCACTGGCTGCACTGAGAGTGCACACCCATCAGGGATGCCATGTGGTGATGCAAAGATGTTTCTCCCATGCTGATTTTAGCCAAAACCAGCACACTCCACTCAACTATTTCAAGCAAGAGGTACAAATCAAATCCCAGTATGTATTATTCCATAAGCACCAGTCAGTAATAACGGAGAATTGAGGTGTGATGGGAGATGGCCCCGTCCCTGCAAGTGGTCAGGGGAGGTGGGACAGGAGACTGAGAAATCTGGTGAAAGGTGTCCAGGGTGGCAGGGTTGGTATGTGATGATCTTTAAGGTCCCTTCCAACCCAGCTCATTCTAGCATTCAATTATTTCATTTTCTGAGTCAAGGCTGCTGTATCCATGCACTTGGTAGCAAATAATCAATGATGATTTGTTTGGGGTTTTTAAGTTTCAAACATAAATGATATTGTGCTCGATGCAAACAAAGTCTCTCCTGGACTTCATTATGTTGGATAAAGATGGATTTGTCCCTAGACTGTGTTGCCTAAGGATGAATGATCATGACACGATTACATTCAGTACAGCAAACTGAGTACATACCTGCTAGTCATTCACATACTGGTGCTTTCAAAGAGATAATTTTCCAAAGGAGAAGAATCCTGAATGAAACTGATTGGAAAATAGACAGTTCTTTATTCATGGTTTATTAGATTATCATAATTCCACAGTGAGGAAAGAGGATCCCTTTGGCTGGAAGCCTATGCCATCCCAGTAGCATGGACAGCAATTTTAGATAGAGATACAGCAAGAGAAAATGGTGGGGGGAGGAGGAATAGGGAAAATGAAAATTTATGAAATATATCAGGTTGTAATAGATTAGCCAGAGGCAGAGCAGGGGGTGGCTGTCAGGACTACAACCAAGTGGGAAAAGCTGAAGGTGTGCCAGGAGCAAACAGCAGTGCTCTAGCTCAGGGGACTGTGAGCATTATTGCCACATACTAGTATTGTTGCTGGTATGGCAGGAACAGTCTTTGTCTCTGGGATAGCCTATTTACTTCAAAGTGGTTCTTCTATCACTCTTTAATTCTGGAATTCCTGCCTTTAGGACCCCTTTTCTTGTATTATTGAAAAAGACATGATTTCTAAAAGTCCAATGTATTTTTCATTCACTAGGTTATTTTCTTAATTATATTTGCAGGAGATAGATTCAATTGCAGTTTTGTTCACCTTCAATTTATGTTCCTATTTCTGAAGCCTTTGGCAGTCTTTCAAAGAGTGTCCATACACATTGAATTTAGTCCCTCAGCTTTAGATGATAGCTCTCAATAAATTCACATGCAGTGCTTGCAGAGGGGAGAGCACCTTCCCTTTCCTCCTCTGAGCAGACCTACAGAATAAATCCTGATCTAAAACACTTCATTGATCTTGGTAAAGCTCTCCTTTCTGCCAAACTCGATGGCTGACAAAGTCACAGCTACTACTCCTCCAGTCTTGTGCCAGGGTTTACAGCAGAAAATAAAGATTCTGTGCTATATTAATCCTCAAGTGCTGTTTTTCCATGCCAGGTGTCCAAAAGCCATCTTGACACCCAGGTCAGGATAGCTTCCCATGACAATTTTGCTCAGACAAGAGCTTGGAATATCAGTTTCAGGTGGTTTCACAAAAATAATTTTCATCTCTGATGGTGGGGGAAAGGGGCCAGATGGGAGGTGGGGAGTAGGCTTTTGCTACAGCAAGACCTATACAGGTGAGGATAAAAAAATGGCACTGCTTCTCCATGCTGGGCTGAACACTCCTTTAAAACAGTTTCTTTTAAAGTAGTTTCATACTTCCTTCTGTGTATGAGCTCTTGGTACAGATCATCATTATCCAGAAATAAAGTTTTCAGTAGCACATCAGGAAAGATGGAGGTGGTCAATGGGTTTCTCTAGATCCTGGGTGACAGATATTTTGGTTCTGTATTTGAAACACAGCAGAATTATTTGCTCATATCACACAAGGATAATGAAATTTGTTCCGAATTCATAGAAATTTAGGTATCTAGAAACATTTATTGGGAATGGATTATGTTAAATATTTGTATTGAGTTAATCTGCCCTGAAGAGGAATTTTTATTTGCCCTTAACCATGGTTAAGGTTATGTCAGTTGGAAAAAGGCAGTTGGGCTGCCCCACGTATCCACAGGTTGCTCCATCAGTCAGTAAGAGGGGAAATATAAGAAAAGATACAAAATATTTAGCAAAAGAATATTTGACTAATAAGAATGTAACAAACATAACCCAGGAGTTCCTTTAAAAATGCCACTGCCTTAAGACATTACAATGGGAAAATGGCACTCAAGGGTTTGTATTTTGCATCACTTGGCAGTCTAGGGAAGATTGTGGCTGTCCATGACCACAGATTAACTGGGTTGAACATAGGCCAGCTGATATCCCAAACAGGCTTCATCTGGATGACAGTGTTTTGGGAGAAATGTTAGGCCCAGGTTGTGATATCTACAATGTCAACATGAAACCTGAATCCACAACTGACATCATGAATTGAACATGAATTTTAGATTGGGCATTCATAATCTGAAAATTATGTTGCTTACTTCTTAAGGAGATGATAACTAAAAGAACAATAAAAAAGAAGTTTTGGGGGTATTTAAAGCAGCCTGCTTGGTGACTAGACACCTCTTTCTGCAAGAGGTAAAAGCTTTCTCAAACTACTGGGTAAGGAATAATTAGCAACAGCTGGAACTTCTCATTTGGGGACAAGCTACAAACCAAAAAAGAAATATAAATTATCTGAAGAACCTACCATGAAAAACAGCACCATCTTCCTCTCCTGGTTTCCTCAGGCAGAGTCTGAACTCCTTCCCAGCTGTTGAGAAACAGAGACAATTTGCAATTCAGTCCTCTAAATTTCTGTCAGATGGGGGAGAAGTGAAATGTAAGATGGGAAGCTGAAAGAGGTGGAATTAAATTGGATGTTAGGTAGAAATTTTTTACTATAAAGGCTGGTGAGAGCCCGGCATTGGGTGCCCAGAGAAGCTGTGGGTGCCCCATCCCTGGAAATGTCCAAGGCCAGGCTCTGAGCAACCTGTTCTGCTGCAAGGTTCCCTGCCCATGGCAGGGGGATGGGATAAGATATCTTTGAGGTCTCTTCCAACCCAAGGCATTTTATGTTTTTATGATCTCTGCTTGCCTGATAAAACAGGAACCTGTGAGCTGAAGGAAGTTTCCCAAGGACACCCCATGAATTATTAGCAATAGATCCAGTCCAGACGTGGGGGACTCAGCCTGTATTAAGTCCTGCAGCTTCCCAAGATGTGTGGATTTGTTAAGGCTGAACACTCAAATGAGGAAAGAAGGGTGTTTTCCTTGCTCTTCTACATTTTCCTCGCTCTTCTACATTTTCCTCGCTCTTCTACAGACCAAACTTTACCATGTGCAATTTTCAAGACTTACAGTGTCTAGGGGGTAGTGCAATGTTCTAGAAAGCTGCTTCTATTAATCTCACTCTTTTTGCAGTCTTTATTGGTTGGATTTTGTCAGATGAAGCAATGAATGTTTATGCCCGAGGTTTAGAAAGCAATAAAAATGTTTTATTTTCAACATGGGGACCTGTGCTTCTCTTTATTGGAACCACAGCCTAGGCCTTGTCTGGGAGAAAAATCACTAACATGCTTGAGCTTGTGTAAATGAGGTCAGCAAGAGAGAAAAGTGTGGCATAAGACTTTGAGTATTTCTGAATGGAAATAAAGTATCTCCTGTAAACAAATTATGTGTGTGACTATGACCTGCTGTATATAAATAACTTAGCCTGGGCTACAACAGCTATTAATGCTTTGAAAGATACAGAACTTTTATGAACAGTTATAGGAAGTAATGGAATCACCAACATGGGAATGAATGAATGAATGAATGAATGAATGAATGTATGTATGTATGTATGTATGTATGTATGTATGTATGTATGTTTAGGTGATGCTCCCTTTTTAAATGAGTGGTTCTCAGAAAGAGAAAAGAAATGTAGTACTGCTTTTTCAGGAATTAAAGCCTATTTAGATAATAAATGTAAACAACTGCATTCAATACATAAGGAAAAAAACTTTCTCTGACTTTCCCTGAATTAGGACCTTTTGAGAGAATTTTTCCATGGATAAGCTGTCCTTTAGAACTGAATTTAATGCCAGCCTCCTATTGATAAAGTAATATTGTTATGAAACTCTTTTCTGTACTGTTTTCACAGGGATAACATGTTGGGTTTTTCCTCAGGAGAGCAACAGCTCATTTCAGTGCACTCTGTGGTGCTTTGTTTGGATACACACACACACCTGTACATGGATTTGTGGATGCTTGTGCCTATGCAAGCAGATAAGCACTTCTAAACAAAGGCTCCAGGGGAGTTACATGCCCAGAATCAGGACACTTAATTGGTTTTTGTGTCTATTAAAATCTCCTGCCAGCTGTTACGGTAAAAAGTTGCCTTCCTGTTTTGTCAGCTCTTCTCAGCCTTTGTAGGAAAGGAAAATGAAATAGTGTTATCTCTAGTGAGTACAGCAAATCCTGAATCTTGACCAGCATCAGGGCAAACTCAGCCTGTGCTGGTGCAGTTCAGACACAGGCTAAAAGGGTGCTCCTCTTTGCCTTTATATGAAATATGTATGGGATTGCTCTGGCATCTGAAGCATTTTCTCCTTCCCTACTCACATGTCATCATCTTTAGGTCAATAGCAAAGCACACTCACAAGGGACCTTGTATCTCTCTCTCTGCTTAACAGATATAAGCTCAGTGCATAAAATAGGTGTTTGAGCTTGACACCTTCAAAATCATGTGCCTGAATGCACTTTTATGAATATCAGAAAAGGACCATTTATTTCACCATTTCTTTATTGAATATTTATTCCCTTTTGCTATTTTTTTCTCTTATTTCCCTGTAGGACTTTAGAGCTTTTAAATCATTTTCTTTCTAAGGGGTGTGGTATAGATCACTTTTTTAAAGCTTTAGGGGTTCCTTACTTTGCTACAGCAGGTCTTTAATTTTGAAGTGGTAGAAGCCATCTGTCTCAACAGATCATGTTCTTTTACACTGAATGACGAACCAGTATTTCAGTTGATTTATACTTAAAACAGTCTTGGAAAGGAGGGAATTTCATAATGCTGCCAATTTTTCTGTCTTCTATTAAGTTCCTAGTGTTCTGCTCTGTAGATTGCTAGGGTGGTGTCTGTCCCTCCCAGATGGGAAAGTAGGGCACAGATAAAAAACCAGTTTTCTCAATGTCAAGAAGAAAGACAGAGAGAGGAATTAACTGAATATCTCCACCTAGTCCTTTACCAATAATCATCCTATTCCTTGAACTTCTGTGATGGATAGAAAAGCAGAGGTAAATATTTGAAGAGTCTATTAAAAGACAGATATGGATGTGGAGGCACTAATTTTCTTTTGTCTCTTTAGAAATGGTTTCCTAAGCATTTTACAGTATGCATTCAGCATAAACTAATTACCCTTAGATTTATCCTCCAGTGCTGCATGAGATGGCATTGGGGCTGTACAAATGCAGCTGTGGTCCATGTGAAAACACGGCCTCCATAACAAAGGAGGTCATTTATTAAGGTCATTACCAAAGTTTTTATTTTCTGGGCTACGTTCTGAAGGCAGCCTGAACAATAACCTTTTCATAAGGCTTCATAAGGACCTCTTGGTGTTCACTGTATGACCTGACACCAAAAGAATGGGAATGAAAAGGCAGACAGTGTCAGCTTTGGCTCCTCAGTCTGCTGTGGCACTGGAACAGTTAACAGCTGCTTTCCTCCTCTCCACCAAATCTGACCCCTGACTCTGCCAAATGGAATGAAAGAAGCAGATTGGGGTGTGCAAGGAGCTCTTTTTGAACATGTCTGGCAAATACAAGGAGCTTTTCTTCCCTTTCATTCTTTCTGTTGGGTGAGGAAGGGCAAGCCCTGCCACAGACTACAGAAGTGTTCTCGCTCCGCCAGCGCTGCAGAACGAAGAAACCTTCCCTGGCCAGTAAAGAGAAATTCAGCACAGGACATAAATGTTTGGCTCATATGCTGTTTAAAGTGAACTACAAACACCTTAAAAACAATTAGGCTGATGGGAGTTTGGGGATGACTGTCTCTTCAGAGAGGCTGGAAAGCATTTCTCTCATAATGAAGTATGTCGTAATAGTGATTTTCTGCTAGGTGAATAGACACAAAACACATCTTTGTTCGTGAGGCTTTTTATTGCAGCAGTTGTCATGAGAAAAACCTGAAAGTACTTGAAAATCCATTAAAAACACAATCAGGATTTTAAAAAAATACCATCTCTTGAAAGTTTGTCTCTTCAGACTGTAAAAGTGAGAAGTCGATAAGTATGAGACACATTTATGCAATTTAAGATTAATGATTAACTGTTAAAGTGCAGGCTTTGTACAATCAGCAAGGAAACAAAACCCTTCAATCTCTTCAGCCACTGGATGAAGCCAGCTTCTAAGTTACAGTGTGTGATAAGATGTGCTGAATCCCAGCCCAGTTGGCCATTGACCTGCAGTGAATCAGCGATTGCTGTCTCCAGGGTGTTTTGGTTACAGTTCCCAATTCCCAAAGAGTAATTGTCAGCTGGATTTCTGCCTGTTTGTGACTGGTTTTCCTCTGGTTCTGTACAAGCACCAGCGCATGGATTTGGGAATTTCTTAGACTTGGTGATGCCTGAGGCATCATTGGGACTTAGAATTTCTTGTGTCCAAAATTATGTATTTCACAAAGAAAGAATGGAGTAGCTTTAAATATTCATAATAATACTTGGACTTATTTATACCAGTTCTAGGAGTTAGATCTTTAATTATTTTTTTTCCATCAGAATTATTGAATTCAGTCAGAATTTTTTCACACATCCAGGCCTTGAACAAGTGCTCAAGTTCCCAAGTTAAAGCAGCATCTTGCCAACTTTAAAACATTTGGCTGGTCAGCAGGAAAGAAAAAGCTGCTTGTAAAGCACTGGAATGCATTTTCAATTAGTCACTTCATTGCTTAAAAGGCGAGGCATTAGGGACTAGGAGGAGAGGCAGGGGGGTGGCAAGGCTGATGGGGAGGGACAGCATGAGACAGTCTGGAGAAGAGCTTTTATCAGCCCCCAACAGCAGCCCTGAAGTTGGAGACCACTCTTTAATAGCTGAGCTTTTGTTTAACAACAGGCTCCCCAGGGAGAGTGAGGTTTTCCTGGTAAAAGACCAAGATTTCTTTCAAATAATATTGCTTTGTATGAAAGAGCGACGGAAAATATGTATTGGGAAGATGCTAGAAGGTTATTTATTTCTCTATTAATGCCTGATAACCAGGTTGCTGGGCACCCTGACTAAAAGGTTGTGCTCTGGCAGAACTTCCTTGGCTCCTAAAATATTTTGAGTGAGATAACACCCTTGAAAGAAGATTAAATAACAAACCCAAACTGCTTACTACACTTGGTTTATTATCCTGCCCAACACTATGAAGTTCTCAGTCCAACAGGATTCTGGTAAAGAGAGAGCTGGGGGGAAGAAAAAAAAAAATCTCATGACCATCTTTCTAATGCTCAGTAGCCATAACTGTTTTTGCTTTTTTAAATGCTTTGTCCTGTACTTGACCTTCAAATGTTTGTAGCTAGCTGATCTGGAACTTTTTTGACTCCACAGCTGTCTAAACTAAGAATGATGACATTGCTTAGAGATCCTTCTGTGTATGTGTGTATGCAGGAATGCTGTTTTTGAAAGAATATATATATATATATATTTACTTTAACATGACTCAAAATCTTGGAAAGCTTGTACTTCTTTGTCATATTAACTGAGAACCGATAAGGTCTCACTGAGGGAACGTGTTGTGGCATGAAAGACACAAATTCCACAATAGGCTGGATTTCAACAGGCTGGATTTCAACAGGTAGAGAAAAATTTTGGGGTTGCTGCCTTCTGGCTAACTGTAATAAATTTGCTTAAGTAATATTTCACAGATGTGCTGGAGGTTTCCTGGAAAAAAAGTTGAAGATCATAAAAATTTCTTTACTCAAAGCATAAAAATAAAAGTTTTGAATACAAAGTCCTCAGCCCTAACAGAAAAAACATTTGGCTAAAAGCTGGGCTGGACTCCGCTGTCTAAGCACAAGAGTTAAAATAATTTTACAGTGAGTTTCTGTTTCTGTTTTATTTGTTTTCTCCTACTATAGCTACATGCTGTATGAAACACGTGAGGCTGTTTTGGAAAATCCATTGCCTGTCGCAAGTTCCTCTGTGCTAAACTTGATCTCGTAGTTTTATTTTTAGAAGGCTTGTAGTTGCTGCCCTCAGTGTTGTAGGAAAAGCTGGCAAAATGCCAGCAAGGTCCTGCAAAATGGAGACATGGCTTTTGTTCCAGACACAAGAATTTGAGATTGAAAAAGTAGAAATAACCACAATAAGTGCAAAAGGAAAAAGGAATAAGTATATTTACTCCTACACTATAGTTTTCATATGGATATGTTGGCAGAAATCATGGAGCATTTTCTGTGGGAAGACAGTGAAAAATGTATCTATGGAAAGTATAAGATGTACTTGTTAGAGATAAAATTCTTGAAATAGATATAGTTTGTGGGATTTTGGGATGAACAGAGTAAGACACTGAGCATCTTGGTGCAGTGGGGTATAAAGACAGAGCATCTGCCCCTTTCTCACCTTGACCTGCAACAGGATGTGACAAGGACACAAACTTGGCTTGTTAATGTGTCAGGAGAGGTCTGAGTATTTTGATTTTTGTTTTCTTTGCAGGCTAAGCTTGTAGCCTTTCTTAATTCAAGCCTGGTGATCAATATGTTTGCACAATTCGAAATATTCAGTGGGAAGTTTACATGGGAAAACAGGTGAATGTAGCTCTAAAATCAGCAAATGTAGAGGATAGAGAGGAAAGAGAAAAGGCAGTGTGCTGCAACCACTGATGTCCTCCCCAGCCTCAAACGAGGGATTAACCTCTATAACAGTGGTTTACAAACTTTTGGGAGGAAAAAGAGAGACACTGACCAATCTCTTTTTATTTGCTTTCCATGCTGAAAGAAATGAAAGTTTCCTCAGTTTCACAAAGAAACAACTGAATTTAATTTTTCCATTACAAGCATACTGCCCACCTCCTTTAGTTAAACAAATATAGGGCTCAAAGTTTCCAGAGCTGGATAGAAGAAGCCTTATCTCTGCAGAATTGCTCAGATAGATGCGTGTATCAGTTGAGAAGCACCCTGTGCCCTGCAGGTTTTAAGAGAGGTGGAGTCTCTGTAATCCCCTCTGTCCTCCACCCTCCTGCCCCAGATCTGCACCTGCAATCTCACCATCAGCCCTCTCTGATGTTTCCATCCTCACTACACTCCTCTGAGACAAAGCAAAACTGTTGGAAGCATTGCCTAGGGGAAGATGTAAAATTCCAAAGTCTGAACTTGAGGCTTGATTTGACAAACTGATCAACAGACAGGGCTGAGCCAGGAGCTTCAGCTGGCTGAGGCAGCCAGGGGGGCAGCAGATGACTCAGGGTTTCTCCTAAACGAGGGGTCAGTGATGCTCTGCCTTTGAGCAAAGAGGGCGTTTTGTATCTGGGTGATTTAAAACTGGTTGTTTCTGTCTGACCACTCTCAGCTGGCTGCTGTCTGGCAGGCAAAATGGTCACATTCTCTTTTTGGGCAGTGGGAAGCCTCAGTGTCACCTTCTGGCCAGCGCAAGACTGTGCTGCCTTTGTGCAGCTGGCAAGGGGGGTTCAGGCTGCCCAAACCCAGCCTAGAGCAGAGCAGGAGCCTGAAATGGTTTAGGCACAACTCGACTTTTATCTCACCAAAGAAGGAGGCAGTGGAAGACTTAAAAGTTTATTATGTCTTATAATACTTAGTATGTTTCCATGAGTGTGTCACACACTGCTGGACCTCCCAAATCTTCCTGTGACCACCATATTACTGTTTCTTTTAACATACAGGGGCTGGTCCTAACCTTTTTTTTTTTTTTTTTTTTTTTTTGTGAGAGAGAGAGAACTGGTGGCAGAGGGAAACTAGGAACATATGCCTGTGATATAAATATCTAAGTGGAAGTATCTACCAATTGGGGTAGTTTTGTTCTGACTGAACACTTTATAAGGTACTGTTTTGCTTTTTTCCCAAAAAAAAAAAATTAATTTGGGAATTTCCAGGAATCCCATTGATAGAGGTCAAGGAGAGGTTACAATCATTTGCAGGATGAATGGAAAATATTTAGCAGGGAAAAAAATGCAAGAGAAATATTTAAATAGAAGAAAATCAGTGTCAAAAATATTACAGAAGCACAAAAGAAGCCAATCAACTCGATTTTCCTAAGTAAATACACACTATCAGCACTTACACAACTTTTCAGATCACCATAGTAATCTGGAGGATGCTTTACCATTTATTTTTTATGTAGTAAAAAAAAATGTAGTAAAGAAAGTAGTAAAAATTTTAATGGAACTATATAGACACCTTCTCCCCTTTCAAACATCCAAAGGGTTACATCTGGCTTTGCATGATTAGACTTTTTATTATTCCTCCATAATAGCAGTCTTGCTTTAGAGCAGTGCATTTCAAGCACAGCTTCTGTGTTTAAGTCTATCAGTTCTAATAGATTTAAAGAACAGAGGGGGGAGAATGATTATTCTGTATTCTAAAGGTTGTGAACTGCTTTTAATGCGTGTGTCTGTCTCTCCATATGGGGGTGAGGGACAAGGGGAGGAGGGAAGGGTGGGAGAGGAGCTGCATTAGAAAGTCCCTCCTTTAAAAGTGTCAAACTCCAACCTGCACAGAACAGGGGAAGGGAGACCACCAGCAACACTCAGAAAATAATATAAAAACAAACCTCAAAGGTAGAAGGAAATACCCAAAAGGAGAAGACTGCAGCTTGCAGTAATCTGTAAATGATTGCTGGCAAAGACTGGAGGCTTCGAGCTTGAGCTGTGTTTGTTCCAAAAGAAAGCCAAGAAGGACGGTGTTAATAAAGAGAGATTTAACTGAGGGCTGTGCTTGGAATAAAGTGGACTACAAAAAGGTCAAATTTGATCAGTTGGAGCAGATTACAAGGGCTTTAAAAGGTAGTGGTGAAGAAATGAAACTGGGACTGTGAAGCAATATAGCACAAGATTGATTTTGGGGGTGGAGAGAAGCTGGGACAAGTGCTTATCAGCTTGAGAAGGAGGAAGAGCTGTGCTGGGTTTGTTGTCATTCCCACACTGAGTAGAGTACTTGCTGCTTTTGTGGTTAGCCTTCCCCTGCCGTGGCTTTTCTTCTTTTTCATTTTTTTCGTTTTTAATATACATCTTTTATTATTGTTATTACTACAATGGTGTCTATAATCTCTGACTTGGATCCTCTGAAAAGCTGGAAAGTTTTAAGGTAGGCCTATGTTTTCTTCTATTTGGTATAGGCATTTTGGGTTTAGCCCTAAATTAACTGAAGCTTGAGTTATAATCGAAATGCTAGCCCTGGGCTTAAGTAAGAAAGGAGTTTCTGGTAATTAGAGCCCTTTTAAGATACAGCAAAACCTTTGAACAGATGTTTAGAGAGACCCGAGAGAGAATTTTTAAATATACTTCTCAGTGTTACAGTGCAGTGAGGAATTTTTTTTTTTTTTTTTTTTTCTTATTTCTTTTTAAGGAGAGATTGCTCTGTAAATTCAAGCTAATAGTAAAGGCTCACACCAGTTGCAACTGCAGCGTTAACTCTCTGCTTTCCTTGCTATGCTTTGCATGGAAATGAATGGGAAACTCCAGAGAAGCAAAAACAAACAGAATGAAAGTTGATCAAGTAGTGGAAAATAGTCTTGGGGGAAGGAAGGGGGACTGAAGTGCTTGTTTCATGCTGTTGTTGAAACTTCCACACTTTGTTGCCTCTGTTAATCATGTGTTTGGCACTTTAAAGTTGCTGCTTTTTTACCTTCAGCACTAATGTTTGGGATTTTTGTAATTTGCATAGTGAAAAATGGTAATTCAAAATGCAAAAAATTACAAGAGGGGGGCAACATCCCCATTCGTGTTTGCTGCAGATATTGAAGATCCACAGTGTTAAATGCCAGTGTTTAACGCTGCTGTGAGTGCCTGGTTTTGCCTTATTGAGAATTCAGACCTATAAAAGTTTGCAGATGGTTTGCAGAAACTTCAGTAAGACATTGGAAACATCTGGGACTGTAGATGGCAAAATTATAAAATCACTTAAATATAAAGTTGTGTAGATACCCCTCAGCTTTTTTGCAAAACATGAAGCTGCCTGCACCCAATATTTTTTTTTTTAGTAAATTATGAGGATTGGGGGCTATGAATTGTGATATTATTATGCTATATATATATAATAATAATAATATTTTAAAGTATACTTTAAATTTTTGATAAAGTTTTCTAAAGAACTTACTGTGTTCTGAGTTCAAAGAGGAAAAACAACACTTCAGAGTCAAAGTATAAAGTTTGCTTACATGACTACGGTTTTTTCCTCAGTGAACTTTCTATATTAGGTGTTTAAAATTCTCTGACAATTTTCTGAGCCTCTGTGCAGGACTGGGCACTGAGACCCTCTATCCTTGCCTGTGGTATGAGGCTTGGCACAGGGAGCTTATTGCAAGTTTATTTTTTTCTATTTTCCAAGTGGTTTGGGGCTGTCAGCACAGAATGATGAGTTTCTGTTTGACTCCAAAAGTTCTGTGTGGATGTTGTAGGGACTGAGAGGGATGGAGCAGCCAGGGCTGGGAGTGGCACTGGGCTGGGATCACCCTGCAGGGGCAGAGAGCAGAGCTGGGCTGGCTCCTGGGACTCACCACCAGCCAATGCCACTGAAATGTTTCTGCTGATCCCATTTGTGCTGCCTTACAGCGTGTGTGCTCCAGAGGAGCTATTCTAGGAATTACTTTGAGTTTTATCTAGCTCTGTGAGACAAGTCAGGTGATGTCAGGTTTGTGCAGAGTTGAAGGATGACACAGAGGACGTGAAAGTCAAGAAGATTGAAAGAAGAGATAATGTTGCCCTCTTGAAGAATCCTGTTTTCTTAAAAAAAAAAAAAAAAAAAAAAAAAAAAAAAAAACCAAAAAAAAAACATTTTGCATACCTGAAAAAGAAATATCTCCCAGGCACTTTTTCCCTACAGCATGCCTGAAGTTTCCCAAGTTTGTGTGCGAATCTGGAGACTGAAGCTGTATGGGGACAGAGGAGGTCAAAGATGTGATTAAGTCTGGCCATTTCTGTGTAGTTTCTGTGCAGGATTAGAGCAGCAGCTCTGCACAGATGTGACATTGTGCAGCACCACTGCAGGATGCAGAAGGTTAAGAGGTGGGAAAAGGCCATAGGTAACATGAGCAGAATGATTACTCAAAAAAAAAAAAAAAAAGAGAAAGAGCTAGTAGTCATCACTTAGCTCATATGGCTTGTGACTTATTGAGCTGCTATGCTACTTCTAACTTTTCTTGTAAATTTTAGTTCCTCTTCTGTGGGCCAATTTCCAACATGTTTGAGGCCTCTGAAGTGCCTGGTTTTAGTGTGTCCCCAAAGAAGTCTGTGGCTAATATTTGTAAGAAATAGAGGAATGTTTCTGTGTGTTTATTTTAGGTGCACAAACCGATTCTTTCAGACTCAAATGAGTTGATGTAGCAAATGCCACCACCAGCTCTAAACTAGTGTCCTCCACTGGTAAATTCCCAATTTTGTTTAGTCTCTGCACCCCCATAATTTATTCTGTGGCTCCATCACAGTTTGAGGCCTGATTAGCTGGGAAAGACTAAAGGATGCAGATCCTGTGGAGGCAGCAGATGGGAATATTTGCATTAATAATCCCAGGGGCTCAGGCCAGGCTTGGTGCTGGTCACCCCCATTTCAGCTGCACTCTGTCTCCTCTGCCCTGCTCCCCAAATCCTCTGGAACACTTCCCTTGACCTCTAAATAAAGGTAATAATGGAAAGGTAAAATATAACAACAGACAAGGCTGTGGCTGGTGGTGAAGACTAAAAGGAGAGAGAGGTTGTGTTGGAGCATGACAGGGGATTTTGCTGGACTTCACCCAGCTAAGCTGGGTGAGCTAGCAGAGGTATAAAATAAATGGCAATGTGATGTGTGTGTATATAATATTACATCAGGCCTCCCTCTTTGGTTGTGTCTGTCTGGAGTAGAACAGGGAGAGCTGCAATAATTTCTGGTAAGTCTCAGCTTCCTCTGGGTGCAAGAACCCTAAACACAGTTTAATCTGCATTTTCTGTCACTGGATTTATTCAGAGTTGTCTGAGTACCTAAGTTACTGGAAAGAGAATGCATGGATTTTTTTTTTTTTTTTTTTTTTTTCCTCCTGTTGTCTCCTTTGGGATAAGCTCCCAGCATAAGATCTGTGCTGTGATGTGAACACACCACTGCCTGATCTCCCTGTTCATAGTGGGACTACAGTAAGCACCATGTCCTGTTGTATTCCTTGGAGCCAGGAGAGATTGGCAAAACTTCAAGTCTTCAAAAAAAGAAAAATTCCTTCAAAGCCTTCCCAGCAAACAGAGTGTGCTCACCCAGCCCTTTGCAGACACAGAAATCTCATTTACCATCTTCAAAATGAGATGAGAGCTGGGATTGAGACCCCCCTAGTGCATAAGACAGACCAAAAAATCATCTGCCTTGATTCCAGAAAAGTCTCTTATCCCTGTTTAGAACTTCTGGCATGTGATTTTGTCCCTCATATGAGATAGGGACAATGGTTTCTGATGGTTTCTGTGCTCTGGGCCCCTAGAGCAGCAAAAACAAAGCAGTAGCCTGGCAAGGAGAGACACAAAAAGCAGGGGAAAAAATTTAATTCCTCAAGGCCACATCTCTCCTCTGTTGCTTCTCTGCCTTAATTTGGCTCCAACAAGGCTAAATTCAGCACTATAAATCATGTGAGTTACCTATGCAGGGAAGACCTTGTACCCTTTTGCATTCCTGTCTGAAGAAATATGTGACCTTTCTGTGGCACATTGCTAGGAAAAAAAATTCAAAGTCGGTATTAACTTGACTTTGCAACCTCAAGGTGAAATCCAAGGGAAGAGTGGGAGTTTTTACTCAGAGGAGTGGTCAGCCCCAGGCTGGGAAGCAGGGAATCTTGGTGTCTGCTCTGCATGCAGATGATTGGAATTTCACAAGTCCTATTGAACCAGCCTGTGCAACTTGGCTGGTGGAGTTGGGAACATCTTGTTTGCAGCGCGTCATGTGTCAGGCGGATGTACCAATTCAAATGTTCTCTCCAAAATGTCTTTTTCCACCACACACACCGACCAAACAGCCTGCTAATGGTTTGGCTTTTCAGGAAAAAAAAAAAAAAAAAAAAAAAAAAAAGTGTTTTTCATGCTTGGCAAATCAGTCCAGGAGCAACAATTTCAGCTGTGTTGGTGTGTGCATCATGACCTGTTTTGGACAAATCCCTGCATCCACCCCTGTGACTGCCTGGGAGCTGAGGTGGGTTAAATAGCTTCAAAATGTTCCAATTGGGCAAGAGTGGAGGAAAGTAAACACAACAGCTCAAATTTGGCTGTGGGCATAGAATAATAAATTGAGCAAAGCTTAAGATAAGGTGTTCTGTACTGTATTCAGTATCTTAACAGACCAGTAAATGCATGGACCCCCAACACATAACTGCTTGCAGAAAGGACTGAAAAAAGAAATTATTTCACTTGTGCTTTACTCTAAGGGCCAGGACAATGTTCTCTTCATCTAGTACTCAAAAAACAGAAGAAAACAAGCCCTGAAAGTCTGGCCCAGGGACATAACGCTGGACTCCATCACCATCATGAAATACAGAAAATGGAATTTCAGATGTCATGGAGAATACAAATTCCCTCATAATTGCCACAATATGCTTGTTTTGAAAAAAAAAAAAAAAAAAAAAAAAAATCGTGGAAAGAGGGTGTGTGTATCTTATAATAACTTAAAACACATTTTAAAAATGGCTTTCCAGTTTACCAATCCAAAAATACAGCTGGTGTCAGAGATGGCATTGAAGGGGGTATTAGTGAGGGTTACACACGTCCCAAGTCATGACACAGATGAGAATCACCAGGGGGATGGTGGCTGTTGCCAAGCTCTGATAAGCTAATATGAGCAGCAAAACAGTGTGGATTCTTCTGCTCTCAGTTTGAATGTGTAACTCTACAATCACTCAAGTGAATAATACTGGGATGAAAAATTAGGGCCAGCTGTACTGAAGTATGAATTTTTAAATTTTTTGGCATGTTTTCTTATTTGTGCTTCCTTTGCACTTTGTAGAGGACAATATGGGAAGATTTTCTTGCTTTGTTTTGTTAGATTTTTTTTTTCCCCTTTAAAAAGGCAGGACCTATGGGATGATGCAAGTAAAGAAAACAGAAAACAGCAGATTAGGATGTAACACACTCCTGCATCCACTGCTGATGGCTGAGAAAGTCATCCAGTCCTCCTCTAAGCCTCTGCAGATTTATTCTTGCATCTTTATTTTCCCCTGATTAAAATTCACTATCACTCCTTTCAATAAGAGGTTATTCTCCACCGTTTTGCTAAAAACAATCCACTTTTCATATCAAGCCTGTGTACAAGCTCATTACATCTTGTTCATTTGGACATGAGTTGTTAAATCTTCCAGGTGTTTTATGGGGGATTTAAACATCCAATTCAAATGAATGATCTCTTACAAAGAGGTTTACTTACTGCTGCTGCCATGTTCCTTTGCCTAATTATTTAAATTGCCCTAACCCCTAAAACATAATATGAAATTACTGCACCAGCAGCACGGCTGTCTAGCCACAGTCTGTGACAGTGAGGTGCAATAACCCTCTGCCAGCCACCAGTGATCTGCAGTTCAGGGACTTGTGCCAGCAGCTATGGCTTTTCCTTGATGGTTGCTTCCTCCATGAATTGATCTGACTGGTTTTGCAGTTTTAACTTTGAGTCCAGAACATCTGTCAGCAAAGAAATTCTGTGGTTTGGCGCACTGCTTGCAGTTGCTAACAAAGCAATGCACTGGAAGGGCTCCTTTGCATGTAAATTTGTCTGGCATCTGTGTTTTGGGACATGTGGAAAGTGTTTGGAGTGGATTCCCTGCTAAGGCCTTGAGCCATTCATTTCAGGTTTCCTCCTCTTGAGAGGAGGTGGAGGTTGTGTTGTTTCTTCATCTATTATACCCCAGAATTTCATTCCTGACTGGTGATTACTCACACCCAGTTACACAGGTGCCCATGTTGCAGGATGCAGGTAAAAGCAGGATCATCCTTTCCCACACAAATTACTTAATTATGCTTACCTCTACCATTTACTCATCTTCATCTCTTAAATCACTGGCAGTCCTAATGTACTCCTGCAGGTCTTTCCTAACCCGCCCATTCAAGTTTTAAGTTTTGTCTAGCTCTGAACTTCAGTGGAACTGAAATAAGGAGGAAGTTGCCTGTACACAGGAAAGGTAACCGGGCAGTGGCAGCCTTGCATTGTCCTTGAGAGATGAGGTTGTAATTTAATGTTTTTTCCCAGGCTTTCTGTGTGAGTTTGGAACTGTTAGTTAATCTCTGTGTGCCCCAGTTCCCAGAGGTAAAATGGACCTGTTAATACCTGTCTTATTTACTTTGACTATAAGATTTTCATGGCTATACAGATGTACAGCTCTGTCCTATATACCCACAGTGCTGGAGGCTCAGCCTTGGGCTTGGCTTTTCATCACCTGCCCTCATAACAATAACTTATTTAACTGAAACTAGAATTTAATTCTTTTGAGGGTAAATAATTCCTTGCTTGTTTACTAAAACCACTTCTTCATTATTTGTGCCTTTGCAAGATAGCACCAAGGGCGAGCCACACAAATTCCTTGCAGTCACCAGTTTTTCTTCCAAGGAGTTGTTAGGCTTTGGGTTTTTTTGAAAAGACCTTCATTAAAGATATCTTGCACCTCTGCTAGTCCCAAGATGCTGTACCAGGGAGGGAGAAAAGGAAGGTGAAACCAGAGAGATTTGTAGTCCTTGTTGCTAAGATTTTCCTTTGCTTGACCTGTGCAAGAGATTAATTTCTTCTCTCTTAGGAAAATACTCTATTCCCTTTGGATGTTGTCTGGTGGGTATCAATGTCTCCCAACAATCCTGTTCAGACTGCAGGAGCTCTAATACTCCTGAAAAATTCTCTGTGACACTAAAAAAACCCTTACAATAACGTTAGTGTTACCATCCCAGCTTTTCTATATGAGCAGCTCAATGTACTTCTACTGATCATACTCTAATTTTCCTTAATTAAAAAAACACCAAACCTAATCTCATATTAATTGCACTTTTATATAACTTTCTCCTTTTTTTTCTTTGATTTTGTGTGTTTTCTCATGTTTCATCACAAGTGATAGAATTTTTTTTTCCCTCATCTGGGTAAGTCCATGCATTCCTTGAATATACAGGGATGCTGGGATCATTCACTATAGGATGCTTGTTCTTGAGTTGATCCCAAGCTGATATTAGTGGACCACTTTGTTACTGAACACCTGATGACCTGCAGACACTGACATTTTTGTTGCAGTTTATTTGCCTTCTAAAACTGAGTTTTAAAAGTGAAGATTTTTCTAAAGGTAGAAGTATTGGGAGGCTCAGTGATTATCACAGTTGTTCTCTCTCTTTTGTGGAATGAATGGATTTCAGATTATTGGAAAAATTTGTCATGTCAGTTGTGCTGGATTTTTTTTTCCTTTCTTCAGATATCAAGTTAAATTGCCTGTAGCCAGTTATCTTCTAGAAACATGGTGTATAGATAATTTTTATCTGTTAAAGAATTAATGTACTTGTTCAGTAATTTTGCAGTACTCTTCAGTAGTAGACTGATTTTCAGTTTAACATACCTGAACAGCTGAGTACATTTAGGTATTAAATTAGTAGATGAATGGAATCAGAGGTTTTTGGGAGTTGAAAATCTTGGTATGACTTTTGGATGATTTGATTAAGGATATTCCACCCAAGGATTTGTAAGATATTACAGAAAGTTTAAAGGGGGAGAGGTTAGGGGTTTTTCCTTTAGTTTTAAGATTCTGAGTTTTATATTGGATTCTTGGTTTCCAGGTCCCAAAGAAAACAGTAATCTTATAGAATGGACTTAAACAAGCCTTTGAAGCAGTGGACATTTCTGTTCTGAAAAATATGTAGTCTTAATAACTGTTCTCCACAAAGAATGGACTATAAATCCACAATTTAATTAATCTCCACATGTCATCTGAGCACAACTCTACCTGTTATACTAATCCTGAACTAGGAGGCACTGGCAGATCTCAAGCTGAGACTACCTAATTTTGCAAATAGTGACTAAAATCACCTTCAAGCATTTTTGCGATGAATTTAATATCTCAATCTCTTAGGATGTAATTAATCTTTGTTTTAACCAATCAAGGGGTTACTGCATATTAATCAGAGGTGGTTTCTAGCTACTGGGAGGTTTGCATAGATTTCCATTCAACTAAGTACTGGGTCCATGATCCCTGTTGGATATTTGAACCTTAATTTTTATGTACCCTTTCATTAGAGGTGCTGGGAATGTTGGCTAACTTGGCACATCATAACTGGGCATCCTTTCTGCCTTGGTATGGTCTTGGGGAAGAACTTCAGTGTTTCTGGCACTGCAGAGACTCAGGGGGGTCTCTGCAGCCCTTGGACCTCTGCCTTGTTGGAAAAACTGACCTTGCCAAGAGTTGTGAAATGTTGTTGACTGGGGTCAAGTTTCAGCTGGAGATGCCAAAATAAAGGATTTATGTAGCCTGGGAGGAATTACGAGCTTGGAAGGGGGAGATAGGTATTAAAGGTCTCAAACAGAGTGATGGGGAGAAAAGTGTTTAAATACTGATGTAAACTTTCATTGTCTCCAAGAGGAATTAATTGGCAGGGTCTTTTATGTGACTTTTGGGGTTAGATTTCCAGCTGACTCAAACTGACAAGGCTCCATTGAGTAAGATCTAGACTTAGAGTAACTGGGAGTTGGAGCCCATGTGTTTTGCAGAAGACTTAACATAAAGTTTCTGGATCTAATAGGAAAAAAAAAGTCTCAGTCAAATAGTTACTTTATTAATTAATTCCAGCCTGTGTTTTTGATGCCCAGTTTTACTCTATCTGGAAGTCTGGACTGTAAAAACCTCTTGGGAATAAAGTTACATTAAGTTTTAATTTTCTAACTATTTTTCCCTGTGTTTAAAAGAAACAGATGACCCACACTTTGCTCTTTAGTTAGCCTTCAAGTAGACTAATAAATCTACCATAATCTAGGAACAAACTTAAACCCATGACATCGTAGGCTGCAGACAAGCTGAATAAACTAACTACATAAGTTGCATATGAACTTTAAATCATTGGGAAGCAGTGATAGGAGAAGCCAAATTTGCTGTATTGCAAAGGGGGTTTTTTGGTACCTATTTGAGCTGAAACTTTCCTGACTTTTGTAAATGTGTTGGGAGCAGAGGATGGGTTTTGGGTTTGGTTTGGCGGGGGCTTGGCTATTGTTTTTTCGGGTTTTTTTTCTCATTCCTGCATAAGCTGTTTGTATTTTTAACCCAGAACCATGTGATTTTGTACATCTAGCTCTGGGACAGCTCTTAACTGAGTTTAGATCTCCCTGCTGTTCAGTGAGAGTCACAGCTACATCTGTGGGCAGCAAGTTGCTCTGTTTAGCATGAGATTCATTAAAATCTGTGGTTAGGGAGAGCTTACATCGTGCACACAGTTATTCTAAGTCTAACTGCAGAGTCTTGGTACAGGATGGCCCAAAACTGCCTAGATCACTCTTTTATGTGGACTTTGTGGTCTCCTCATCTTTGCTCTCACTTTTTTTCATAAGAAGAATTTAAAAGCAGTTTCAACTCTTCATACCCAAGAGAAAAAACAAGTTACTCACAAAGATGTCCCCTATCTTAAAAGTACCTTCTGTAGCAATAGTTTCTATAGTAAACAACAATCTGAATTTTTCTATCTAAGTCTGGGATGCAGTTATTGTAGTTTACATCCTTTCTTCTGCATCTTATCTGCAGACACTGTACAACCAGGCACAGCAGAATGTCCAGCAACAGAAACAGGCAATTATTCTTGCCATGACAAAATAGCCCAAAAAAATCTGATCTACTGCAAAGAGTGTTGTTCACATTTGTGTGGTTGAATAAAGGTAAAAAAGAAGAATAAGCATGGATGAAGCTGCAGGTCCAATTCCAGGAGGCATGATTCTGTCCTATTCACATGCACATGAGAAATTACCTTGGCCAGAATTATTTTTGTTGCAATTATAGATGTTTACTGGGCATGCATCACAGCACAAAAGCCCTAGGAGAAGACCTCAGTTAATTTCCAGAGGGGAAAAACCCAACAAAACAAATCAATCAGACAAACAAACAAAAAGAAAGAAAGAAAAAACAAAACATCACAGCCTCTGTTCAAGAAAAATAAAGTACCTTAAAGCAAAATGCCCTTTAAAGTACAGAACCCCAGCTTGAATTTATTGTGTACCTGTATTAATCTGACTGTATTAATTTTTGCCTTGTTTTCCCATTAAACCTCTGCAAGTTATTACAAGGTTGATTGTGTATCCTGTATGGGCAATTCATGTTGTGGATTAAATTCAAGCAGTTATTATGACAATACAATCTATGACAACAGGGGGAAAATAAACTGTTGATGCAGATGAGCCATGTGTACAGTGAGCTTGGGATTTGGACATGAAACCACGTTGGGCTCCAGGTTGCAACACCATAAAATGTGACAATCTGGAGGAAAGAACAAGTTCTGCATTTATTTTTTTCTTCCCCCCTCATTTTACACACCAGCAGTCAGACCACACAGGAAGTTTGCACAAATCCACGTGGTGAAAGTGGGATGGGGAAGAAGAACAAGCTCTGCAGCAAAAGGCTGGGCATATTTTATTTCTTCAGCAGCTGGAAGCTTAGTGTGGCACTGTGTAATAAAATCAGCTTTGCAGGGAGGAAGCTGTAGAAGGAGTGTGTGTGACAGCCCTTAAGATGTGATGATCTGGAACAGAGCAGTTACCTATATATGGTATCTTTGCATCGCCTCAGTAGGAGCTGCCAATTTTGAATTCCTTCAGGAAGATGGTAAAAAATGTGCTTGAATTGAGAGGTTCCAGCAGAAGTTAGCAAAAAGTTTCAGACCCAGAAGGGCTCCTCTCTGAGGAGTGTTTAATTACGGAAGCAAAGAGTTGCACAGAATCACCAGTGCTTCTCAGAAATGGTGACTTGAGGCTTCTGTTGTTTGAATTTTTTCATAACACAAAGGAGAAATGAAAATCTTTTGAAAGATTTAAAACCAATAACCCACATGGCAATTAGCTCACAGGATATTGTGCCAGTAGATACTCTGAAGGCCAAATCCTGAGAATTGGAAAAAAATACATTTTTATGGGTGATAAGAACATCTACAACCAGATAGGATTAAAATGGATGGGGAAGGATATAAGTCCTCATGTTTTGGCCAACAACTGTCTCAGGTCAAGGAGAATCTTTCCTTATTTGGCAACATATCACTATCCATAGAAGCTTTTTGTACCTCTTAGGGATGGAAGGTCACATAAAACAAACTCCTGTCTGATCCAATGAGACAATTGCTGTTATACAAGAGCGTTAAAATCCTACTCATTGAATTTTCCTTCCTACTACTGAATTCTAACTACATTTACTTTATTGATGCAATGTGTGAAAAAAAGAGCTAGCAAACCTTTCAAGCCTTATGTTACTCAAGAATATATATATATTTTTTTTTAAACAGCATGGTATACAGGATCTTAACCACTTTTTGGACCAATGAGTTTCACTTGGTAATTTTGCAATGAATTAAAATAGTTATCCATCATCATTTGAACTCTGTGTGCTCTCAGATAGGTAAATTATACACTTTAGGAGGTCAGCATGTATTCTGACATTGTTATAGGAAAGATTTGCATAAGGAAAATGTAGACTTCCCTCCCCCCTCCCATGATAAAAATCTCCGTACACAATAGCTGTACTGCCACATGTCATGGGGACATTGTGTAAATTACAGAGTTACAAATTTGTCAGCCTAACCAAATGTCTGAAGGAATAATGTCATATTAGTTGTATTTCAGCTGTAAGTCTGGTCTGTTTTAACCTTGATTTGTGTGGCAGCTAGCCATACCAACAGCTTGTGCATGGCTGATTATAAACAACTTTATTTTAATGTAACAAGATTTTCATTTAATTCCTGGGAGCTCGATGCGATGGTGATCAAAGCTAAATGCAGACCTCTCTCTGAGGTAAAGGATTAAATCAGACTGACCAGAAAATACAAGGTCCTGAAGATTTTAGGATCACAATCTTTTCTGGATAGTGCACTTAAAATATTGTGAATTATGTTCATGGAGAGCCTTGTTATAATTTGGATAGAGTTTTGGTTTTAATTTAATTCCAACTTTGTGTGGAAGGACCTGTATGTCCAACGAAGATTTATTCATTTAATATTGCAATTTATTTTTTCTCCATCTTATTTTTACACATTGAGAATGAAAAATTTATTCTGCAAGAGCTGGAATCCTTGAAATCTGTTTTCTTTTTCTGGGGATAGTGTGTGTATCTTACTTGGATTGTGTCATGCTGAATCAGATGCAGATTCATACTTGGTGGGGCCAGGGGGGTCCTGCTTTGGGATTTTTTTGTTGTTTCTGGTAGTTTCATTGTTGGAGTTGTGTAGTGGAGCTTTGTATTTTCTTTTTCTTTTCCTTATTATTATTTTCTTTATCTTTTTGATTATTTAATTTGCTTTGGCATGGGCTTTATTTGGGGATTTTTCTGGGGGAGGTGGGTCTGCTTTGGGGGTTTTTGGAGGAGGGTATGAGGGGATAGGGTCTTGATGTTATAGAGGATTAAAAGTGTCCTTGTTGAAGCAGTGTGCCTGAGAGGTCTTCTGTCTTTATTTGACTGCCTATTTTCAGGAGGCTTAAGACAATTTAGTACTTTTGAGATTACCTCCTCCTTGCCAAGCATCTCAGGAGCTGAACAAGAAGTTCAAAAAAGGTGGGAGGGATTAAGTTGGCTTTTGTTTGTGACTATATTTACACATCTGATTCCAGAACAGGGTGGAAAGGGACTAAATGTTCGTTTTGTTTTGAAATCAACAATAGTCAACCTACATCCATAAATGTCAAATTTGAAGGGTCAAATCAAACCCTGAGTTGAACCTTTGAGTGGCTCTTAAGCTTGTGGTGAGCTGAATCAAATTGCAGGAATGATTCTTAACTCAATTGTCCCTTTAAACTCCTGCTGCTTTGCAGCTTTGCTTTCCTCCTTTGCAAACAGCTGATTTTGAGCACTCCCCATTTCCCTGGAAAAATTATAACTTTTAACTTCAAACAGAATCAAAACATTTTACATAAACATTGTTGGTAAAGTTTAGGAAAAATTGGGTTTTACTATTTTTTTTTTCTTCCCCTCATTCATTATTATGATTCTTGTTTGTTTGAGAGAGCAACAATACAAATTGTGAACTTTAATTTTCTGTGCAGTGCTGTCAGGGGTAGGAGGAGGTGGGAAACAGCAATAATAGCCCAAGGTTCTACATTAGGTGTTTGATATTTGTGTCACAGGGCAATATGGTGTCACCCATTATCCTGGTGTTGGGAAATCTTTAGGACTACAGATAATGAATCCAGTGCTGTCAGTTTTCATCATTAAAAATTTCCTTGGCTCCAAGGAAAATGATTATGTAAATGAGGATTGCTGGTAAATACACAGGGAAAAGTCACAGATGATCCTGTGCACACAAAGACACACTTAAGGTCAATAACCTTTTTTTTCAGTCAGAAGGTAAAAATGCAGAAATTTGCTAATATGCTCTTTTAAAATGTACATAAAATCATATTGTGGAATTTTCTTTACCTTAAGATTATGCACAATCTTAGAACTTGCACTGAGGCCTTCATCTTTTTGTGGTTGTCAGTCCATGAGTTTTTTTGAAACAGGGACCACACAAAAATTTCTGACTTCCCAGTGATATAGAAACTACTCTCCTAAAATCTGCATCAACTTCTGACCAAACTTTCACTTCTGTTTCAGCTGTGATGTTTTCCCCTCACTCTGGGCTATGTGTAATATAAATGTTTCCTGGTTTCAAATGGGAAGCATCAGTCCCATTTCTGGGCCAAATTTTCATGGTCCTTTCAAGTGTGTGCTATAGAAACAAAATAAAACTCCTGCCCAACAACCACAGAAGAAATCAGCTTGCAAAGGTTTCTGACAGTGTGCTCCATGGAAAGATTTTATGTCATTTAAAATAGTTTAGTTCTTTTGTATTCTCATGCTCATGGCTTGCTGTTTTAAAGACCTGTTATTTTTAAGACTCCATACCAGTGTTAATCAATTTTAGCTGCATGTCCCCAGATTGTGTATGAAGACAATATATTTATGCTTTTATTTGTCAAAGAAAGCTCTTTGCCAAACCAAGGTCTTAATAATCAGGCAGTGCTGGGTGGGGATTTTTTTTTTTTTGTTTAGCTGTGTTTGTCCTGGAGATTGTTAGGCTGAAGTATTTGTTTAAAAGAAACAAAATGAAAATGAGGGTCTATAGCCAAGTTTTCAAACGATCCTCTTGCTCACTGGCAGTCGCTGAGACAGGAAAAGTGATGGCTAGTGACTCAAAAATCCTTCATGCTCTCATTTTTTGGCATTTGAGCTCCTAAGAGAGTCTGGCCTTTTTCCTGCATCCTGAGATTAGTCAAAGCACTGGTTTTGGGAGAGTTTTTTATGATCTATACAGTCCAAAATTACAACACTGGTTGGGAAGTTTTTAAGACATTTTTTGCTTAGGCATCTCCTTCGAGATGTTGGCCACCTTTAACCATTCTTGACTTCAAAGAGTGTTGATGATTGAGTTTCATACAGGCATATCATACCAGAAACAGCCCTCAGCTTGGGGAGGTATGCTTTCATTAGGTTGTGAACCTCTCCTGGCATTTCTTCTCCATGAGTCTCAATTGTTTCTAATCCTGTGTTTAACTTTCCTGCGAACTTTGGTTTGGCAGAGGAATGTATTTGCTTGTTTGGGGCAGGATGTGTTTTGCTGCTTTGCTTGAATTTCATCGTGTTCTCCAAAATTACAGTGACTTACTTGGGAATCTTGCCAGTGTTTTAAACTTCAAATAGTGATAGTAAGATTTGTGTGCTCATTTGAGGCTTACATAAAGCTAAAGCTAATATTTGTGGGCATGATTAAATGTGTTTGGTATTTTGGGGGGGAGGGATGCATCTAGCTTATGAGTTATATTTGCAGCCTTGTGGGGATTCTTATGAAATGTAGCAGCAGCTCAACAGGTTATCTAGCAGAGGGAGAGTTAATGCATAGTGCTGATACTCATAAATCAGGAGATTAATGCCTGCCTTACACCTCTTAATAAAAACAGCAGAGAACAACAATCTTATCAACATACATGTAATCTGTAAACAAGTTGTAGTCAAATACAAACAGATTTTTATCATTATCCTGCACCAAACCGTGTGACTTTGCAGTGAAATACTTGCAGGAGATGAGTTAATAATACGTTTGACAACAGTTGCAGCCAAAAAAAAAAAAAAACGAAAAAAAAACCAGAAATCATTAATGCTAACATGAGCAAGATAATTGGGATTTGTGGGGGAGTGAATGTCCAGATTTGAACTTTTGAACTGTCAAGCATTAAAGCCTGTTGCTTCCTCTCAGCAACTGCTACAGGCTGCTTGTAATTTTTTGTGAACACCCAGACTTAAGGAAAAGGTGGAATGTGCTAAATCTTCCAATTAATATAGATATCACTGATGCATCAATTAGCAAGCTGATCACTTCTTGTCCTTCTGCACATAAACTGTTATCACAGAATGGTTTGGGTTGGAAGGGATCTTAAAACTTATCTGCCATGAGCAGGGACACCTTCCACTAGATGAGGTTAATCACAGATTCACTGAAAAATGAGACATTTGTGGCCTCAACAGAGGAGGCTGAAAATATGTGTTTCTGGAAAGAAATTACCTTGGAGAAAAGGAGGAGGAAAAGAAGGCTTAGAAAGATGAAGAGGAAAGATCTGGGAGTTGAAACAAGTCGTGGAGGACTTCCTGAGGAAGATAAGCAGAGATGAGTGTTGGGGAATGCCTGGAGACAGCTGGTGAGGCTCAGGATGGGTAGCAGTGAGCAGTGGCACAGCATGGACCAGCACAACCTCTGACCCACGCCAGGGCAGTGGAGACCTTGTGAATGTAGCCTGAGTGTAGAATGGGAGGTGCAAAAGAAGGTAAAACTGAATTTCCTTCCTTTCTAAATAACTCCTTGCCTCTCTGTGAACAGTCTGCTGAAACATGAGCAGATATCAAAGCCCATTTATATTTATATTTATATGTAAAGTCACTCCTTAGGTGGGGGTATGCAGCACTTGCAAAAGCACAAATAAATTCTGACTCCTAGATTTAAACATGTCATGGATAGACATGCATGCACATGATGTACAGGCTCAGAGATGATGTGGGATTACAGTAGTTCCATAAATGCTGTTTACAGCAGACTGTGGGACTGTAAGCAGCAGTGTAATCATATATATTTTCCAGAGGAGATAGCTGTCTTTTCAATGCCAGTCCACTTCTAAAAAGCACAAATAAGCTCAAAACACTTGGAATTAAATGGTACTCTGTGAAGAGTAGGTAGGATTCATTACACACATTCCTAATTAGGTCTTAGAACAGAAATTATTTTTATATGGTATTAAATAACATGTTTTGCTTTGAACTCTCAAACCTCACTCTAATCACCTTCCAGCTTTCTTGGGTTCAAACTAAACCCCCCTCTTTTTCCTCAAATAATCCATCAAGGGTTTTTAGCTGGGGGAAAAGAGTCCTCAGAGAAGCGGGTAAGTCAGTGATATAATTGGTTTCCTCTCAAAAATGTGTATGAATGAAGATAGTTGCAGCTGTTAGTGAGTACAGAGATAAACTTTCCATGCTTTAAGTCTTTTGATAAGTATTTGTGTATGTATTTTGCAGCTAACCCACTTTAAGGGGGAAAAAACCAAATAAATTGGATAGCTCTACTTCATAAAAAGTGAACTGTTATTAAAAGTAAAGGAAATTATAAACTTTTTTTAATTGCTTGACTTTGCACATGAAAGACATGGAAAAGTAGATGTAAAACCCTGGTCTGAGGCTGGAATAAAGGATGATGGGTGCAGGGAAGTTTCTACACAGAGGTTTTAAATCATTTTCTACCTGGTTTTCTCAGGGCTTTGAGACTCCTCCCAGCATAGGTTCTTCTCCTCCAGCAGGTTCTCCCTATTGCCTTCATCACTGATCATTTGGGGAGTTGGATTGGAAGTCTCTCTTCTCCTTCTCCCATCTTTTCACAATCCTTAGTCCATCTTCTTCTCCAAATATTAATTGAAATTAATGTTAAATCACAAATCTGAGCAGAATGCACATGACAGACCCCTAGGTATGGTCCTTTAGGGTGGCGTGGACATAGAGTAGCTGTATTAGCCCAACAAGCAGTGGAAAACAGCCTTGTAAAGACAGTTTAGGCATTGGGTAGAACCATTTGGTCTCCAGTCATACATGTGGAGCTCTCAAGCTAAATATAAAAGAGAAAGTAACAAAATGTTTCAGCTTCAGGTCATCAAATCTCAGTGGTGACTGAGACACTGAACTTGCATAGCAAAACTGCCATTAAAAGCAGACCAGCATCAGCTCTGAGCCCACTAAACTAGGTTAGACTTTAAAGCACATAAATATGTCTGTCTAACAGCAAAAACCTTTTAAATTAGGTCAAGTGAAACTACTCTGCAACCACAATCGTGGCTTCAGTGCAATATTAGTTCAGGTTGTTTTTTCTTTATGAGAATCTCTGTATTAGAGATTTCTATTCATGTAATTATTGGCCAAATGCCTGCCTGCAATTTCTTACTGTCAAATGAAGACATGAACAAAAGAAGAGTTTAATTTACATGGCTTGTGTGTGTGTGTGAGAGAGAGAGATTTACAGTGATTTTTAGAGAGGTGTCTGAGCAGACAATGGCCCCATTAAGTTCAGTGTAGTTTTCAAAATCTGCCAGAAACTCTGGCAAATATTTAAGAAGCTAGTAAAGGCCCAGTTTTTTACTTCTTAAAAACAAAACAAAACAAAACATATATATATATATAAAATATATATATATAAATAAATAAATAAATATATATATATATACTGTTACTCATTTTCAATTAGGTTGGATATCAACATTTAAGCAAGCTTGACTCAACTCATGAAGGAATGAAGGACTGGCTGTATTTTTAGTGCCTATGCTGCAGGTATTTAACTGTAAAAGGAGTTTGACAGGAACAATGTCCAGGAAAATGCATCATTAAACTAGGAGGGGGCACCACCATTCACACCAAGGTGGTGTGAGAAAGGTGGGGCACACAAGGATCTTTTCTTGTGGTGTAAGAAATCTTGGTGCAGATGTGAAGTGTTTGAATTTTCTCGGATGAATGTGGTCAGTGAACCACATCTCCTTTCCACTGATTGCTGGCTTTAAAACATATTAAATATTTGCTGCCTCAACCGTAGGGTTCAGAAAATGCTTCACTCGGTGAGTCACAGCAAATGCATGGCATAGTTAGCATCTGTTGGGGTTAATTGACAGAGAACTCTTCAAAAACAGAAATAGACTCTTAACTCCTCTGCCTACTGTTTCTTCTTTTCACAGAGATGACAAAAAGGGAAGAAAATCTTTATGCAGAATCTCATTGAATTGATGAGGTTATACAGAGCAGTAACAGGCAATGTGTGGCTTTACCAGCCTAAAGAGTTTTGTGAAACCCAACAATTTACTTGTGCATATTTAGGATATCCAAGACGCATTCCAGAGAATCCTTGTAACAAAACCCCTGTTTCTGCACTCCCTAACACCTTTGTCCCCTGAGTTCCACCCTGCTGTTGAGTTGAAGCCTTTTTTCATCACATCTTGATTAATACTAGGTGCTAAAAGCAAATTGGTGATAACTGCTGGTGGTGACAGCTCTTGTGCAAGCTCTTGCCAATGGCAGCACTAGTTCTTTCTTGTTCTTACCTGCAGCAGCCTTCGTATTTTAATCATGGGCCCCAAGCAGAAATTGTCAATTAGATTGAGCCTTGTGGTTGTCTTTGAATAAATGTTCTTTAGCAGATAGATTTAGTGCCTTGCTACTCTATTCCCCTGGTTTCTATGTGCAATATACCTTCTATATACACTAAAATGAAGTATCTTCCTGGGGAAAAAAAAAATCTATCCAATCACACAGCAGATAAAGTGGCTACTCTGCTGAACTCCAGAAAGAAATGAGAGGGCTTGATGAATGCCTTAAGGCCAAAACAATGATTCTCTTGCTGCTTTCCCTTGGAAACAAAAATCTAAGATGGAAAATCTGAGTTATTTCAATTTAAACAGTATGGAGGATTGTGGTAAAAGAGACAGTGTCACTTCTTTTATCACATCTACATTTGATCAATGTCTCTTGAACAGTTTTGTCCCAAGTGGGATAATGGAAAAAGGGATCCTCTGTGTATCTGGCTACAAATTATTGATAAATGGGGTAGGATCTGTGAGGATGCAGGGCAAGTTGTTCCACTGACTCATGAGAGCTGTGGGGGATGCTGGATGCAAACACACTCAGTGTTGCTTCAAAGAATGATAGCATAGTCAGAAACTTAAAAATCACAGACATTTTGCACGTAATTATATCTGTTGGACTTGAGTGGGCTGTGAAAAGGAAAGATGATGGAATCTGGAGTTTGCTTATGTCTGAGAAAAGTGTAGCCCAAGGCAGGGAGGGACTGCACGTCATCCTACATCAAACCAGTGTCTGATCCATTCTTTCAAAAGAGTTGTAGTTCTCTTTTATAGTGGAATTGACTATACACATATGATGCTCATATTCTGGAGCAAGTGAATGAGGGAAAACATCTCTCACTGGGAGGAAAACATTCTCCTTGAGTGGTGTGTGATGGGCATAGCAGGTTATTGAGAAAAGCAAGATCCCACACTGCTCCATGGTGCTGGGCCAGTGTATGTCCATATCACCTCCAGGAGACATAGGGAGGACTGCCATTTTCTACCTAATAAATGGAGTCCAGAACTGAGACCTGGGTCTGACACTGAGGCTGAATCACAGGATCATTCAGGTTGGAAGAGGCCTCCAATTTTGCACAAAAATACCTTTGATGGATGCCCACTAAATCATATTGCAACGTGCCAGGTCCAGTCATTATGTGGAACACTTCCAGGAACGGTGAATCCACCACTTCCTTGGAAATCCTGTCCCAGGACTCAACCACACTTTCAGTGATGAAATTTTTCTTAATATCACACCTGAACCTTCCCTGGAACAGCTTGAGGCCATGTCCTGTCATCCTGTTATTGGTTGCCTGGGACCAGAGCCTGACCCCCACCTGGCTACACCTTCCTGTCAGGGAGTTCTGGAGAGTGAAAAGTTCTTTCCCTGAGCCTCCTTTTCTCCAAGACAAACAACTCCTATACCCTCAGCTACTCCTTATCAGATGTGAGCTCCACACCCTTCCTCAGCTCCATTGCACTTCTCTGGACATGCTCCAGTCTTGTGGTGAGGAGCCACTTTCCACCAGAAATTTTCACAAGCATGACTTGTTCTTTGCAATTTTGTCTCTTTGGGATTTTCTTTTTTGGTTGTGGCTCTTTTTAATTGTTCTTTATTTCACCAAACTAGCTTTTTAAAAAGTGAAAATTTAAAAATGAAAATTAAAATTAAATCTGACAAAAACAACAGAAACACAGGAAGAAGTGAGCAAGTTTCTCTAGACCGTATTTCAGCAGTTGTCCTCATGGGGTCTGAGTGCACACATGAGTTGGTGACTGAAAACACAACGTTTAGGGTTGGAAGTAGACAAAGGGATTTGTGGTGCTTGGCAGTGGATGTGCATTATCCAACACGTGCTCCTCTATGTGAGAATATGGCTGGGGGAGGCAAAAGAGAAAGGGAATAGTTGTTACCCTGTTATGAATGGCTATAATTAGGTACCTTGCCCAAGGTGACATGGAAATCCTCTGTCAAAAATGAAAATGGTAATCCAGGTCTTGTGGAGAAAAGCCTGCTGCAATACACACAAAGTTATCCTTCCTCTTCTAGCTGCTGCTTTCCAGCTAAGCCCTTTCCTCCAGGGCTGTGGGCATTGGTCTTACCTCTAGGAACATAATGATTCAAAGAAAAGGTGCTCGGGCAGAAAGGATTAGTAACTCTAAGCTTCCGACCACGGGCAGTGTGTAGAACAAATGCCTCTTACCGACAGTTCAAAGGTCCGTCTTCAGTTGTGAGGGGTTTTTTTGGGGGTGGTTTCACTATTAATATTTTAATTATTATTTGGATTTTGTCAGAATGGGAAAGGCTCCAGCACAAGGCAAACTCCAGCAATTCTGCGCTGAGGAAAATGGAGGCAGCGTTTGCCTGTGCTTCCCCTGCAATTACCGAGCGATTCTCGCGTCTTGTTTGAATTTCCTTTGTCGTTATGAAACACAACAGGCTGACGGCTTGATATTAAAAGCAATTGTGTTTCCATTCATGCAGATGCCAGCCTGTTTAGGTGAATTTACTAAGTCCCTAGACGTACATTTTTATATTATTGCTGTCTCTGGGCTGTGCTGAGCATTTTAATTCTCTGAAAATAACCTCTGTTTTCCTTTCATCTCTTCATTAGCTCTTTCATCATGAGGACATGAATTTAAAAATATATATATCTCTTAAAGTTGTGTGTAATAAAGATGTTTGTATCATTCCAATTTGTTGAGCTGTGCTTTTAACGTTGCATGGCTTTCACAACCATGAAATGGCACAATTATTTCTGTGTTGTATTGCTTTGTACCCTGAGGTTCCATTTAAAACAAAGCAGAGAGATGTGTTTATAGGCAGTATTGAAAGCAATGTATATGGATCTTGATGTCAGGCATATTTTATTGAAGCAAGATTAAATGACAAGTTCTGCACTATTGAAGTGAAATCAGAATGAGATTTTGTGCCGAGCTGCACATTGTTAAATCAAAATTAAAGTAATACCAAGCTGTGTTGTTATCTTTGTGGCTTTTTGGTGGCATCTTTTAAAAATGAACTTTATAGCCAATTATAAGTATTTTAAAGTAAATATTCTGAGCTTTCTGGATACATTGTTGCATCATGGCACATGCATGTGCTATCATATATCAGAAGACTGAAGTTTCCTGCTATACGTTGTGCATATATGTTTTGATTAAATCCTTGCAAGTAAAACTAATTTTCTTTCTATATAAAATAACACCATTAAATATATCTCAGGTAAAAAGCCCTTTTTATTTGATCTCTTCACCTATTTTGTTGTTCTGAAAACAGGCTCAGAAGGTTTAGCTTTTTTTTCAAGAGGGAGAGGTTTAAATTATATCTATTTTAAAGTTAAGTACCTGAGGTTGCCTCTAATTAATACCTATATCACATTAAGGACAACAGTGTGAGAAAAGTAGTAAAATTGTGAATTTTCTTTCTGTCTACAGTTTTTATTTTGCTGGGAGGGGATCCCATAAGAAAAAATTTTCCTTTCAAATTTGCATTTTTGATTCATAGAAGGGATATATTTCTGATTAGCAGAGAGGCCTCCCAAATTACAGGCTTAATTTGACTATTTGTGTTTCAGGATGTGAAGGAATTGCCTCTTAAAGGATGGTCAGATCACATATCTTGCTTTAGTGTTTTAAGGTGAGCTGCACTGCAGGAACACCTTGTAGTTTGCACGGGCACTAAATTTCTGTTATGGTACAGTATTAGTGTCTGGAAAATACAGTTACTTGAGGCTCTGAAGCTGTGGAGTAGATGGCTCAAACTTCTTAGTGTGCTATTGCAGGAATTTGAGTATGTAAGGGAACACCACCTTCCTATTTTAACTACATGTTCAGCCTGGACTCTGAATGTCAAGTTGGATTTTTTTTTAATCATCACTGGCGTTATTACGTCTCTCACCTCTTTTTCCCATGAGACAGTAATCTTAGCAATATATGATCTAATAAATATAGATGATTTAAAATCCCAGCTGCCTTTATTCCATCTAGTCATGGTTTAGCCTCTGCCTGCTATGTGTCACATTGTGATTGTCTTCACCTTTTTTTTATCCCTTGCTTCCTTTCCAGGTTTTTTCTTCTTTTCCATTAAAATTGCAAAAGATGAAGTTTCTCCTGCAATGTGTTTTATGCAGCATTCAACACAATCAGACCTGGTTCTCATTTTAGGCCTGCAGACATGAGCATCTCAAATATATTCTTACTTACTACTATTATTTTTCAATATATGAATTTTTATAGCTCAGTCCCAGACTCCACCCACAAGGGTAAATAATATAGAACTACTGTGCAGAATACACTTATTTGGTCAGGTGACATTCTAGTCCAAAATTTCTGCTTTAATCATTGAGTGATGAATCTATTTAACGACATATAACTATAGAGAGAGCATCATTTAAAATAAAAGTCTACGTAATAACAAAATCTATGCACAGAACTATGATTTTTGCCTGTGTACTGAAAGGCTGTGGCTTTGGGTTTTGTTTTGTTCGTGCTTTCTTCCCTGGTGTTAGCAAAATCTATCTACAGATTAAATCCTATCTGTAGGACTGCTATTAGGTGAGGACTAGCAATGTTTGAAAGCTCAGCTTATGAAAACATGTTTTTCCAAGGGGAGAAAGGAAGAAAAGTTGCTTTAATTTAGTTTAATGTTTCCAGTCCTTTGGGTGGCACAGTAAGAAGGTCTTTTGCCAAGCACAGAGGGAGAAGAGAGTAAATAACTTATTGTTGGTTCAAATATTTGTCTGTTACAACTTGAGTATGCTAGGCCCACAGACTTTTAGATAATTTTTGGAATTTTTCCTTTTGTTTCCATTTTTATGGAGAAATTTGAAACTTGAAGAAATTGAGGAATTTACCACACAGTGAAAAATCAAGTTGAATGTATTTGTTAATACCAACCCCACAGCTGTCTTGTCCATTTTTAATGGGCACATAATTCTAGGGCGAAAAGAAAAGGAAAAGGAAAAGGAAAAGGAAAAGAAAAAGAAAAGAGAAAAGAAAAGAAAAGAAAAGAAAAGAAAAGAAAGGAAAAAAGAAAAGAAAAGAAAAGAAAAGAAAAGAAAAGAAAAGAAAAGAGAAAAAAGAAAAGAAAAGAAAAAGAAAAGAAAAGAAAAGAAAAGAAAAGAAAAGAAAAGAAAAGAAAAGAAAAGAAAAGAAAAGAAAAGAAAAGAAAAGAAAAGAGAGGAAAGGGGAAAGGACCAGTATGATGTATTTTGGGGAAAATTTTAAAATTTTGCAGATAGTCATGTTTCTTCAGGTTTGCCCAAATGGGCAGAACTGGTGAAGCCTTAGTGATGACCTCTATCTAAATGGTGCTGCTGTGTTGTTCACTGTTAACAAAGAATAAGAACTGTGGGAAGCTACTGCCCTACAAATAATAATTAGTAAATAGCAGGGAAAATACACAGACAGTCTCTGGCATCCAGTTACCAGTTGTAGCAGAGTTGTCTGTCACCCACTGCAGGTCATACACGGAAAAAGATGTCGTGAGGGAATTGTTACCCATTTTTGGGCACTTTTCTTTAGATGTTGGTGTGAAAGCAAATAGGCTTCATAAAGTCTCGCTGCTTTTGGCTCCTCACCTCTTTTTTGGTGCCAGATGACCTCTACCCTTGACAGCCAGTGCCAGTCTCAGTCAGGTATGTGAATGCAGCCCATGTAGCAGCAGTTGCACTCCATATATGCTTTTTTCCACTTATCCTTGGGACACAGTGACAGACTCCTCAAGCCCCTGCTGTAATGCAGCATGTCAACTTGGCAGCCTTGTTTATGCCAGCTCTTGGCCCCTTCCCTCTCCTCACCTGCTCAAATCCTCTGGCTCAGCACGTGTGTCAACAAGTGTGACCAGGTGTGAAGGGGCATGTGGCACCGAAGTGACGTGGCTGTCACACAGGATGGGCTCCCCACGGCTCCTCCTGCAGCACCGCGCCCGCTGCCCGTGGAGAGCTGCTCTGACAGGGAGGGAACGCTCCTGATTTGGGTAAACACTTGTGTTCTGGCTCTAGTGCTGCAGGGCTCTGTGTTTTTGCTGTCCCTCCTCCCCGCTCATCCCGCTCGTGTTTCGGGGTGGTTTGGGAGCGCGCCCGCGGAGCTGACCTGATTCCAGTTGTCAGCGTCAAAATCTGCAGGCAGCAAGACATTGCTGCTGTATTGGTCACTGCCAGGAAATCATCCTGGTAGAGCAGATCCTGAAAGTAATTCAATGAGACTGCTGCATTTCAGGATGCTGGGAAGATCCACTGGAGGAAAGTCTTGGTTATAGAGGAGCTTCACAAAATGCTGGATGACTTAGCTGCAACAAGTACTGTATGCTGTGCTGGCCTTCTCAGCAGATGAAAAAGAAGTACCAGCGCCAAATTCTGGTGGAAGAAATCATCATATATATAAAAACATTATTTGGTCAGTAGGAAATATGAAACATTTGGTTTCAAAGCACTAACAGTCCAACTAATTTTGGAAAATAGTTATAGTATGGGTGTTTTGGTGTTGGAGAAGACCAAAAGCAGAAGGCATTTTCGTTCCACCATCTTCCTTTGCACAAGCCAAACTGGCTGGAGAGGTTTACCTATCAGAGGGTTCACAAACTGATGGATCTGAGACAATTTCCCAGAGGCCAGGTGGAGAGAACTCATGTAATGACCTTGTGAAAAACATTAATCACATAGAATCACATTTTGTTTGGATTGGAAGTGACCCTAAAAATCATCTATTTCCAATCCCCCTGCCATGGGAGGAATGTTACCCACTAGACCCCTTCCAACCTGTCCTTGAATACTTCCAGGGATGGGGCCTGTCTCAGTCCTGTCCCATAGGTTGATACTTCACAAAAAGTAGTTTCCCTGCCTCAGGAGAGAGACCAAGCATGGGTTACTCCAGAAGTCAGAGCTTTTAGCTACATTTCTCTGCTGACTGTGTCAGTGGTGGACTCCATCAGTAATTTCCAGCTGTAAAGCTGTCAGTCTTCCACTAGTTCAAATTCAACTTTAAAATAAAGACAGAGCTTCTCCACAGCTATGCAGGCTACTTTTGATGGCTTTGAGAATGGCTGAGAAGTAGGCAGGTGTCTGTGCTGGTTTTCAGTGGTTGTGACAAAGCTTTGTGAGTGATATGGAAGTAGAAAACAAAGAGGGGTCACAACCAGATCGCATTTTACTGGACTTGCCTGCCCCCTTTCAGAAGTTATCCTCCCTCCACCAAACACAATTCTTTCTGACTTCCATGAAGTTATAAGTGATTAAGGGTAGGGATCCAGAAATCCCGGAGTGTGAGAGCTCAAAGCATTCAGATCAAACGGGGCATGGTGACAAAAATGTAGGCAAAGGACATGGAGCAAAATTCCAACTGTAATTGCAGTTCTGCTGTATCAAGCAGTTATTCAGACAATGAACAATTGAAAAGCTATTCACATCACTTCACATTTGCTTAGCCTTGTGGCTAACATGTCGTTTTGGTTATTGTTAGATGGCAACCAAAAGCAATGAATAGTCTGTGCTACTTGGGAAAGAATGTAAAAATCTGAGTAAATCAATAGCTATTTCTTGGATGCCTCTTATTGCTTGAAGTTAGACATGGAAGTACTAGATGAATTTAACTTGTTCTCTGTAAGGGCTTTGGCCTGTATCAGATGTGAAAAGCCAGAGAAAAATAATTAGAAAGGATGTGTCTAATTTTTGCATAGTGAAAGCCAATTTAACTGCTGCTTCTTCTTCTGTAGAAGCTATTAGCCTTTCTCCAGGTCTGACCTGAGGCTTCCAAAATCTCAGAGATTTTCTCATTCTTTAGATTGCTGGCAGCAATGGCTCTAAAGTTTAATAAATAAACAAAAAAAACCTCACAACAACTAAAACACTCTGTCTGAAGTCCATCCGTAGAGAAATTATATAGCTTTGTGAAACAATACAAACAAAACCAAGTACACAGGTAAGACCTCTTTTAGCCACTGAGACTGCAAGACTATCAGAATAAAAATAAAATTAGTGTTAATCACTGCCAACAGTGTTATTTGGCTTTAGCATTTTACTTGATGCAGAACAAGAACAGATAAAGAAAATAAACCTGTTCGTGACAGGTGCCCTAGTCAAGAAGAAATCAAGCTTGTTTGTCCAAATTTTTGTCAGGCAGCATACTTTCTGACTTTTTTTTTGTTTGTTTTTTCTTCTTAGTGAAAATCTGGCAATGCCATACAATTGTTTTTTTGTATAACTGCCCAGGAGTTCTGTATGTGTTAATGTGAGGCCTGACACAGTGTCTGAAGTGAGAGGGGGTAGATGTCTCAAACCTTCCTTTTGGAATTTCCAGCTGTCATTACTCTAGAAAAAATACCAGAAGCAATAACCAAATAGGTTTGGATTATTTAATTGCCTTTAAATGGTATTCAGCCTATTTTCATTGCAAGGACAAGAGTTTAATTGCTCATCTGACTGATAAAGAGACAAAGCTCCATGGTTAATCAATAGATCAAACTAGGTCAAGGCATAGGACTTGGAATCCATATGAATCAGGGCTCCCATTCCAAGCTGGAAATAGACATCTTGTGTGACCCTGGAGAAATTATTAGTATCTTGGAGGCCTCTGATCAGAATTAGAAAATCAGGATTAGAGTAATGAAGTATTATGAAGACATAACTCAATAGCTCTTGGATGGTGTTATGAAAGTGCTTTCCTGATGTGCTCTTAACTTCATGGGCAGGAGAGATTCACAATCCAATTTATCCTCCAAAATATTGAGTCCAGTTCTCCTTGTACTGTAGGAACAGAACAGGTGTGTTACACTTTGGGCTGTTTCCATGGAAGGTTATGCCAGTTCCAAAGGCAAGGTAGGAGCAAAAGGCTTTTGGACATGAGGGATGCTGTCCTTGGATTGGATGGAACAGTGTCTCATGCCAGCTACATTACTTTGTGCAAACAACTAACATGATTATGGTTTTATATTAAAAACAGTAATTCACAGCCACAGAAAAAAAAGAATCACTCCCTGAAGACATCTTAATACAAAGAGGCTGATTTGGTCATTGCATGTTCTGCCAAACCCTTTTTTAAAATTAGATCTTTACTTTGTAATTTTCTTCTTTTTTTTGCTCAAGGGTACTTCAGAAAAATAGTGGAGAGATATATAAACGAGATGTCTCCATCTATAAATTCTCATGTAAACTGCTAGGCTCAGAAAACCCAGACAGACTTGTCTGCTACTGTGCTGGACTCTGTACAAAAGCACCTAAATTCAGAGCATATTACAATTTAATTAAAATAAACTGCAATGAGTATAAGGAAATCATCGGAAAGCAAAAGGCAAAAGTCCTTGGAGATTATTCATATTTGTCACTTAGAAGCAATTTCAGCACAAGTAGGGGGTTTCATATCTTTAAAATAAGATAATATATGTAGGTTATGAAGCTGCTAACATCCTCCTATTAAGAAGTGATAGGTTCTATATCAGAAGATGTGTTTCAGAGGGGTTTTTTGTAGCTGGAACGTGCTTCCTGGGGTGTGAGCTGGGTATATGGAGTCCAGTTAGCCTCCTACAGGTGGTCTTTTCCCTTCCTGCAGAGCTAATTTGAGTCAGATACTCAATTTTGAAGAAGCAGGATAGTCCAATACCATATCTGAAGCACATGAGTGAGTGATGAACACAACTTCTGACAGAGTGAAGGACTCTACATGGTGCTTTAATGTGTAGGTTTGGGCTTAAGTCATTAAGCAACACAGGAATCTTAATATTAAATAATATTTGTTTTCATTTCCTGAGCTGAAGTGCTCAAAGTTCAGTCGTAAAAATCCACTAATTCATAATACTGTGTTGTTTGTGCTTTTCAGGATAAGGGTGTTTTTAGTACAAAATCTTGCTCATGGCAGGAGGAGAGAATTTTAAAAAGGAGAGTACATTCATGCAGTATTCATTAATGGTGAATCCTTTTCCTTACTTTTTTACCTACAGTTTGTTTTCTCTTTAGAGAGGAATTCAAAGCTATTTATGTTTAAGAGAGAAAATTAAATTCCCTGTTGGATTGGGATTGGGGGAGAGTGGGTTGGGGGGGTATTGTTTTGTTTGGTTTTGGTTTTCCATTTTTATTTTTTTAGTTTGGGTTTTTTGGGTTTTTATCTTAATTTTTAGATCTGCTTTCATCGATGGTATTACTTTGGAAAAGCAAAGTCAGAGCTATTTAAGTGTCTTGCAGAGACAGATATTAGCAGGCTTGCAGCCTGTGTTTTCAGGGTTGCATTTATAACATCCAGCATCCACCAACAGGCCAAAGGGCAAATAGTTTAAAATGTGTTGCAATTTGAGAGGCTGCTTCTTTTTGTCCTCTCTCTAAAATGGAGTTGTATCAGTCAGTCCTAAACAATCTGAAGACAAGTGCTGTTTTATTCTTTTCCTATTAATTTCTCTGTCTTGGACCCTTTGTAAAGGTTTGTTTTCAGTCCTGTGATGAGTCTTAGAAACTCCAAGCAGCAAGTCTGTCCTAGGAAAGAATATTATTACTGCAGCTATCTATGCAAAAAGGGAAGCTGAAGTGGAATCTAAGTCATCCAGGCAATCTCAAGCCCTGAAACCTAATTTTAGTCTTTCAGGGAGTGGAGAGGGATGCACAGATCTACTTACTCCAACATTAGACAAGCCAAAAAAGGCACATGCCATTTGAGACTTGAGCCTGTGGAAACAATTTGGAATTAAAATGTAGGAGCAAACTGCCTGCTTAATCATCATCTTTCCACATCTTCACTGAAGAAGAAAAGTAAAGTCAGATAAATCCAATTTGCCTGAGATTTTTCATGCATGTAGCTCCTGCTGTGAAGGAGAAAAATATTTCCTCAGCATTTGGAGAGCCATGATAGCCTGCCAATGGCTAGTTTAACACCTGTAAGCCCACCCAGCTCTTAACCAAGTCCTGTGAATCCAGGCAGATAAAACAATCTTACTGCAAAGAGAGCAAGTTCAATTCTCATGGCTGTGCATAGTTCTTTTATCTTCCATGTTTAATCCATTACTGTGTTTTCAGCACTTGTTTCATACCCAAATATTTTTAATTGAGAATTGAGATGTGTCTCACCATAGAGGACCCTGCCCAGAGAAGTAGGAATATCTTATTAATTAAACATATTTTTATCAGTGTAGAGTCTTTCTTAAATACTTGTGCTTATGTACCAATGAAAAGGTATGATGATACCTGATTTTAATTAATGATCTCACTAACTGCTGCATGATTTTTCTGATTATTTCAAATAAAACCCTTCAAGTGCTTTAGATACTTTAAGTTTTAGAAAAGGCAAAAAGGCAGAAGTGTGTGTTTTACTCCAAAGCATTCATCACATCTTTTAGCTTTCTCTGTGATTAGGGTGCACAGCACATCATATAAAACTTCTTCCCTTTTCCCTTTCCAGAACTACCAATCTGTATTTGTAACTCTCTGGCTTGCTCTGAAGAGAGCAAGGAGTGTTAAACCAGGGAGTGTTGCTTCAAACTGGAGCAGCTGCAGCTGGGCAAAGTGGCAATCCATTGGTCATGGTGGGAGTTTTTCTACTAATAGGAGGGGAAGGTTTATATGATCTAAGGGATGGTGCATATTTTCTACAGGAAAGGGAAATGTGTACTATTTATAGCCCTTCAAACGCTTTTTCAAATCCTGAAACAAAAAAAAAAAGCAAAACAAAAAAAAACCACCTTATATGTCACCAATATATATATTAAAAAAAACAAAACAAAACAAAAAAAAAAAAAAAAAAAAAAAAAAAAAACCAAAAAAAAAAAAAAAAAAAAACCCACCCAAGCACATGAGAATTTAGGTATGTAAACATGTGCTGCAAAAAAAAGGTGATGATTCCTCTGTGGTCAGCCAAAGTAGGGGATCAACCCACCCTGGAAATTCCCAAAAAATTTCCTCAAACAGTAAAATAATAATTTCTTGCCAGTAAAAATTTTCTCTGAAAAGCAAATAAACTTTCCAAGAAATGTAGAATGGAAAAGCACAAGCTTTCTGCATCGCTTCAACTAGCAATGGGAAAATGTTATTATCTGGAAGTGAAAAAATTGAACTTTGGGAACTTTGTTTAACAATCATTTCTTTTCCTGATTGAAATAAATGAGCCCAAGGATTTAGCCCTATGTTCACTCTTCAGAGAGAGGGCTTTTACATTGATTTCTCTCAATAAGCATAATTTTTTATTTTGATGTGCAATTAGGGCAAATTCAACTTTTTTTCTCCCAGCTCCTACTTTCACACAATGCTGCTTAATTGAAGGCACTGTACAGAGGTGGCAGGTGACTTGACACGCAGGGCTGGGATTCTGCTGTGATCAGAGTGAGAGCCACAGCTCATGCACAGTGACACTTTTAGGAATATAAAGCTGCAAAATTGAAGGTAAAAAAGCCAGAGCTGATAGTGGCTCACTACAGAGCGAGCTGGTGGGAGCCAAGCATGGGTGAGCTCTGAGCTGGGGGGACAGAGAAATGTGGCCACATACAGCAAGGGATACATCTGATTAATGGAACACAAATCTGAAACCCTAATTTGTTTGCAGCTTGCTGTTTAACAGCAACCCTCAGTAAGTTAAAGGAGCCCCTGCTTGTCAGCCAGAACTGTGCTGGCAGTGTTTAATGTGATCCCAGCCCCTGCCCTGAATCCTGGGCAGAAAGCCAGCAGGGACCTTCAGCTCCTCCTGTGGCTTTGGGCACTCACAGTTTCCATCACCCTGATAATTCCTGCATCCTGTACCAGCGTGTTAATTCTCCAAGAACTCTGTAAATCCCTGTGTGGCCTGTTCCAGCTGGCTGCTGTGGTGCACATGGGTTTGCATGCAGACATATGGACACCTACCTACCTAAGCAATGCTACAGCACAGCTTAACTTGAAATTTCTCATGCAAAAAGTGTCCCAAAGTGTCTTCCAATGGTAAATACTTGTCTGGAGCGAAATAGGTATGGTAGAGAGTAGAAGACACAGGGAAATAACTGTGGTTTGTATTCTACTAAGGAAGATGGTAACTTCAGAAAGCAAGAGCATCCAAGGGGCTAAAAGTCTATTTAAAGTGACATTGCTGCCAAATTCTTTTAGACTTTTGAATTCCTGACCTGGTAAGGATTTCAGTTTCTTGCTATGCATATTCCAATTCTTCTTGACTTAAAACTGAGAATGTACTCAGAAGTTTGAAAAGGGGAAACAGAGGGAACCCCAGCCCCTGAAAATGGACTTTAAGGATGAAACAGGGCAACCTTTAAATTCTGAGATCAGATGGTATTCCAGCAATATCCTGTTTTCAGATGTTACATGTTCTGCTGACTGTATGACAAGGATAGCTATGACACAGAGACTTGAGAAGCCTTGGAGAAAAACACTGTGAGAAGTACTTCTGAGTCTGCAGGGTATTTTTTACTCTTTTCTAATGTATCCTGGTTGCCACAGTTCATATTTTCTTAGTTCAAAACTGTACAGTAGCTGTCTAAAAACTGCTGTAAAGTGCAGTTACCTGTTATTGCCCTGTAAATAATTGAATAACCTCTTCCAGGCAACATGGTCAAGATGCAGATTTAATTTACTTACAGGCCAGTAGTAAAGATGGTTGAATCCATTCGGTTCACTGTCTGTGTCTGGAGGTGTTGCATACAGGTACATAAATAGTTTACTGAACCTGTCAAATTCTCTGGCAGGAATGAGCATGCCCTCTGGTCTGCTATGTGTGCTTATGTGAAACACTTTCCCTTCAGTTCTCAAGCAGTAGGGAGTAATATATTTTCCAATATTTTTGTGGAAATAGGTAAAAGACATAATAAATCACATAGTAGCAGGAATGGACACAGAGTCTGACTTTCTGGGGTTACTTGGTGGTTTATTGCTTGGGTTTTTTTCAGGGGGAAGTATAGTATGGTTTTTTTTTGTTTTTTCTGTGCTCCTCTGAAATTATATAAACTAATTATAAAAGTTATGTGTAATTGTCTCTGCCTAAATTTGGACAGTAGTAGACGATAGGGCTGAATTATTCCGTAATGGGGAATTCAGGTTGTGAAATGAAGCACAGGAAAATCAAAAAGCAAACTAGACACTACAAAAATCCCCCCCATCACCAGGGTGTGGGTTTGTTCCATCTCTATTGAGGAGGTCACCTTAAAAACTACTTTTGTAGAATAAATGCCACGAACAGGAATGTGTCTGAAAAAAGAGACTAATTTGTGTTTTGCTCAGAGCTGAAATCCAAAGTCAGTGACATCCCTTGATTGGTTACCTGAACCTTTCAAAAACCTTTCATGCCTGATTTTCAAAGTTTTTATATTGCTTAAAGAAAAAGCTTTTGATCTATACTCGTTACAAAAAAGTTTAATTGATATAATTTTCACTTCAGGTTAGTGTGTTTTTAATATTTTTGTCTCTATTTTGCTAAAAGAAAAAAAAAAAGACAGACAAAGAGAAAAATGATTTAAGGGTGAGATGTGTTGGAGGATAGAGAGAAGCCTTGCATTTATGAAAACAGACTGAAATGAGCTATTGTCATCTGCAGATGTCCCATCATCTAAATTGCTTTTCCAGACTAATTAATAAAACCTGGATGCCACAATTTCTCTATTAACACTATCCCTTTGGAAAAAAAAAACATGTTAGCAGCACAATTTTTCCAATTGCTGCCATTAAAAAAAAAAAAAAAAAAAAAAAAAAAAAAAAGCCTAAGATAATAGAAAAAAGAACACTCAATTCAGCTGTCATTTGCCAAGATATGAATGCTATAAAGCCTGGTCCCAGGTAATCAGTAGAATTCCTCTTTATTTTGGTAAGATGGTGGGTGTCTAACTCACTAACACGTGCTGGCCGTGTCCTGGCAGAGTTCCAGAAAGGATAATGATTTCTCTGTCTCAATTCCTTCACAGTTTGGATTAGATACAGTATTTTTGTTGCTGTGGTAAACTCTTTCTGTGTGCTGTCTCACAGCTGTTCCTGTCCTCTGCAGGGATGGATGCTTTAAGCTGAGCTGTTTGCTGGAGTGCTTTAAGTGATTTTTAATGGAAAGCATAGAGGTGGTGAGCCACTGTGAAAGATGATGATGTTTTCAGAAATGTTGTCTCTTTGAAGGTCGGTGAAGATGTCTGTAGTCTTTCAACAGATTGTCTGTCCTGTTCATGCTTGCCCTCCCTCCAAGGACAGTGTGGTGCCTTGCTGCAGAGTGATGGCATGGCCATTGTCCTCACTGTGTCCCCAGACCTCCAGCCACCACTCACTTTCCCATAACCCTGATCAAAAAGGATGTAATAGTCCCAGGCAAGACAAAGTGAAGCCAGAGCTGGTATCACAGAAATGATGTGCCCAGGAGTGACTTCATCACTGCACAACCTGGGACTTTCAAACATGGCTATCAATGTTTGAAATTGCTATCAGCAATTCCAGGTTTGAAGTATGTTAGTTTCGAAAATAACCTTCTTATCATAAAATCATGGAGCAGTTTGGGTTGGAAAGGACCTTAAAGTCTGACTAGTTCCAAGTACCCCTGCCATGGGAGCACCTTCCACTAGAGCAGGTTGCTGAAACCTCATCTTCCCTGGTTTCAGGGATGGGGCATCCATGCTTCTATGGGCAACCTGTGCCAGGGCCTCACCACCCTAACAGTACAAACAGATATAAGTAAAGGCATCATATCTGTTTATAATAATGTGCAGCTAATATTTATAGAAGTGCCCAGCACTACTTAATAATTTGTCACTTGCATTGCAAGCTTATGTAAAATCTATGGCTGCTGTAGGGCAAAGGTATAAAACTTTCATGAGTAATATAAAATATACAAAATGTTGTTGTTAATATTTAATACAATTTGAAGCAGTCAATGAGCACAATCAATGTTTATTAATTAAGTTGTTCTGTTGCAATAACAATTTCTTTTTTGTGTGTGCGTGTATGTGTATCTTCAGGGAGAATTTAGCAAGCTTTCTTGACCCTTTAAAAAAAAAAAAACTGGCACGTTTAACAATAATGTTGGCAATGTCCTACCTTACTCATTTGCTTTTTCTTCAGCAAGTAAACACGACTCTGTTAGTGACACCTTCTATTTAAACTACACCACATGATAAGAGAACTGGGTTTTGGCCAGAGTGTTTAATAAAATGTGTTGCAATTTGGGCTCTTTGTAGCAGCCATATTGGCGCACTGCAGATAGTCCAGCATTTGAGGGGTGGTTCTCTTTGTTTTAACCCTACAGTGTTTATGGGGCTTGCAGACAGCACCATGCAGGGTAGAAGATCTGTGAGATCTGTTGGATCAGGTCTCACTGCACCTGCTCAATGAGGCTATATGCTGAATTGCCCCAAAATGCAGCATTTTGGCCCCAGCCATAGATGTTCCCCTTGGAACTTATAACACCTTAGAATGTTTTCTTTGAAATCACAGGAGGGAGGGAAGGCCCCAGCCCAACATTCCTGCAGGGCTGAACTGGTCAGCAGCAGGATTTTAAGTAACCCTGCCACAGCTTGGGTTGCTCTGGCTCATCAAGACTGTGTGCAAACCATTTGCCATTGCAGTACTAAAGGGGGTGGTTGTGATGGAGAACCTACAAGGGCCAGAGCCTGCCTCAGCAGCAGGTACAGCATTCAGCTGAATCCAGGAAATTATTTCTGTCACCTGAAGTACATGGTTAATCCTCACTGTGGTTTTTACTTGTCTTTTCCATTTTTCTCCATGTTATTTTTCTCTTAAATAAAACTAAACAGTTTTAAGATTACTTCTTCACACTATGAAACAATTTAATATATTTTTTAAAAAATGATTTTGTGGTAGTGCTTAATGCCACATCCAAAACTGTATGTTGTCTGCAAAGCCTATCCATTCATTTTCATCTCTGTGCTGCACTGGTTGAGAAATGTCCAAGCACATTTTCTTTCTATTTTTTTTCCCCTAGACAATATTGAACTTTCCAGCTGCATTAGAATTGGGGCACTCAATGGTTTGGGTTTTGGTACTGGGGTTTTTTTCTCTTCTTCAGAAATAAAAACATTTTACAAAATAGAGCAGAGCTATGCAAGAAGTGGTTCTGCAGCATCCACAAAATGGTTAAGTCATGAATTTATTTGTCTAATGCCTAAAACAAACATAAAAACCATGACACTTTATTTCATTTGTCCTCTGGGCTAAAGATGTCTTCAGGTTACCAGTGATCTTAGTTGTAATAAGTTTTATATATGTGTATCTCTGTATAACTGTGCCACATTATTTTGAACTATACTGCTAGGGGTTTATTGAAATATATCAACCTTATTGCTAATATTTCACAGACGGTTCTTCATTTCAGCAATATAGAATTCAATTTAGCAGAAATGTGATATTCCTCCTGAAATTTTAAATTCCCAACAGATGTATAATTCAATTAAGTCCAGAAGATTAAAAAAATTGAAGTCATTCTCTATACATACACTCTTTCTGCTCAGTTCCAAAATAATGAAAAACTACAGCTGTTCAGTTTTGGTTCATCTATCGCTTTGTACAATTTTTATGGGTTTTATGTGTAATCACATTTGCAGAGAGAATTTTTATACAGCCTGCTCCATTTTGCACAGTTATTATCTTTCCACATTAAAAACAGATTGTAAAAACTGATACACAAGCCTTGGGCCCACTCCTTAAGGCATGTAAAGCATGGTCATTAATCATGGGGGGTGCAGGGGAAAAGAGAGCTTGTAAAACTTAATTGTTCTGTTTCCTTGTGCTGCGAGATGGCCTTTGTCTTCTCTTCTTCCTTCCATCCACACCATTTTTTTTTTTTTAATTTTAAAGTCTTTCCAGCCTCTGTGTGGAACTAAAGGGGTCATTTATTTGTGTGCAACTGACTTCAGCAGAAATTGGACACAGGCATTACCTAAAACTGTAATTCTCCTCCAAAGGTGAAGAGGTCCCAGCATGTAAGCGCCTGCATGCTGAGAGTCTCACCAAACCCTCCTGCAGTTCTTGGCTCGTGTTCCTAGGCTGGCACTCGGGGTCAGGTTTCCATGTCAAATGTCACAAACGGTGTCTGTGATCTGTGCAGAATAATTTAATTTCCTGATCCTCAATTTGTCCATTTTTTGAATGCAACTGCAACAGAGACCTGTTTCAGGGGCTGCTACTTGCACCTAAGCAATAGCTCTGCTTGATGAACTGGGATGCCTAAAATCTTGCTACTTTTTAGGGATGTAAATGAGGTAAACCTATAATATATTCATAAAGCTTTTGTTTCAGTTTGCCCATTGCTTTTTCTAATCACATCAATCTATTATGACCTCTCTCTGAATGCCTAGTCCAGAAAGGAATTAAAATCTGTTTCATCTTGTGATTTCAAACATAAAATGCATAAAATATTTTTAGTCAAAGCTCTAAGAGTAGGGTGTCAGAAGGGCATTTTATAAAAAGTTCACCCTGTGATTCCCTCCAACAAGAGAACATTTGCAACATTCCCTGAACAGTCACTCAGAGGTAAATAGCTTAAGCATTAGTGATCACCACTGCATCTAATCAACTACCTGATTGCCTATACAAATCCTACACTGCTCAGTATTGACCTCAGCAAGGAAAACATTGATTCACTGACCTGTCACTATATTGTTTTCCAGAAAGTATAAGGGACTTACCCATGCTTGTTGAAGGTGCTTCTTATCTGTAAGGTGTCTTGCCTTTGGTAGATAACAGCAGGATACTTTTTTTTTCTCTTCCTTCCCTGCAAAACTGGAATGTACAGCTGTTGAAATTGGAGAAGCAGATGATTTCACTTTGATTTTGTTTTAGCTAAAAGATCTGGCTTTGGGGTGAATAAATCAGCTGAGTAAAAAATAACTGGCAAAAATTCAGTGTTGGCAGGAGAACAGTATTGGACAGAACAGTGAACAATCACACTAGGTGAAATATGATGTATGTACTTGCCATTGCATGAGCAATAACACAGCTGTCCTGCCCATGGTTACTGCTTCAGCAGCCATGAAAAGATTTTCAGATCAGAATCTATATTAATCTCTGTTAAAAATTGATATCCAGACCACCTTAATAATCGTGAAAGAATAAAAACTTATTTACTGTTGACCTGTGATTTTTTTGTCTTGTTTATGTGACAGCATGTTAAGATCTCTTTCATTATTTGGGTACTGTGTATTCTTCTTACTACTCCGCTAAATCTATATTTTATTCTGTGAAATTTGCAGAGGTCTTTTTGCAGCTTTATAGAAATTCAGCTCCTATGTATCTTAATTTTCCTATGTAAAAAAATGCCTCTGCCGTCATGTAACTTTTCACCTCATTCTGAATCTTGTCCTATATATAACATGAAAATATTTGAGCTGCAGTTGATTAATTACTCCTTCCCCTCCCCTTGCAGTCTGCCTCCCTACGTCTGCTAAGCTGCCTAAACCCAAACACTTCTGATGCTGCTAGTCCCCTTTATAGGACAGCAGCCTGTCCTTGGACTGTAGGATTTGACTTCATGCATGTGAAATAAAGGGCCAGGGGACACAGGCCATAAGGAAAGTGTTTACTGGGATCCAACCTTCACGCTAACCTATGTAACGTGCAAATCGGATATTTGCCACTAAATGTGTCCAGTTATGTGAATTCTGCATTCCTGTCACCTGGACACAGAGAACATATTTTTCTCCTCTTTTTGTAGCAGCCTTTCCTGTATTTGAAAGATACAGAAGTGGATCTATAGCTTTTGAAGATGCTGAAGCTTCCCTTGCCCATCAACTCTCCAGATCATCACAGCACCTCCAGCTCTTCCATTTTTTGCTACCTGTAGGTCACAGCATTTGAAACTTGGACCATTTCTCTGATGTCTTCTGGGCTCTCTCTAATTGTCTCATAACTTTGTGATAACTTGGTACCTGAAACTTCACCAGTTCTGGGTAGACAGTGTTGTGCCAAAGGTCACTTTTGTAGAACCAAAAATCCCATTTCCCACGAGGCTTTGTAAATATGGGACTCTGTGTTTATGTTCCTATGAGTCAGGTGCTCTTCCCACCTTCCCTTTCACAACCCTGTGTGTGTGTTTCAAGACAAAACAGCATCTTCCCACCATGTCCACACTGAAGTGGTATATCATCCACTTGGATGATAAATTATCTTCCATGTTTTCTCATTGAATTTGTTGTATTGCAAAACTCTGAGTCATGTGCCTGTAGCCTGTGTTTTGGAAACTGCCCCTGCTGATGCAGGAAAGGCTCAAGGAAAGCATCCAGAATTTAATTTGTTGAGAGAGCCCATCCATCTGGCTGACTGATGAGACAATAAAAGAAGAGTGGTTTGGTTTTTTGCTGTTACCCAATCTGTGCTTGGACATTATCTGCATATCCAAGCACATTGACTTCCTCCCAAGAAATCTCCATGTGAGCACTTTTTCACAGTTCTCTCAATGCACTGAAAATGTGTTGTCCAGTAGATGGGATGGCAGTACTGAGATACTGTATCTGGAGACAATAAGGTCCTTGACGAAGAAAATAACACTCATCAGTAAATACTTCTTTGTGCAAAATCTGTATTTTTTTTAAATAATTTAGTTTCTTTCTCTTAGATTATGATGTGAAGTAGCCACTTGAATTTGCCATTTAACTTGATTGGACTATAGGATACGTGACTGGAGCCAGGAAGGAAACAGAGCTGGGTTTCTTACCTTACCACCTATTCAGTCCTGCTCTTTTTATTTCTGTGAGCATGTTTCAGTGTCAGCTTATACAGGGCTTCAGGGCTAGTGTTCCACAACAACCTCTGTATAATTTACAATTCTTCATGTAATTTACTTTGTAAAAACTAGCAAAAAACTTTTGAAAAGCTTAAGAATTTACCTTATATCAGGTGCAGGCAAAGGTCCCAGTAACTGCAAGTTCCACGTTGCCTGAGCTGCAAGTGATCAAGAATCTGGGTTGAGCTTGGAGGTATTTTTTTTGACACCTACCTTTGGTTGAACATGACTCTGTGGCTCTGAAAACAATGGGCTTCTTCAGACAGTTTCAAGAACATGATGTCAGTTTGGTAACTGAGATCACCCCAATTTGTAAGAAAAATTCCCCTTTGTTTTAAATACTAAATCCTTTATCAGTGGCAACTGGGGAAAATAAGACAGGCCAAAGTGCTGCTACAGACCTGCTCCTTCCTACTCGTTTTTTTGCTGCTGGGTGCACATCAGGGTTTCAATTACTTTCTTGTTTACATCAAGAGAGGAAAACAATGCTGATTGTACCCACAGGTGGTCAGCCTTTAGGTAATCAAAGGAAAGCAATTAATTCCTTCCATGCACAGTAATGCACTTCCTCCTAATGGAAAATAAACACTGTCACTTCCCATAATGCAGAAGGACCCATGGATGCAGGACTTTTTCAGCTGCCTTCAGTTTGCTTTTATTTCCCCTTCAAGAGGGGAGAGGAACGGAGTTGGAGTGAGGCAGGGAGGAACCCTGAATGGATATTTTAACTCCCAGCTGTGGCCTTTTGTGGCAAACATTTAAAAACACGAAAATCCCTGAGGTAGAAAACACTGGAGCAATCCAAACCCAGTAAACTCTGAGGAATGAGTGTCTTAATGGGAGATTCATGGTTTACTGCAACCTCAGACTCTGAAACAAGGAGTAAATAGATTCTGGGAGTGGTTGAACTCTGTCAAGTAGCACCCATTGTGCAGTGAGCCAGGGTCACAGCCATGGTTGCACCCTGAGATATTGTCACTCTGAAAAACAGCTGCTGTCTTTCCTCCAGTGTCCAAGAAAAATACCTCCTTTGTCCCAAGTGATGGCAAAGCCAAAAATGTGCTGAGCAAAGCAAGCATAATCCAGATGAGGACTGCAATCCATCCTAATGAGGCTATTAGGAGATTCTCATCAAAACATTATGGCATGGCTCCTCAGAAGAAACTAGGAAGATGTTCTTTCAAATGCTTGAAGGTATACAGGGATGTTAAATTGCTAATTTGGTTTTGTTGGTTTTGGGGTTTTTTTCCCTCTCAGTTAAAGGGAATCTTAGAAATTTATTTGTAAAGCAAACAACAACAAAAAAAGCATCTTGCTAAGTGCTACCATGGGATTTGCAATAAAAGTGAAGGAGCTGATAATCCTGTATCCTGTCTTTCCAAAACATACATTTAAAAATTTTATGACTTTGACCTGGGCAAGCATGAAATCTTATTCAATCCCAGCCTGAAACTCTTGTGGTTTCTTTCATGCACTGTGGGTGAGCTGACAGTTCAAATTTAGGCATAGTTCATGTCTTGTTTTTATCATTCAAATTAAAATGCCTTGTATTCTAGTATTTACAAACTGTTTTCTTATAAACTGAAGGGAAAAAAACCCCTCTCTAATTCATTCCCTTTTAGTCTATTTATATGTGTAAGCAGCCAGAGGGACACTCATAAGGGATTTCAGTCTAAGTATGCAGTAACCAGAAGCAAATTTGGAGAAAACTCGGCAATGTAGAGGGTAGGGTTTTGTTTAATTTGGAGTGGATTTTTTTATTATTATATTGTGTTACACTGCATTGTAATATAATTGCATTATATAATTTTCATAATATCTTAAATATATTATAAGGCAGGACCAGTGATAGAAGGAAGACAGTGCAAGGACATTAATTTAATGTTATCCTCAGTTCAGCAGACAATTGTGTAATGCATTTTTTTTTCTTTTTACTTTATTTGGGAATTACCAGTTTTAAAATAAAATATGTCAAGAATTAATATTAAAAAAAAAAAAAAGAAAAAAGGCAACAAACAGTTTCCTGTATTTATCAGACCTACCTTTCCTATGCTGTGGCAAGTTCAGCCCTAAATGGCTTCTTATGCAAATAAATAAATTTGAATAGAATGAACTTGAGAATTCAAAGAATACTGGAAGCTTGTATAGCTCTCTATCACATTTATCATTTTTACATACATCAGAATGAAGTTTACCTCTTTTTCTTGATCTCTCAACATTTAATCTCTAGTGGTGGACAACTCAAGCTTTCCTCCCACGACCACACAAAATGTTTTGTGATTACCACAATGCACTCAACAGTCTGCTCATCCCATGGCTTCTCAAAACAACCTCAAGAAAATAAGATTTTTTTTTCCATGTAGCTGTTGGAGATGTCTCCAGACATCATCTCTTCTGCCTTTAGTTTTGTATAAAGAGTGTAATCATTCATGCTTCAAGTGCCCATAGAAGTGACCAAAGCCATGAAATCATTTTTTTTTTCCTTGGGGGGAAGAACTTCTGTGTTTTGTGCACATCAGCTTGGCTGCTGCTGTCTAATGTGTACCTTGTAAATGTGAAGTGTCATGCCTCCTTCAAGTGGCTCGAGTGCTGGGAAACTGCCTTGAAAGCTGTCAAACCAGCCAAAGTGGGGCTCCTCAGACATGATCTGTCACTGAAAAATCCTTTCAGCCAGAAGTTGCCTCAAATAGCAAACTCACTGCTGGGGCTATCTGACCAATTTCTATTCATAGAGTGGGAGAAAAAGGAACGTACAACACTGGGAAAATTACTTGCTGGTAATTTTTTGTTGTTATCCTGTTCTTTTTCCAGACTGCTTTCCTTCTTTCTCACCTGTCTGGGATGTTGCTTGACAGATGTTTCCTCTTATCTCACTCTTTCTTTATTGCTCTGCCAGTGGTATCTGATTGATAGAAAGTGGGCAGGCTGGTACTTACAACGCCATCCCTGGCTGATAACTCTTGTGCCAACTCTTTTAAGAGAGCTGGAGTCATTGCTCTGTTTTGACTGAAATCTGCTAATAGAACAGGAAAAAGAAAGGGTGAATTGCCCTGTGGTAATTATTATTCTTATTTTGCATGGAATTTTAATAAAGCCTGAATAAATTTGAGCAAATCCTTGAGTTTTAAGGATCTTCATGATCCACTTTACTTTAAACATTCAGCTGGGCTCGAACTTGGATTGAGCTCAATGATTTAGGGCAAAAGTTTAAGATCTTACATCATCTCTGTATAAATAAGCCGGACTGACTTAACTGAAGGTCATGCTGGAAGTCTAACCCTTTTGCCTGGCTGCTTCAGTCCATCCATGAGAGTGCCTGCCTCTTGGTCCTCATCTTGGTGCAGTAAAACTTCCTGCAAACCGATGACATGGTTTGTGAAGCAGGACCATTAGTGGGGGTGTGGAGGGGATCTAGGCACAAGAGAAAAAAGTTTATTGTTTTCACTGCAATTCAATAGCCATTTTTTGTCCTGATGGCTCTTTAAACTCTCTGGAACCTATAAAAGCATGAATGTGAGGAAATTTTGCTGAGTAGGAAATGGAGACCAGTCCAAATCGTTACAGTGCCCAACACATTAGGAGTGAGCTCTGTGAGGACTTTTGTCACTGTATTTCTCTTTTATCACTTTATTTACTATATGTCATCGCCTATACACCCCATTCATTTGTGATTAATGGGATAATTTCATTCTTGACTTAACTGGGACTCTGCATAGTCAGAAAAACCTGGTGGTTGTGTTATTTTACACCATAGGAGCTGTGTCATGTAAGCAATTGGGGAAACATTCTGCCTGTGTCTGTTTATTACAGTGCAGTAGTTTGTAAAGTTTATTTGAATTGAACAAGGCTTTTGAACTATTGATTTATCTGGCACTTGGTACATTGAGAATAATAAACATTTGTAGTTTGTAGGCAGCAGTCTATAAGAGGTAGGAGTCTGTCTGCTGGCATGTGTAATGTAATAACCCATGTCAGCTGCACTGATGAGAAGCAATAATGAATATGGCAAAGCATAAATTTAAAAAACAACAAAAAAAAAAAAAAAAAAAAAAAAAAAAAAAAAAAAAAAAAACTAAAAAGAGAGAATAAAAAAGAAAAAAGAGAGTTTAACCTCTGTCTAAGAAAGATCATTTAGGGCATTTTGTCTGGCTTCAGGTGCACAGGAAATCCCATAATATGTTTTGCAACAATGTATACTTCACCAAAATATTTTACACTGTTTAAATTGATTTAGAAATCGATCTGATAGGTGTATTGAATATGTATTTGTATCAGCACGATATATGTCTTTAGGGGTTAACCTTCTCTTTCTGAGAGATTTACTTGGAAATAATGAAGTATAAAAAACATTTTCTGGAAATTTTCCATGTCTGGAAATTTTCCAGCTAGGTGAAGTATTTGTAGATTATTTATTAAGTTTGCAGCAGGATGATATAGCTGCACATCTTAAATCTCTGTCTCTACTAATGTACCTGAATGGACTTTTCTCTTCTCTCCGTGAATGGAGGAGAGCGTAGCACCCACTAAGATGAAGCAGAAATAACAGACAGTAATGCACAGCTTGTGTGGAGATAGGTCAAAATTCCCTCAGGTTAATCAAGATCATCTTTTATCTCTGGGAATGCTGATGACTAATGAATGCAGATCAAATCCTCAGCTCCAAATTCACTTAGCTGTATTTTAAATTTTTTTTTTTCTTCTCCCTTTTACCCAAAACGCCTGCCTGAAATGACATCCATTAAAAGTGTAGGCGCTCTCTTTGTGGAGGACAATGGGCACATCACGTTGTCGCTTTGGAGGCAGAACTCCCACGGACTTTGAGCGAGTGCTGCTGGGAAGCAGATGGTGTGTCTTGGCTGAACCAAGGCACGAGCCTCCTGTTCGGCAAATCCTTTTGAAATTGGGGTGAATTCTGGCAGCTTTGTGTGATCAGGCCCGGATTTCAAATACTGGGATTTTTTCCCCCCCTTTTTTTCTTTTATTCTATAGCATCAGCAAAGGTTTTTAGCCATCCTGCTGATTCACTGTGATCAAAAAATGGTGTTGGAGTCTTGCTGCTGGTGGGAGGTTTCACACAGAAGCTCTGTGCACAGGCTGGAAACTCTGCTTACATCCACAGCAAGCAGAGGGAGTAAAGAGGCCTGTTCTGTTCTCCTGGTGTATGATTTTATACATTTAATGTAATGGTTTATGGCAGAATTCAAAGCGACCAACTTTATATTCATAGAGAAGCTCAGAATTAAAATTGGTGGGGTTTCTTTCCTTTCAGATTCTTTTTCTCTTGACAAAGGCCCAGAGGCAGCAGCAAGATTAACAAATCATGAGCTCTTAAGTGCAAAAGCATTTTTTTCCCCTTCATTTGCAGTTGCCAAGCACCTAAAGTTAACCACATGCTTAAGAGCTTTGTTGGATCAGAGGTGAAATCTGGTAGCACAAGCAAAGAGAAATTAAGCACATGCATGGAGGTTTTGGTAGCCACTATTGTTTAGGGCTGCCCAAGTAAAATTGCTGGGTAATACTGGCTGTGCAGAATTCACCCTTAACCTTTCAATTTCCCTTATTTGATGATATACTCACCATAGTCTGCCCAAAGCATTGCTCACAGGCTGACTGGTTGTCAGCTTGATCCAAGGCTTGTCAGCTGTCAGTCTGGCAAGGGTTTAGGGTTTTCCTGTGGTTTTGAGACCTGACTTGGCTTTGTTTTGGCCCTTCTCATATTTGGGCTGGTTTTATTGCCCTCCTTCAGTGCAAGATACTCTGCATCCTTTGAGGTTGCAGCAAAGGGTTTGCACTTAAATGACTGACCACAGGAAAAGTCTGGTGTGTGGTTACTCCTGACACGGGAGTTGTGGGAGCCAGATTCTTGTTTTCTTTTTTCTTTTCTTTTCTTTTCTTTTCTTTTCTTTTCTTTTCTTTTCTTTTCTTTTCTTTTCTTTTCTTTTCTTTTCTTTTCTTTTCTTTTCTTTTCTTTTCTTTTCTTTTCTTTTCTTTTCTTTTCTTTTCTTTTCTTTTTTTCTTTTCCTTTCTTTTCCTTTCCTCTTTCCTCTTTCCTTTTTCCTTTTCCTTTTCCTTTTCCTTTTCCTTTTCCTTTTCCTTTTCCTTTTTTTCTTTTTTTCCTTCTTTTTCTTTTTTTTTCTTTTTCTTTTTATTTTTCTTTTTATTTTTATTTTTATTTTTATTTTTATTTTTTTCTTTTTTATTTTTTCTTTCCCTTTCCCTTTTTTTTCCCCTTTACCTTCCTTTTCTTTTTCTTTTTCTCCCATTCCCTGAAGATGCAGGGATTATATAGTTGAATTGTCTGTCAGACCCTGTTTTTCCATCTCTCATCTCTATGGCTTTTTACACCAGTTAATACAGTGTAACCAAATTTGACAGGCACAGAGGTCTCAGATATATTTAATTTCTGCCACTTCCATGAAGATAGCAGGCACTTCAGAGGAGAAAAAAGTGGCCTCTACAAGGTAAACTCAGGATATCAGCCTTCATTAGGTATTCAAAAATTTGCACGGGGGCCACTTTGTCACATAAATCAAAGGGTAGTGAGGCCTCTTTGGTTCTGCCACTCATCAAACTCCTTGTCTTTCTCCCATTTTTGTGTTTAGGATAGGAGTAGATATGGTACAATTCTCTGTCTGAGCACCCTGTGGGGCTCAAGCACAAGGGGATGAACAATCCCTAGTCTGGGATGGGGTCTGGTACAAGAAGGATGTGATTACTATTCAGTGTTGATCTTTCAGGTAGGCAACAATAAAAAATGTAAAAAAAAAAATGAACAAGAAGTTTGAGTGTGGTTGAAAGAGACCTTAGGGCCTTGGAAAGATGGGTAAGAAGCTTGGAGCACAAGTGGTGCTCTCCCATATCCTTCCAATCTCAGGGAGTGATGAGGGAAGGAACAGGAAGAGCCAGCATATCAATACCTGGCTCTGAGCCTAGTGTTTCTGGCAGAATTTGGAGGTTTTGATCATGGATCTGTTTATGTTACACGAGGCCTGCTGGAATCAGTGTGGTTACACCTGTCTCACAGCAGGCAAAGAAACTTTGCACTGGAGTCAGCAAGGCTCACTGAAAAAAGTTTAAACCAGATTTGGAGAGGGAAGAAGATAAAACCAGGCTCACAAGAGATAAGCCGGGGTAATACACCAGTGCTTGTGGAACAGTGTGTTAGTGAGGTCCTTTGTTCTGCCTTCTCAGGGGATGGAAATCCACGTGGTGGCAAAAAAGCAATTGTTGTATTAGAAACCATGGAAGTGCCTGAGAATGGTTACAGAGATTTAGGTTTTCTGTCCACAAAGGTGGTGGGATCAGTAGCCAAAGGAAGAGCCCCTACACCAATGCCTGCAGCACGGGCAGCACACAGGAGGAGCTGGAAGCCAGGGAGCAGCAGGAAAACTGTGACATAATTTCCATCACAGAAATGTGCTGGGATGACACTCAGTACAACTGAGTGATACTGTGATACAACTGCAGTGCTGCAATGCATGGTAATAAATCTTTCAGGAAGAGGTGGTGGGGTAGGTTTGGGTGGGCTTTGGTTGTCTGGATCTTGGTGATGACAGGGTTGAGTGTTTATGGTCAGAACCAGGGGAAAGGTCAATTAGGCAGATATCCTGGTGGATTTCTGTTCTAGGCCACCCAACCAGGATGAAGAGAGATAAAGCTCTAATAAGGAGCTGGGAAAAGTCTCACAATAACTGGCCCATGTTCCCATGGGGGACTGCAACTTAGCCAGGTGTAGACCTGAAACAAAGTACAGCAGAGAAAAAGCAGTCTAGAAGGTCTCTGGAGTGTGTGGAAGAAATTCCTGACACAGCTGGTGAGGAAAGGTGCCCCTCAGGACCTGCTGTTTGAGAACAGAGAATGACTAGGGTGATGTGATGGGATGTGATGGTCTGAGGATATCTTGAGCACAGTGATGACAAATGAAATTTTAGATTCTTGGAATAAGGAGAGGGTTCAGCAGAACTGTTCTGGAGGGTGGGCTTTGGCCTGTTTAGGATACTGGCTGAGAGAGTCCCTTGGGAGGCAGCCCTGAAGAGCAAAGTTGACCAGGAAGGCTGGATATTCTTCAAGAAGGAAATCCTGAATGCACAGGAACAGGGTGTCCCTATATGTCAAAAGACAAGCTGGGGAAAGACTGGCCTGGTTGAACAGAGAGATAAAAAAGGAGAATTTGTGACCTTTGGAAAAAGAGACAAGCAATGCAGGGGGAGTAAAAGGTTGTTGGGAGGTTACCCCGGGAGAAAAGCATAAGGGCCAAAAAACCCAGTTAGAAAGTAATCTGGCTACTGCTGTAATAGGCAATAAAAATAGTTCTATAAATACATCAGCAACAACAAAAGGGCTGAGGAGAATCTCCATCCTTTATTGGATGCAGGGGGAAATATAATGAAGGATGAGGAAAAGACTGAGCTATTTAATGCCTTCTTTGCATATAGTAACATTGTCCCCCTGTACTCCACACTGTGGGGCTGCACCTCCAACACTGGGTTCAGTTTTGGGCCCCTCAATACAATAAAGACATTGAGGGGCTGGAGCCTGTCCAGAAAAGGGAACAGAGCTGGGGAAGGATTTGGAGCACAAGTCCTGTGAGAAGCAGCTGAGGGAGCTCAGCCTGGAGAAAAAGAGGCTCAAGGGGTGACTTAATCTCTCTCTAGCAGTCCCTGACAGGAGATGCAGTCAGGCAAGGGTTGGTCTCTTCTCCCAAGTAGCAAGTGAAAGAACAAAGGAAAATGGCCTTAACTTGCACCAGGGGAGGTTTAACTTCAATCTTAGGAAAAATTTCTTCACTGAAAGGGTTGTCAAGCACTGGCATAGGCTGCTGAGGGCAGTGGTGGAGTCACCATCCCTGGAGGGATTTAAAAGACGTGCACTTGGGGACATGGATTAGTGGTGGGTTAATGGCTGGACTTAATAATCTAAACATTATTTTCCAACATCAACAATATTCTACAATATAAAACGAGTGTGAGCTGGAGCAGTGCTACCTTGAACACAAGATGCAGTTGGAAAACTAAATTCAGAGTCACTTATTATTTCTGGAAGGACTTGGGAGATGGGGAGGGCAAGGAAATGCCCCCACTTAAATGGTCTGTGAGCTTAAAGTGGTTGAGCACAGGAGTGGGTCAGACAGGCTGGTGCTGCCTGTGTGTCTGTGTGTGTTTGCAGTGCCAATTAATTACATCTCTTTGTAGTGTGGTAGCGATTTCATCCAGGGGAAATGAAAGAGCGTGCAGTTAAATAACCCTCTGTGTGTATATGTAATTTCTGGAGCTTCCTGTGAATGCTAATATTGTGATTGGACAAGTTATTTCTCAGCTCTGGCAGAGTAGAAGTTTTGTGAAGTTCTCAGTGGTTTTTTTTTTTTTTTTTCCTAGTGAAAACATGGGAGGCTGGTGAAGGCATGATCTGTTTTTGTTTATCTCTTCAGTTGCTAATCACTGAATTAAAATCTTTGTTTTCAGGGAAATAATAGGGAAGAGAAAGAGTTACAGCTTGTTAAAAAAATAAGAAATGTAAAGGTATTAATTCTTCATGTGTATAAACTCAACTAGAAAAACAAACCTAATCCAAGGAAATATTTCAGTCTGAAGTCTATGGCCTTGCTTTTTTTGTTGCTGTTCTCTACTTCTGGTTGCCATTGTGTGGGATGGTGCCTGTTTGGAGGTGTTAATCTATACATAATGAAATTTCAGAGAAGACACATACTATATCTGTAGTGCTCCAACTGTTCTTTAAGATCCCTGTGAATGCATCTCACATAATAACCAAAGAAAACAGTGGAAAGCCTGTGATTAGAAACCTAACAAGTAGAGCTTATTTAGTGATAGCTAAACAAGCTACAATTCACATGTGCTGGCTTGCTTTATACAGCTCAACAAGACAGATCTGGGCTTTTGTTGGTGTAGAAAACACTTTAAAACGAGTACAGGAATTTATGATTTCCATGACTCTCTTTGAAAATCGATCTTTTTCCAATGTTTTCTTTTTTTTCTGGTGAAAGTTCTTTTTTGAAGGATCAAGCTCTGTTATACTCACTAATTTAATCTTTTTTTTTCTCCATCCTAAGTCAGTGATGTGGGAACCTTTCAGATAAACAGCACTGAAAGATTAAAACTATTAACAGCATAGCTGTTAAGAAGTAACTGAAGTGCCAATTTGTTATAGCTGAATATTGCAATATATTGGTACTGGTACTTTGTGCACTAGGTGGTTGTGTATATTCCAGGTTCACTGCCAACATGGTTTGGGGGAAAACTGGGCTTTATGAAACAGCCCTGATGTACTAAAAATGTTTTGTGAAATGGATTGCATTTGAATTTTATTGATTGATAGTAGGGGATGTGAAATAGGAAACTGTATTTCTGGAGACAAGTGTATGAAGACAGATCAGAATTGCCAGAATAAAGCAATCTGGGGAAGAGGAACATGATGTAAAAGACAAGTGAAAAAGCAAGAGGAGGTGACTGTGAACTGAATACTGGGAGTAAACCAGACTAACAAAGATCTAAAAATAGAAGAAAATTAAAAAGGCGCATTATTGGATGTAAAACAAGGAAGGGCCCCTGAGACTTCTGTCAGGAAAATATGTGAAAGTATGGAGGTAAAACTCAGCAGTGGAAGGGAAAAAATAAGAATAATAGTCGACTTGCTGGGCTCTGGGGGATTTTGTGGGTATGATTTTATTTTTCTTTTTTATTAAAAAAGATGGGCAAAATCTCGTGGATGTTGATAATATCAGAGTGTGAGGGGAGAACTTCAATAGCTGACAGATGATAATGTAACTGTCACTGTTGTGCATGGGGAGATATCTCTGAAGTTTATAAAAGCAATTCTAATTTCCAGTCCTCCCTGTTTAAAATACACAGGGTTTAGAAGCCTTGTGGCCTCAGTGTTGCTGTGGGGCGTGGATTTGGTGTTAATTTAAGGTGTGAGAGTCACCACCAAGAACTTCCTGAAGCACCTGGGGTTCCCTCAGTCCTGGAAGGACCTGGCCCCGTTTCGCTGATGAGACCTGACGAGATCATAGCCCGGGGTGGGAATGGTTCTGCAAAGGGCTCCACAGAACCGAGCAACAGGACAGATTGGGGTCGGGCTGACAAGATCTACACTGACACACATTTTGTGAAATGAAAAGGTCATGTTTCAATGAAAAAAGAGTGGGGGTTTTGTTTGTGGGATTTGTCTTCTGGCTCAAATTTCACTGATGGCAATCTGGCCCACAAATGTAAGTGAATGCAGCCAGCCCGTGGATATCAGGGCTTTATTAAGGATTTCAGGTGGTTGCAGCTCATTCATCTGATATGTCCCCAATGCTCAGATTGGCCAGTGCACCCCACACTTCCCACACCCTTTGTACCTGAGGAGCTTTGCCCATGGCTTTATAAACTAATAATATCTAAGAAAGTTTGCACCTCCCAGCAGGATGGCAGAACTGCTCTGATCCCCATCCTTCTTGAGATATTGAGCAGGGGGAAAATGCCCTTGTCCTTTTGTCTCTACTGTAAAATTTTAAACCTAAACAAGTAAAGATTTTAAATAGGCTAAAACTTCAATAAGGAAATTTTTATTTCTATTGAAACATTCCTTGTTTGGTTCTGGTTTTGTTTTGGTTTTTTTTTTTTTTTCCTATTGAAACACTTACAGCACCACCTCAAAGCTGTAACTGTGCTCTGTGCTGTCTGTAAATGCAACAAAAAAGAGTTGCTTCTGGCACAAAGAGACTATAATTTATATATAATATAAAGCAACTGTAGGGAGTTCTCACTAATACAGACTCCCCATCTGGAAATAAGCTGTTGTTGAGCTGTCTGCTGTGGACAGGAGGGTTGGGCTGGAGGTTTCTGTTCTCTGCGTCTGAGACTGCTTTTAGAGGACTTCTGCTGATTGTTATTTTTCCTTTTTCTCAGTGCTTTTCTCTTAGGCATTGATTTGTTTAAAGCTCTGTGAGTTGCACCCAATTTCCACCTGCCAAGGAGGTGCAATGACTTAAGTTGGATCTCATACATGAGGAGCCCCTAATATCAATACCCCTGAGGTGTTTCTATTAAGAGCCTTAACTCATTGGTCCTATTTTTTTTTTCCTCGTGCAGCTGGTGTGGCCACTGCAAGCACTTGCTACCAGAAAGATAAATCTTTAATTTTCCTAAACACGCATGCATTGTGATGCTATTTTTGGAACAGATAGAAGATATTCCCTCAAATAGTATTAGTGACTAATATGACAATAAATTCTTCCAGTGCAGTGCTCCTTCCTACAGGGGCAAATAAGCACTTCCATTTTTGCCTTCTTTGATCAGAGCAATCAGCATGTCCACAGCATCTAAAGACGAGCATTTCCCTACTCAAGTGAATATCATAGCAGCAAATCCCCACTCCACGGGCAAATGAGTTGTGCCAGGCATTTTAATGATGGAGTAGGTTAGCCAGGTTATAATTGTCTTTTAATTTGCACTTGCAGAAGCTGTAACATTTACCTGAACATGATTGGCACTGGGAGAAGGGGAAAATTATGTCTCACTTTTGAAAAAGAATCAAAGAAACAACTTCAGATCTCAAATTTGAAACAGAATATCCTGCTGATTGACCACGCACATTGGTAGCTGTAGGATTTTTTTGATCCATAGAGCTGAATGATCGCTGCAAGTAGTGAACACAAAAAATTAGTTCCATAGTGGAAAGCATATACTTTTGCTTTTATTTTATCTTTTATTTTTTCCTCTTCAAGAGTATTTCAGAAGGCTCAGCCCTTCTCCCTGCTGAATGCCACATTGAATTCCTGCTCTTTGCTCCATTGTCCTTGGAGACCTGAAAAATTTTTAAAGTAAGGTTATCTGAGGTTTTTTCTAGTTTAGCTATTTTTAATAACAAAAAGAAGAGGCTCTCCTTCCCTTCCCGCCCACTATTGCACCATTTTACAGTAAAATATAATTTCCTCTTTGAGAAAGAAATGGGTGATCAACACCAGTGCAGGTCTGCACACCAGTCCTGGCACATCCCATGAACTTGCAAACCAAGACAGTGCTTTCTCTTCTGTTGTGTCTTGCAAACTTCCCCTCTTTGCAGAAGTTCTTGCAGAAAATACCTACAGCCTTCAATTTCATCCTTACTGCTGCATTTTTTATTTTTCAGCTTCTGCAGTGAATGGCTTTTGCTGTCAGTATTTCTGTTCTGTAGGAGGGAGCTGTGGGTGGTTACAGCTGTAACGTGTGCTCCATAATCTCCAAGCATTTGTTAGAAAATTCCCCGTTTGCTCTGTTTCAATTTTTAACCACTTGAGTGGCGCATGCCGGTGCCCTGGGGTAGCCTTGCTGCTCTGGCATCACAGGCTGAGCTGCATCCCACCAACATTTGGAGCACTTGCCAATTGCAGCAGCACCCCACGAGACCCAGAGCCTTCAAAGAGAGGATGAGATGAGGGATGGGGGTTGTATTTTAAGCCTAGCAATCACTGTGGGTGGGAATTGAGGAGAGAGGCTCCTGAAGATTTGATTTTGTGTTTGGTTTAATTTTTTTCTCCCTAATCTTCTGCCCAGCCAGTCCACAACCCACATTTCTGCTGAAGCTCCTGAGGGCATATTAGAGGAGAGTGGGAGTTGTCTTTTTGGTAGCCAGCAGCAGAAGGGCCTAAGTATTGATTGGGAAATGTGTGAGAAAAGCAGAAGGCATGAACAGCAGGTGGTTTGGATGGGAAGAGGCATTTCAGATTAGGGGAGAGGAGGAAACAGACCACTGCTTGCCTTGGTTTGCATCCATCCCGAGCATTTGACAGCACGTGGATGTTATGTCTTCATGTTAACACTCTCCACAAACCCTTTTTAAATTTTTTTCTTGTTGTGATGTGATATTTTACACACATGTTTCCTTGATACTGTTATTATAGAGACATTTCTCCTTTCCTAGTGCCAGCCATTAAGAGCCATCATGTACAATGGCATTTGAGCTTATTCTTCTCCTGCCATTAGCAGAGAACTTTCTTCTTTTTGTAAATGTTGAAATGTTTTGCAGCTTAGATATAAATATAGCAAAATCATATCATTTTAGTTCCAGCATCTGGTAGGACCACTTTAATATATAATTGGGTAAAAATGAGAATTTCAACAGCACTTTTGTCACTATTTTATTACTTTAAAACCAAAAAAATCCAGCTTTTTTTAGTCATTATATGGATAAACAAATGTCTTCTTTCTTTCAAATTAAAAATAGCTACAAATTCATTCTCTTTTTCTCAAATTGCTTGCAATTTATATTAGCAGTGGCTTCAAGATTTGAAGTGTGGATCTGCCTATTGAACAGTCTGTGGATTAATGGAGAGAGGATCATGGTCTTTGTCAGGGAGATAGACATGAAACTCTGGTTGCCTCTTGTTTACTATGATGGGAGTTCACTTTTGCTAATCTGGTAAAGAAACAAATGCCAGATGAAATGTGTGTGAGTCTCACCTGTGTACAGAGAGGTTCCTGCAATGCTGGGTGTGCACCAGGGATAGAGGTGGCAGTTCTCCACACTGCTAAAATACAGTATTCAACCCCTCTCTGGAGAAAGTACATGACAGATTTGTGGTGGGTTTTAAAATTGAAACAGGGGAGCTATTTATTCTCTCTTCTTTTATTTCCCCTGCTTTTTCTTTCTTATTTCTTTCCACTCCTGTGGTTTTTGGGGGAGCTTTTGGACCCAAGACCTTTGAAAATCCGTCTCAGGTTTTGTCTTTTCAAGTCTGATCTCATTTTCAGCGCAGAAGTTCTGTTCAAGCCCATAGTAGGTACTAATATGTGTTCAGAAGAGGAGACTGCAGGGAAGAAGTTTGGGAGCTCCTTTGTGAACTAATTAAAAGTTTAGTATCTTGGTCTAACCTTCTGAACAAAGACTGTCAGGCATTTATATTCCCTTTTGCACAATAATTTAAGCCTGTTTATATTAAATCAGTTGATGAAACTTCTGTGATTCTCTGCAAGGAAACATTTGTTTATACGTATAGAGAGAGCCTGCAGTGCTGGGGCAGGGAAATGACTTTCAGTCATTCTCAGAGCTCCTCATTCAGTAAGCTCCTCTTTGCAAGGGTGAAATATTTTCATTAGTCCTGGTTTTGAATTTGAATTTTTATGTAAAATTAGTACGACTATTATTCGGGAAAATAGCTGAGCCTTATCTAATTTTGTTGTTTTTTTCTTCTGGTGACTTAAGACTGAAGTCATACATGGGAGATCTGTGGCTGTGTCTGGAAATTACTGTCATTAGTCCCTGCTTCTACTGCAGCTACTTTGGGGGAGGATCTTCTTGGTACACAATGTCTGTGCTGTAGTTGGAAACCTGTTAAATCTGTTAATAACAAGTAAAAGGTGGGTCCTGCTGCAAGCTTCATCTCAAGTTAATCAAAGCAGATAACGTGGGAAAAGGATGGATAAGCCACTGCAGGCTTCCCAGTTCCAGTGATTTAGATTATGTTGTTCTTAATCTGCACAAAGGCCTCCCCCTTTGGAAGAGATGACCAGTAGAAAAAGAAAGCTTAACATCACTTGGTGGTTGTAGTTTGCTATCTTTTTGCATCACAACACTTATTTTGCAGTGTTTGGAAAAAACGTGTTACAGAGTGAGAGAATTTTACATGCCATATCTTCATTTAAAAGCTGTGGCACACATTAAATTTAATTACTCTCCTTCTATGGCTTAAATTGAGGGCAGCTTCAAAAATGAGGATGGCTTCTATTAAACTTAATTACTTTTCCCTGCAGTCTGCATGCTTAGTAATCACAGGAAGATTCTAAACAAAGATACAGTAGAGAGATTCTTTTATGAGAATAAGGCTGGAAAGTAGCCTATAAAATATAGAGGGATGCCAAATACCTTTTATATCCAGCTTTAATTTATTATTGTTATAGTTAGCTAGTACAATAATAATAATAATAATGTTTCAGCATGATTAAGAAGGTATTGCTGAGGAAGGGGTATTAGTTGCATTTGGTCTTTCAAATGTTTAAGCAATGAATTCCTCAATTTCTTCAAGTTCTTTTGCAGATTTATGGGGTGAAAAAAGGTTAATAATAGAATTTTTTTACAATGTGTTCTATTGACTATAGATGGCAGATCTGACAGTTGAAATGAAAATTGTTCCAGAAGAAACTAATTATTTGAGATGTTATAGGGATGTATAATTATATTCACCTTAAAAAAAAAAAAAAAAAAAAAAAAATAAGAAAAAGAACGGGGTGGGGGGGGAGGGGGAGTTTTATTACAACTGTGCTTTTTAAAGAACAAGTGGAGAAATAAAAGTAGTAATTGTTCTTAATTATAGCTAACTGTAATTGCACACAACTGCAATATGCAGCACATCAGCAGCAGATTAAGAGATCCTGGCATATGTGGAGTGTGCAGAGCAACTTTGAGCAGAGGTGCAGTTTTATGAATATAGTTTAGTATAATTTAAGTCTCCTCCTTCAAATTCCATCCATGTTGATTTTATTTTATTTTTACAGCTGTTATGGCAAGATAATTGTCAGCTGGAAAGTGCTGCAGCAATGATTTGTCTGTTACAAAGGAGTCAAAAACCTTCAAAAGGAAAACTTGTTTTCTTTTACACCAGTGATGTGGTGGGACCAGGGGAGATTTTCCCAAATGCCCTTGTGTATCTCCTGATGCAGATAGATGGTTAGAGAGATTTTTTTTTAAGCATCTCAATATAAGCAGTACTGAGCTCCCGAGGATTCTGCAGCATGGTTGGAAATCTTTGTTAGCAATCTATCCACAAGTTTTTTTAGATTCAAACCCCTCAAAAATGTAACCCAATGAGACAATGTGAAAATGTTGCTTTGAACAAAATCCAGAAATATAAATGCCTAAAGGTAGACTCTGATTTCTTCTCTTGCACCTGATTTACAGCCTCACTTCTTTTCTTGCAGCTGAGTGCACGCAGCTCCTGTTTTTGAGTGCAGCCTTGCCTGTAAAACATTAAGCTGTGGCTACACAGTGAACTAAAGAGGGAGTACAGATGTTTAAAGGAAGTTGCTGAGCTTCAAAACTACTGGCTGCACTTGTGCTCCAAAACAGATCATTACTGAAAGAGCAGGGGTCAGTGTGCACCTCGTTATTGGTGAACGTGTGCATGGTCTTGTGATGGCAATTTCTGCATCTCTTTAGAACACCAGATGCTTTCAGTCTTTGTCTTGATGTGCCAGGATGCTCTCCCATGTTCCCAACCTGTTTTAAGCTGTTCCTTTTACCCAAAAATAAATAAAGCCCATCTGTTACTTGAATGCCTTCTTTCCAAAACAGAGTTTTTCAAAATGTTTCAGTCTTAGGCCAGCAGCAGAGTTGATTTAGCCTAAAATTTGGTGGACCAGAAGGGACCTTTGTACTGCTAAGATAGGGTTGGGGTTTTTTTGCCTTGCTTGCTGGCACAAACCATAGCCCCAGTTGTAAGAAGCTGTGCTTCTAAGTTTGTCTTTGTAGTTTGGGAAAAGTGTGGATGCCTGCCTCAAGCCAGCAGAGAAGGCTCTGAGAAAGAACAGTATGGTTTTAAAAAAGGGGTTTCACCAAAATGGACAATGAGGCACAATAATTGAGTGGCAGATATATTCAAGTGTGAAAAGAAATTGGGTGAAATCACTCACAGCAAAAAGAAAAGGTTAAATTGATGGCTGGGTGCACAAGCAAACAGGCTGAGGTGTAGGTATAATAGAAATTAAACTCATTCCTGCAGGTAGCAATAAGAAATCAAAACTTGTTGTTTTACTATGTGGAGAATCTCGTGATAACCGGCATGTTCTAGATAAATCATTCACTTCAAATGGCAGCACTGTAGCAAAAATGTATCTATTACGGGGCTGCTCATAAGCAAATGCAAGCAGTATTTCTTGACAGCAGGCTGTGATTGTTTTTTAATAAATTTGTGTTAAATAGGAAAGGAATAAAAGCTGACACCCAAATAGAAATACACTTTGGCTCCTGTTCTCTCACTCCAAGTATAGACGGATGCATTGACCCAGATCAGAAATTCTTGAAGGATAATTCTGCTTAGTAGAAGCCAACATGGAATCAAATGTGTATACATTTGTGTGTGTGCTCCCAGAAAAGCTAATGATACCATTGCAAATGCTGAACATGTTCCCCACTCCTCTTTGTTAATACAGTGTTGCTTATGCTCTGCAATAAACTATTATTTCTGTGCTATTTCTGTAATTACATTTAATAATCATCTCTCACAGTCCAATAGTATCAAATGTAGGAGTCTTTTCAACAAACTATGATAAATAGCTCCTTGCCGAACTGTTGTACTTGAGGAATCTTTATGGCTCTCTTTGTAAGATTTGTCATTTTCTTAATGCAGCTTCAAAAAGCTTCTGAGCTTTGTTATGGACCATCACTGTATTTTTCCCTTCCCCCTCTGCCTTCGAGTGTAGCTGGGTAAATGAAGCTTAATGTGCCATTTCCAAGCACTGTGACACTCCTCCAGGGCTGGTTACATTTACCATTGCTAAAGTCTAAATAAGTGAGTTTTAATGAGCAGGAATGGTTGCTAATAGCTGATTCAGGTACTTAGTAGTCCATGTTATTTAACTGTGGTAGAATTACAGAACATAAATGGTCTGATGATTAATAGATGAACCTGCTACATATTGCAGTCTAATAGTTTTTGCCATTAAAGAACTATCTTAACATCTTTGGGCTTGGATGTGGCTGGGAAGAAAAGGGCTTGCCTGTAGATTTATATCATTGGTAACTTACACTTTAAAACACTTTATACCACAATTTCACAACACCATCACTATATTGTTCAGTAACATTTATGAACTTGTTAGAGAACAATGGTACTTACGTGCTTCCATTTCCTGAGGTGGACAGCTCAGCAGATTTATTCTCTCTGGTTAAGCTTGTCAAAAATAAACTCAACCCATCCTTTTAAGGTCAGAAATAAGACAGGGAGTTTGATCTTAATATCTTTTTTTTCCCTGTCCCATTAATTTTGGGCAGTGGTAAAAGGACCAATAAGAACAAAATTTGACTATTGTTTTTAACATTTCTGATTTGTGGGAGGACAGGTGGCAAGAGGGAAAAAAAAAGAGAGGCAAAAAATAACAGATGAACAACAAATGAGCAAGCATGAAGAAATAATAGCGTCCAACATCTGTTGCAGTTTGTGCTGAGATACTCCAGAAGATATCACAGTATTTATGGAAATAGTATGAGGACTGTTTTGAACTACAGCTAATGGGACACAGACTCCTGGCAAGCAGGCTTGTTCAGAGTCCTTTCTACATTTTTCCTATTCCATCCCATGTTCCAACCTGGCATCACTGTATTTTAGGTTACAAGGAGGAGATGTCAGGACAGAAAGGAGTTAAGAAGTAAATTTACCCCTGATTAACAACTACAAGAAGGAAGGAACCATTTCAGCAGGTGGATGAAAAGACAATAAGAACAAATATCTGAAGGAAATGTTGACAACCTTCATGTTGCAGGTAGCCTAGCTGTTTTCAGCAGCTCCTGTATCCATCTGAGGGAAACAGTGCTGAAGGAGAGCAGGCTTTTCCAAAGCCACTGAAAGCTTCTCCAGAGGCAGGGTTAAGGTAGTGGCAGTGTTTATCAGAGCTGGTTTCTGTTTCCAGGGTAGGCAGGGGAGTTTGCATCTGCCCATGCTACAGTGTGTGCCCATGCTCAGCACCCCTCCTACAGTGTGGAACTTAAACAGGAGTTGATCTTGAGGGATTTCTGGAATTTACTCCTTCTGACTGGAAAAATACAGCGAGAGTGCCCCGGTCTCAAAACTGGAAGTGGGAAGAGCCTGCACTCACCCAAAGCCTGGAGATTTGTGGGATTTTCAGCACGTTTGTTGTTTTCTTGGGATGTTTTTATTGGTAATGCTTTGGTTTTTCTTTTCATTTGCTTGGTTTTATTTGTATTTTTTCCCCTGGTAGTTGCCAATGCCATTCCTGTATTTTTGCATACTGAGCTGGGCAAAAAGCATTCCCTTCCTCACTTATGCTGGTTCTCCCAAGGTACCTATACTCAACATCTCACTTTGTTCAAGAAGTCCTTCCTTCACAAAGCTTCAGAGATCCCCAAATACCCATCTCAGCCCAGTCTGCACTGGCTAAGAAAATGAGTAACTATTTTAATACATAATAGCTGAAGTATCGAATTTGTTTAGCTTCAGTAAAGTATTTTGAGACCAGGATTAGATGCCATTTCCAAGCATGGCATTTCTTGGCAGAGAATCAAGAGTCACTTCTCTAAAATAAGTTTAAATAAAGCCTCCAAACTTTTTGAGTGGCTTGAAGTTTGTGTATATAAGTGAAAACATCTGACATCAGGGAACACCAGAGCTTTGAACTGTTGGCATTGTGAGATTTGTGAGGGAAATAGGGGGAGGAAGAGTGAGGTGTGGGCATTCAACAGAAAACAGTTGTTAGGGTGGCTTTTTCTTTTTGGCATTCATCACTGAAGACATCAACATTTGACCCAAGCAATGGCTCATCATAAAGACACTTGTGTAAATTGCACACATAACTTGGCCTCTCACCCTACATGAGTATGACAAAGTCTTAAATATCTGAAGACACTTACTGAAGCCCTGTATACCATGTCAGAAATTCAGGAAATAATCTAGGCTATCTCCATCTATAGAACTTGAATAATTTCTATGTCTTTTTGCATAATTCTCATGCAACATTGTGAATGTATGAATTCTTGGAGTTGCTCAGTCTGGAGAAAAGAAGGTTCCATGCAGCTCTATAGCACCTTCCAGTACCAGAAAGGATCTGGAGAAGGAGAAGGAGGGACTCTTCACTGGGGAGCATTGTGACAGAAGGGGTAGCAGATTTATACTGAAGAGGGTAGATTTATATCAGATATTTAGAAGAAATTCTTCCCTATGAGGCTGGTAAGGCCCTTGCCCAGAGAAGCTGTAGCTGCTCCATCCCTGGAAGTGTCCAAGACCAGGTTGAATGGGGCTTTGAACAACCTGGTCTAATAGAAGTTTCCTTGTCCATGGATCTTCCAATTTGAACCATTTTATGACTCCACAATTCTTCTGTAGAATTAGCATATGGACCAGAATTCTCCTGCAGTTCTATATTTGTACAACTAAGTTTAACCCAAAGCTGCTGCTGAGATTTTGGGTGTGATTCCCCTCCAAAATATGGTGGTAAAGCAACACAGCACCAGTGGCAGTGTAGCATGGGCTACAGGTCAGTCAAATACCAAATGTGTATGATTTTCTACCCTGGGAGATTACAGGTTCAGAAGGTTCAATGAGCATATGGGGAGGAACATCTGCTCTGTTTTGGACAATCTTTCTTCTCATTTTGGAGAGAGACAGAGGGTATTTTCCTCCTGCTGAGCTCCCTGAGGCAGTTGCCTGTGCATCAGTTCTTTCTCTTCCTGTGCTAACAGGGTGAGGTTGGTGGAGTCAGTACCGTGGTGGATTCTCCCCCATGTTCTTCCTGCTGCTTGCTGTGTCCTAGAGAGACAAATCCTGCACCCACAGTGTTTTCTTTCTTCATTTCCAAGCCATTAACTTTCAAAACATAGCACTTGCCTGAGAAAACACATGGCAACAGCCACAACCACAAAGGCAGGGTCTGACCTTGGAGCAAAGCACCAGAGTGGGATCTTCATTTCCTCTCTGTGCCCTGGCATTTCTCCCTAATGACCCTGGTTGAATTGCATCCCATTCATGCCCCTATTACTAGTCTTGCAAATGGACACTGATGTGTTTCCCCCACCTGTTAATTTCTATCTTGCTCTTTAATAGCAGAAGATGTATGAGAGAGAAGTTTCATGTGATGTCCTTGGTGGGCAGTTAGACAAGAGGCCAAAATCTTAGCTGGGAGTGGTAATTAAATTGCAAGGAGTGGGAATTTGGCCTGAATTATGCTTTGACTTAAAAGTTATAATATTACTGTCTTCAAAGATGTTGGGATGAAGGGTAAATCAAAATTTTTTTTTTTAAGATATATAAAGCAGTCACAATGATGAGGTCAGGTTTTATTTGGGGTATTATTTGTACACAGGATGCACACTGGACTTGAACATTTTTCATGGCAGGTGGTTAGCACTGACTGTATAGAGATTTCTTTCCACATACCTAAGGAAGAATAAAAAATTCAGAAGTAGCAAATTTAGAATACTGAAAAATGCAGCTTTTAAAAATAATCGTGGGAGAAAACAACAAACATGTTTGCTCATGTCCTTCATCTCGCTCAGCTAATCTTGCAGAATGTCACATTGCATAGAAATAGATTTTTACATATGAACTTGTTACATCACTTCCTAAAAAAGAGTATTTAGCATGTACTTAAATAGCGCATTCAGAGACTGTTTATGCAGAATTTTTGCTGCAAATGTGTGATCCTTGTTAGATAGGGGAGCTCGGTGTGAAGATATAACATGGATTGCATTTATTTGCTGCTTACTGTGTGAAAGATAAAATACTTACAGAACTATCCATTTAAAATCTTGATAGTTTTTAACAGTTTAAGGGTTTTAAAAGATTAAATTGGTTTTAACCATTTTGATCTCTAGTTGGCATAGGGAAGAATTCTACCAAAAAGATATGTAAAGAGCATGTGATATGGATAAAACAAAGTCTTCTCTGAAATCTATCAAATTAATCACAGCAAAACTGAATCCAGAATTTAAACCCTATATTTTATCCAAATGTAGCCAGTTTATGTTGCTGCACGCTAACAAATCTGTGAAACTATCCAATTTAAGACCAGTGAAATATCTTGTGTCTCACAATGGTATTTCAATATATGCTATTAATTCTTCCAAGTCAAGGCAGATGGAGTTCCCAATGCGATTTTAGGAAGAGCAGAGACAACAATGTGTCTTTGGAGGTGCCATTTTTCACCTGGAATGTGAAATCAATGTCCTGACCATTTGTGGTCATTAAAAATCCCATTGCACCATTCTGCAAGGGTAGAGGCATTGACTCTCAAGTCTTGGTGAAACTCCAAGAAAGTAATTATATTCCTCCTGATACAACCTTCCTTTTAAAGCTAATTTAAAGTTATTCTTCAGTTGTTTTCCCCTGCTTTGAGTGGAAAATCCTTCTTATCCCTTTGTAAACTTTCCTTTAGTTCTGCTTTATACTGACAATTAGTGGCTGTCTTTTGCTACATTGCTGATGCATGTCTAGGAGCAGAGAACGTGTCTGCAATTGTAGACCCTACAATTAAAAAAAGCTTTATTGGTTGTCTGGTTGAGGGGTGTTGTTCACCAACAAATTTTAAAGCCTTCTCCACCCTGATTTTCTTGTGCTGCTCAATCAGTGGTGCAGTGCCTGTGTGTAGGCAGAGCCAGGAAAAAGTGGTCAAAAGCATCAGGTCAGTTGTTTGTTCTGGCAAGTCAGATTTGCCCCTGGGGCAAAGCAAAGAACAACTTATGATTATGAAATATTTGGAAATATTTCAAGGTAGAACTTCCTAGTTATCAAAAGTATTGCAACTTCTTATATACGTCAGCACCCTTGGCATTATCCAGTTATGCCCAGTGGATATTCCTGGAAAAAAAAACCTGTAAATTTTCAAGTGATCATCCAAAATACATCCTTTTTCTTCAACATGTTCTTTTTACCCCTTCCAGTGAGATCAGTGTTTGTGTCAGTGGTAGGACTCTGTTTAGTGAAGGGTTGAATGTTTCACCGAAATCAGAAATTTCAGCTTAACCTATTGGGGTTTTTTGTGCTTTAATGAAAATGAGCACAAGTAATGGAAGTTACTGTTTCTGTACATCCCAGGGAATCAAAGGGGTCATGTTCACCTGTTGTGGAGAGGATGGGATCTTTTAACCCTCCTTGTTGAAATGTTGACTGCTGGTTCTGATGCCTAAAACCAACACTTCAGGGTTAGGACACCTCTCTTTCCAAACTGGAAGAATCCCCTATTCTGCATCCTGGGTCTTTTCTGCTTGCATTTGTGCTGCATTCTTATCAGCACACCATGCAGTTCCCTTCTCCAGCTTCCCCCTTATCCTCATGTGCCTTGTGCGCAGTAGGCGAGCTTTATCCTCTCCCCAGAGTGTGAGATGGAAAAAGGAAGAACGGTAACACGATTGCAGGAATGTGTTGCTGCCTTTTTTTGCATCTTCCCCAGCACCCTGACAGATTGCTTAGCTAGAATCCATATGCTTTCCTTTTCAGAACAAAAATTGTTCTCAGTAAAGACCTAAAGCTTCCAAATCACTTAAGGGTCATGATCCTGCAGAACAAAAAGATGATTTCTAAGTGCAGCCTTGGCTTCTGTGGTTTGAACTTGGTACTTGCTCAGGTTATTGGTGTGCATTTAGCCCAGATGACCTCAGCTGCCCTTTAAAACCTGCCCTATCTCTTGTGCCTCAGCTTACATTGCTGCAGAAACACAGCAAAAATCCTCAAATGGTTTGGGTTGCAAGGGACCTTAAAGATCATCTCATTCCATGCCTCCTGCCATGGGCAGAGACACCTTTCATTAGAGCAGGTTGCTCCAAGCCCCATCCAATCTGGTCTTGTCATCACTTCCAGGGATGGGGCAGCCACAGCTTCTCTGGGAAAACTGCAAAATGTTGCAGAGTCAAACTTCAGAGCTGTGTTGTGCCAAATCCTGCATGTAGGTGGGTAACAACAGCTGCCAGTCAGCCTCAGAGAGCAGAGCACCATATGATTTCTCAGTGAACAAAACATTTAATATAAACACAACACTTTCCAGATATTATGAAATGTTTTCCTGAACAACTCTTTTTAAACAGAACTATTAGGCAGTAAACTCTGTTTCCTGATCTTTATGCAGATCTTCCCACTTCCACTTCACTGTAAGGTTTTGACTGAAATATTTATACTTTTCTGCTTTGGTATACATCCTACTCCAGTCCTACGGGCAGGATTTCTCAGCCTGGAGAGAGAAATGACAAAATGCATGTATGGTGTTTGGTTCACCCACACTGGCTCTCTGGGCTTTGAGAGGAGGGAGCTACATGGTCCTCTTGAGAGTGCAGAGCCTCTGCAGTACCTTCCTCACAGGTCTCAGAAGCAATTTGTAACTTTGCTTCTTTGGAAGATCCTATAGGAAGGTTCAGTGTTTTGGGGTGCAGACCCAGCACCCTCCTGGTTTCAGCCAGTTCCTGCTCCTCCAACAGCACCTACACCTTCCATATGTACAGATCACGTTGTCCCAAATCTGTCCTTTGCAGTTGAACACAAAATGCTTGGAAGTCATAAATGACCTTCCTGGAAATGCTGCCCTGCTCTTCCATAATGTCACCCTCCTTGTCACAGCTTTTCCAGGCTCTTCAGCCAGGTCCTCTCCTTGCCTCAGCACTGTTGAGCATTAGCTTATCCCAATTCCATTGCAGTGGAATTGATTTCAGTGCAATTCAGGGCAGCTCTCACAAAGCATTCAAGTTTCCGTTCTCACTCTTTTTCAAGGTCATCCTTTCATATCACAAGCAGGATGTAAAAATATGAGATCATGTATTCATCTTCCCTTTGAGTATTATCTTCTTGTTTTCATCCAAGAATTTTTTGTTTCCTGGAGATACAGTAAATTGTGAGTTATATTTATTGTGTGTGTCATTGGGGAGTACTAGGGGTCTGAAAATTGGTTGTACAAGTCTAGTTTCTGTTTCTTGAATGACTACAGAATGAGTATCTATTATCTTTAAACAAACTTTAAGGGTTTTCTTGATGAGTAATTTGCTCCAAAAGATTTTCTTTTTTAAACTCTCATGAAATATATTTATAGAGTGGTGTTTCAATTCCTGATATTTATAGGAACACTTACCATGGACATTAATCATCTGCAGCAGTCCATGTACCATTTATTTTCAATGGCATGGTGGGGATAATAGTGTTTGTTTTTTGGGAAATAATATTTTTAGTTTCATAACCTAAAGTGGGGTTAATTTGTTTTTATGGTAGAAGTGTTTACTGAGTTGATGAGAAGCAGTGAAATCTTTGGATAGTTGAGAACTAATCAGACTTCTACTTGTGAGTTTGAGTTTAATTTGAGTTGGATCTGTATTTCAAAAACCACTACCTTACATATTTTTTCTCAAAAATTGAATTTGATCTGACCAAATGTGAAATTGGCAACAAAATTAATTACATTAAAAATGTATGTTACAGACCTGCAGTGTCTTTGTTTAACATTCTGATCACATTCAGATTTTTTTACCACTGCATCGACTATTTAATAATTGTTTCCACAATGCTAATATCCCTTGTAGAGAGGGTTATTTAACAAGAATGAAAATCTTTAGAAATTTAGATGTACCAATCACTTACAGCTCTGCTCAGAAACTGTGGTTCCATGGTTCCAGTTTAACATCCTCTTTTAAACCTACATGATTCTGCTTCTTGATGCTTCCTGCAGCACCCACCCATGATTTGCCTGGTTGTCTCTTTAAGCTGGATGAGTAACTGCTATTTTAGAAAATGTGCTGCCATACCCTAAAGCAGTAAGGTTTGTGCCATTCTGTTATTGGAACAGTAATGGGTAGCTAAAGGCTACAGAGCCCCTTTAGAAGAAGAGACAAAGAGATGCCTAGATCCAGGTTCTTTCCTTCAAAGAAAAAGCATTTCAATGAAAAGAGATGATGTCTGAGATTAACAGTGGAAGGGGAAAATGTCCTGACTGTTGGAGCCATTTAGTGATTTGGTTCTTTGATAGGTTACAAAAAAATATCATATTAATTCTTTGAACTGTATAAGTTGTGAGTAGGGCTTGGAAAATAATATGATACCAATGTGATACAGGAGTTTAATGAAAATAAAATATCTAAAATGTACAGCTGTATCAAATAATCCCATAGAAACTGAGTCTGTATTGCTTTACTCCAATTTCTTTTTCTTATCTCTTTACATTCACTTGCTCTTGCTGCTGGCTCTCACTTTTGATGTCATTTATATCATGGACTTTGTTCATCACAGGCACCTGCTAAATATGTACCTGTCTGCCTTAGCTGGGGTGGGAACTGTTTTTTTCTGAAGGGGCTTAAATATCTGCTGGACTGTTGCTGAATGGCCACAGGAAAAGGGTGTGAGCTATTTTTTTATTTCTTGCCTAATCTTCTCTGCAACCACTGAACACAGTTCTGATCTGTGCCTTTTGAAGCAAAGCACTGGGAGGTTTAAGGCAACCTTCTGTGCCCAGCAAACTGCACAGCTTGGAGATAGAGACTCTGAAAATGCAAAGCTGTGAACGTTTAGAGGGATCATTTCATTTCCTCTGACATTGTAATGGAGACTACAATTGTCAGTGTAACCATTAAGCAAAAAGCCTGGTGTCATTGTGGGATGTCCAATAAATAAAAAAAAATTATGATTAAAAAAACTAGACCCTCATAGCTGTTCACAGTTCATACAGTGCCAAAAAAGCACTAGAAAGATCTAGAAAGATCTCCTGAAGAGGAGCTCTGAATTATTGTGGTTTTAATATATTAACTCTGTAGTTGCCCCATCAAGAACAGTGACTTCAGAGCATGGGGAAACACTAGAAATGCCTTAAAAATATATATTTCTTTATTGCTTTTCCTTTGGATTCATAAATAAATTAGCCTTTAGGGTTCAATATGCATATAGAAGGTTCATACTCTTGCAACAAAAACATATAGGGTTTTTTCACTTCAAAGAGATCACTAGACACATACTTTTGGAAATTGCTAAGGCAAGGAAGATTTTGAGAGCTATCTTAATTACTATCACCTCCCCTTACAAAAAATATTCCCTTCCAATTGTAAAAGTGGATGGAAAGATTTTCTCTGTTGTAAATAATAATAAGAAAATATGTTGAGAATTTTTCCATACCCTAAGTTCCATCTACAGATGCGAAACTTTGCAGTTTCTATCTCAGCTGAAGCAAACAGAATATGTACTAACCAGTTACCTTTCGTGCAGAAAATTTGTATATTGGGTATAAATTTTATAAATGGACAAGAAAACTGTGGAATGAGATGGGCATCTGGTCAAGTCTAAGACCATGAAGCCTCTTATGCCTTCTTGCTGGTTTTTAAAGTCTTATGTATGGGAGAGAAATGAGAACTGGAGCTATCCAGCTGTTTTCCTGATTCTTGGATAAGGTCTAGGCAAATCTGCTGGGGAGGAAAACAAAGATAAATACAGTGGTGATAAATCTGGGATGTATTTTAAGGACTGTGTACATAGGTAATGGTAATGTATTTAATTGTGCTTTAATGTGGCATACCACTACATTAGCCCACTTTCACTATCTCACACTCAGCTTCCCTCAAACAAATTGCACACCCACAAAAGGGTTTCAGACAAGCAAATTGGACGAAAAGTCACATATTTGGAAAATAACTGTTGTTTAGGACCAGCTCAAGATTTAACATTAACATGGTATTTTCTCAGTGCAGAACCTGTTTGTAGATCTGTGTAATGCCTTGCTTTTGCTGCAGCACTGGAATAAAAGGGAACATTTTCCACTGGAAAATTGGCCCAGTGCTACGTTTTGTCTATGTAAGATCATGCAGTGCTGGCATTTGAAATAGTGATAATTTTATGCCTTTAAAAAAAATGAGTAACTGTACCACCAGAATCTTGATTTGGCTAGACCCTTAAATCACACTCCATCTTCTGCTTGTTCACATTGTTTTGTATATGATCAGGGGGGCTTCACATCCTCCACTGACATGTTTGCGTTCGGAGCTGTGGATGTGTGTCTGCACTCCTATAAAACACAAGCAGTACAAAGGCATCTTAAAAATGTTATAGCTGTTTAAGACACAAACTAAGTTTTCCTCCCTTTCTATCTTTCAGAGAGACTGCCACAGAGTTATCTGGAACATTACCAAGGTAAGCAAGTTGCTCTAAACTGCATCTGTGTGTCAATGTCTGGAAGGTGCTGAAATAAGCACGACCTTTGGAGCCAGAACATGATCCTTTTCCTGGGGAAAACTGCTGGGATACTGAGAACTGGGGAGAGCAGGAGAACGCTCCCTGCATGCCACAGACAGACAAATGGCACTGAAATACTGGCACAGCCAAGCCCACACAGCTTAAAGCGACGGGTTGAAGTTGCTTTGAGGCTCAGCACAGTTGTGCACATGATAAGAAAAATCCCAGCTGTGGGTTCCTTCCAGCTGTGCAATTATACCCATGGCAGGTGGCTTGGCTTTTGCTTTACATTTCACCTGAGGGAGGAGAGGAGGGAAACTTGGAGGTAGGAGGGGAAAAAAAAAGCTGTGATCTTAAGGCATTTTCATTTGGAAAGCATCTTAGACCAAAATCTTCTATGCTGAGGAATCTTTTCGTAAAATAATAGGACTAGACCAGACTCCCAGGCTTCGATAGAGGTTTTTGAAGAGAGACCTGTCTACATGTTGTCAGAGGATGCAATAAAATGCTGTAATCATGCAGACAGAGAAAAGGGTGGAGAGAAGGGAAACAAAAAAAATCTGATATGGTAATCTGTCACTTAGCAGTGAAGCCTGGTGAGTTAAAAAAAGATGCTCTCAGTCCTCTTGTACCTTCTGCCACTGATTTTGCTCTTTGAGGTTCAGGGGGTTTTAGTGGGGTTATGGTTTTGGGTATCCTCTGATTAAAGCAGTGTCACATTCAAACAATATATAATGTAAAAAAAGAATATTTGAACAGAAAGGACAGTTTTCTTTAGTCATGGTAATACATGCAAGTTGCTTCTGATTCTAAGGCAGAGGAAAAATGTTTGCCGTTCTTCAGAGGGTGTGTGGGGTATATTAGTTGGCTTTTTTATATTGATAAGCTGTAAAAATGTATTTTCACTGTAGATGATGACTTCTCCCTGTGTAATGTATGCCTTTGTTCTGTGTGTACAAATTTATGTGTTTTATATGATTTGGTCATTTAATAGATCCATTTCTTATTATGGCTTACTGTCACTTGATCTCCGTGGTTGTGCAAGCAAATATGCTGGTGAAATTTTGCCATGTGTTTGAAGAGCTGACCAGTTTGAAGAGCTGACCAAAGATTTTGTTCACCTTCCTTGTAAAATAATTGCATTTCTTCATACACATAAACACACACACACACACCTCACCAAAAAAAAAATAAAAAAAATTGGGATTGAACAGAGTAGCCACCTCATTGTCCAAGAATCTCAATATTGATGTTTAGTTGTATCTTTTACTGGTTTTAGTGATAAAATATTTCCAGTTTCACTGCATTTGGTGAGGTATTATAGGACTAATATACTGGAAACATGGAGTCCTTACACTGCAGAAATGAATTCCACTTCAAATTAAAGTTAAAATGAGACACATAAGTGCTTGAATAAACACCCTGTTCCGTACTTGCCATTAATGATTGTCTAAATGTGCTTTTTGAATTATTACCACAAGGCTTTAATTTCAACTGCAGCAAGATGTCACAAATAAAATCAGATTATCCCTGCAATGTGCACAAGGCATTGTAATTGTGTTATAAATATTAAACCAAATGATCTTGTCATGATTTAAAATAAATGTTTCCAGCTAGGAGCAGGTTGGCTTGTCCTCCAGCCTTCTCCAGGATTCACCTGTTCCTGAATTTGTTTAAGCAAACATCTCCTTGGGGTTTTTAATCTTGTGTTGTGATGTATTAATCTAATATTTTCTGTTCTTCTTTCAAACGTCAAGTGACTCGTTTTGCTATTATTAATTCATAACAGTGAAACAGTCTAATTTCCCCACATCTTCTTCCACCTTCACCCTGAAACCACTTTACAGCATATAAAGTTTTAGATATTGCACCTTGAAATGACAAATTAATGACCATCATTGCTGGGATTCCCATCACTCTGTTATGTCCAGGGGGGCAGAGCAAGTCCCCTGTCACACTGGAAATCCAACTGTTCCTTTGTCCAGGCAAACACAATGCCTTTTCCCAGAGCAGTAATGACTCTTGGATATATTTGTGGCCAGGATTGATCAAATCATTTTCACGCACTTGCAAACCTGGTGAAAGGGTTTTCGCTGCAAGTGGAGTAAGTGTGAACAGATGTGTCTGTACTTGGAGTATTTTGTCTGGCTGTCAAGAAAGTTTAGGCAGTGGTGGCATTAATTAGTTATTGTTGCTGTTGTTGTCATTTAAAAAAAAAGTCTCAAAACCTCTTCTGATTCTTTCATAGTTCAGTTAAAGAGGTGAAATTAGAGATTCACTCCCATAAAGTACAGAAGTACAGCAAAATATATTTTGAATATTTTCTCATCTCAATAGTAACCAAGAAAGATTACATATGTGCACTTTTTTTAAAAAAAGCAAATATACCAAAGTGCCTTGGTAAATGTGGCTTTTTAATATATTCATTTTCCATTAAATACTGCTGATGGTTCTCTAATGATTGTATTTAAGAGGAAGAAGAAATCACTCTTCTCCTTGCCACTGAATATGTGTATCATTGATAGGCAAAAATAGAAAAATGTGAGTTGGTGGACATCATTTAGCAGGAAAGATAATAGATTAACTTTGCCTGTAGAAAGATATAAAAACATTCAGTACAATTATATTGTATCAGTTCTAATTTACCAGTTATTTCTGATGATTTCAGGAAGCTCAGGCTCGAGAATGAATTGAAAATTCAGACTTTAAATGTGATAAAGAAGCTTTACAATTTTTATATTAAACTACATTATTATAGCTATGAATGTATATTGTTTTTTCGAAGAAAGGCTTTATGTGCACAACAGCACATCAAAGAAGAGATCTTCACAAGGAAAACTTTACAATAATATTAAGTTGTTCATTGCATGACCTATTTAGAGTACTCAGATACTTCTTGTTGTAGACTACATAATTAAATTTTAAATGGAACATGATAAAGAAATTATACTGGTGATCTCTAGAGATTTGAATACCCTATTTGGATCTTTACAAAAGTGTAGCAAAGGCATACTTTTAAAATTTAATAAAGGTCTGGCCTATTTTTTTTTCCTTTTAGATGCTCTATAGCTGCAATGGCAGTTGTGTTTCAAACTGTGTTTGCTCTCAACATTTCATAGTCAGTACCTGCAATAGCAGAGATAACTAAAAGTATTAGAAAAAATACAGTTTAACTTGAGAAATTCACCATTTAAAAAAAAAAAAAAAATAAACGAGATAAAACTCTAAAATCTTGGGGAAGCTGAGCTTGTAACCAGCCTTTCCTGGACCAGCCTCTGAGCTCAGCAGTTGAGGGGAGCAGTGAATGAATGGAGTCCTGGAGCACAGTGTGAAGCCCTATGGGCATCAGGGAGATGATGTTTGGAGCTTAAAGGAGAAAATACTCAGCTTCAATTTCAAAGGAACGATTTCAGTCTCTAGCCACTTCTGTTTGTTTCTTTGAAAGTTTCTTTATATTTAAAGAAGAACAAATATTTTAAATATAGACTAACGGCATGGATTATTTATTTGCTTAATACTAGGTTAGTATTAACAGAAGGAAAATCTGGGCTACTTTTCCACTTTTATGTGCTGGCTCAATTTTTCATTTCACTCAAGAGGGGAGTAAAGTTTAAATGGCCACTTCCTCCTCTATGCTGTTAAAACAAGGGGGAATAAAAAGCAAGCTAATAATTTGCATATATATTTTTAATGGAAAATTTTGGAGAAATATTGAATCACCTGCTTAAATCTTGAGCAAAACTCAGGGAATCTTGTATTTTGAGGTGAAGGCCATCTTAAAATTGTAATTTAGAATTTTTTTAGAACTGTGGGGGGAAATCTGCAGTGCATACATCGATGTTAAAACAAGCATATTCAAAATGGAAATGTAAATCTTTAGCTCCTCCTGGAATTTTAGTCATCTACAAGCTTAATATATTTTAAACCTGTGGTCTGGAGTATGGTACAAACTTTGGCTCTCTTGAGTTGGGGTTTTATTCTCCACCATTCCATAAATTTCTTTGATAATGTCTCAGTTCCATTTACAGTAGAGACTTTTGTTCTCTAGTGTCTACAGCATTTTTAAAATAGAATTTAAGTACTGAAGTCACTTTGGTGCTTTTGAAAAATGTTAACCTGCAACTTCACCATTATTGAAATCTAATGCAACTAAGCTTTTATCTAAAGCAAAAAGAAGAATTGACAACCCACCATATGACAAGCAAAATGAAATCTCTTGATCACTATCTGTCAGCAGTCTTTCTTATACCATTGTGTTAGGGAATGATATGTCTTCCAAGAAGCTCAGTACACAAGGTTTTGAATCATTTCTGTCTTGACAGCCTAACACAAGTAACTACTTGTAAGTGCTTGGATGAATTATAAAAATCTATGTGGCTCTGTAGAGTGAGTTAATAAAACATCTATGAGCATTTTAATTACTATGAAATGAAAAGGATTTTTTCCTGACAGTAATAGGGGCATGGTCTAAAGACCAACCTGACATCTCAACTGCTGTCTTCACTGGGTTTGCACAGTGGGAGTTGGGATTACCTTCTGTGTTTGCACTTTTGGTTCCCTCCCAGCTGAGATATTCTGGCAAGCAACTTCTCTCCCTCTGAGAACACCAGGTCATACCTTTCACCCCTCATGTTTTCATGTCCTCTCATGTCACCAGTGCTGCTTTGCCAGTTCTGTCAGGCTTGAACGCCCACCCGCCTACGCCAGGCATGTCTCTGCCAAACTGTGACAGAATTTTCCATACCCTCACACAGCATTTACTGAAGCTTTATTCTCCCTTAAATACTGCAGGTACTCGGCAGAGTCCATTTGTGATCCTCTCTTCTAGTGGAGAAGTTTTGCTTTCCACCTTCAAATAAATCCTTTCTCAAAACTCACTCTTGTTTTAGAGGCATATAAATAATTGGTCAAGAAAACATTGCTCATCCTGGATGACAGGCAGTGCTAGCTGATAATATTAAAATATCTTGAATGTCAAACTATATGCAGCAACCCAGAGCTAGTCTTTGGAAATGATATCATCTTCTATCTTTTCCGAAACCTCATCATTACAAAGAAAAGAAAAAGATTCCAGCCCTCGATATTTAAATATTCTCAAGTCAACTGTCTTAAAGAGCAGATTTTCCATAATTTGGATGCCTGCTATTTTCTAAAGAAAGTAGTTATTTTGAAATGAGTCTTGAATTTAACTAATCACTCCCTAATTTAAAAAAGAAAAAAAGCAAAAAACAAAGTAAAAGAATCTGATGTTTGACCTTTCTCTTTGCCTCAGATGCTCATTTTGAAGCATTATTTCTTTCATCTAACCTTTGAGCTGCTGTTCTGTACTGGAAGCAGGACTGCCTATACCCCATTGTATCTGCTGTAGGGGGATGCCCTGATGGTGCTTGGTCTTTGAGGCACTGCAATATAAATTACAGTATAAATTAAATTTGGATATAAATTTGGGATGGTGGCAAATTTGATGTTATTGTAAGCAAATCTGGAGGTTTTGAGGAGGTTTTGAGGTCTCTTCACTGTTCTGATTTTTATTTTTCCTAAGTAAAGCTTCAGTATCCTTAAAAACGCAACATGGAGCTATTCCTTGTAGTAGCTGTCGGCAAATCTCTTTTTGTTGTTTTACAGACATTTTGAAATAAGTTTTTTACAGCTAATGATAATCTTAAAACACACTTATGTGCAATCTGTTCCCTTTCTAAAGAGATATTTTTTAAATCTTAAGAGGAGCCTAAGGAGCATAGGGGTGATTACCCATATGTGCTTACTGGTGACTCGCATTCAAAAATTATGAAGACACCAATGGCAGGATTCATATTGCCTAAATTTAGCTATCACAAAAGTCCTCTTTGAAAGAACCAGGGGAGAAATGGAGAGAAATAGGTGCCTCATCTCAGGACAAGGTGAATAACCTTGGGAATTGTTTTTCTTTCTCCATTGCCTGAAAATAGAGCCTGAGGGAATAGCACAGGCTAAATGTTTCACCTGATGATAGCTTTAATTTAAGGTGAGCAGCCCGACTTTTATAAGTGTTAAAGTGCCAAGTGATGTAAGCTGATGCCTGCTGGAGTTTTGAGGACATTGGCATGCTTAACCTCAAAAAAAAACTTTCAATATTCCTACTCAAGCCCTAAATATAGATCCTGGGAAGGAGGGGGAAAGTCAGACAGAAATCATTGTTGGACTTGATACAGCTCTGACCCAGAATGCAGGAACTCTTCTCACAGTGCAGAGCCCTCAGAAATCACAGCAGCCCTGACATGGTTCATAATTGTACATAGCCCTTGAATCTTAAAACTGAGTGTGAGTGATTTTACTCAGGGTCCTGGTTTTGAAACCCACAACCATTTTTCCCCAGCAAATGTAGGCATCTCTCACAAACGTTAATGAATTTGACAGGAGATTTTTATCTTAAAAGTCTGGTTGAGCTTTTGTTTTTATTCCCTATTGTGAAGATCTAAAACTAGAGACATATTCCCTTCTCTCTTTTTTTTTTTTTTCTCTTATTCACCTTAACCAGACTTCCAAGCATCTTTTTAACTTGTTTTACAAAGCATTGCTAAACGTGCCCAATGAGGATAATGTGCAGTAGAAATGAAAGGACTTAGATCTCTTAATTTCCATTCCTGAAGGTGAATTCCAAGATCGTGATTATTTTTATTTATACAGTGCCTAAAGAGTACTAAATACTTTATGGAACAAATAGAAGACCTCTTGTAAAAAGCACGCATTCCTATAATCTAATTTTAGTCTCAAATCAGGCAGCATGAATGATAAGCAGCAGGACTTGAAGAAACACAGAAGGTGTATGAGGGCCACACTAACAAGATTGAGCAGTTATTTAGGTTCATTATCTGTCCCACTTAATAGCACTGCAAAATCTTGCTGGTTTAAGTTAAATTTACATTGGCCTGTGGAGAACATTTGACTGTCACAAAAATGGTATTTCTTGTGGTATTGCTCAAAAAATGAGCCTTTGAAAAGGAGTTTGAATGAAGATAGAGAAAGGCACCATTGCAGGTGGATTTGAGATGCCATTCCAGTGCAAGAAGCAGCTGATGAAACCAACTTAAAATACTAAGCTTGTTTTCCCCTCCTCACTTCATTTCCCAGCTCAGTCAAAATACTTGTGTTCCAAGTTAGTGCTTTGTATGTATCCTTTGCTTAAGTGTGGCTTTAGCCCTTAAAACCATCAGAATAATGTTATTTAGATAGTCAGTGCAAAGGACAAAACTTGTGGGAGTAACTGCAGATGTAAATGTACATTTTTTGGGGAAATAGAAATGTTCACACATCAGGTTCTGGAGAAGCAAACCAGCAACTGAAGGGGAGATTTGTTAACATGGCAGAGAAGCTCTGTCTTAGTACCTTTGCTGTAGCATGAACAAGGCATGTGTCATACATTACATAATACAGAGTATTATATCATATGTTTTATAAATAGTTAGGAGTGAACTGCTCACATACAGAATTCTTATCACCATCCTTGCCATTGGTCCCAGAAAAGCAGAAGCAAGAAACATGGATGGAGCAATGTCAGTAAACCCACACTGTGCTCCCTAAGACAGCAGAGACTCTGGTTTAATGCTCTCTTCAACATTCTCTGCCTTCTGAGCATTGCTTTTATTTATGAAATCATTGCTATTGTAGCATTTACAAAAATTGCGACTATTTGAATGTTTCCAAAAGATTTGCTATAAACAAAAAGCAAATCTTAGACAATTCTCAGTAAATTATTGAAAGAGGTTTTTGTAAAAAAAAAAACCCTAACACATTCCCTGGTGTTCAAGGTTAACACTTTATACTTCATCTACATTATATTAAAAACATTTTTACTGGAGTCCATAAATGTTACACATTTTTAAAAGGCAACGAGCGCAGTGGGACTAGAAATGTTGCATAAAGCCAGACACGAGACCTGCAAGCAGTAATTGCTGCCTGGCTTTTTTTTTATTTTTTTGGGGGGTGCTGACTTGAGATTGCTTCTGTGAGGTGGTGCCCATTTTTCTGGTTCTATCTTGCCATTAGAAGCAGGCAGCCCCTCAGGTTTTCCTGTGGTCAGCAGCAGAGTCTGAGCCCCAAACTCCCGTGTTGGGAGCAGTGTCTCATCGCGGTAATTCTCTTACTGGCAGGGAGGTTTTGCCAGTTTGGAGCCACAGAGGAGCTACCCCACTTTCTTGTGTCCATTCTCCCAGAGTATTTTGCAAGTTGTGCCCTACACAGCACTTCTACAGCAGCAAAGTGCCAGCGTGGTGCTTCTCATCACTGGGCTATAATGGAAAATATTTTTCATCCAGACCCTTCGGAACTTTTAGAGCTCCTGCACCACTTTGTGCAGGGAACGTTTAAGACTCTGCAAAGCTCTGATGTAAAGTGGGTGCAAATCATGGCTTTTTGCTGTAATCTAACCTTAATGAATGCCCATGGAGAAAGAAAGAGGGAAAACAGGACTAGGCTTTACTTGACACAAAAAAACAACCCTAAAAGCAGACATCTTTCAGCCCTTTCTGTATATTTTGCTTCTGAACTTTTAGATACAAATGCCACAATGGCTCACATGCTTAATTTTTGAGAACAGTCCTGCTGATATCAAAGTGATTGCACAAGTCAGTGCAATTTTAGCATGAGTGTTGCTGCTTACTCATTGCTGTGAGATGAATATTCTCTGATTTGATCCCAGCGTTGCCACTAAGACTGTAGACAGCTTTCCTTGATCAAGAAAGAGGAATAAACACATAGCAACTCAGTTTTGGTGGCATCCTCTTGAAACATGAACTGAGAATCATAAATTGGAAGCTTAAAAGAAGGCCCTAAATGGCCCTAATACTATTTAGAGGTATGGTTTTGGCTAATTGAAAGTACTGGACAACAGCAGGTGCCACTGACTTTGGTTCAAAGGATAAATGTGCTTTTCTGAACCAGGCTATTAATTCAAGATCTTAAAAGGTGTCTGTGACATTTAGGAAACCTTCTGTGCTTGGAACCCAGGAGCCCATCTTTTAACTAGCTGTTTAAAATTTGGTTTCTTTTTTAAGCTTTTCTGTTGAGGAATACAGATGCACCTGCGCTGATGTGCTCATGGATGCCAAAGGAACTGTGGCTTATTGCAGTTGCTGGCAGATTTCATTCCAGGATTGCATGGAGCAGTAAGCAGAAGTTCCTGCAACTATAAAGTTTCATTTAACAAAAATGAAATATTATTATTCATGTCATGAGTAATTGAATCCCCAGATGTTCTCATTTTCTATCAATGGCTGGAGACAATATGACTCTAGATAGGCTGTGACAACATGAATTGATTTCTTTCTCTTTTTTCTTTTTTATTCTCTTTTTTTTTTTTTTTTTTTTCAAACCTGCAAAGTTACTGTGTGTTTTGATTTTTTTTCAGCTGATTGCTTGGATCTGACATTACAGGCTGTGCAGCTGTAAAAAAGACCTTCTCATTTTCATTGAGAATAAGTAAAATAAAATATTGCAGAAATAGCATTGCTTTTCCCTGGTCCTGCCCCTATTTATTTCTGCACAGATAAAGGGGATAGAGCAATTGAATTTGGAAAGAAGTCTGCAAGAAGAGATGGTTGCTGCTAACACTAAATATTCAGAATGTATAAAAAGTAATGATAAAAGTAATCAGGTTACTAAAAAGCCACCTGTTACTTTTTTTTGTTTGTTTGTTTTTCTCTAAACCATAGAGTTTACTTTTTTTGTCTCTGAATTTATAGCAGAGATGGGGAGTCCAACTCCTTAGAAACCTTATTATGTGCAAGATAGTAATTCCTTGTTAAAGTTAAGTAGGAAAAGAAGCCACACTCACTAACATCTCTAACACTGCTAAAGATGAATGTTTGCATGAAGGAACAAAGATTGAAAAACTTTAAGTGCTTGTTAAGATATGCACACACAGTGCATACAAGCAATAAGTCTGTTTTGCTGAACTGTGAAATTGCCCTGAGTAATTTCTCTAATAACAGAACAGATATTGCCCCTCTGACCCCAGAGGAGCTGTGGGCTCAGTGCTGCAGCCGATCCTGGTATCAGCAGAAACTTGTGCAACCAAAGCACAGGCTGCAAGCTGAGCACTGGAAAATAAAAGAAACCTGATGGATAACTTGTAAATGTTCTGGCTGATTTAAAAATTCAGAAAATTATTAATGATGAAGGTACTTAATTTATACTTCCTCCCATGGCCTTTACTTCAGATGAGCTGCACTATTGTGTCCAGAGCTGTGTTTGGCAGCTGCCTCCTATTTCCAAAGACAGTATTCATTCCACTATGAATAGAATGTACAGTAGCAGAAACTTTTAATTGCCATTTCTTGTTATCTTTCTCCTATAGAATTGATGTGGTGCTGATGCTTTCCCTCTGTGTTATGGAGAATGCCTCTGGAAATAACAGTTCTGTAGCTGGAGCAGGAAAAAAACCCCACAGAATCCCTTGGGATAATGCAGCACATGCAGAAATAGGAAAAGAAATCATATGAGAAAAACATTCAGTTAAAGCAGCAAGTTATGTCTTCTCTTTCAAAACTTGCAAGGTGAAAAAGAGCAATGTGGTTTAAAGGGAGATATTGATTTGGTGGAGCTATGCATGAACTCGTGCCACAACCCCAGTATTTCTTCAATCTCTGAACCTCTCAGAATTAATACAGGGGTTTTAGACTGATTGCTTGAAGTCTTTCTGTAAAAAAAAAAAAAAAAAAAAAAAAAAAAAAGCATGTCTGATGAATGGCAAGGACTTGGGGAGATTTAAAAAAAAAAAAAATAAAATTAAAAGTTTCTTTAAAGAACTGAGAAAACCTTTGTCAACTGTATTTCCTTGTAGTGCTGTATAGTTAGAGCAAGGCAGCCAGAGACTCAACCTCATTTCTTCTACCTTTCATTTTGCCTTGTGAGTGATTGACTTCCTTCAGCAGCTCCATCAGGTAATGTGACATAAATGGGAAAAAAAAATTCCCACCATGAATTCATCTTACTGTGCCAGGGACATAGCAGACATTTTTAGTTATTCACCCATTTGAAAGGAATTGAAGCTCAGGCAAATGTTGAAAGTCTGGCATGCAAGTTTGGTTGCTGTTCTCTAGGAAGTTTTCAATTTTTTATCTGAAGTCTGTGATATTTTATTAGCTTGTGGAGTGCTGGGGGGATTTGTTAATGATTCTGGATAATAGAAAACATGGAGCAGGAGCTGTTTACTGCAGTGTAAGAGATGTTGTTCAGGAGAAAGCCAGTGGTTTGTCTCTTCATCTGGAATTATCTGGCATCTGCAGTGTAAAACAGGCTGGCAAAGTTGAGAAAAGCAGTCTTGGAAAGAAATATCTGAAGAAAATATTCTCAACCCCAGCCCAAACTGCTTTTCAGAAAATAAGGCCGTGTTTTCCATCCTTGTTTTCTGTGCTTTTATGGCTTTGATAACTCCTCCTATTCTACCTCTTCAAGAATGTCCAGTTTTCTTCTGACTTTCAGCTGTGATGCTTTCTTTGGATTGACTGAAAAATCAAAAAACATATGTTCTTCCATAAATTTAGCTTTGTATTAATTTAATTGTGTAGGACACAGCACAGATTTGAAGAATTGTGTCTAGAGTCCACAAAAACAATAAATAAGGAAATAAGGACTGTCAATAAATAAGGAAAGGCCACAGATTCTCTCCCCCCTGCCCCATATTCTGTATTCATCAAAGCTGGTTTCATCTGACCTTCTAGAGGCTTATGGGATTTATGTTCTCTATAAATCTTCTGGTGAAGCATCAAGTCTAAGATGAGAAAAATCACACTAATATGAGAAAAAGACACAAAAGACAAAACAAAAAGCCCAAAACCTCCATCAAACCCATCTCTGATAATATTCTACTGTGTGAGAACATCTCTGAGTAGCTAGAGACAGTTGCACACGATTTTCCTCTGTCCAGTACTGCCTGTGCAACACTCACCAGTGGGCTGCTGCTCTCAGGCATCAATGCATCAGTCATCATTTGCTTCTCACACCAGATTTTTTAGACTTTATTGCACGCAGAAATTCTCAAAATTTGCTTTCCTAAAAAAATCTGCTTCACCACCAATCTCTTTTACCAGTGTTTCCTGATTGAAAAAAAAAAAAATTTAAAAAGAAAAAAGGGCTTTTATCACACATCCCATATGTGCTTTATGGTGTTGAGACTTGATAACTGAGATATGATTTTATAATGAAAAATCCCCCGAGGAAGTATGCAGATGTACTGTGGAAAGATACTGACACTCTGTTCTTTATTTGTAGGAAAGGTATGAACACTTTCTCCTCTTCTTTTTAATGGCAAAGAATATTAAAATAAAAAATAGACTTCTCCTGAGGATATGTCCAAGTGGTGGATGAACTATGTACATGTTAAAATGGTACTCTGCAATGCATTCCCTTAAAATTTGGAAAAGATTATTATCGTTGATGATATTACTATCCCTTTTTCTTTTTTCCACTGTTAAATCTGTAGCTTTTGATTTTGAAATGAATGCTGCAGCTAGGGAGATTCAGCAAGATGCTAGTAAAGGGGGCTATTGATGGCATGCTCCATACTGGAAAGCTGTCTTGTTATTGAATGCAAATGTGACTTAGATATGTAAATTATATTCAAGATTTCATCAGTAAGCCTTTAATATATCTAGAAACTATCTTAAAGCATTTAAATAAAATGTTAATTGAAAGTATGGAATAGTGTTAGCAAGCTCTTTCAAAGAAAGCTTCAATTCAAGGCACGTAACAAGGAAGCAAATGCTCTGATCTAGTCAAACAGAACCTCCCATGGTAAAAACCTATAATTGTTTTAAAGTTCTCCAAAAACCTACATCCCTGTTCTCATCTCATCCCACACACTGTGATATTCCTTATGTTCCTCACTCTCCTTTCTCAAAGCTGACTTTCTTTGTAGCCTTCTCCCACTCCCAGCGTGCTGCCTTCTCTCACCTCCCACGCCTGGAGCTGCCTCCTGCTGCCCATACAACAAGCACTTTTCTACACATCCCAGCCCTTTTCCTTTCCTGAGCTTGTCTGTGTCTCATTCCTCCCAAAGCCATCAGGATGTCTTGCCCTGCATCAGAATCCGGAGGGTGAACTCAGGAGAGCTCGGTAGTAAGCCAAGCAGTGAATTTAGATCTTCTGAGAGTGATCATCAGATGGAGCAAATGACTGATCTTCATATTTAAAAATAAAGCCACTTATTTTAAAGGCTGAAGAGAGAATGATTGAGTTAGTCTGCATCGCTCTGGTGCTCATGGAAATGCTTGCACAAGCAGCAGGGCGGTGGAGCTGTGTTGGCTTTAACCAACAAAGGTCAAAATCATCAACAAAAGCTTTAAATTAGCCCTAAGAGCTAAAAGTGTGGAAATGCAGAAGCACAAGCATCTTTTGCTGCAGCTCTGCTTTTGACTGTCACTCCTTACCTGCTCATTAAGCAGAAGGATTTTGGAAGTATTTGCTAAGTTACCTTCCTGTCTGCAGATGGTCTGCAACAGTGACAGCAGCTGTTCCAAAAGCAAGCAGTGAAGGGAGGTATTATTGCTCTTTAGCTATGTTTACAAATTTGTAACAAGACTATTATTTAAAGTGTGGGTTTTTGTGTCTGCACGCAATATGTTATTACCGAAATGTTGCAGAATTGATGGAGGGCATCAAAGGGATGTGGCACAGAGAGAGTTCTCTGCTTTGGCACGGTTCCTTTCTTCCAGAGCTTGTGTGAATCTTGTAGGTTTGAGCAGAGGTTGCACACATTAATGTTATAACCTCTGACTTGTGCTCCCATGACCAGGGAGCTGGGGAGAGGGGCAGCCACATGACACTGCTCAGATGATGGGAGTTTGCTGGGGAAGAGCTCGAGCTCAGGAAACACAGAATTCTACACTGAAAGATAAAAAAGAAATAGAAATAAAGCGCATCTAATCCTTGCATGTTGGATGCACGTCTGATGCCAGAGGAAAATTGCCAGCTGGGAATGATTTTTACAGTCTATTTTCACAAATCCCTACATCCACAGACCAAAGGAACCCAGCCTGCTGTGTCTTGGGGAGGCTGTTGGAGGATACTGGGATGGTCCTGCAGCAGCAACCTAGACAGGGTGTGCTGCTTTTGCCATGATGCCTCGTGGCTGTGACCAAAATGCAGACAGGACCTTGTTCTTGAAGGTCAGGATGCAAACCATATATGAAGAGTGAAAACTAAGGTCCTCTTCATGCTCTTCTGGTAGAAGCTTCTCATTTCCAGTGTATCCTTTCTCTTGTGCCTTACATAAAATGATTTCTTTGAAGATGTTTTTAGCTTTGCAATTTAACTATGAATGGAAGTTTCTATGGGAGGTATACACAGGAAAAAAAAAGAACTAAAAAAGAAGACAGAAAATGCACGTAATAAAAAATTTAAATAAAAATTCTAAACTTTCTGGTCTGGAAGTGAAAATGCAAACAGCCTCATTTCCCTTGGAAACGTTGAGTTTCCGTGTGGCTCCTCACTTGCATGATTCATAGCTGGTGTTTGTGTTATTCCTACTTGCCTTTGAAGCAAGCCAAGCTTGAGCTCTCCACCTTCTCAGGTGAAGATTCATCCCACAGTTCCATATTTGAGCAATATGAATCATTCCTGTCTGTTTTCACTGCTGACTCAAAGAGTTCCCATGGATAAGTCCATGTTGGAGACAAGTGGAGTTAAGGGAGAAAAGTTTCACTTTTGTCTTCATCATTGTTTCAATGAGACTGGGATTATGGTTTTCATTTTCTTGAAATAATACGCTGTAATGATGAACATGACCCATTGTGTGGTAAGGCATGAATTGAAGGCTATTGTGAAGTGAGACTGTTTTGAACATTAGTTATTAATGAAATATATAATAACCTCTTGATACTGGTTGTATGTTAGGAACCAAAACTAGAAAAATGCATTTAAGAATTGCACCTTGCTGAACTGGTTTAATTAGAGGTCAGTAAAATGCAAATAGGAGAAAAAGAGCTGATGCAGAAGGTTTGAATTTGTTTAGATCACACATGAATGCAGAAAGTTCTATAAGGTAAGACTGAAGGTTGTACTGGGGTACAATGGAAGAGGAAGGTGAATATACTGTAGCTATTCCCTGTTAGGGGAGGTAGAAGAAAAGATCATCATTCTCATTAAAGCCAAAATTCTGGTATTTGCAAGATTGTTCCCTCAAATAATGTAGCCAACAACTGCTCCGAGTAAGATTTCCTTTCTTCCAGTCTGCTGTCATTCCTCTAACCTTTGAATACACCTGTGTAATCGAATCAGAAAGTAAAGGTCTATCATTTATTCTCTTAATACCCTTGGACAGATTGCTGTCTCATTAGAAAGACTCGACAAAGTAATTCAAGAACTGTAAGGCGCTAATAAGACGCTGTCTTTAAAAATGGATTGGCTGAGTAGAAAGTCTGGCAGGTCCCCAGGATGAATATCTGGCCACAGGCTGGAATTATTTCTCTGCTAATCTCCTTGGTGTGTTCAGAGGATCTATTTGCATCTTGTGAAGAGGGAGGTTTGGAGGCTGCTGACCCATGGAGAGCTCCCATCTGTGGATCCCGTCCGCAGCGATGCCAGGCGGTGGCTGAAGATTGAATGTTTTCTGCAGCTCCAGTCCATGGGCCAGGGCAGCACCTCTGATCAGAGGCTTATTCAGAATATGTCCAGCCCTGAACTGTATTTATTTTTCATTAGGGTGATGTATATGATTGATGTAGCTTTGTTTGCTGAAGTGAGCTGTCAGAGCTTAGCTCTGTATTTTTATTTTTTTTTTCAATGCAGCCTTGGGATAGGATTGAATTTTGAAAAGAGAATGGCAAAGAGAGAGCTGAGAAAATCAGAAACCCTGCACCTCACTGAGAAGTGACTGGGCGCAGGGTTTGCAGTTGTACAGAATTGATCTGGAAGAGATGCAAATTCCATATGGACTAAATTCAGATTTAGATTTAAAATGCTACTCACATGGGCACCAGCTAATACACCAGCCAAATTCACTCCATTATTAAGTTAAGAGGCTATGAGGTGACCCTCATGAAATGTATTAACATAATGTCAATAATGAGTCTTTTTATAGGAAGGTGCTGAGGAAACGCAAGCAGAGTTTGTAACATGGTACCACACTTCCAGCCTGGCTCGATTCTCGGTTCACAAAGCTTTATGTCATGGATCCATCTGTTCCCAGGAGATGTGTGTGAGTTGATGCCATTTTCATGGGCTACTTTGTTTCTAGCTTGAAGCTTTCTGAATTCTCTGGAAGTTGCCTGAGACTCGGTGTTTGTCGCCTGGGGCTTGCTGTTGCCAAGGCACTCAGCATGGAGCAAAGATTGCCTTCACAGGCTGGGTGGGACCTTTACTTAACTCTATCAAGGCTCATTAAAGCTTCAAATCTCTGAATGCACTTTAAAAATTGAGTGACAGGAACTTCTGGGAAAGTTTTGTTGAAAAGCCTGGCATAACCGAGTAATTATAATATAGCAGTACTTCATGTGCAACTTGATTGTCACAGCCTGTGTCAAGAGAACACACAATTTCTGAAGGATAAGACCATATGTTCCAAAAGGAACTTTCAGAATGTGAGATACTTGTTTTGGAAGTTATTTTTTTGCTCATCATAAAAAAAATATTAAAAAACAGTGTTATGAAATGAGATTTAAAAAATCCCCCACTCTTAATTAAAGTCATTCTTCGAAAGGAAGTCCCAAACCTGTTGGATAAGCATGTTCTGAAGTTACTGATTTTCTTCTGGGTGTATCAGAAATAAATTATTGCAAAAATAGTCGAAAGGACACAGTTACCCTAAATATGAGGATGCTTCCCCACTTACACAGACTAATGCACCTGTTGAGGATCTCTTGGCATATAATGACAATCACCTTGCTGGGGATAATTGGCCCCTGAAACAAGGTATGGACAGAAGAGTCCACCAAATGTCCAGACAGATTTGTGTGTAGCAACTGGAAATGTTACATGCTGTGGTTTACATCAGCATCGAATATAAATGGAGGTGACTTCAGTGACTTCCATTTTAAGCTGTATCTAAATCACCTGTACTGTCCTGAAAACTTTTTTTCTTCATGAATGCAATGTAGAAAGGTGATGGGCATCACTGGTGTTTAAAAGTCAGAACTGAACCTGAGCTGACATTTCTGAGGATGTAAGACTTACACAGAATTCTACCCCAGCAGGAAGGAATAATATTGACTAACAAGATTTCAGCCTGCTTTTGGAGACCCTGAATGTACACTGTGCTTATATTTTTAGCATGAAGATTTTATTTTCATTGCAATATTCTAATAGTGGGATGGTGAAAACTTACAAGAATCAGGTTGGTAGGCTGGGATATTTTTTTTCCCAGTAAGGGACATGCACACAGGGAAATGTGATTTTTGTCCCAAGAGACTGTAATATGAAATATAGTTACAAGTACAACTTGATTGGCTAATTAAGACTCTCCACATAAGATTTCCAAATAGATATTTTTTCTGCATTTTATATTGAAGAAGTGGCTGAACTTTGCTTGCATTGCCTGGGAGAAGTTTTACTTACATAGATGCTAAAACGTGGCATAAAATCACTCTTATAGATATTCCTGTCCTAGATGTGAGATCATCAGGTCATCATAGCCTGGCATCCTCAACCTCTCCATTTTACTGTTAACTTTTTTAAAATTAGGGCAGCATGTTTTAAAGTCTATCTGTACATTTACCCACTTTAAACACTTGGAATTTTCTAAATGTTTTATGTATGTTTAATTTTACCTTTTTTTCTTAGCATTGCATATTTCAAATACCATCTCATCTCTAGATTGCTAGTGAATACTTATTAAATAGACCCACTGGGAGGAGCCTATGTAGATTTAGCATTGGACTTTCTGGCCCATGGTTCTCATGGAGCATTGATTGAGATATTCCTTAAATCTGAACACCATGTTGTACCTGCATGCTTGATACCAGTTCTGCAGATGGAATGGCTGTTTAGTGCTTCTTTTATGTCATTAGAGAAAAGAAGGCACTTTCCCTAAACTTTTTCCATAGATTGTATGGACTCTTCCTTGTGCAATGGGAAAAAAGTCTAAAGTCTCAAGAAACCAACTTGCTTCTTTACTCTTTATGAGAAGAAAAGAAAAAAAAAAATTCCATAAATGCTTTCCATTATGCTGTCTCACAGAATAATGTCTAGTAGACTGACACATACTAAAAAAAATCACCCATTTTCATGATCTGTTAAGTTAATTAGACAGATTCCGCCTATGTTCGTTTTATGTTCCAAATCCCAATGATTACATTGGCTGGATTTTGGCTGGGCAACTTGCAGTGTCTGTAAAGGCTGCAGTCCCTGACCTTAAGAACAAACCAATTTTGCAGAGCAGAGGCTCCATCAGGCAGATCCCTGGTAAATGCAGATGGGTAAGCAGCAAGAGGTATTCCAGAAGTGATGTGAGCTGCCTCTGCTTAACAAAATACCCACCTTTTTCCTAGTTTTAGCTTGTCCCAGCCCTCATTTCCTAATCTGCTCAAACCACAAGAGAACTGTTTAGCTAATGAATGATTGAAAAGTATGAACACCAAATTCAATAAGTCAAAAAGAAAACAAACATAAAACCCCACAGAGATAACAAAATGTATGCTTAAATACATCATTCAATTACTCTACTCACTCTTTGCTTCCCATTACGCTCTCCTTTGTCAGTACACTGTGTATCTAAATGGCAATCTCTTTGTGACAAGGAATTCCTCTTCATGCCTTTACCTGCTGGTGCAGAACACTGTTGGTACTTTGCAAATATCAAACAATAAAAAGAATTGATTGCAAGCAACGTAGAGTTTCCATGATGGTTAGTGAAGCTTCTCAGGATTTTCCCTGAGAAGTATTGATGAAGCAAGAAAAGTTTGCAGATATGAGCTGCTCTGGTCTTTACAAACAAGGCAGTTTCAGGTAACTGCTGTTAAAAAACTTTAGCTCCTTAAGTCTCCAAGGGTGATACAAGCCACAGAAGGATTGTGATTGATATAGCATTATTCTTTGGTTTTTCCTAGAGGATAAGTCAGCCAGGAATCACGTTGCTATTATGTACTGAAAATTGTTTGTCCCTCAGGATGTGTGTTGCATCAGATTTTCCATCCAAGATTTTCATTCTTGAAAGTTCCTTGAAAGTTGGGTCATCAACTTGGCACAAATGGAACAAACCCTGCTCAGAAGGGAGGCTGGAACTAGATGATTTTAGGCTTTAGGTCCCTTCCAATCCAAGGCATTCTGTGTTTCTTTTCAGCTCAAAGACCAACCTCTTTGTTAAATACAGAAGTTCCCTTGGCTCAGAGAATGCAGCCATCTCCCTTGTCTTGCACCATTCTTAGGAGGTCTTTTTAAACTGCCTGTAATGCAAATAATTCAAAGGCAGAGCTAACATTTATATTATTAGACTGCATGGCATCAACACTTCTTGGGATCTCAAAATCCTCATTTTCTGTGTACTAGCATCTGAAAATGATTGTATGATCCTCTAGAGACTTTGCTTGGATATTGCAAGCAGATGTTAGAAAAAAATGAAAATGGATAGTGGTATTGATGAGTCCCATCATAAAAAGATAAAATAAAAACGTCATTACCTTTGCATTGCTGTGTAGCTTAAAATGATGAAATGCTGCAGTTATTATGGAAGAAATGGTCTTTTTGCATCCTCCAGCTATAGTCTATTGCACAAGATTAACACTGAGAGTCTTTGCTAATTAGTTTTTATGGTCAAATAGTTTTCATGAAGTTGGTTTCAAAGAAATCAAAATTAAACTCTTTATAGCTCTGAAAGGTAGAATTATGGAATATGAATGCATAGATAATCTTTACAAGCTAGAAGAAAATGATTGTTGAGCAACTAAAGCTATAAAAAAGACCCAGCAATATTTCAGGTATTGCAATATAGTCTATTTGGGTAAGTGATGACACTAGGATTTTGGAAATACAGTTAAAGCAGGATGGGAGTATATGGGATTAACATTTGTCAGCATGCTGTGATGGAAAACTTCACTCTTTATTCATCTTTGTAAAATTAAAATCTATAAGAATAAGACGTGGTGGACTGAATTTATCCCACCAGAAGAACTGCCACAAATACATCAAAATGCATCATTTCCTCCTCCACCATTTTGCTCCTTAGATCCTTTTCACATTGTTTTGTTAGTTAGCTATGCCTTCAAAATAAGCCACGTACTGACTTCATCCCACAGCATTACTCCACATTCTATTTGAAAGTAGTGACAAAACCAAAAGGTGGTGTTGCTTTTCCAAGTTAAACCACCTTAATTCACCTATGTGTTTGTGCAGATAAGCTTTACTAAACTGTGGCCCAGCAAATATCCTCTCTCCAGTGAGCCTGGAGCAATTACATTTCACAGACAGAAAGGGAAGCACTGGATTTAGTACAGTTTTCAAAACAACTTGTGTTTATAGCAGAAAAACATTTAAGCATTTCGGGGCTCGTATCCTAGTCACTACCAATAAATTTCTGGCTCCCAGAAGATTTAGCAACTCAAGTACTTCTGAAAAACCTATCTTTTGTTCACAGGCACTCATAGCTGAATATAAAGCATTTAATTCTTTTACAGAAAAAGGGAAGGTCTTAACTTTATCAGGCACTACATTTTGGAATCAAGACCATAATTTATAGTGGATTAAGCATACAAATCCAAAAGAACTAGATGTCTTAATTGTTTCATGAATTATCTTTGTCCCATTTCTGTATCATCAATCCCTTGGAGAGATGAAAACTTTACCTCAAATAACTAAAAACATCAGAGATATGCACAATGGAAGTTCTCATAGGCTGTTTTTGTTCAGGATGGTTTCATGGGGACACGAACATGGGTTGAGGTTGAAGATTATTCTGCCTTAGTCTAGATTATTCCAGGTCTAAGAACCTAATCTAAGAAAATTTAGTGTTCTTCTAAAGTAGTAAGGATGACAATGAGATCCTTCCAATGGAATCTTGTCCTCTTGTGCCAGGGTTAGGGGGTTTTTTGTTGTTTTGGGCTTTTTACCTAGTCTTACAAATTCCCAGTATCATTGTTAAGAAATTAACATGTGTATAACAGTAGAATCTTACCCCTTCAGAGACACATTTGACCAAAGGCATTTGAGGTAACCATGTCTATAGGCTTTTCATGCTTTCAGTCTTATCAGCTCCATTTCAAAACAGGTGAATTCTCTCCCAGACTATCTCAACTGCCTGATGAGATCATAAATGTTTTTCTTAAGACTGATGATGTTGGCCAAATAAATGTAAAACCTGATTTTGAGATACATCCCTTCAACCCTTGTATTCAAAGCCAGATTGGATGGGCTGTTGAAGAGCCTGGTCTACTGGGAGGTGTCCCTGCCCATAGCAGAGGATTTGAACAAGAAGATCTTTAAGGTCTCTTCTAACCCTTTTTTTTTTTTTTTTTTTTTTTTTGTGATTCTGTGACCCCAAAAATGCTCCAATGACTGTTGTTTTCTATTCAAGACAGCACTAATAATATAAATTATAATAAATAAATAAGTAATAAAAAAGTAAAGTAATAAGTTCATCTATTACTCCACCAGATTAAAGGATGTGAAGTCTTGGAAATGCAGCAATAGGCTAAAATATGGAGTGGCCCAGATACACTCCATTAATAAAAGAAAAAAAACTACATTTTTCAAGTATTGGGAAAAGTTTCTTTAGTTGTTGTAAAATTGTTCAACAGAGTCAGTACAAGAAAAGGAGCTGGCACCATTAAATCATTAAGAGAATGCACTTCTTATTTGCAAGTTACGATTAATTTTTTTTGAAGCTTAAATGCAATAAACCCTTGTTGTGTGGCAGAGACTGTGACATTCTGTTACAGGTTAATTTCTTTCCTTGGAAATTAGAAAATAGTGTGACTTGCAAAACAGAGGGGAGAAGGGGGAAATATGCCAGCAGCTGTGCTTAGAGTTTTTTTGCTTTTTGGCTTCTTCTTTCATTTTCTAGTCTGCTGCATTTCTTCTTTCAGTGATTTGGATACTAGATGCCGATTTGAATTTCCAGTGCATTTAGCATCCTACAACACCAGGGAATCTAAAAGAGAATTAAGAATATACAGGGCATTAAAAAAAATGAAATATATTTTTCATCAGTCCTTTCTATCTTTTTACCTCTCTGTGATCACAGTGATAACAGAATCCAGTAAACCATTGCCACAAAGAGCCAGTCACACATTTATTTTGCAAAGGTGTGTTTATACCGGGAACTAGATGGGACTGGCTCATCGCTTGCAATCTGTGGAGGGCTCTTTCCCAGATCCACAGACTATAAGATTGTTTTTCTGGATATGAGCCACTGATGGACCCACACAGGCTAGTAAGAGTCATATAAGAGTCTTTTATCCTGCCTCAGCAGGGACATCTTCCCCATGGGCTTCACGAGAGAGTTTTCCTAGTAGCGGATTTAACGGGGGGAGAGAGAGGATGGAAAGAAGATTAATGTTTCTGCCAGTTCCCTGCAAGTTCACAGAAAATATTGGCTAGAGCAGGAGTGGCCTGACTCCGTCATGCTCCAGCCTTTTCTCTGTACTTAGAGTGGCATGTTTTTAATCAAATGTGAAATATAGCTTTAGCAGGTCGAATGGATTAGCCTTCCTTGTAAGTAACTCTGCCTGCTTTAGTCAAGAGTGCAACTTTTTTTTTTTTTTTTTTTAATGTTTCACACTTAAGGTTGCCGTCTTTAACTTCATCATTTTAATGGGTCTTTGGAGTTTTGATTGTTAAAGATGGGAACTATTTAATAACTGTATCCAATTGAGCTTCCAAGTACATGCAGTGAAGACAGCAAGGTAAGAAATTCCTTAGCTGGTCTGTCATAAAAGTTTGGAAAAGCTTGAGACAAACAGGGGTTCTGTTCCTTTTTTAATACCATATTCAGATTACACTGATTCTAAATATTTAAGTTTTCCTTGCTTTGGGATTTCAAACCTGCCTATATTTAGGAAGTGAATACCCTCGTACTCAAAAACTGGGAAATCTGTTCATGACAATGTACATAACTGATTCCCCTCCTCTAATGCTGGTTGTTATTTATCAGAATCTCATCAGTCTCCTGTTCTTATACAGCACTGAAGTTATCAAAGATAACAGGGGGGGATTTTCAGCTACTTTATTTCTGGGCCTCAGAATCAGCTGAGCCTCTAATAAAGTTAGGCTGTTCGTATCAAACCATCCCTTATCAGTAATGCACTTTGAAAGCTGTTCTATCTGGTTAAATCCAAGTGTAATAATAGACATCGTACCTGTCACATCCTCAGGCTGCTCCAAAGTGTTGTTGCTCCACTAAAATAAATAGTTGAGGTGATTTCTCCACGCCAAGAAATTCAAGTAAATGTTAGAGATAATTTTTAAAATAATTTGATTTTCAGAGTTACTGAAGTTTTTTTTTTTTTAATTTATTAATCACTACAATATTTCAGTGTTGGATATGGTATGAAACGGCTGTCACTTTTTCTTGCAACTCAGATTTAGAAAAATTTGTGTGTATGTGTGTTATTTGTACTTATTTTTTACATTTCTGATCTGTGGTTCAATGTGTCATTCAGACAAGTTTCTAGGTACTTGTTCATTTTGCTAAGTGTGGTTATAAAAATTTAATAAAAAATTTCTCAAATCTTCTAAAGCTCTCTTTATAGAATTAGAAGACTAAAGAGGGAAAACAAAGTAAAAATTATCCAAAGATACATGGGCTGAAAGAGGTCTCCTGTCTTAAAATAAGGTTCTGTTTGCATAGAGGTAGATAGGAAATTTTAACATTCTGTTTATTAGAAACTAACAACGAGGTCTCTGAAGACCTTATCTGAGATGACTCCCTGTCATGTCAAAATCTGTCCTTCTATGCTGCAGCAGTCAGCAATGTGATAACAGACTGTAAAAACTCCAGCAGTCCTGACATTCTGCAAAACTCTCAGGCCATGGAGAACAGGGTAACATGGTAGCTTGGCCTTTTACCATTGGTTTAAAAATGCAAGACATAGTTCTTTGATTTCCATGAGGATCATCTGCTATTCATTGCAATGTGACAAAATTAATTTCTTACCCTAATATATTTATATATTATCTTAAAGGGGAAAAAAAAAATAAAAATAGTGCACCCCAGCAGTACTGCAAAACATATTGGAACCAGATTTTCTGTTTCGTATTCCCAGCTCCTCGCACATTCCAGTCACGTATCTTATCTATTCCTCTGCCTGTCTGTCCATTAAGCAGGAATAAAATTCAAAGGATGCCTGGTGTCTTCTGCACTTTTTTAATTTGACTGTTGGTTCAAGGCCATGTTTCAGCAAAGCATGTCAGCATTTGTTTAAGTCTCACTGCCTTCAGAGATGAGCGCAGTGTTTTGAGAAACTGAGGCCTCTGAAGCTATGTGAAGACAGTACATCCTCAGTATATATAATATCTCTTGCTTTATCTGATTAGTGATGGGCCATGCTTTCTTTTTCTCCCTGCTTTTTAAAGCAACTGCCTTCATTTATCACCATCCAGGGACCTATTTGGGTAGTCAGTGGACAGAAAACACGGCATGAATCTGTTGGAAAGATAATTTGGCTCGTGTAGCTCTTCTAAATATAACCCCTTGATCAAAGCACAGAGTGTCTTTTATAAGTCCTATCCAAAACAGATATTAGATGAAGAATATACTGAAGCCTTCAGACTCAAAGGCATGCCATCCTGAACGTACCATCATGTGATGCTGTTTGAACTGAACAAACATTTTTCCTTCAACTTCTTTCTCTTGCATTATACAGCTTAAAAAACCCAAACAAACAAACAAAAAAAAAAGCCTCTTCAATTAAAATGCTGGGGATTTTTGAAGGCTGCTGGAGAAGAGCTATTGTACTGTTATGTCTTAAAACCAATTTTTTTTATTTGTAGCAACTTATGGACATAAATAAACATAAATTGTTTCAGGGTTTTGTGGTACGTTCATAAACATGAGAGTCCTTGCAGCTGAAATGGAATCCTTCTGAAATGACAGTTAATAAAAATATTTTTATTTAACTATTAACAAGTTTGTACTGTAACAAGTGTCTTTCAGGTGACTCTTACTGTCTTGGGCAGAGATACAGGTATAGGCATAATAATATTAAAACCTGGTGAATCTTTACCAATTGCTGAGCATTGAAGCTTCATTGAAATGCTTTTCCAATGCTGTGGTTTTCTAAAACAAAATTATTAGCTGCTGTGGGGGTGCAATCATAGGAGAGAAGGATGTGCAGAGGCACAAGGCTTTCCTACAAGTGCACCAGGGAGAGAAAGCTGTTGTTCCTGTAAAACTGCCACAAACAGCGCTAATTAATATACTGATTTTACAAGTGATGTAGGGGACTTGTATAGACAGAATTAATTATTAAGATCTCTTTCTTCAAAACACTCTTTCTAAGCTGCTTTGTGTGATTATAATGTGAACCTGCCCTACAAAGGAGTTGCAGATCTAAGATCACATCCAGACAACAGTCATGTACTTTACCAGTAGTTGGAAGATGAATGTATGCACACACCTGGTAAAATTAAGGAGCCTGGTTTAGAAAGATGCTGTCAGGATCAAAGCCTGGGGAGTGCAACACAGTGAGTGAAGTCAACATGCTCCAGGGGAAAGCAAGACTTTACCAAGTCAGTGACAATCCCTGTGACTGCTCCCTCGCTTTCTAGTTTTTAAAGTATAAAGTTTTTTGATAGTTCTATGAACTTTACCATGTCATTTTTGTCAGAATGCAGAGAGGGATGGAGTAAACAAATCCTGCTCTGATTATGCTGGAATTGCACTCTCTTGGTGCTGGATTTACTCCTGAACTACCTGCAATAATCTGCACTAGCTATTCTATAGTGAGCTGAGTTTATTTTTGGTTTGGTTTGGGTTTGGGCTGTTTATGGTTTTCTTTTGTTGGGTTTGGGGTTTTTTTGGTTTTTTATTTTTGTTTTTGTTTTTGTTTTGTTTTGTTTTGTTTTTGGTTGGTTGGTTTTGGTTTTGGTTTTGGTTTTGGTTTTGGTTTTGGTTTTGGTTTTGGTGGGTTTTTTTGCAGCGTTCTAATTGAGGTTCATGCATCAGGGACCTATTTTTAGAATTACAGCAAAAATCAGACCTTGCAGCAGAGAAGGATTTACAACAGACCAAAGGCCAGATTGTTATTTCTAATGCTGATTTTGTTCTTAGCCCCACATAGTGATGCTCCTCATGCCTGGAGCACATATAAAAATGAGATATTGATGACTTTCAGACTCCAAAACCCTTTTTGCTTGTCTAGAATGCAATTATATAAGTGGCAGTAAGTGATGCCTGAATGAGATTAATATAGTCTGCTTTTCTCCTCACTGCTACAGGTAGGAATGAGAAGATCTAGAGAATGACTACTGAAAGTATTAAACAATTAAGGTGGGTTGTAAAAAGTGGAGATTGACTGCATTTTTTTCTTTAACTTCATGATAATTTGAAGAAATTAGTAGCTGCGTTATATGAACCATCAGATGTGATGATGGTTTGTATATATATATAAACTATATATAATTCTTATTTTGCTAAAGAGCAGCTTCAAAAGATCTAATGCTCCTTCTCAATCTGATTATAAGCAAATGGAGAATATTTAATTATTCAAGTCTCTCTTTACAGCCTAAATGTTTACATCTATCTAAATAAGATTAAAAATTGAGTTTTTGCAATTTGAAAGCAATTTAGTATACAAAATGACAATAATGAACAAGTAGAGGTTCAACCTCCACTGATAGGGTCATGTCTCTGTACTGGTTGGGTTTGGGGCAGAATCTGTTCACAGTTTTACATCTCTATAAATTGACAGTGACTTCATTAGTGCCACTATACCTAATCTGTGTAATTCAAGTAAGAACTGAGACCCTGGAGGTTGAAAAGCACAATGTCAAATTGCAATAACTGTGAAGCCAATCACTGTATAATTTCCCTCAGGTTTCATGGGTAGTGAAGTATCTGGATACCTGGATAAACTTTGAATAGTTGGGGGAATATAAGTTCTGGGGGTTGAGTTGAGGAACTGAGCTTTCACGAAAGGAATGATTGTTTGTTTGTTTGTTTGTTTGTTTGTTTGTGTTTGGGATTTCCCTGACCCAGGTGCTCTTGTTGAATTTCATAAGGTTTTCACAGTTCCATCCCTCAAGTCTGTCCAAGTCCCTCTGGATGACATCCCTTCCCTCCAGGATGTCAACTGCAGCACACAACTCAGTGTTATGGGACAAACTTGCTGAGGTTGCACTCAATCCACTGTCTGATGCCAGCAAAAATGTTAGGTGTACCCATTTATGTGTGATAGCCCATTCACTACAAAATAAACCACACCAGGGAAAAGGTCTTGTTCCTTTCTTGAAAGTATAATATTAAAACATATTGAACTTAAGTAAGTCCATTGAATTTCATTGTGGAAGAATCACTTCAAAAGTTACCTGAACTGATACTAAACAGTGTGCTGGGAAATGAAGCAACAGAACAAAATTCTGATCTTATTTATACTGATATAATTAAGGAAGATTGTAGGCTGTTTGGTTTTAAGGTGATCCTTGTGCATGAGGAGGGACAATGGGGGCCACAGTAATAAAACTAATATACCAAAGAAAATCACTGACACTGCTGTAAAGCTGTTTTATGGTAACAGTAAAGCTGCTCAACACATAGAGCATCCATAACACATTTTTCTCAGGAGTTTGTTCACATAATACTCACATGAGTGTGGGAATGAGAGAGGTGATTATCTTCTACATTAAAGTCTTTTTTATGTCTCTCAGGAATATAAAGCAGCTGTAGGAAAGAATTTACACCTATACTCAGCTCCCTGCACATGATGTCTGGAACATAGAGGTGATATGTGTGTGAGTGAGTGGGAACAATGCCTATATATATATTTCAGTGCCAAATAGGGTTTTCTGCTCTGCAGTGCTCATAGGGAAGCTTGAGCAGGATTTTGCTTGAGCACAGGACTTTGACAGGCTCCCAGATTGTGCTGGTGCCCTTTCTAGGAGTGGGTTTATTCAAGGCAACATGAAATAAAGTCAGCTAACCTTGTCCTCACTGCAGACAGAGGGGGGTTGGTGGCCTCCCTTTCTCTGCAGAGAGGAATCTGGGGTGTTGAGCTGCCAGCTGCTCCTGCTGTAGGTGCATCTGAGGATGGTGCAGGGGAAGGATTCAGATTTTAGGCCAGACAATGTGGATGAGGCAAAATGTCTGCTGTGAGCACTTGTGTGCACTGTGGGCAGCTGGTGTCACTGCTCCTGGTTTGCTTTCCTGCCTCTTGGGGCTTTATGGAAAATCCCATCTATTATGTTGCAAAAAAATAGATCAGTCTTGTCTGCAGCTCTTCTATGCAGAGCAGCACTGATAGCCATGTCACCCTCAACTTCTCTAGTGCTAAAAAAAAAAATTTAATTATGGCAACTGTGCACACAGCTCCTGTGAAACTTTTGAAATGCCCAATATTTCAGAAGTATCCACTAATTAAGGCTGCCAATTTCAGCCCTAATTTTTCAGATTTTTCAGATCTTCTGAAGGATTGATGCTTTCATTGATCTTTAAGAGGAGTGGACAGAGCATCTGAAAATCTGTGAGACAAGCAGATGAATGTTGATGCACCAGAGAGAGAGTGTGGAAAGACAATGCTTTGTTTGATATAACTAATTGTTTTGTTTTGGCAATTAGGTATTTTTGAAGCAAGTGCCTGATTTGGTGAGAGATGAAAGGGGATTAAGTGTGACCCACTGAAACTTGTTTCTAGCCATTGCTGCCTATTTTAAAATTGGTTTTTGTTTCAGAGTAAAACACACAGACAGGTGGTATGGAAACTATCAATTATTATATATACACTGAAATCTCTTTCTGTAAGATGTCATCTTCTTATGTGACAGTCTTCTAAATATATTCTTTTGAATATTTTAATTATTTGGTGATATTTTTTTAAAATAGCAGTGAAAAGGAAAATAATTAGATTTTGCATGGAAAACAATTGGAGATACTTGTTTATTCTTTTATTTCCCCAAAATATATTCAAAACCAGTTCTTTTGGCCATTTTAAAATACTGCTGCTGGTTTGGTCAAGAGGAGTATAACCCTCTGTCAAGAACTGTTTGATACCATTATGAAATATTGATTTAAGTGCCTTTTTGTTAAAGTAATAATAATAATAATAATACTGTGTTGTTTGCTTCATTTTCTCCCCCAGTTGAGGAGCAATTACTCTGAAGTTAGGTGGTAGACACAGACTCCAGCAGGAGAGTGTTTGTGTTACTGTAATTATCAGACACGGACACTTTATGGAATGACCTTAAGAGCACTCTGTAGTATTTTGGGCACCTTTAATCCAGACCTTTTCTGCACCAAATGTCTACTTGAAATTCAACCTGACACACCTCCAAAGACTTGGGACTCAATTTTCCACACAAAACAAAAATCAATGAAAAAAATTAGACCTTACAAACTATTTACTTCAAAGGAAGAATGGGGCTTCCAAAATAATTAAATCAGCTTATAAAACACACAAGAAGAAAAAAAAAAAAAAAAAAGACCTAGGATGCCAAAAATTGTGGATGTGTTTTTAGGAACACAAATGGATTTTATAAAAGGTTCACCCAGGCTGCTGTAACTCCTTCCACAAGGCTGATCCTTGGCCATCCTGGAATCCACAGCTAGCAACCAGCTCCACCTCTGTGGCTTTTAAGATGATCTTTCTCTGTAGCTGCAGCTGTCAATGCAAGAAAGAAGCAGTAGAAAAGGACATATAAAAGGAAGCAAAAAAAAAAAAAAAAAAAAAGAAAAGAAAAAAGGAAAAAAAGAAAGAGGAGAGAACAGGGCTCTTAACAGTACAGCTTGATTTGATGTTTTGCCTGAATCTTCACAAGTGTAAATATTTGACTGCATTTTTGGTGGTTTTTTTATTCCCCTTCAGGTAGAGTATTTGTTTACACAGCATAACATTTCCTCCTTCCCCTCTTCTGTTCTTTCACTTCATGAGTGAAAATCTGCAGCTCTTTTGGTAAGGGTTTAAAATAAAAACAGTAGTGAGTGTGAACACTGCTTTGTCTTGAAATTGTATACATCATTCTCCATTCACTAAAGGCTTCTATAGGAAGGAACATTTGAACCTTGACCCATTTTTTTTGCAGCCTAATGCCAGGAAGAGCCCAAATGGACCTGGAAAGCTTGATTAACAAAACCATCAGATTTTTTAATGTGAACATCCAAGTTTCAAATGCTTGCTCAGGTGAAACCTTCCTTACAGAGGAGGGCAATTTGGCAACTGATGCTGGATGTCTTGCTTGACTATTGTCTCCTTCATTAATCTTAATGAATGCTGGGAGCATATATACCAAGAATATTGTCCTCTTTTACATGAGAAAAATAGCACAGAGTTCTATTCCCAAGGAAAAAAAAAAAAAAAAAAAATAAGTATGCCTCTACTTCTTGGAATCAAATTCATTATTTAATCTTTCATCCAGCCACCATTGCCTCTAGCATATGTTGTCTCCAACCACGAGCATGTAGTAAAATGGTTCAGGTTCAGGGGAGTCCACCTTCTCTTTGGAGGTTTATGTTGTTTGTTTAGCAGGAAGCATCAAACAACTACACATATGTTCTTTCAGATGTGTAGATGTAGAGTTATTTGGTTATAAAGCTTATCTGGTTCTATATGATGGTTGATTTTAAATGTCATAAATGGAAGAAAAAAAACCCCACCTAATTTAGCCTTAAAAATCCATAAACAAAAGCATGTGTTGTCATTTGGGAGGTTCATACCCCATTTCTGGGATCTTGCACAACAGAATAGCCACAAAGAAGATTTAACACTGCAACATTCTGACATTAAAAACCTTCCTCTTTCGAGTGATTTTACTGAAGTGAAGTATATAGCTGTAAAATTTAGGAGTACCTTACTTTAAGAATATTGAAACCTGATGATTGAGTGAAACAGCTTTTCCTAACGAGTACCTTGCTCCCAAGGTACAGAAGATGACTTGCAATTTTTTTTCTTAATGAAAGTGGAATAGGAGGAATTAGGTTTCACAGGCCTGTTTCAGAAGTGCTAATGCAAGAAGCAAATCAGTAATGAAAGTACAAATTTTTTTTTTTTTGGTCATGTAAAGGAAAGTTGCTGAACCTATAATGACTGACAAGAGCCGATTTTCACATTACTAACAATTTTCTCTGTGTGTTTTATTATGAAATTATTGGACACTTAAATACCTTAAAATTATCAGGTTTGAAAGACCAGCATAGAATAGCGTGGAAGATGTCATGCTGTCATCTGTGCCATTTCCCATTGAAAAGGTTCAATCTTATTTGTTTTTGACTTACGAGTTAGGAAAGAGCATCTTTTCTAGAAAAATGTGCAACCACCTCACAATTAGTTGTTCACACCCATGGCTTCACCAGGACAGAAGGTCAGCTAGGTTGATGATTTTTCTGTATTAAATTGATTGCACTGCTTGACTTATGGGACAAAAAATTATTCAAGACTGTAATACTCTTTTAAATCACACAAAACAGAAAAAGCCCATGCATTTGTCTGGAAGCAGATAGAAGATTGTAGTGGAGGAATTGAAATAAATGGAAATTATTTGGGGATGAACTTTGTGGCACCCAGAAATATTTCCTTGATGAGCTCCTAAACTCTAGACCTTCTGAATGTTATTAAGAACTTTTAAGTTATATTTAGCTTTGTGTCCATGAGGTCAACTATTTATGAAATACTGTTCTCTGTCTGTGGAGAAGGGATTCCTTGAAAACCAGATTCAATGTCTCCTTGGGTTTTCATACTGAACTAATCATCTGGGAATTTCATTCTCCTTTCAGTTCAGCTGTTTTGGTCTTTGGGATTCATACCATTTGAAGTAATTAATCCAACTTCTGTGATACTGACATACTCGATCCTGCATGATTTTATGTAAGTGCTGTCTGGGAAGTAATATGTAGCTAGACTGAAATATGGACAGTGTGGGTTCCCATTAGCTGAAATACTAAAGAATTTGTTATATTTAGAATTTTGTTCACTTATGCTTAATAGAGCTCCACTTTAAGTCAGGGAAAATTGGTTTCATTTTCTGTTGCTACCATTAATAGCTATTAGAGTTGAAAAAAAGGCTTTAAACATATCATTAAGGTACACTTAAGTGACTTGCAACTGACAATTAACTCAGCATGGTAATACATTATCATAGCATTTTTCTTTGGTCGGTTTGTCTCTTAAAAGATACGAGGAAAGACAAAGGACAGTTTTGTAATACTCCTGATGAATTTTTTTTTCTATTTTAATATAATCTACATTTTGAAATTTATCAGTGAAATGTGTTCCATCATATATGTTCAGAAAACATTGATTTGGTGCCTCATAGGAGGGCAGAATCATAGAATGGTTTGTTGTTGTGGGGGACCTTAAAGATCATCTAGTTATTTCCCAAGCCCCTGCCATGGGCAAGGACATCTTCCCCCAAACCAGGTTGTTGAAAGCTGGTTTGATGGTAGCCAGCTGTAACAGACTCTGTCTGGGGTGTCTTTTGTTGTTTTGCTTCTGAGGGTACAGTGTTCAAGTGGGATAGAGGCAGAAGAGAATTTGCTACACACTTCATGGATCTTAAACTTTGGGAGATTACTTCAATAACCAAAGAAAGATACAGGCAGAATTCAGACCCACATTCAAGCATGGTTTGTTTTCAGGTTTTATTAAAATCCTCTTCAGCAGAAAACATGGTGAGTTCTAGGAAAAAAATCTGATTACCAACATCTCAGTATAACATACAATATGTTGTCCCTTTGAAGACAATAGTAAAAACTCAATACTGCACTTGAACTGGGAGCACTGTTTGTGCTGATTTTAAAGAATGGAGCTAATGGTGAGTGAGTGAGTGAGTGAGTGAGTGTGGAGCAACTTGGCACAGATTGCAAGGACTGCCACGTCCCAAAGCCAATCTGGAGCGTTATGGTGACAGCAGCAACTTCGGTGACCTCCTCCACTCCTTGCAGAGCAAGGACATTGACCTTATCCTGTCAAAGTATGTAAAAAGTGACATGGGCAGCACTGGCTTTGTGAAAACTGGACACATTTATCCAGGATGTTTCACCACATTACCACAGAGTCACTTGGAGAAGAGTAGCTCAAATAGCTGCTATGTGGTTTTTTGCAGTGAAGTTAGAAATGCAACAAATGAATGTTTTTGCAAATGCTCTAAAAGCAAACCCACCCAGTGCCAGGAATGCAAAATCCCATCAGTTCTGCACCCTAGATCTCCTCTCCTGCTTTCTTGCAAATCCACTCTTGAACATATTGGCTTGAAAATTGCACATCTTAGGGCTCCTCAGCCTGGCAGTGTGAGCAGTTTGAGGTTTTTTTAATACTTTCACCACGCTTAACTCTGCAGAACTTGGAGAAATCAGACTGGTTGCATGCATTCTCCTGCAGCTGATAGTAGCACAGCATCCAAGCATAGTAATTCCTAGCTCACTCTCCTCCCTTTGCTCCTCAATCATTTCTTGAAAATTCCTTTATAATAACCTTATCCAAACCATAAATATGAAAGTCAAATAAGCCCAAAGGAGATTTATCATCCTCTGACTCGGCACTCCTTTTATGATTAATAATGACATTGATTCCTTTGGAAATGAAACAAAAATTAATTTAAAGGTTCTGATTGGTTTTAGTATTAGGTAAACTTAACATATTGAATGAGCGTAAAACAATTATCAGTCTTATTAACAAAATTAGCTACAGCAAATTTACCAGAAGGAAACTGTTGCTATTTAGCTCCCTAATTATGTCACTATTCTTTGTGACCAAATGATATAATGAAAATAATTTGATCTACTGGTGCTGCATAGAGAATTTTCTAGGAGCAGCTGAATATCATAATCTGTTTTGAACGTATGTTTTCCTCCCCTTCTTCTGTTTCAGAAAGTAGAGGTCAAGGGCTTCAAAGAAATTTGCAATGGAGTGAAGTTGAACTGCACTAGGCAGAATATGGAATAGATTCTTTTACTATTACGAAGTATTAGATAACCCTTTCCTTGAGGCCAGAACCCTTTGACTTCTGTAAGTGATCTATGGTGTATGAATTTCAGACTCTGGAAAAGCATAGGGTGTCTTTTATCCTGCCTGGCACTAAGGCCAAGGATTGGGCTTTCCATGCTGTGCTGTTTTTTGCCTATTTCCTTTTGCTGTGCCTCAATCCAAGCACACAAACTTGCAAGTTTTCCTTTCCAGCACTGAGAGCTGATAAAAGGGAGAGCAGCAGGATGCCCTCTAGACACAGGCATTTCAGCCCAGGGGAACAGTCACCTGGCCAACCTTGAAGGCCACCCAAGCATTGGTGATACAGGGAACTTGGGGTGCCAGCTCTCATCTATTCTGTGTGAGTATCCTGTGCTCATGGCTTAGAAGTGCAGTGGGGTAGAAGCAATGAGAGCTGACGAAGCTGATGAGAGAAGTCATACATGATCTTGGAAAAGTTCTTGCAAAATGTCTCTACTGGCACTCCTGCACTTCCACCTCAGTGAGCATTTAAATGGTGGGGTCTCCAAGCATTTCTGTCCTACCAGGTCTGTCTACCCTGCCTGGCCTCATCCTGACTGGTCAGGGTACAACCCTCACTGTGTGTGTGCTCTCATTTCTTCCACTTGCCATCTGCCTCCCCTGAATTGCCATCAGTGGGCAACTTCGGTCCAGGCACATTTCCTAGCCCCATACCTATAACAATTGTCCCCATTTCTAAATAGAATCTTTCCCTCTCTCCTTCCCTCCCAGTGTAGCTTTATAAACTGCAAAAAGGAGGTTAAGATGCTCTGGTACAGTAAGAAACCTGCAGGCTGAAAGTGATCTGTGTATTGTAAAACTGCCTTAGATTGTAACAATGGACTTCAATATGATCAACTCCAATATTAAACCACACAGAAGTGAATGGGAAAGCTCCTGTGGAATAGAAACCCCTTGAGTACATCCTCTGGTTGATTGCTTAATGCTTATGAAGATGCTCTGAACTACACAACTTCTTTTCTTGCCTACACTCCGACTTTACATCTTTATGGTTTGTGTCCTCTGGGAAACATATTTATTTTTGTTTCATTATTTAAAGCAAGCCTAATATTAATGACAAGGCTGCTGTGCATTAAGGCACTGTGCTACCAATACACATCAGTTCATAACTTTTGGTGATGCTTTCTGCATAATTTATGTCCAAAGGAGAGTATGCTGACACAAAATCGAGGAATTAACCATGTTTACTGCTGCTTGTGATAATTAGATCATTTCATACTGGAACTACTAAGCAAGTAGGAAGTAAGGTGAGCCTCTGAGTAATTGTTAAATTTATAGTCTTCTCTTAAAAAATCAAACATGAAGAACTTGAAATATGTTTTGTAGCCTATTATTTATATAGCATAATCAGAAACCCCAGATGCTATACATAAGATACTTGGGTGCCATCAGATGGACCAGAGCAAGAACTGGCAAACAAAAATCATGCTCTCATAGGATTTGCCCAATCATCCTCTAATTGCTCAGGTTTATAAAGTTTGCTATGGTATTTCTTTAAAGAGTGTGTCAGGCCTCAGAAGAAGTTCCAAATACCACAATTTTTGACAGTTTCAACACTTCTAAATGTGACTGGAAAAGAAAAGGCTTTAAATGAGAAATCAAATCCACATGTGCTTCTATTAACCTCTGGTTTGGCATATTTTAAATCTAAAATTTAAATATATTTCTATCTATTTTCTGATCAGCCAAGCTCTGGCATCTGGTTAAAAGCAGGTAACAAGTCATATGACTCAAATTCTCTAAGAAATAAAAAAACAGGGGGTATGGTGTCAATGTGAGAAAGATCTAGAAGACTGAACAAGCACCTAGTTCAAAGGCAGTGTAGAAAGATGACTCGAGGGGTAGAAAAACAACCACGTTCCATAAAATCTGTTGCTTTAGGTGGGAAGCAGAGGCATTTTTTCCTTACTGATTGATTATGGTAAAATTATAAGAAACATAAAATCATACTCATGCAGCCCTTAAAGAGGCTTTAGATCCAGGAGAGCTAAAACATACACATTCTTGCCCAGATAAACTCTAGGAACACTTAGCCCTTTGCTTTGAAAGGCATTTTCCATCAGTCACTCACACCTGCTGCTCCTTCTCAAAATTATTAAACATTAACAAAATTATTAAACAAAAATTATTTATTGCAGATCAGAGGTGAGAAAGAGGTTCCTACACAACCAAAGCATTCATTTTGGGTGTTCATTGTGACATTCCAAAAGGTTCTCTTGATTTCCTGATTTGTTTCTTTCTCAAATTGGATGATACCTACTCTTCTTTCTGCATCTTTTATAGCAGCTCTCCTTGTTTCCCTCTGGATATCCTGAAGTGACACATGAAGGTGCCAGGCTCTTGCTGAAGTTCCCCTGTTAGAGGGGAATGTTTGTTGGGTTGTCCCTGAGATGACAAGAGGTGTAACCTTTCCCTAGACATCTTCCTTCTAGTTTAGGATGTTTTTTTGAAAATGGGTGTTCAGTGACAGGTACAGACTGCACAGTTCAGAAATGGCATCCAAAATTAAGCCATCTGTAGGATATACTAGTGAGCATCCATCTCTGACTCTCATCAGAGCATGGAGGCTTTAAGAGAAGCCATGATTTGGGTTTTGTGGGGGCTTAATATGTTTCCCCATTTGCATCCTTTGCTAGGAAAACAGAACAGTTATTCCCCAAATCCAGATTCAGAAGGGATAGATCTTTTTTCAGTGGTGCAGAGCCCACCATGCTTCAATCTTAACACAGAAATTCCTTTTTACAAATCCAGTTTTCCAGTTTGAAATGCGATGTGATTAAGAATAACAGAGTTCCTGCCTATGTTACTCCTTCACTTCATTTTTTCGGTTTTATCTATGAGTGAAATGCATTTAAATGCCAAAAATACATAGCATTTATGAAACTGATTGTTATTAATATTGTTCTGTTTGGGTTTTTATAGCTATAAACCTTTTTGAAGTGCCTAGCAAAAAGTGAGAGGAGCAGCTTTGGAGGGGGGAGACAACTTTGAAATCGACAGAGCAGAAGCTTTAATCTCCAGTTGTGACTGACATCAAACAAAAGTGCAAAAACTCCCTTTGTTCTTGAGCACAAAGGGTGTGTTTGTTGTTTGTTCAGGGTAAGTGAAAGGCCCCCATAAAGTCCTACTGAAGATGTTTAATGAATCTGGCAGCCTCCAAGCTGTCTCTTCTGCAGCCTAATCCTAGAGACAGACCCATCACACATAATTTAACGGAGTGTGACACGACAGTCTCTGCTCAGGAGACACTTTGGAGAGGGAATACTTTCATTACCCAGCAGCACAGACCCCTCAGGGTTGGAGCTGTGGAGCAGAGCTTTGGTGGTGGTGGCCACACTTTCATCTCTGAATTAAAGAGTATTGCTCAGGTATTGCTTATTAAGCTTCTTTGAACTCATAGTTAAAATCAAGTGAATTGTATTCTCTTCAGTGCAGAGATTTTGGCAGCCTCAGCTTCTAACAGAAATAAAAGTCAAGAATATCTAAGAAAGGAGGAGGCTTGCTACCAAAATCAGGTCAAACAGGGACATGGGTTTTAGGGAAGGAAGGGAGAAATTGTATCAAAATTGGAATAATAATGGAAAAGACTACAAAAAAAAAATAAAACTCAAGTGAGTGAACATTCTTAGATGTCAGATCCATTAAGGTTTACCACATATCTGTCATCTTTTATCAGTTTGTCCTACTTGGTAATTCCTTGGATGAGTAGAACATGAATAACCATGATGTGTGTCCTAAACCTCCCTTGTCTTTGCTATGATCTAATGTTTAGAGCCTGGGTATTGTGGAATTTTGGCTGTTTACTGCCAGGTCTCATGTCCTGCTGCCAGGCTAAGGATGTTCTGTATGGCTGGGAGCATGTGGAGTAGCTCCACACACATGGAGTGTGCTTTTATGTTCTGGGAATGGATAGGACAGAAGGGGATTAAATCCTCTTTAGACTTGAGTGTTCAGGTGGGTGCTTTCATGTTCTCCCAGTTAAATCAGTTCTCAGCCCTGCCACATTCTGCATGGGGGCAATCCATTTTCACATTTCTGTGTCACCATTTCTTCTATAAAATGGGCATAACCTTGTATACCTACTTTGAGATAAACTGTGGAATGTGACAATTCATGGCAGCACCATGAAGAAGACACTGTTTTCTAGGAGAACACAATTTTTTTTTTCCTTTGCTTGCTCATGACCTCAATCAAATTTTATTTTTTATTACCACTGCTGGATGTAAATGCAAAATGTATTGGTAGTGTAGATGTCAGCCACTCCTGGGACTGCTGAGGGTCTAAGCACTATCTGCTGTTGCATTTGATCCCCCTGCCAAATGCCAGCCAGAGCCCCAGAAAACCATCAAACAGCAGGTCTGATGACTGAGATTCACACTTTGGACCAAAACAACCTTGGTACCCTGGAACATAGCCCCTTTCTAAGAGCTTCTCAGCCCAGCATCACTGTTTGAAATATCTTTTGTTCTCTCTTAAATTGCAAGAATATTGTAGGATCTATCTAAAATAGCAGTCCCTGTTTCCCTCCCTTCTTCGCCCACCCGTTATCAAATCAGACGTCCAAAATCAAGTGCCTGTGTGCTCTGCTGACAAGCACAAGGGGATTAGAGAGTGATGGGTTTAACAAAACTGGCTCAAGGTTTTGTAAAATGCATCTTGGAGCCTGAGCTCTGAACGAGCTATAAAATTCCTCCCATGAGGTACAAGTGAGGTTTCTACAAGACTGGATCAGAACTTAATAATGTTTTTTCCTAAGTTATTTTTCTCCTTGCTTTCTAAAAGGTGCCATAAAACCATCTGACTTTTTAAGATGCTGTAAGACTAACAATGACTTAATGTAACCATTGTGTAAAAATCACAAATATGTTTTACCACCATCAAAAAGAACTGATTTCTGGGCTGCATGCAAACCATTTGGGGCAATTAGCATGTAATTTAATTTGCATTAATCAGCACAAGGTCAGTAAGAAATTAACTTTGGGTGTGGATTTTACATATAACAGCATTTGAGAAGAAGGGAGGAACTGTTTTTACAGGGTGTTAATTTGGAGCTAAGTGCATTCAGCAAGTTTGGCGGGGCTTGGCCTTGGAGGAGAAAGATGAATGATGTGGATTTGGGAGCATTGAAAGCACAAAATGATGTGGCAATTTACCAAGCATTTAATGTTGCAGTATATAAACACTTTAACAGACTTCTTGGCACTTGTAAAGATCAGAGCACAGGTTTTGCTGAAGCACTGAGCAATCTGCTAGCACTGAAGGGCTGAATGTGGACAGGGCTCTGCACTGACCATGGGCTGTGTCAAATGACTCAACAACACAGCCAGATATCCCAAAAGTGCAGATCTCCCTGCAGCATTCCCTTACTGGAAGGAATTTAGGCAAATTACACGTTTTCTTGTGTGCCCTTTCAGGCCTCCAGCCATTCCCTCTGCAGCCATTTCATTTCACAAAATCTCCTGGGGCTGCTGAGATCTGGACAGCTGAGCCTGTCACGTCAGCAACATGGTATGTGTTGTGAGAAACCCGCTGCTGATGACACAGAAATTGTTTTTGAAAAATGTTATCTGAGCATCTGGTTATGGGAAATGAGATGCTAACAAGTCTGGTGGTGTTTGGCTATGGTGAGGTGGTACATAAAAGATATATGGCTGATCTTATGCCTTTTTCTTTGAATGAAAAGCATTTATCAGTTGTGTGGTGTGGAAGGTGTCTGAGGCTGAGGCTCTTGTGTTTCCTGTTTTCTCAGAGGGTAATCTCAAGGGTCTTTGGAGCTGCCCCTTGCCCATCTGTAGTTCACACATCTTTGTTGCAGCAGGGTTAGGAAGAATCAGAGGCAGCACTGCACAGCTTATTTTAAGACAGGATGCCATGTCCATGTCTGCAGCCATTGCCTCAATATTATTCCAGAAACAGAATTTTTAGTCAAAGTAGACACAGAGGCTTCACATTCAGTAACTTATGCCCAGCTGAGGTGTTGAGGTTGACCCCAGTTCACCAATACTTCTTGCCTCTTCAGAGGGACATCCATGGTGAGTTGAATTGGAAGTTAGAGGGGATTAATTATGTTTTGGGGCTTCTTTGTTAAGTTCCCAAACTTAACTGGCATTTATCAAACCAAAACATGTCTGAAGGAATTGGCTACACAAAGACTTTTGGCATGCAAAGTACACCACTTTGGGACTCAGAATTAGGATCCAGTTTGATCACAAACTGGGATCATATCTTTACAAGAGCACTTAGTTTTTCTTGAGCTTTTCTCACTCTATGGCTTAGGATACATTTACAACATCCACTGAAAGATTCAAACTACTGTGCACAGCCTACCTGCCATGGCAAAAAGCTATTTGTGAGTGGACATACCTGACTTCTTGTGTTCCTTCCATTGCTTCAGAGAAGTTTTGGTATCTCAGCAAGAGATCCTTAAACAGTACTGTCTAGTTAGCTCACTATTAAATAAAATAAATAAATAAATAAATAAATAAAAGTATGTTTAATTTTTTAGTTGCACAACAGACCAATAAAAGCAAATTTAACTTTAGAATCATAGAATTATAGAGGTTGGAAAAGATCATCAAATCAAAGCACTGACCCAGCACTGCCAAGCCCACACTAAATCATGTCCCCAAATCCCACATCTCTTGAAAATCCCTCCAGGGATGGTGACTACTACTTCCCTGGAGAGCCTGATCCAGGGCTGGATAACCCTTTCTGTGAAGAAGTTTTTCCTAATATCCAATCTAAACCTCCCCTGGTTGTACCTGAGGAGTACAGGGACAGGTTTTCTCTTGTCCTGTCCTTGTTACTTGGGAGAAGAGCCTGACCCCCTTGCTGCACCCTCTTGTCAGGGAGTTGTGGAGTGAGAAAATCACCCCTGAGCCTCTTTATCTCTACAGAAAATACCAGCAGCTCCCTCAGCTGCTCCTCACAGGTGCTCCAGACTCTTCCCCAGCTCCATTCCCTTCTCTGGACACTCTCCAGCTCCTCAATGTCTTTCTTGTAACAAGGGCCCCAAAACTGATCCCAGGATTCAGGGTATGCCCTCAGCAGTGCTGAGCACAAGGGGACAATCATTTCCCTTGTCCTGCTGGCCACACCATTGCTGACTCAGGTGCCCCTGCCCTTTTTGGCCCCCTGGGCATATTCCAGCTCATGTTCAGCCACTGTCAAACAGCAAACCCATGTGCTTTTCCACTGGGCAGCTTTCCAGCCCCTCTTCCCCAAGTCTGTGGCACTGTGTGGGTTATTGTGACCCAAGGACAGGATTCTGAACTTTGCCTTTTCAAATCTCATACGTTTGTCCTCAGGTCACCAATCCAGCCTGTCCAGGCTCTGCCTCTCTACCCTCCAGCAGGTCAACACTCCCATCCAACTCAGCATCACCTGTGATCTTACTGAGGGTGCATTTGATCCCCTCATAAATATCTTTGATAAAGACATTTTTTTTTTTTTTACAAAGATACCTTCTTCTTCAAACATTTGTGCTCTGACATTTTAAGGAATTCCTTAGCCTTAGAATCTCAGTTTGTGCAGAATTTTCATCAAAGGTTTTGAAATGCATCCATCTGCTGGGTGTTTTCATGGGGTCTGATTTATTTCATCCTTCCCACAAACCAAGATCTTAACTCTGAATTATAGGCCCTACAAAACCCTGTGAGTTTGGGACTTTAGAATCACGAAACATCACTAATCATTTTTTAACATCTTGCACAAAACTGTCAAGTGTCAGATGACATGAGAAAGGTCAAAGAAAAATGTGTTGTAAATCTAACTGAAGATTTATATCCCAGCTCTTTCATTTTAATCAATGCTAATAGATTTTTAAAGACAAAAAAGGAAGAAAGGAAGAGTTTCCTTTGAAAAAAATGCTAGGTAGAGAGTTTAAAGTACTAAAAAAGTGTGGTGATTTTATTTTTCAATAATGAAATAAAACTGATTAGTGAGGATAACAAGTGAGGATTAGCTGAGGAAACAAGTGTCTGGGCTGATTCAGTTTTTAAATAATAAAATTATTTTGTAGCTATTAGTTTTATTTTTATGGCAACTCTATAGAAGTGATACATTTCCTTCCCTTTAGAGCACTTTTAAATAGAAAATCTGACTATTACCAAGTAATGAATCAAGCATTCTCAACCAGTATTTATAACCAAAGATCAATTAATCTGATTTGAATTATTCAAATTTCAGTTTGTTTCCTTTCCACATAGGACAATACCATATTATCTACCTTTTCAGGAAATTAGGTGAATGTTGAGTTTTCCCCATAAGCCTTTATTTCATGTTGGATAGTGTAGGACAGTGTAAGGTCCACTTCTCACTTCCCATTAATTGCCAAATGTTCTCTTGGTAGATGCATCCACCTGTCTAGATGCCAGATCCCAGGAATTAGACTCCTTAATCTTTTTTACTTGCATGTGAGTTTCTGTTCAGCATCACTGTCTCTGGTGAAAGCTTGTTTTTAAATATCTCCTTTCATCCCTACTTGTTGGATGCACTTCATGGATGTGGGAAATGAACCTTCTGTGTAGAGCACCATAAGATCATTTTAAAATAGGCTCAACAGAAATGTTAAATGTGGATCTATTTCTAATTTTAGCTTAGGAGGATGAGTATCCATTAAATTCTCATTTGTAATTATTAACATTTTTCGTGTTCATTGATATGTGTTCATACAAACAGCTCATACATTTGTATATATTGTGCAAGTTCACTTTCTTTAGATTTTGCTCCCAAGAATACAAGGTCCTTGATATCCCACACCATTAAAGTCATGATCTTGGCATTACTACAAGTGCAACATAAAGATATTCCTGTTTAGACAGAGCAGGTTCTGCTTATGCTTTAAATAGATTTTAAATTAAAGCAGAAAATAAATGGTTCTGTAACCAGCTGTGTTTGTTCTCTCTCTGCCTTTTCTCTCTCTTTCTCTCAGATCTGGTGCTCTGTTGCCTCTTCTGTTACTCTTCACTCTTTTGATCAGCTTTCTCCTCCTTCCCTTTAGTTACAGGCCAGATGTTCTTACGACATGTAGATCTTTCCAAATACTTTATTTCCTTTGTAGAGTAGCCATGTCTGCAACCACAGCCTGGGCAGTTGTGAGTTGTTTCAAGTGATGAATTGTCTTTAAAAAACACACTGAAGTGCATTTCTCTGTCAGAATTTGTAAACTGCACAAACTGCAAGTTTTTTCCCCTTCCCTGTCAAGGGTGGGGAAACAATGGAGCACATTTGTAGGTAAATAGAAAAGGTTTGTTCCTTCTGTCTCCCAGATGCTGAGATGCAGAGGCAGCACTGCTGAATGCTCTAGGGAGGAAGCACACACCTTTTCTATCACAGACAAGCAGTAGGTACCAGTCCTGCTGTATGCTTTAAATGCAAGACTTTTTATTCCCCTGCTGTCCAAGTATTAATCTTCAGTATTTATGCAACATTTTATACTCCTGTGTTTTTTGTCTGTGCTATTTAATTTTCATGATGCTGTTTGGATACTCCCAAGTGAAAAATGTTAGAAAACACCTTTTGCATCATGCAGACCAACAGTAAATGCCACCTCCATGACTCAAACAGAAAATCAGGGCATATAATCTAAAATATCTACCAAAACAGACAAAAGAAGATGGGGCAAATTTTAGACTGGTTTTGTTGCCAAAAAAAAAAAAAGCTCTACAAGAGCTTGAAACTTATCTTCCTTTCCCTGAGCACAAAGATACTGTATGTTTAAAACACACAAGGTGTACAGAGGTAGTACCTGTCCTAAAGACCTGGCCACATCTGCATGAATGGGTCTAAAGCTAGTCAATATGGTTTCACCATGCAACTGTATATAGATACTCAGAGGTGAGGATCTGAGTCTCTGTGATTTGTGTTTTCATAGCCTGGAACAGCAAAGAAATGTCTCCAGCTGTATGTATGTGCATAATGCAAATAGCAAATGTCACAGGGTTTCTGCCCTCCTGATAAAAATAGTAGCCTAGATGTCTGATCACTGGAACTGAGGACCATAACTGATCTCCCATCTGCAACTATGTTAAAGGCTGTATAATCAAAAACCAAAATCAACAGAGGAAGCAGAGACAAAAGTGTGATGATTTGTTCTAGGTAAAAATGAACAAAAGATTCAATTAGAGCAGAGGTAAAGCGTGATGAGATACAGCCTTTTGAGTTACAGCCAATTCTTTGCTATTCACATTCACCAATTAAGTGATCCAAAGTAAAATTATTCTAACAATAATACCTGGGCTTATGTTCCAGTATTTCCAATAACACAAAAGCTGCAGGCAATGAGTTACTCATTATTCTAGATTTTAGGAGAAGATATCTAAATGAACTGTCTGCTTTCTGAAAGCATGCTGGAAAGACTCCACTTCTGAAGCTGAGGCTAATTTCCTTTCTACTCCAAACTTTGCATAGATGTAACATATTATAGGTCATAGAATCACAGAATGGTTTGAGTTGGAAAGGACCTTAAAGATCATCATGTTCCACTACTCTGCCATGTACAAGGACACCTTCCACTAGACCAGGTTCTTCAGAGCCACATCCAACCTGGCCTTGAACACTTCAAGGCTGGGGAACCTGTTCAAATGCTTCACAGTGAAAAAAAAAACCCATCCTAACAGGTAATCTGAACCTGCACTCTTTCAGTGTAAAGCCATTCCCTCTTGTCTTCACAACATGCCCTTGCTCAAAGTCCCTCTCCAGATTTCTTATGGGCCCCCTCAGGCACTGGAAGGTGCTGTAAGATCTTCTCCTCTCCAGGAGGAAATAACTCCAGATCTCTCAGCCTGTCTTCATAGGAGAGATGCTCCAGCCCTCTGAGCATCTTCATTCCCCTCCTCTGCACCAGTCTGTTTCAGACCTGGCAGTCTTGCCCAGGTGCAGTTTGATTGCTGCAGACATCCTGCAGGCAGGTTGCAGCTACCTGGAAGTGCCAGGAAGCTCAAGGTGTCTGAGCTGCACTTGCACAGCAGCCCCAGGGTGCCCAGGGCTGTGGCTCTGCTGAGGAGCACAGGGACAGACCCACACTGGTGATGCTGAAACAGGAACATGGGAAATCTCACCTTTGCTTTAGGCACTAAGGTGGGATTCGTCTTGCCTAATATATGCATTTAAAATTTAGGGATCTAATCCCTTCGTAGTTCAATGGAGAGATGTGGTAATGCTCTTTAGTATAACTAATCTCCCCTCAGTGACAATAGAGAAACCCTAGATGACTAGCTTAGACTAATTGCTCAGCTTCAAAGGTGGGATTTAACCACCCAAAACAGTAAAATGCTATCAGATTAAAGTGTAGCTTTTCACACCTATACAAAGCAAATGTGATTTGAGCCTATAACTCACAGAACAGCAGATAACTGACTTAGTCTGCAAGTGCCTCTGGTGAGGAGAAGATGTATTTTAAATGTTTGTGCAAGCCACAATAATGCAGTGATTTATACATCTTGCAGTGTTCTGTATTATGGTCACACTGCTCTGGAGTTTATTGGATTTTTTCATTTTAAAGATGGAGATGTGAGCAAGAGGTTAATTGGTTTGCATGAGATCTGACATGGGGACACTTGGTGAAATGGGGACATGAATCAAGGCTTTCTATTCCTTTCATGATTGCACTCATGATTTTTGGTCCATTGTCCTGGAACATTTTTCCACCACTTCTTTGTCATGAAATCTAGTCCATCTCTTGGCTGCTAAAAACACGTTTTTATTGTAGCAAAATGCCACTATATTTTGGGCCTCTGAATACTTTTAAAGTACTGTAAACAAATGGAGTGGTCAAGAAATAATTTAAACTAGAAGTACTGAAAAGAAGGAACTCTTTTAATTGGTATAAATCAGTTGTTGTTACTGGTTTGCCTCTGAAGTTTTGATCATTTTGCAATGTAAATGATTGTTATTCCTGTTGCCTTACAAGGATTTGCAGCATCACATAATTAGTTTAGCAAACTCATAGGCCATACTGGCTGGCTTTCCATTAAATACAGGGCAATGAAATTATTAAATTTCCACTGTATGTAATTTGTGCAGAGCATTCTGCAATATATGCATATCAGTTATGAATCTATAATCAATTTTCATATTAAATGTTGAATTTAAACCCACAGCTGGACTTCCATCCTGAAAGAAGCCAGATAGCCCTGTGCATCTGGTTTAATCTTCCCTTCAGCCATATTATTTTAAAGGCACTCCTGTTTAGTACATCTTACAATTGAAAAATAATACTCATATTCCCTCTCATGTTCAGCAGCTGTGATCCCTCTGCAGATGTTGTTCTGTCAGACGATTCATTACGTGTGATAGAAAGCGTAGGTTCTTTTTGTCTGTCTGTGTTACTGCTTTGTAGATTTTCTTTTCTTTATTTTTTTTTATTTTTTATTTATTCCTTTGGCTGCAGATGAGTCCTTCCATAATACTTCACTTTATGTCCTGTTGCTGCTGCTTCTCCTTCTTTCTAAGTGCAGAAATGATCAAGAACTTGCAACCGCGTGGAGCTGCCCAACAGAAGCCCATTGATTCCCACCAAAGGGCTCTGTGTGAGCCATTCTGCTCCAGCCTGAAAAGAAAGCTTTGTTCCCTCAGCTGGTAGCGTCTTAAGATGCTGATCCTTGCCATATTTTTTGAAAACTGTAGCAGTTCATCAGACTGTTTGACACTTCCCGTTCAGCTGTGTGCTCTGCAGCACACCCTGGTATTTGCTGCTGCTCCTGCATCAGCCTCAGCAGCCTGGGACTGCTCCAGAGCAGCCCAGCACCACGGTGACTTGTGCTGGGCACAAGTCATTTGGAGGTGAACAGTCAACGAGCCGAAATCTGGAGTGCTGGTGGCCATGCCTGAAATGGTAGTAATGGATTTAGTATTTGGGGCAGGAGGTATGGGATTTGTCATGTTGGTTGAGGATTTTCCTGGCCGCCTTCCATGACTGTTCAGATATTTTTAGCATGAAGTACAAGCTATGTTGTCTCAGTTGACCTTGGAGCATGACATTTTAACATGGAATTGGTTTGACTTGCTAATCATTAAAATGATTTATTATTTTTTATTGCAAGAGCAACTAGAATCCCAGTCATGTTTTGCAGATGAAAAGGGAAGCAAATTTAAACCTGTCTTCCCTTAACTTGCAGTCTTTCATGATACCCATGTTTCCTAAGCTGCCGTCTTTCTCTCTACACCATTAAAAGTAGATTATGTCAAGGTTTGTTTTTTAATTTCTCTTTTAGTAATTTGACAAATATTATATCAGAGTGACTGAAACTAATCCCAAGGTTTCACAGTGCTCAATGAGAAGCGTAGAACAAAAGGATTGTTTTTGTTGCAAACAATTTATGACCTTAATAGAAGTTTACGGCTGCCATCAGAAAGGTAATATTTGCTACCAGTATATTTATCTTGGTGATTGCTCACTCTTTGCCTTCATTCCCAGACTCAAGTTTAAAGATCGAGCCCCTAAATACCAACTTCTGTTAAGGAATTAGCAACAGTAGAACTGCATCAGGATATCATAGCAGTATATTTTAAGGCAGTAGTATACAATGTAAGAAAAGAGCTTCAGACCAGCCACAGACATAGCCAAAAGTCCATGAAAGTTGAATTCAAATTTTGAAGTGTAGATCAATTTCTTGCCTGACTGGACTTTTTGACAAGTTGTCAATTTTGGACAATTTGTGTTTATGGAGTTTTGTACATCCTTAAGTTAACATGACCTGAGTGGAAATTACAGTAATTTTTAAGATGCATTTTACTGCCACAGTGGTGCAGAAAAGCTTTTGACTGAAAAGAGCATCAAGAACTTGTTGACTTTTTCATCCTACTAAACAAGCACCTGCTCAAGTATCTGATGTACATTTAAAAAAACAAAATTAAAATAATAATTTAAAAAATTTTTAAAAGCCAGCCATCCTCCTGTCCTGCACAGTTCAATGATTTACCCAGCAGAAGCTGAAACCAAGACATGAAAATAAACCTCTCTTTGACTACCTTGGCAACTGGGGAGACCACAACCTGCTCCTACAAATCACATGGCGGATCTCCCAAATAGGGCCAAAGAGGCTGTTTCCCTGAAATCTGTGTCACACTGTAGTTCCTTTCATACATAGGAAGTGAGTAAATCATTGAATAATGCAACATCCTTCCCTGTCTGCGAGAACTGTGCCAAAGCCAAGCGTAAGGGTCTGGGTTAAAGCAAATTCAGTTACTCGGTAACCAAGTTGTGTTTTGGAGGGGTTAAAATTGGAGGGACTTTGGACTTGTGTTTTTGGGGGTTAAAATTGCCAAGAAAAACTGAAAACTTGAGGAAGATCCCCAGGTGCCTGCATTAATACTCCCCAGTCCCTCTGATGTGAGCTGGCAGGTCCCATAAAGCCACTCAGCCTTGAACAGGGAAGGGAAGCAGGAGAGAGCAAAAACTCCAGCTGCGACTCCAGAGCCCCAGAAAGAGCCTTTAACCCAATTCCCTTAAAGTGCACGAGCCTCATGAGCCACAGCATCTCTTTGCCACTGTATTCACTGAGTTCGCAGGGCAAACAAAAGATCCATACCAAGCATGCATCCTTCCAGAGGGGGAAAGCTTTTCCTTTATTTGTCCATAGATTCCCCCCCTTTTTTTCAGTTGTATGCATAGATATATGTATGTGTAGGCATATATATACATTATTATTTTTGTTTTAACAGCAGGGGGGGAATGTTGCTAATTTTTTTTTTGGCTGGTAATTAAGAGAGCTAACACCAGCTAGGCTAGAGTGAACGCAAACAAGACCCCTATAGGCAGCACAGTGCATTAATGTAAAATATGCCCAGACAACATAACTTGTCAGAGAGGATTATTTCTGCTTAGTGAATCTGCAGGGGCCCCTTTGCTCCACCACTCAGCGTCTGACTAGAGAGAGAAAGAGAGAAAGAGTAGCCATTAGTGAGTAGCTACTGTGGCATTGATGTTTGAGCGCACTTCTGAACTGGCTTTTGTTGAGAATATCGGTGCAGAAAGCATGCGCTGTCCCAAATCCGCTGTTACTATGAGAAATGAGGAGCTGCTTTTAAGGTATGTTGTCTCCTTTGTTTTAACGCGTGCTTTCGAGTTGCCTGGGCCCGCTGCAACTATAACCGTGCTGTGTATTAAGTAGTTTCCCTATTTAAAGGAAAAGACAGGCATTGCTGGGTGCAAGTAGCATTTTCCACTAGTTCGGGTCGCACATTTCGTGTATAACGACAAATGTACGGAGAGGGCAAGGAGGGGACAAAAATAAATATGTTTATCTTTTCTTGTTTGGGGTTTGTTTTTTTTTTTTCCCCCTTCCTGAAAGAGAGCTGGTATTTCTTTTATCACCTCCTTTGCAATATTTCTGCCTGCTTCATTATTATGCACTGGGCATGGAATAAGCATGGAAAAAGCACAGGGAGACTCCATATTAGAGCTAGTGCCCTAAATACCACTTTAATTTTCACTTAGCCTATGTAAATAGTTACTAATGCTTTACCTAGTCTCTACCGCTCGAAGATGTTTTAAAAATATCTAAATACTCCTGTAATGTGGGATTACACATCTATTCTCTAATAATGCTCCCAGGTTTAGCAGGAGGCCAGCATCGACTACTCTTTTCAGAGACACACAACACGCAGACACGCACACACGCACACTCACACACAGAATTATGCTGGAATTGGCACCCCGCTTTGAAAAATGTAGTCTTTTGTTTATTTGCTAGCAGACATTGTAGCATTGAATACATCTTTTGGTCTGACAATGGGACAGCTGAACAATGGTGTTGTCAAACTAGCTTAATGTATGTCTGGCGATGGGGTGGTTTGGGTTGTTTTGGGGGTTTTTTCCTCTCCTTTTCTCAGCCTCTTTTTCATTTCCCTTAATCTTTTTGTGTATACAGTAGAATATAAAGTGCGTTGTCTGTTTTGTGGTGGTTGTTTCAGTTGATATCTACTGCTAATAGGGCAGGGAGGGGGAGGTTTGTATCTTACAATTATGGCTATTGCATTAAGTTGCAGATTTATTACTAACCTCTCCTTTAACTGTGGTGAGAAAACTTATTGATTCTGAAAGCTTACAATACTGCTGTCAATCTGGCAAATACATCCTTGCCAAATGTGCCCTTGCTTGATTTTATGCCTGATCGTATCAACTTTAACTGCTGTTCTGAAGATACTGTTTCTAATTTTGTTTAGGTAATGAAAATGCAATAAAAATGATAAATCAGATCTCAAAGTGGGAGCCCATGCGACTTTCCATTTTTATAACATTTTATACATTAGAATTTTTAAGGTCAGACAGAATAATTTGCCTGAATGATTCCTATCCCCAAATGAAACAAATTATTCATATGACATTTCTTAAATTATTTTTCTGTTAAGAGAACCATAGCTTAGCATTAAAACAGTTAATAATTTTGGGTTTGAATTTGGCAAATTAACCTTATGCATTGTGAGAAGAAATTGTTACAAAGCTTTTTAAAAATTTTGAGTTACTTCTTGGACAGCAGCTTATGTCTTAAATAAAATGAATTGTCATTACACTGTGGAGTTTCTTAAACTGTTTAAAGTCTTTAAATACTTTACATGTTAAGCAAATGTATTGCTTTTAGCAATAAGTTTAATGATTTTATGAGAGAAAAGATTTATTTATCAGTGGCTTCTGGTTTTTGCTTCAATCAATTAATAGTAGAGATTTTGTGCTTTTTAAAAAAACCTGGACTCTTGTGCATGATTTATATGGGTTGAGGGGTCTCTTGGACCCCTTAATTAAAACAAAAAGACATTAAGGATTTATTGGTAGCAGTCAGAGCCCTCTAAAGCGTGTATTTCAACACAAAAATGTTTAGTGGGGAGACTGAATGCTTGCTATGTATGCTGTTTTGCATTTTTTTGTCACTGTATCTTCTTCCCTTGAGTCTTGAGATGGTGTAAATCAATAGCAAAGAGTTTGTGTGAACAAAAAGGTAATATCACATAAAATACTTGAGAAGCCAAGAGGTTATGGATTATCAGGTAGTACTTGCATGCTGTGTGTTGTGCATAAACATGAAGAAAGCAAGGATGGTGTTTAATATTATGGGACCATGGCATAATTCACTTCCTTGGGAGAACTTCTTTCAAGACAAACATTAACTCAATCACAACTGCTCTGCTCTGCCTGAACTGGAAGGGGAAAACAGTGGCATATTTTTATAAAGTTATTTTTTAATCATGCCATATTGCAGCAGCCTGGGCTTTCTAGCAGCTGCTGCCCTTTGCGAGTGGCAATAAAGCAAGTCCCTCACTCTCAGTTACGTGGAATTGCCCCTTTAGGGATAGCTCAGAGCAGCATGAATGTCACTTCTGTAGCAGCCACCAACAGACACCTGGGCAGCAAAACCAACCACCACTTTTAAGGACTATTCAATATTATAACTGTTCCCTAAGCGCTCTGCTCACAGGTGAGTTCCTACAAAACTTACTGTAGTTTCTGTTTTCAGATAAAATGTTACATAAAATACATATACAATGATTTTTTTTTTTTTCTTGGATTGAAAATGACTTTGTTTTTTTCCAGGGGTATTTTCTCACATTTCATTCACATCAAAGACTGATTTTTGAATTAGTTTGTGTGAATCCTACTAAAAAAAAAAAAAAATTAATTCTATGCATATTTACTGAAATATTGCTTTCTGAGCCATAACAATTATTATTAACATCAAAGAAGGTGAAGCAAAGCTGTAACATAAGTAATTTCTTAGCATGTTTAATGAAGGTAATGGCTTTTGAAAGACTGCACAGGTTTAGAGATCTTATGCCTGAGCATCAGAGGTGTCCTCAGTGCTGCCTGTTTTGAATCTCACCCATTCACGAAGCAATGTGGTGCCTTGCAGTTGTCAAACTTGGCAACATCTGTTTCCACAACAGAGCTGAGAGGGGTAATTGAGACTCTACATGATCTGTTATTTCTTCTTACAATGACCAGGCGTGATGACAAAACAAGCACCCTCAGTCCTACCTGTTAGAGAAAGAGCAAGATAAGTCTCAGCCTGGGACTTGGCTTTCCATGCTTCCATAGGGATATGGAATTGAATTATATTAATTTATTAGCCTGGAGTCTTTGTGTGTTGTTGTTTTTTTTTTTTGTTTTTTTTGTTTTTTTACGTTCACATTCATGAACCGCAATCATCAACATGCTAATATTTTCTTTGTTAAGGAAGGATGACATTGATGTGTTTCTGTTACCAAATTTAAGAATGAAGGGATTGAGACCCACTCTGCAGATAAAGACTTGGGGGTGAAAAGGTGGATGTGAGCTGGCAAAGTGCACTCACAGCTAACTATGTCCAGCAGGTCAGCAGGTCAAGGGAGGGATTCTCTCCCCCTACCACGCTCTCATGAGATTCCACCTGGAGTACTTCTTCCAAGTCTGGAGTCCTCAACAAGTCCTCAGCATGGAACTGTTGGGTTGGATCCAGAGGAGGATCACAAAAACAGTCAGTCTGGAACACCTCCCCTAAGGAGACAGGCTGAAAGACTTGAGGCTGTCCAGCCTGGAGAAGGAAAGGATCCAGGGAGATGTTAGAGCAGCCTTTTGGTACCTAAAGGGGGCTTACAGGAAAGATTTTTTCAGCAGGGCCTGTTGCAATGGGACATGGAACTGTGGCTTTAAACTAAAACAGTGTTGATTCAGGCTAGACATAAGGAGGAATTTTTCACAGTGAGGCTGGTGAAACTTTGGAACAGGTTGCACAGAGAGGTGGTCGCTGCCCCATCCCTGGAAACATTCACAGTCAAGCTGGACACGGCTCTGAGCAACCTGATCTACTTGAAGCTGTCCCTGTCCATGGCACAGGAGTTGGAAGGAGATGACCTTTAAAGGTCCCTTCCAACCTAAACCATTCTATGATTCTTTCCTATATAAGATTGCAAACTATACCTTTGGGGCTGAAAAACAAAGCAAGTGTTCAATTAATATTCATATCTAGAAGTTTTACTGCAAGTGTAGATTGTGCTTGAATACTTAAGAAGTCATTCAGGAGTGAATCAATACTAATTATTGTAATCAGGAGGGTTAATTAGCTGAAGATGCTGCTGATGGAAAGTTCACTGCTTACAGCCCTGAAAACACCTAAGTTGATGAAATCTGAAAGCAAGATGTCTAAGAGGACTTTGTATGGAGAGAAACGTTTGGCTTTCCTTTGGCATTTCAAGAGCCAGTCATTCCAAAGGGGAAACATAGCTTGTACTCTGTGTTTTACATGACATTAATTCAGGGGGTATTAGAAGATGCAACTAAATTGGTTGTGAAGATATTTTGTGGTCGTCTCTCAATAAATGCAAGTACCATTTTGGATAACCTGTACTGTCTCTACTGCATTCATTTGTAGATTACCATAAATTAATATGGAAAATCTTATGCATTTGAAATCTGGTTCCAGCACTGTTATTTGGAACAGGCTGGTTTTTTTCCCCTCCATTTGTGTTCAGGAACAGGGACTTTACATGGTACATGTACATAAATTGCACGTGCTCTGTTACTAATACACATATATTTCTGTGTGCACGCATACATGTGTGCACTTAAGTTTATACATTTTTCATTGAGGGTGTCTGTTCCTATAATCCTGTGCTCTTAAAACTCCCACTCGGTTTCCATCTGCAAAACAATATTCAACTACATATGATTCAAAGGATAGTTATTGAAAAAGTAGCTCATGAAATTTAAGTTAGATGATAAGAAATAAAGACTGAAAAGAAATGACAGAAGAAAATCCTTTTCTTTTCCCTCAATTAGTTGTGTTTCTTAAAGTGAGCATTACTGAATTAAAACAAAATCCAGCTATACAAAACCTTTCTCACAAGTGACTTGCAAGAAGATTTTATATTTAATGCTGGGTGTTTGGGTTTTGCTTTGGTTTTTGTTGTTCTTGGGTTTTGTTTTGGTTTTTTTTTTTCCTTTTCCCCTGGTTATATCTCTTAAGGTTATAACCAAGATGAATGTCTGGATGTTAATTCAAGAAAGAGAGAAAACTACAGAAGCCCCCCTCTCAGTCACACACGCATACAGAACCCCCCCAAGTCCAGTGATGCTTTCAGAAGAGAGAAATTCTATTTCAAAACACATCCTTCTTTCCTTTCTAATGACATTAGAGATTATCACGTGCAGGTGCTATTTATCTTTGCAACTGCTTTCCTATGACTGTTTTACTGCTTCCAACACATTTACTTGTATGTCAGCCATAGGAAAGGTAACTGAAAATGGCAGTTGTTGAGAAAGCATGTCGCCATGCCTGGAATGACATGCATTATCAGGGCAGCAGGAGTTGCTGGCTCTACAGCCCATTTCTACTTGACCTGAGGAATGATTGGCTGCCTGGGATGGTGATGAATCACTGGAGTTTATGAAACAAGACTGCTGGCATCCTCACAGAGGAAATAAGAACGGGATTTTTTTTCCCCCTATCACATTCTTGTTGTGGCAAAAAGCTTTTTTTTTCTTTTTTTATGTTTTGTTTTGCTTCTGTGTTATTTCACCCTGCAGCAGAAGTAAATGTGTCAATTAAAGTCGCTTTAGTACTGTTCTCGGCAAGTTAATGATGCACTGAAGGTTAACTATCTTTATTGGATGGAAGGGGGCAGGAATTCTCCCAATTTTTGTGTAAATCTTCATCTGGACTCTAATTTTCTCATCTCTCACTCCAATCTTGAGACTGAGATAGCATAACTAGTAATCAGCTCAAGCGGGATGTAAAAAGGATTTCAGCTGTTCTGATGCACAACTTTATTTTCTCTGATAGTGTAAGGATCAGTGACCATTCCGTGGGCTAATATCAGTCAGATCCATCTTCAGCATTTCTAAACTAATGACTAAAATGACATTTCTGGAAAGCACTGACTCCCAGATTTGCACTCACTTTCTAGGTGGTTCGTGAAATTATATTGTACATTAAGCCCACATTACTGGATTAGGCTGTTATGAGCCTGTGCTTGCAGGGAAGTACTGTGGGGTTGTAAATCTGCCAGTGCACTGACAAGGCTGACACAGCGTGGATCACAAGCTGCCCTGTAAAATGCTACCAAGTAAAAATGATCCTTCTATTTCAATTAAAACACCCAAAATTGTGTTTGGGGGTAGGGAAATGGAGAGAACCACTTGCTTATCTCTCCATGTAGCATACTCAGTGTTTTGATGTGCTACCCTGTGTCCCTTATTTGGGTAAAACAACCTATTTTGAAGTTATCTGTCTAAATCAAAGGAATAAGACTGCCAATAAAATTGCTCAGGAAGTTTTAAATACAGCATTTATATGAATACAATGCTTTTTACTCTTACATGAGGCAGGGTTTTTCTCAACTCTCATGCTTTGCTGCCCAATCTTTTTCTCCACTAGTTTTGAAAAGCAATTTGCATGCTCACATCAGCTATTAGACTTTTCCACCTTCCTCAATAATTCAGCTGCTGCTGGACACTGCAGAGGCTGCAACACTCTTGTTATTTAAGGCACAGCTTTCCAATGCCCCTGGTGAAACAGAGGAGGGCAAACTTTAACCAGCGAGAAGGGCAGCACAGGGAACTGTTGCTTGTGCCCTTCGGTGTGTGAGGGGTAAATGCTGTCCTTGCTCCGGAGTTCCCATGGCAGCAAATCAGCAGGTCATCCTCAAGAGCAGCCTTGGAGGATGCCAGACAACAGTCTGTCACCAGGAGGAAGAGAGAGCAGAGAGTTTGAGGAAGGGGGAAAAAATCCTAGAAAATCAGAGAGAGGATAGCGTTTCCCCTATTACAAATAGAGGAGTGAAGAGTAGCATTCAAACAGAGACCTTCTGGAAATTGAACCTTGCACGTGCAGATAGAACCTTGCTGTGGATGATAGGATGGCTGTGCTACAGAGTGAATTTAAGATTCAAATCCTGCACCTGCCCTCCCTGGAAGCTGCAGGTCAGCACTTGAGGGAGTGAGGACCTCTAGAAAAGAAACAGAATTATCAGAAAACTTAAAATTTTAGAGATTCTAAATTCAACGCTAAAACCTCTTGATTTAATTTTCCTTTTCTTCTGCCCAAAAAAGATTTATGTTCTGCTAAACTGTGAGGAAGAAGCACACTCTGAAGCTTGAGAATTTGCCTGCATCATTTCAGCCCACATTTAATTTTAATGAGAGAGTTATATAACCCCTTTTAAAAATAACAAAACACTAACAGAACTGCATTGCCAACACCAGGTGTTCTGCAGTGCTGCTCCAATGAATCATATGGAGATTTGTCTGTGCACGGCTGATGAACATACATTAAACTCATTTAACCTCCACCCCTGAATAAAGCAATCCAAAGTGACCAAAATTTTTCCTAAAGAGCCTTTCTCACAAAGCAGTGCCTAACTAGATGCCTGCCCCAGGATCCTCATGGTTCCAGCACTAGTCCCTTACAAAGTTTTTGCATCAAGGGCTTGAGTTTTTCTTTAAAAGTTGCAGGTGAATTATTGTGACCTTTCAAAGTGAAACACTGTATTTTAAACACTAAGTTGGGTTAAATATTTTGGTTCAGAAAAGATGATCAATGCTCCTCCTTCTTGCACTGAGCCCCAAATCCCTGAGAATTGTAAAGAACAGCACATTTAACAGGTATGTCTGGGATAAATAAACATGTGACCTCACCAATGTTCCTTTCAGACAGAGAATTTGTGGGAAAACTGAATCAGTGACTTGAGCTTGTTAAATATCTTGGTTCAGATGCCATTCTTGACTCTAGGAAGTTCCTCAGCCACCAGTTGCTGCAAGGTGTGAAGGATCACTTGCCATATCCATGCTCTGTCTCTTTCCACCCCTGTCAGAGGCAGAGTCATGGCCCAGGTGGACCTTTTGATCTGGCTTATGTAGCAATTCTTACACCACTCATTTAAGGGGAAAAAACCTAACCCACTAAAACCAGGCATGGTGCAGTTTTCTGCACATCCAAATGCCTTCTAGTTACTGCAAGATCCTTTTCTTTATGTCCTTCTGTCTGATATTTGATGGTTTTTGTCTGGGAAACAAAGATAGCTACTTTGCATATTTTCAGGGTGATTGTTGAGGATTGACATGTATGCTAGGCACTTCATGAACAAATGAAAAAAGAAGACCTGTGAAATTTCCTACCTTAAAGATGCCACAATTTGAGTTTAAGGTGAAATCCAATCATTTGCAGTGCAAAAGAAAGAAAAACACGTGGTAGAAGTGAATGAAAAGGGAGAATGGAGGTTAAGCTCATAAGGATCCTGCTGCTAGAAGTGGAGTGCAGTAGGTTAATGCAGATATTGTAATAAACCCCTCAGATGTCTTTACACTTTGTTTTTAAAAATAAGTCTCCTTTTGGCTTCTCATCTTTTTTGATGTCTCTTACCCTTATTCTTTCTTTGCTTATGCCACATTAGAGCTTCACACCTACCTTGGAGTTGGAGATGCCCTCCAGCATCACCTCCTGATCTAGGCCATCCTCATCATCTTCTTCCCCCATCCTGCCTCTCTCCCAATAATCACCCTCTCTAGATGTGCAAAAATCTCCAGAAAACTCAAATTTGTATAAAATAAGAGAGACTTTTTTTTGTCTCCAATAGCTCTTCCTTTGGGTGGAGATGGCAGGAAGGAAGGTTTTTTTGTTACAGTGGGATTTTTCCTCTGGTCTTTGAAGGCATAGGTGGGGCTTTTGCATATTGTGAGGATGGAGCAGCACAGACAAAAACATCAGATGTGTGATTTCTCCTGTCCTAAGTCATAGGTTTTCATATGAAGATAATATAATAGCCAAATCCAAGAATATTCAGTTCTCTCTTCCAGGTTTGATTGGAAAAGGTGTCTTTTTTTTCACCATAAATAACACGTCTGCTCTCTAGTGGGAAATCAGATCTGCCCAGTGCTTGCAGTACCCCAGTTTTTCTCATTTTTGGGTAGTAGATGTTGATAGTTAGCAGGTGAGAAGATAAGGTAGCCCATTAAAAAAAAAAAAAAAAAAAAAAAAAAAAAAAAAGTCAGTGTCTGTTGCCAAATCAAGATAAGACTGGGTTGATAAAAGGCTTGGTCTTGTGTCTATATGCACAAGGCACTAACACAAAGGTAACACCTGTGGATCAGTAGTAATGCTCTTCAATAGGACTGCAAATAAATAACAGGATGATAAGACTTGGTCTTGCAAAAATTTGCTTGTTTCTACTTTACTTCAGTATTCTCTAAATGGAGCAGAGGTTACTGGGCAGCTTCTGCTCAGCACCAGCCCTGTGGAGAATTGGACCTGAGGGTGATGATTGACTGTCCCATGTATCTGGTGCTATTCACAAAGGAGGGTGTTCCTCTAAATTAAAGGTCTTTCCAAAAAACCCTCCATTCCAGGTAGCATCTGCCCTGTGCCATGTTGCCTAATTGTTTTCGGAAAGATTGAGTTATTACCCACAAAAAGGAACAAAGGCCCTTTACCCACAGTGGGATGAAATCACCTCATCACTGGTATAAAATAGCAAGGGGAAAAAAAAAAAGAGAAGCGAGTGGGAAGTTTTACTATAGCAACCAAGTTTACATAATATCAATGCGCTTCAAGTGAAAGCTCTAGAATTACTTAATTTGAGGGACCTTTTCACGGGGCTAATTTTAAATGACGTTTATTTCTGAGGATTACTGAGAAGCTACAGTAACCTACGGAAGTGGAGGGAGCCTCACAAGCACTATTTTAAACACTTAAAATCCATTGATCAGCTTTAACCAATATTTTCATTTTCTTTTTAAAAGGATTTCAGTTATATGCAAGTTATTTTATTTCTCAAAATGAGTGGAAGAGTGCTGTGTGTTTAGTTTTGTAAATACAAAATCCCTACTGAAAGGTTAAGATTTCATAATTCAAATTTTTATTCCAATATTAGACATAACTGACAACGACAGCTTTGTTTCAAGTAATGGTGAAATTGTGTATAATTTCATCCATTACTTTTTACCATTCAAGGAAATGCACAACTTTTTGCTTTAATTGTTAATGATTTTTACACCATTCTGTAGTTCTGCCCAGGTGTGCTTTGCTTTGCTTTGCTTTTTCTTCATGCCCCCTCCCCTTCTTGCCCCTCCAGAAGTTTGCTGCTAAGATTTAGGCTGATGGGCTCCCTCCCTTATAATAGGCAGATGGGCTCACATCCCATCACACAAACCAAAATTCTGTACTGCCTGCTCTTAGTCACACCACTACTTCCAGGCTCATGGATGCCTGGAAGGTTATTTCTTTATGAAAGACAGCAACCACCTCGTTTGCATTCACTAATTCTAGCTGGACCAGATTCCTGCTCCCCCTCACATTAGTGGAAGATCCTGAGTGATTCCACTGGAGTCAATTGAGCCCGCTCCAAATTTACACCACCGTCGCTGAGCTCTGCTTCTGCTGCCTCTGTTAGAAACTTGTTTTGATGCCAGAGATAAGCTGAATCCCGAGCATGTTCATTGGCTTAGGGGGGAATAAAGCAGAGGATTTGAACTCTCTTCATACTGCCTTGCAGGCTTGGGAGAGAGTGAAGTCATTCAGAAACTTTCCCTTGAAGTGCTTCCAACAGTAGCATTTCTTTGGCCCAAAACTGGGGGGGCCAGTTGATTGGAAGAATAGCAATTAAGGATAGGGTGAGGAGGGGGTCTGGAGAGGGGAGGTGATGTGGGCTCCACTCTGGATTTGGCTCTGGGATCTGGAAGGGAAGTGGTGTCTGCTCTCTTTGTCACTCCCTGAATGAAACCATGGCCAGTGACGTCAGAGTTAGCTCATACACACCACAAGTCACTTGTTCAATCTTCTGCAGCTCAACTTTTTGGGGTTTTTTTGGTTTGTTTTGTTTCTTCTCTGAAGAGGTGTTCGATTTTCAAAGGTTGAGTTGTTTGGAGAAACTGTATGCAGCTCTGTGTTTGAAAAGCCACTTGAACGGTGACTAATCTGCAAAGGTGTGGTGGAACTGCTTCAACTGAGGGACAAAGAGTAAGAGAGCCAAACAGGGTCTGAGCCTCAGAAACGAGGGGAGGAGGGATAGGAGGCAGCATTTGTAGCTGGAATAGGATTAAAGCCCAAGAACTGATGATTTCAAGTTCTAGGTTCCTCCCTCAAAACTGCCATATGCTCCACCAGTTGAAAAAGCTTAATATTGGAGGGCAGCAATAATGCTGCTCCTCTAAGCCACTGTTAAGAGCCATTGTCTGATTTATGCTGTGAAAATAAATGCAGCTTCACTTGCCACTCTTGCTCCCCATTTCCCTCTGTACTGTAGCAACACATCAGAGCTTCTACTTTTCCCTTAATTTTTAATAAAAGTTGTTATTTTGCGCACATGTTCTGGTCAAGAATCTGGCATTAATGTTACAAATAACAGAGCTGAGCCTGTAACAGTGTGTGAAACATTCAGGGTTTTTTGTTTCTTACCACTTACCCTCTGCCATCGAGAGTTAATTCATACACAGACACTACATAATTTATGTTTGAGAACCAAATTATTCGAATGCAGTTTTTCCCTCTAAGCTCTCCTTGAGTCGTATCTTGGTATCTTTTATGGAAAGGGTTTCTTTTTGCATTTGACCCTGTTCCTGCTTCTAACTTTTAAATGGCAAAAGCAAATGTGCTTTGAAAAGTGTGTTACACTGTAGTTGTTAAATAAAGCAATAACCTATGCACTTGTAATGCTTTCTCTATGACCTACTTACATACTACTTCACCCTCCTTATAGTATGATTAAAAGCTGCTTTGAATCCACTATTCCCTCAAGGGATTTGAGGCTAGAATTTAACAAACTGCTGAGAAGGCTTAAGTCAGTAAGAGGGCTTCCCTACAGCTTCTTCCAGCTAATTCACATGTAATTAAAAGGAAAATAAATATTTCAAAAGAACATACGTTTTAATGAAGCATTTTTAAGCACTTACACCTTGCATAATGGGGCAAATTTATAAAGATCTCTCTATTCCATATGCAGATTTTAAGCAAAATTATTTGTGATCCTCTCCTCCTCCCTCTTTGCATCCTGTGTGAAGCGTGGATTTAGTTTTCAGTCAGCAGCAGTGGGACTGTGGTCCTTAGAAGTGACAGGCTGGTGAGACTCAAGTCCCTTAGATTTAGCATGTACTAAAAAAACTCATGATGAAGAGGTGCAGATCCAGCCACACAGAGGGTGAACTGGGGGTGGAGGCTTCTTAGTTAAAAGAATATCTTCATCCTCACTGAGCTGCCTGTATTTCTTCTGAGCTGAAACCTGTCCCTTCTGCAGTGGCAAGATTTTGAAACTGAAAGTTAATCCAACTCTGCTCTGGGCCGGATTAACCACCATGGAGGCCTCAGATCAAAAACCAGGTGGCTGCATCCAGCTGGAGAAAGTTGTGCTGGTTTCTCCTTTCATTTGGACTTTGCACTTAATTTTTTTATTCACTGTATAGTCAGTCCTACGCTGTGATGGATGGGTGGCGTAAAGGAATCACCACGAATTTAGTAAAGAGGAGCCATAGCTTTGCTTTGTGCCTTTCTACATGGATGTTTAGGTGCCATGGTGATGAGGACTATGCGAACATATAGAGCAGAGCAGATTAATAACACTATAGATATCTGTTCAGGATTGCAGCTGTCCTACAGGGATTATGCTGAGGGCCAAGTGAACCTTTTCTTTCTTTAGACTTGCAAAGTAGGCAAAAATTTCAGCAGCCTGAGGTTTTTTTTTTTTTTCCTTTTAACTGTTTAGAATTGGAAAGACTCTTAGTGCAATAAACTGAACTTTAAAAACTTGACCGCTCTGTATTTTTTTTCCTACCAAATCAATGATGGTTGAAATTTAAATAAAACTTGGCCTGACTGATAAGACATTTTTTATGGGTCAATTTAATTTTTATATTAGAATGCTCTTTGGAAAGTTTAAGCATAGTAGGTTTTAATTTGCATTTGTTACTTTTTTGCAAGTGTTGATTATCCATAACAAATCAAATTATAAAACCTAGAGAGAGATTCAGCTGGAGAAGCACACACAATGGAGAGGAACGTTCTGTCTGTCTAGACTGCTCAGATCACCTAGTAATCTTCGTAAATATGTTAATATTCTTTTGCCTGGAGCGGCTTTGTATTGAAGCAAGTAGGTCTTGGAGATGGAAAGGAAAATTCATACAGATTTTCAGGGGGCGGTGGTGTGGGGGGGGGCCCTCCAGCTATTTGTATGTGTGGAATTTTGTGTGCGTCCTGGTGGTGACACTTCTGCGTGCGGCCAACTCCGAGAGCAACGAGGTTGGGAGCGGGTTTTTGGGAGGTTACAGCCACGAGAAAGGATTTGCCGTCATTAGTTATTTAAATCCCTCTTTCTGATGACTGAGGACAGAGTTACTACCAGTCTCCCGCCAGCCAGTAACATCACTCCGAGCATTCAAAACACTGCCAAGGTCTGCATGGCAGGAGTTTGAGCGCAGACAGCCCGCACCAGACCCTGACCAAACCTCCCAGTGCCCCCAGCCCGGCTCGGAGCGCCGTGCCCGAGCGAACCCTCCCGTGCGCGGCGAGCAGTGCCCGCCCGGGGCTGCCGGGGCCGCTGTCCCCGGCCGGGCTCGCCCCGCGCGGCCCCGGCCCGGCAGCGCTGCGGAGGCTGCGGGCGGGTCCCGGCGGCCCCGGCCGGGCCGGGCGGAGCGGCGGAGCCCCGGCGGGCAGCCCCGAGCGCGGCCCGGCAATAGGCCTCTCCCGGGGCGGCGGGGGCGCAGGGGTTAACGGGGAGCCGCAGCGGGGAGATGGCTCCGCCTCCCCGCTCAGCACCTGGCGCTCCACCGACAGTTGCCTCAGCAGTCGATTTCGGAGGGGATTGGCGGAAAAAACCGAGAGGGGGAGAGAAATGTGACAACTGCCGGGGCTGGCGGCTGCCGCGGGGAGGCCTCCGCACCTGTGCCTGCCGCTCCGCCGCCCGGCGCAGTTGTGGGATCCGCCGCGCCCCGCCGCATCCTCCCGCCGACCGCCGCGGCGCCCCCGGAGCCCAGCATGACTTCTTCGTTCAAGCTGGATTTCCTTCCGGAGATGATGGTCGACGGCCGCTTGCTGGTCTCTGACAGAATGTAAGTGGCGGCGGGGCTGCCGCCGGGTCCCCCCCCCGCCCCGGCTGCGGGTACCGCCCGGCACCGAGCCCCTGCTCCGGCCGGCTCCCTCCGCCCTTCCGCGGGAGGGGAACGGCGGCTCCTTCCCCCAGCCACCCCCTCCTTCCCAAGTCACTTGGTGGTCACCGTGTCGTGCCCCCTCCCGGGTGCTCAGCGTCCCGCAGGTCGGTGCCGGCGGGCGCGGGGGTTTTCGGCTGCCGCTGATGATGATGATGATGATGCAACGTGGAGAAACGCGCATCGCTGGCACGTAGCTGAGCGCTCTCCCCTCCGTGCCCAGCGGAGCCCTCCACAGACACCTGTCCCCTGCACCCAGCCCGGACCCGCCCGTGTCTTCTCACCACCCCTCCCCGGCAGAATAAAAATGCCCCTGCAAATTTTTCATCAGTTTTAAAATTCAGATGAAATACTAAGCATCCACAGGGAGTACTAGGCAGAACGCAAGGATTTGGCTTTTTTCCCCTATACCGTCCCCGGCAGCTGCCTGGTACGGCAAGTGTTAATTAGGGTGAGGATGGTTGTTTTACGTGCAGTTGAAGTGGGGATGAGGTGTATTGGAAGGCGCTGAATGCTGGAATTTCTGAAGGAGAAGTATTCCCCTAGCCCGGCTCTGCTCTGTTAATCTCGGTCTGAAAGTTTCTATTATCATCCTCTTGGGCATTGCCAATTGACAGGTATTTTCAGGTAACTTAAGTCTTGTATGAAAAAGTAAAACCTAGAAATGATGAAGTAGACATCTGCTGAAAGATATGAAGTGTGAGGACTGTGCTGCATTGTTTTACAGTGTCCAAAATATCTTTTGTTTTGTTGCTTTTTTCTTCTTTCATCAGGATGACAAACGTGGTTTGAGTTACATTAGAATGAGGAGGGAGGCTTTGGCATTGACTCTGCACTGAAGCTGTTCTGGTTGAGGCAGCGCTTAAGTTACAAGTGTAAATAAACCCGTGTGTGCAGCAGACAGTGTTACCTGCAATTTGCACAAATCAGGTTGCATACTGTGTCCCCATCTAAGGCTCTTCAGACTTTTATTGCCTTTTTTACTGGCAACCAAACTTTCTCTGAGGTGGAATGCTTTTCCTTTCACCAGCAGTGTTCTGCATGGAGACATTCAGTGGTGGCCAGTTGTTCAGACAGCTGAGGTTTAGTGAGTGTGTGGGAGAGGGGCAAGAGTCAGGGGGAAAACTACTTGGTGCAGATGACTTACAGTATTTTTACAGTCCTTGAAGGACAGCGAAGTGTGTAAATGCTGCCTCTTAAATTTGTGATCTTAAATTCTAAAGAGTTCTGTGCTGTGTTTCGCTCTTCCCATTGTAGAAGCCCGGGTTTTACTGGTGTTAGTCAGTTTTGGTAAAAGTGCTGTCAATTTCTTTCGTGTTGCAGAAAAATCGCAGAGGTTTGCCCATTAGGTACAAAGTAGCAGCTGAACATTGGTATCTCTTGCTCTGCAGCCCTCTGTAGGGACCTGCCACAGCCAAACTGCTCCTTATTTTCATCATCTCAGCTTTGATTAGACTTTCTACCTGCTGTCCTTCCAGGCAGTCAGAAGAGATCCTGCTAACAAACATCTCCAAGCTCAAAGGCACTATTAGCTGTGGCTGATGATGCCCTGTTGTCACTTAAGCTTATATAACTTTATCTCCAATTTGCCCCTCGAGGTGGGGGAGTACCATGTCAAACTCTTTCTTCTGCATTGCTCTCTTCATACTCCTTTTCTCCATGAAGCATCCATAATATATTTTAACACAGCTTGAAACACAGTCAGTGTTCATTAGATGCAGAGCTTAATGTCTGTCCAAAGATACAAAAATTAGTCTAAAGAAATGTCAGCTCCTAAGTGGGTCTTGAAATACAGAAGTTTGATAATGGAGTTGTTAAATGCACATGTCCTTGTAGGGTTGATGCTGGCTCCTCATGCATTTTTTGGGGGGGAGGGGTGACTAAGTGATCTCTTGAGGGGAAAAAGAACTTTATCTCCTGTATCATTAGTGGTCGTGATATGATGTTCTTCCTTGTATCAACCAAACCTTGCTCTGCCGCTGATCTAAGTAATTGTGGAGATGGTATGATTTCAAGTGATCATATGTCATGCATGCAAATTAATATTGAGGCTAAATTGCCATGAACTCAGGGAGTTTTTATGCCTAACAAAAATAGTCTTGAAACTAAACGCTGTGTGTGAGAGCTGTGCTATGCTGCCTTTCTAACGCTCTGGCATTCACTATTTAAAACCATCTTTATCTTGTCCTTCTTAGCCAAGTGGTGACATATATTTATTTGCAAGTCCCCAGCTCTCTGGACTAATCAGTGCTGACGAGGATGCAGTTTGATTACGCATCAGGGGTCAGGGGCACACGAGCACCTTCCCCTCTCGCTGGCCCCCCAGGCGAGCGGCGAGCCGCCAGCAGCGCTGGCGGGGTGGCGCGGAGCATCCGAGAGCACGCTCCGAGTTACCACGCTGCACAAAACTTTTAACCTCGCCATCTGCTCCAGCCAGTCCGTGAAGCTCAGTTCAGTCTTTAGCAGAAAGGAATTTCCTATTTTAGAGCAGGACAATTAGCAGAATATATGTATAACGTGTCTCTTTCACGGCACAAATTGGCAAAACTAGATTTTCTTTTTTTTTTTTTTTTTTTTTTTAAATATGCCACTGGCGTATCAGATGTTTTGGGAAATTGGTAACATACAATATCACTTGAACTTCTTCTTTGCAAATTTAAAAAAATATTTGTAAAGGGATTTATTTTCAGAATCATCCATTATTTCATTGAGAGAGAGAAAAAGCGGATTTTTCAAGGAATAGCTCTCAGTGCATATCTAGTGTGAAAGTTAACTGCCAGCCTGATAATTGCAAAGCTAAAATGCTTTTACCTCTGTGAGAATGTTAATGGCTCTTAAATGTTGCTTGCTTTTAAATTTCACTGCTGTTACTATATAGCTAAACAGAAATAAAATAGAATATCAGTTACATTGAGCATGACTGTGTATAATTAAACTGTATGCATGGCATCAGTGTACCTGGTTAGTGACTGAATGGCAATTTACTAGTAAAAATTAATTAATGACATGGCATTGGAAAATAGATACTCTAGGATATGAAGCATAAAGATGCATGAACTTCTGTTCTTGAGGACAGATGGCAAGCTGGATGCTCTAACCATGGTAAATGCCTGCAAAGAGCCCTGCTTGATGAGTGCTCTGGGGATCAGGAATTGTTTGACTGCTGTCGTGCACTGCGGGGAAGAGGCAGTTCTGAGGAAAATACATAGATACATGTAGGTGAAACATATAGATGAAATGTGTGTGTGCATTTGGATAGGAGAGGGTTAATGGTTACTAAGTGAGGTTATAAAATCTGAGTTCAATGTAATTTGCTGATTTCACTGGCTTACATGTACATGCCAACTGGATGATTGTGAAGTGGTTGCTTTGAGGATTAAATACTCATCGTTGTAAACCCCCCATGTTGATTTCTGCAATACTGCAGAAGATTTTTCCATTCCATGTTCCACATTTCAGTGCCTGGGATTACCTTGAATGTAAATGAGTATCAGTGTTTGTTACTACTGAAACAAACTCAAATTTTACTTTTATTTTTGGTAGCTGGATATAATGCCAATAAAATACATTATGCTTCGACAGTGCGCATGCAACTGCATGGGTTACAAGGCAATAATGTGGAAAAATATTTAGCCCTTGAATTTATTTCTCTTGTAATCAAAAATTAGTCAAAATCAGATATACGTGCAATATGCTGATTAAAAAGCCAGCGAAGATCAATTTTTGACGCTTGTTGTTTGTACTTGCTCTTTAGTAAATGAGAAATGCCATCATTCACAGAACATGCTCGCACTTTAAAATCCAGAATTTCATTTTCTGCGGTATAGGACTTTTTTTTTTTTTTTTTTTTTAGCAAAAAACGGGAGATAAAAATTTATGTTTTTAAACTTAACTACAGGGAAACTCAACATCCTGTCAAAAGTAATTTTTCCACTCTCTGGTCTTTTTAATATCTAGAATATCAAACCATGATTTCCTAACTGAAAATAGACAGTTGGGTGCTTTAAGACTACAGCCTCATCCTTATAGTGGCATTTTATTCTTTGATTCAGTAATAGCTTTATTTTAAGTATTATGACTTTTACTTAAGTTACTTGTGTGACAGATTTCTTGGGTCACTACTAAGGAAAAGCAAAGCAAAAAAAAAAAAATTTGACTGTTACCAAGGAGCTTCAGAAAGGAAAATAACTCTTTGGATGTCTATTAAGTAATTACAATTTCATGGTGTCCTTCTCCCCATCATCTTTTCTAGAATCTCATTCAGAAGTTAACCTACGATAACTGTCAGCACATCAATATTTAAATATATCTTTCACTTCCTATGATACGATCTCACAAGTTTTAAGCCTCCCCCACACGTATTCATCATCCAAATTAATCATCAGTTATGATTGCTCTAACAACTTTGATAACTCTAAATATTTCATTGGCATTTTAGGATGTTTGATATCTTATGAGCATTTGGACTATTCAAATTTCATGATTAATTCATGGATTACTATAAGATATTTGAGCAAACCGATACAGGGGAAAGGTGTACAAAATCTTTTCATTTTTAAAAGCACCTGGAATGGAAAGAGTACAGTCAGGCAAGACAACATTCTACAGAGAAATCACTGTTTTATAGTTTAAGCAGATAAAAACTTCTTTCCTCCTAAAGTGGAGAGGCAACATTTTGGTTTTCTTTCTTTTTCCTTCGTTTCCACGCACTGTGTTTCCTATAGGGGATTATTTCTTGTGTGTTCATATAGTTGCAGAGTATATTGCATCTCCTGACATGTTTTCCTTTGATTAAAACAAACTGGTGGCAGGGCAAGGTTAACCAGAGGGTAAAGTCACAAAATAGGGAATATACATAGAAAGCAAGGCTAAGCCTTCCTCAGCAAAGAAGTGGGAGAACAAGAAAAACTTTCATAGGTACAAGAAAAATGCAGGAACAAGAATGCCTGTTTGGAAAATAAAAACTAATTGAAGCAATAAATGTAATGTTCTCAAGTAATTGTGAAATAATTATTCCCCTTTAGAATCATCATACTTTAATTGCTTTCCAACGCGTTCCTGTGTTCTCCGTGGCTGTGGAAAGGAGGAGAAGTGCTTGTGTTCCCTTCAGGATTTCATTTTTCATTTGCAGTAAGCTGCTGGCTTTCTCATAAAGGTTTTCAGAAATATGTTGCCTTAATTGCTGTTGTGCTCTTCCATATGGTTTTAAATAGAAAAGGTGAATGGCAGATGCTGAAGGTATAAATTCCCTCCTAACATCCAGTTAAAGCACCCCGAGATTTAGTGGTGCAGTTCTCCATCCTCTGTATCTCAGATTTATAATCAATCTCCCATTTTCATTGAGACTGGGTTACGTAAATAGGACACACTTCAGTAGTGTATTCTCTTTGCTCACAGCTTGATTCTTGAAAATTCAGCTGACAATAGTTTAAAATTATAATATTAATAAAGAGGAGATCATCTGGCCTTCAAAATGACATCTGAAAGCAGCTTCTGTTTTGTGTTAAATCTTAATTACTGTATTTAAATGAATGCCTAAATGAGCCAATTCACAAAGGAGTTGCCTACTGTACCAATAGTGCCTATTTGGTGATTTTTTTTTTCTTTCCATTTACACAAATATAAAAAAAATAGTTTATATGGATGAGAACAGCTGCGTTCTCTTGCCTCTTACGACTCAGCTGAAGAAGGCTGAGTATCTTGAGTATGTTCTCTGCCCTGGGACAGCTTCTCCCTTGCCTGCCAAATGGTGGCAATACTTAAAGTCAAGTTCAAAAGTGATGCTCCGAAACAAACATTGGTGTTAGAGCTGTGAGAAAGATCCTGCACCAGTCTCCTGGGCCATATTTTGTGATTTTACCCATCACTTGCTATCAGGGGCAGCATGAGGGCAGGCATTAGGGCTTAGTCCCTGCCTGTGAGTGCTCCAGCCTTGGGTTAGGCTGGAAGGAATGTGCTCCTGCCCACTTCTGCCCAGCTTAGTCTGAAGCCCAGAGCTGTGTCCAGGCTTCCCTGGAAGGAGACAGCAATGCCCAGCTGTGCCCAGCTCCCCTCTGCTCCCCACTGCACCAATGATGGACTCAAACCCTGCAGAGGAGCATGCAGGGAATTTATGTCCTTGATTTCCTCTCAGCCTGTGCATAGTGAGCCACTTCAGGTTTGCCAGGGAAACAACAACAGCAACCTAAGAATTATGCTTTATGATTTTCACATCCCTCTTCATTTCTTAAATTGTTGTGTGGCTTTTACCCTGGGGTTTTAGAGTAATTATGGTTATTCCAGAGATGTAGCTATTGCTTTTTCAGGAAAATGGCACTACTGATCTACTGATTTTTATTTTTTTTATCATTATTATTGTTTTCTTTTTTCCATGTGGGTTAGTGTGACAAAGAAACTATAGTCCTGTCAGAAAAGCCTAACAGCAGTCAGAGGTCATAATTCATTGGAACATTAATTTACAACTTTTTCAGTGTCTTTCCACTTCAGTGTACTCACTCCTAGACAAGAGTTGAGATTTTGAGAGGAATATCTGGACACAAACACCCTTTAGCTGGTGTGTGTAGCTGGGTATCTCCATGACAGGGGAGCTACCACCCTTTCAGTCCCAGGCTGTACTGTGCTTTCCCTTGGACTATGTTCCTATCCTATGCTTTGAAGCAGCTCCAGTCTAATTGCAAGTCACAGCTGGCAAAAGATATCTTTTTCATAACCCTGAAAAATAATGAAAATCCATCATTCTCTTAATCCAAAGGCATGACAGTGTCTTCTTGCTTAATATGTAAGTGCTCTTCCCATTTTTTGCTCCTCAAAAGCTTTGCACCACCGAATTGCTCAGAGATGCAAAAACCACCAAATATCCACAGCTTGCTTGACCCACCACTTGTGTGGTTGACTCCAGTGACACTTGGTCCAGTGAAGGTTTCTGGCCTAATGTGAGATAAGTGCACTTCATTTGCCTGAAACAGGCCCAGTAGTTGAAAATTATTAGCTTCTGGAAGAGCATAACTGCATTTGAAAATCTACAAAATCAAGTGATCTATTCCCTTCTTCTCTCTCTCTCTCTTTTTTTTTTTTTTTTTTTTTTTTTTTTTTTTTCTGGCTCGTTCAATTGCTTGGCTCTGTCAGCCTTTGCCTGCAATTCATTGCTAGTGAGAGAAACATCTGGTCTTGCCCTTTATCAATAAATACTTTTATTTTTTTTTTAATTTCAACACAGATGGAATGTAGAATGAACATTAGGAGTTTGAAATGTTGTCAAACATACTCCATACCCAGTGGCTATTGCTTAAAGAAAACGCTGTTCTATTCCTGGTTTTCATACAAGATGCTTTAGAAATTGCAAGTCACATGGCTGTGTTTTCTCTTGATTTCACCATGAGTTTTAGTAAACTTGATGCCCTTGTTGTGTCCTCCAGGGAAATAAAAATACTCTTTCATTTTATCTGCAATGTCTCTCTATTAACATATAGAAAAGCTGATAATTTCATTAGTCAGTAAATGAACTTTCAATTTTTTTCTTAATTTACTTATTTCATCTTCCAAGAACTTACTGCTTAGAAACCAGTTTCTCATATTCTAATGGCTCTATCCAAACTACATTAAACCCCTGCTGTCCAAAACAAAAACCAAGCAAACAAACAGGAAAAAGAAAAGAGATGCAAAAAGAAAAAGAGTTCAGGAAATCCCAGTGACTATTACTTTATGTATGCATTTAGTCTTTAAAATTGATTCCAGAAAATATCCTAATTGGGAAGATGTTCAGAGATTTGACCACAAAACCAGAAATGCTGAATTGAGGAATAACCAGGTAGATGATCTCTCCAGGAAAAAAAAATGCAGAAGTCATTCCTCTTGTCCTAATCTGACCCACGTAATTCAACTTCTTCCTCGAAGCACTGAATTTTAGGATTGCCAGGTAAGCACTGGCTTTTTCCAGCAGGTTCAGTGTTGCCAGCTCCTCCTGGAGATCAGTATTGAGTGGGAGGGGACCAGAGGGAAGAGGAAGGAATAAAATTAGCATTTAATTTTGCAGGATGTGGAAAAATCAATGACAAGTGAAGCAATTCTTAGAAAAAAAGAACCTCTCTGGACACGTAAAGCACTATTATCTGATGTTTTATTACCAGCCATAGCCTGTAGTCCGTGTTCAAGCCAAACTTCCGCTGGGTTTCCAGGAGCTTGGCTTGAATGAGGAATGCATAATGCTGGGCTCTGCATCCCGTGCCAGGCTGTCCAGCTCTGAACGATGAATTGCAGCCATGTACGTGGTTTTTGCAGCCTTTTTCTCATTGCTTGCCTCAGAGTGAGCTCCAACATGGAAACACGAGGCAAATAGCTTTTCAGATACTGTTCTACCTTGCTAGCAGAGTGCCTGTCTTGATGATGAAGTGGGAGATAAGTCAGTTTGAGTTAGGCAGGTATTCTTTTGAGGCATGTTCACACATCTCAGGTTGGGGCAGGGGGGTTCTACTCCTCTTATCAAATCTTTTTCCCTTTGCCAGAGAGAAGGATTCATCTCAATGCCCGAGGGCTCTCAGCTTTCACAGATATCTCTATTGTTTGGCTGCAGAAGATAGAGTACAACTTCCCCTTTTAAGTTGGTTTGTTGTCTGTGGAGAAGAGAGTAAATGCAGCAGCTTCATAACTGTGCTTGGATATAGCTGAAGAAGGTCCAGCACTATATTACAGATTTTTAAAACAATTGGGTTTTCCTGATTTCATTGCCCCCTAAGTACAGCCTAGTATCTCACTTGGTAGATCACATTTATTTATCTTCAAGACAAGGCTGTGTAGAATAGGAAAAGCTTGGAGTTTCACTGTCTTCTTATGATTCCCATGTCTTTGCTATTCCTAGGGTATTTCACTGGAAGCTTTGTATATGCTGTAGTATATATTGTAGAACATAATGATTTAGAGTCAGATTCTGGGTATTTTTGAGCCTTTTTTCTTCCTGCAGTGACTTTCAATGTGGCCATATAGATGTTGACAAAGAGTTCACATTGTCACTGGAAAGTAAGACAGCAGCAACTCTCAATGTCCTATGCAAACCCTTTGTTTGAAACCAACATTCACAGAGGAATGAGACCCGTTTTCCAGCAAGAAATATTGTTTACAAGATTTAATGTGGCCCAAAGAGTCTTCAAGAACACGGGCTGATGTCTGTGTTATTCCAGGCTCCTTCAGGTCACCTCTTCCCCCGCACGCACAGTTTATCGGATTTGGGAAGAGGTGCTGCAGCAGCCTCATTGCTGCCTGTTTGTCTGTGTTGATGAACAGCAGGCCAATTGTAGCAAAAGATACACTCTGGAATTCAGAAAGGAGCAATTTTCAGCTTGTTTAGATGCCCATATTGCTACCTGAAATCTCTGCAGGAGCTGGAGACTGCTTGGCTGATTCTGTGCCTCTTTGCTCTGTCTGTCCTCACCTCCTCATCAGGGGATGCTTAGACTTCTTTACTTTGCTGGCCTTCAGAGGATTTGAAGGTCTCTGAGCACCCCTTGGCTCTCCATTTCTTCTCAAGTGGGGAAGGGCAGTGGAGAGGACTGCTGCTGACTTCAGCCACTCAGGCCTCTGGTTTTCCTGTTTGGTTTGGAGCCACATGTACAGAGTGAGTTTGGAGTTAAAAGATGCCAGGCCTCTGGGTAAAATAAATACTGTGGAGCAGAAAAGGGTATGTATTTAGGCAAGGCTTTCATATAAGATGCAAATTCAGGATTACTTAGCAGAGAAAATAATAATTTAAAAATTAATGTTATATTTAAAAAGTGGAGCATCATTTGTGTTAATAGGAATGAAGGCTTTTACTTTTAAGCTCAGCAAAGCCCCAAATCCCAGAAAAAGTAAAAATGCTGATGATGATTTCTGGACATGAACCTGGAAGGCTTCATGGAAACTTAAAAATAAATCAACTTCCTTTTTCTTTACCAAAACTCTTTGGGCAAAGAAAAAAAAAAGCAACAAAAAAAAAAAAAAAAAAAAAAAAAAAAAAAAAAAAGGTGTAAATATTTAACAGCAAATAATCACATTGCCAAGAACAGCAAACAAAGCCTTTTTATTCAATTCTATAATATGCTGTAAATAATGAAAGCCCTCAAGATCTAGCTGGATTTTTTTTTTTAAATCAGTGAAGAAGCTTAGCATGTAGCACTTTAAAAATCCTTCAACACAGCTAAAACTCTTTTTCCAGTTTCTTACCACTTCATGCCATATTTTTCTCTGTCCCTGAAATATGCAATTTGCCTTGCTTATGTTTGTTTAAAATGCTGGAAGCCTTCAGCCTGCTCTGATCCATCCATGTTTCAAGTAAGAAGCCTTCCCTGCCCTTTTCTACCTTGTGAGTTAAGATCCACCCTGCTTTGCTCTCCCTTATCACCATCCTCTCAATGTCCACAAAAACACCACTGTGATTCCTTCCCTGCTTCTCTGGTGGATGAAGTTCCTACAAATACCTGCAAAACATTACTTTGTTTTCTTCTTTCTTTGATAAGTACAAGAAACCTATTGAACTCGAAAAGAACCATCTAGAATTTAGATCTGAAGTGCTTAATGATTTTATATTCTTACTATCCAGACAGTGATTTAAATTTTGAAAGTCCCTGAAAGCATGACCAGCCTTTCTTGTCTGTGTTTGTTGACCCAGCAGACTGGAATTAGCAGCTCTGTCTGTGATTTTCTAGGTCTTCTGGGGATCTGTTGCTTGACAAAGTATAGTCGTTTTTCTTGCATTTTTGTAGTGGATCTTGCATTTTGTAGTTTTAGTAGGTTCTCTCAGCTCTGTTTTTTAAACAGTCTTGTCTACAAGTTGTGAGCCAAATACGATACTATCATGTTGTTTTCTTTTTTCCCACAACCACAAGTTGCCCTACTTACCCAGTGCAAATCACTGTGGATCTACATAACATGCCTTTCTCAAGGGCATCTGTTAATTCTTTGTGACAAGCTGGGGAGTTTCAGCCAGGAATATTGAGCACTGAAAGAAGACCTAGTTAGGCTCAGTAGGACTTAAATTTTAAGCAATCCACCCAAATTAGAGCTTTGACAGACGTTGTGTGTGAGCAGTCTCTTCTTTAGGTGAGACTTCCACCATTCCCCTTTACAGTAAATACAAGCAGCACCAAGGCAGGTGATGCTGTAGGAACACACAGAGGCCTCAGTAGATTGCAACCTTTTCTCTAAGCACTTGACTTTTTACACAGCGAAACTGGTGGTTAAACTCAATGAAAACGAGTGGTTTAGAATCAGCTCAAATATTCCAGAAAGACTGGTTGCTATAAATAAATTAAGGACTGAATCCAAAGCTCGTTGAGTCGATGGGCAGGCTCCCTTTGATTTCAAAGCGCTCTGTATCTGTGATCCAAACGCACCGTGAACAAATAAAGACAAAGAATTTATGTTGATTGGACATATTCAGTGTGACAAGAGCTTAAGTCTGATTCTCCTCTTTGCTTATGAAACACAACTGTGTGCTTCTCCCCCGGGGTTGCTGGAAGACAAGTATTTTGGTAGCTGCATGCTAGGACTCACAATTAGTGCAAGCGCTGGCTCCTAGTGCTAAGAACCACAGTGCTCTATGAAATGGAGAGAAAGTTATGGCTGATAACAGTAGGGTTATCCTAATTTGCCTTCAGGGATTCAAAGGTGTTAATTTATCCTTCTATTTTTATTTTTTAAATTCTTTTAAAAAGTCATCTTGATCTGCTACAATGGTAAGTTTAATGGCATCAAAACACCTGCAGTTAAATTGTGGGCTTTAGAGAGAGGAGGTTCTCTGCTGGCTGAATGCCCTCTGTTCTCATCCCTTGTGCTGGTTGGAATATTCTGTGGCATCGAGCTCTGGGTCTGCCTGTCCTCACACCTCTGAGTCTTGTGGGCACTGTGTAGGTTCTTCTTTCTGTGTGTAAAACCTTGTTTAGAAAGTAGGTTTATTTTCTTAGTCAAGGAGCTCAAGGCATTCCAAGGGATGGATATGTTGAAAGTAGCAGAACAGAAGCATCAATATCATTTGTGTCTTCTGGTTTACTACTGAAGTAGATGCTGAATAGACAAGCACAAATCACTTTTCCTTACGATATAATTAACTTATATGAAGCAGAACTCTGATAACAGATTTATTTTTCAATATCAGATACTTATATTTAATTTTACCGTAAAACAGTTTACTCTTCTGGGCCATCTTCATCTTCTTCATCAATCCAATGCTTGATTTCTCTTTCTGAAATTCTTGATCATGTTTGTTTTGAAGCAGCTCCAGTCCCATTTCTAAACTGAAGCTGGTTGGCTTGTCTCAAAGTGACTTCTCCTCATGCAACCTTGATACCTTTTCACTTGCTATCTTTTTGTTCTGTTCTAGGTTTACTTTTGCAACTGCAAAAGGCATGATCATTTGATCAAGGTATACTGAGGTGTGCACCTCTGCATTTTTAGCTACTGTATCTCAAATTATTTTTATAGACCTCAGATTTTCAAAGTAACTTCAATTAATCTTTGTTCTGGTTTATTTAGGTTCCCTGTGCAAAGAGTAGAATAATGGGAAAAGGAAAAGCAGAATGTATGTAGGGGTTAGTATAAACCAGTATCCTTGTTGTACTGAACATTAGCTTGTTGAAATGCCTCCACTCTTGGCAGAAGACAAGCTTCGTAACCTAAGAGGATGTGATTTGAGTGGAGTTTTCATGCCCCATGTGCTCATTGTGTTCTTGCCACTGATGCAAACATTATCTATAATTACATTTTCAAGAGACTGAAAATTGCAGTCTTTGTGGAACAAAAATGCAGCTGAAGAATGGAATGTATATCCTCTCCACCCTCATTATAAGGCTTATAAAAATCAGACTATAAGGCCCAGTACCGTAGCTTTCAGATACAGGAAACCAGCACTGTTAGCCTGCAGCAGAGCATTTTCTCTGAAAATTAAGGCCTTTTGATAATCAAGCTAGTGCTGTTATTTCTACTAGCATGCCATTGAAACTAGTCAAACTAAAATTTGTGATTCAGATCAGTATAAATAAACTTGGAGTAATTACTCTGTTTGCTTATTTACAATATTTTCATGAGTTTGAGATTTCATTCACAACTGGTGGCAATATTAAAAGATTTATTAGACAGATCATAACATGGGTGTTGAAACAACCTGTCACACCATGCTGTGGAGCAGCCATGTTCATCAGGAGGAGAACAACAATACTGAAAATGCTGTTTTCATTATGTTCTCCTGGACACCAAGGAGTTTTAGTGGTGCTGTTCAAACTGCACATCTCAATAAAACATCTCTTCCCTACATCAGCACTACCATCTTTATTCCAGTAGCTGAAGAACCAGAAGTAGAAAGGAGGATACATATCCTTGATTTTCTGTGTAAAACAAGTACTGGAAACTAAGACAGCTAATCCTGATCTCCTGTAGTATGCTTTATGGAGCAGAAATTAATGAAACCACAGTGCATCAATCACCTGTGTTCATAACATCCAGGCCTTCATTTTCCTCTTATGAACTTCAGTTCTGAGTAGGGTTTTCCCTCCAATAAAGTGGGGCATTTGAATGTCCTCTGAAAGAAGAAAAACTCTCTGGAGTTTTTCTCTGGTACCAGGGAGATAAATGCCTTTGAATAGAAAGGCACATGCTGTTATTGGTTCTATTATTTACTGCATTGAGGAGTGTGCATAGAGGTGTTGAATGATCACATAAATGCTAATAAATAGATAAATAAGGGATGGTCCTGAATGCCTGTAAATCCAAGAGAATAGATGCAGAAATGTAGGAATTTATTGTTAGAAGCACAAATAGTCTGGACTAAAATTAATGTGCTTTTACTTCTTTCCTTTCAAGCTGGTTGGTTTTTTTTTTTATTATTATTCTAAAGGAAGTAATAATTTGGTTGCCCTTCCCAGGTTCACAGTTATTGTTAAAATTAATTGTAAAAAATAATTTAGATGAAATAGTGTAAGTCTTATTAGCTATCTGTTTATGACCATCTAAATTTGTGGAAAGTGCTCTGGGCAACATCATATTGCAGTCAGGTGACAATAAGGGCAGCTAGAGCCACATAGTTTATGCAGTTGCTGCCCAAGTTGGTAATTCTGCCTCCAAGTTCTGCTCCCTGATTGCTTCAAGCTATGCCCAGGAATACTGTGGTGATTGAGTGCTGGAGTTCCCAGGACAGCATCTATTCTTAGTGGTCCAGCAAAACTTATTAAGAAAAGTAATTAGAACAAAGCTCAAGTACATTAGCCTCTTTAATGCTTCTGAATTCTCAGAGCTGTCTTCAACATTGGCAGAGGCTGTTTCCAGTAGAGAAGTTGCAGCAACTTTCTTTGCTGAAGTTAAACTCACTTTGGCATTGTGGTGGGAATTTCTTCTTACATAGCAATATCAAGACCTGGACAGATCAAAGGGTGCTGGTACTCCAGTTAATGAAAAAAACACACTTTTATTTTTATGATGGATTTCTGTCAACATGCAAAGTTCTGTGTTTCTGCCTGCTTCTAATGTGTGGTGTTCTTCTACACCATATCACCTCACACCTTTTCTGTCATCTCCTGAGGCCCAAGAACTATGATGTGTTTCTATAACTATCAATTTCCTTTTAAAGAATCATTTTTTTCTCTCTTTCTTCTTTATCATAAGTCTGCCATCTTAACTCTGGCAGGCTGGTGTGTTTTCTCTCTCTGCTTGCAACACCACCCAGCATTCCATTTGCTCAACAAATAACCTCCACCATCCTCCTGAATATCTGTTTCTCAATTGGAATCCAAAATGCAGTTTCAAGCTTGTTCAGTCTTGTCTGAGGAATCAAAACTATGTCTCCTTGGGCTTTCAGGAAGTCTTTGGGGAGATCTCTTTGATATTTAAACTACTTAAGAAATGTGAGTGGCCATATTCCTGAGATGGCAACCTTGACTAAAGACCTTCAGTACAGGGAGACACATGTTCTATGAGAGAAGCTACAAGGAGAGGTGTTCTTCATTTTTTTCTTATTCTACACCTATATCCACTCATCTTGGGTGCTTATCACCTTCCCCAAGCATTCCCCTCCGTTCTAATTCTGGTTGAGTTGGACAAGAGTTAACAAAGTGTCCTTTGAGCTGTAAGATGTCCCATTAGGCAGGAAAACAGGTTTCTAGGTTTTACAAGTCCAGACTACTCACATTCACTTACTGAACAAGCAGTCTATTTATAAAAGGGCCTACAAGCTATTTTTTTCTTCCTTTATGCCAATTAGTGGCAATTTTTAGGTCTTCTCTTCTGCCACGCTCAGGATTTTTTGTCTTTGTTCTTCAGTTGCCTTCGAGAGGTCTTTTGATGATTTCTGTACTATTGCTTTGTAGGCCAGACTGTCACGTCAAGTGTCACTCCTGACAACGTGCAGTCTGTATAGTAAATTTAATATAATAACACTCATTTGTTCTTTATCTCAAAAATAAAATCGTCTTCCAGTGGAAGCTGCAGAACTGCAAAGATTGCGCAGCAGCTTGTGCTTCTGGGGACACCTGAAGGACACCTGGGAAGACCCATCAATGTGGCCACACCAAAACTCTGCAACCTGGTTTTCCTTCATGGCAATTCTTAGACTTATGGGGAAGTGGAACATAATTTTCAGTAAATTGGTGTGTGCCTGCATTAAATCAAGCTTGTCCACTTTCAGATATTTGTATTATAAATTTCCAATGGCGCTGAAAACATGTTTGCTAATTTTGAAAGATTCTCAGGACTTTCCCAAGGATGGAGAGAATTATGCCCCATAACTCCTGAGGAAGGCTGACTTTTGCCTGGCACTGCAGACAGGATTGATTTTAGTTTCACAACCAACTTTTTAATAAAATACACTATTTAAATATAAATATTCAGTCAGAAAGGAGTCTGCAACTACCTGCCTTAAAGTTTGTGTTTCCCCACACTGAGGAGCTGAATGCTGATCCTCAGGCTATTCCATTCTGTGATGCTAATAGCACTAATACAGTATCATTGTGTTTGAGGCTTCAAAGATAGCATACAAGCATTTTCTTATGATTCCCTGATCTTTGCATTTATACCCAGCTGTTTGTTATTCAGTTCAGCCATCAGCATCTAAGTCTCAATGGACCATGTAATATGCAGCTGTAGCCAGATGTAATGCTTCCTATTCCTAAATGTTTCTGTTAGAAGCTAAGAGTGGCAGGCTAAAGACGACTGATAACAGTGTTGCTTGCATTAATTTAAACTCTAGAGCTGCAGTGATTCTGTTTGGCAAATTTATTCCATGGCCAACAAGCAGAGCAGTATTTCCAATCTCCATCATTGCTAGTGGTGTTGACATTAAATACATTGAGTATGTCTGCACTGATACAGAATGTACTTATAGTGCTAATTCAAATAGGAGAGGGATGTCCAATTTGCATAAACAAATATATTTTCAGATACAGTTTCTATTTAAGAGCGATAAAGACAGGAAAAAGCTTGTTCTAAACAATGACTCGCAATAATTTGCAACAGTTCAACAAATCTTTGCCCTCTTTTACTTTTTGTTCTCTGTGGATAGCCAGAGAACTCTTACAATACCTTGTTCATGCCACAGGCAGATCTTGTTCTGCTCATCTTTCCTGGCATGGGTGGTGGCACAGAAAGGAATTACAGTGTTTGAGTTTTCTTCCAAAGATCACACTGAAGCATTTGGCAAATCACTTCAGCAGGTGACTGGGATTGCACACATACTCAGGGAGTCTTGGCTAAGCCCTTCACTAGAAGAAAAGTTGAGAAAGTTGTTCAACGTGGAGAAGGGAAAGCTTTTTGGAGATCTTCTAGCACCTTTCAGTACCAAAAGGGGCTACAAGAGAGGTGAACTATGACGGGTGCAATGGCTTTGAACTGTGAGAGTGTAGGTTTAGATTAGATATTGGAAATAAATTCTTTACTGAGAGGGTGTTGAGGCACAGTAACAAGCTGCCCAGAGAAGCTGTGGATGTCCCATCCCTGGAAATTTTCTAGGCCAAAGTGGATGGGGCTCTGAGCATCTGGTCCAGTAGGAAGTGCCCCTGCCCCATGGTAGTGAGGTTGGACTTGATGATCCTTAAGGTCTTTTCTCACCAAAACCATTCTGTGATTGCCAGTGGGTGGTTAGACACTTCTGAGAAACTTTGGAGAGGAGAGTTCTTCAGAACTGCAAAATTCCTTGTCAGTGGGAACTTAGCATACTTCAAAATTTTTATAGAAATTATCTTTTCTCTAGGGGTTTTTGTTTTTCTTTGGCAGTGTAACTTCATAACACACACTTTAGATTCTGCTTGGTCATTTCATATTGTTTAACTCAGTGTAAGAGTGAAATCAAAATTAGATGTGTAGTGTTTCCTCCCTTGTTTCTTCCCTGCCCCTAAACCCAGCCCCTTATATATGTATATATATATATTATTATTTTGCACACTAAGTAATCCTAATCCAACAGGGTTGTTGAGGTGATGGGCAGTGCTCTCACCTCCTCCTGTGCTCTGTGCATCCCTGGGGTGATTGGTGCTGCACAGTCAGATGCAGATCCAGTGCTGGGCATTACAGGCTCAGGCTGGATTCCAGTGTGAGCAGCACTACACAGAGGATTTGATGCGATTGCAATGAATTGCATAGGGGAAGTGCTTGTTTGAAATCAACTCCATTAACTCAGAGCACAAACCATTGCAAAGTCAACAGTTTTTCTAAGTGGCCACCGCCAGCCATCTCTTTTGAAAACACTAATGGGCTGTTTAATTAGGTGATGAAAATTGTTTACAGTTGGTGATCCCAAGTTTTGTCATTTTAATAATGGTTAAATTCAATCTCTTCTTTGATTCTTGGCAACTCTCTCATTATTTCATAACCTGCTTATGTCTAGTTTAATTCATTTGCCTGTATTAAAACCGACCCTCTTGTGCAGTAGTGGTGTTTGCTTAGCTGTACTGTGTCATTGAAATACGTGGGGAGCAACTAATATTCAGCAGTTAAACAACTAATATTCAGATGTTAAATGAGTGCAACCCTGGAAGAGAATGTTTACATTTGTGGAAGATGTATTCCTTTTGAGTTTTCTATATATGAGACCTAAAGATATCCATCCAATAGCATATGCATTGCAACTGTTCCTGTGTATCTCTTACTTCTGGGGTGTACTAGCTTCTCTTCTCTCTCTCCAAGCTTAATAATGCTTGTCACATTGCAAATCTAAGAAGGAACAACTTAGAGAATGTGGTTTAACCCACTTGCTTGTTCCCCTCTGCTCCCAGTGGAATGGGGGAGATAATGGGGAGCTGGAAGTAAAATTCATAGGTTGAGATAGTTTAACAGGGCAAAAAGAATTAAAATAATAAAAGAATATAGAAAACAAGTGATGCACAATGGAATTTCTCACCACCACCTGACTGAAGCCCAGCCAGTTCCTGAACAGCAGCCCCCAACAAGCTTTGCCCCCAGTTTATACACTGAGCACGACACCATGCAGTGTGGAATATCCCTTTGGATATTTGGGGTAGGCTGTCTCTGCTGTGTCCCCTCCTAGCTCCCTGTGCCTCCCCAGCCACATCACAGGTGGAGAGGTGTGAGAAACTGAAAAGGCTTTGTGAATTGGTAAACCCTGCTTAGCCACACCAGAGCAGCAGCAAGTTATCAACATTATTCTCATCCTAAATCCAAAACACAGCTGTACCAGCTACTGGGAGGAAAATTAAATCTATCTGAGTGAAACCAGGACCTTATATGCTTGATTTGGTCTTCAGTGGCTGCTTTGGAGCAAACAAGAGCAGGAGTTTTCTTTTTCTCCCAATCTTCCGATGTTTGTGTTTACTTGGTGAAGGTAGACTGGATTGTTGGAAACTATTAATATTTTGCATTTTGATAGCCATAGGATACCTATGGGCTCCTTTTCCTCTTCACTCTATCTAAGCATACTACAAAAATTCCATAAGTCCCTCTCTTAGCAAGCATATAGTCTAAACAACAAGCAAAAAAAATTGTTGGAATGTGAACAATTATATGTAAAACACACCTGAATGACAGGAGATGTATCCAGACTCATTGGATGGCACTGGCAGAAGCCAGGAGAGGCCTAGTTCCCAGCCTTTTGGTCCTTTGCCATCTCAATGGACTTGGATTTTGGTTTGATTTTTGACAGCATTATATGCCTTGTATTTTGCCAAGCAGCTCAACAGAGGCAGATAAACAAACTGGCAGATGCTGGGGGAGGGAATGTCTTTTCAGTTTGGGTTTTCTTCCTGTCTGTTTCAAAATTATATCCTGTACAGGTCTTGGATTCAGAAGGAATAGGAGCCTTTCAGTTGAGTTTTGGATGCCACTCAGATGAAACCCCTCAGAGTGGGTTTTTTTGAGGAGCTGGAGACTGGTATGTTCAGAAACTACATTGTGGTTGATGCTGTGATATGAAATCCTGCAGCATTTCTAAACCTCTTTGCGCCTCCTGTTTTTGTGGTGCAGATGTAAAGGCATCATTAATATAAGCATGCAATATGCTGCATGGGTAATTAAAGCATTCTTACGTAGTTTTTCCTTGCAAAGTGGTACAGACAGTCACAGCCATATGTGACTGCACTTAGATAAAGGTTGTGCTTTCTGGGGCTCCAAAACCATATGGGAGACCCAATCCTGTCCTCAGAAGGCACTTCATGGCTTCTGAGTCCCAGGGTATCTGCAAGGACATCACTAAGAAGTTTTCAAAGAAGTCTTTTTGCAGTTCAGCTGCTCAAGAGTGCTTCAGCCCTAAAAGTTCACAGAGAAAGACAAAACCTTGGGTACAACTTTAGAGCAGGTGTTACCACAGCAGCTGTACATGAGCGACCAGGCAAGCGCATGAAAACCAGAGTGGTAAGAAGGATGTACACAGTGGGGCAAGCATTTTCCAGCATGACAATACTTCAGGTGTTTTCCATTACCATCGTGTGTACTCAGCTTTCTGAAATCAAGGTAAATAGGCAAGCTGAGGATTGTTGTATTCCTGTGTTTCTGACATTACTGGACTTCTGGAAACTACTGTGATGCTGTTGCAGTATGACAGGTGGTCTGTTATGTAAATAAGAACAACTAAAGAAGAAATTGTTTATGTTCAAGGCGTAGAACTACATGAATGATTCAAAGGAAATGCAATTTCTCCCATTTTCCGACTGTTGTGTTCTTAGAAAGTTCTTTAAATATGCATAGAAAATGCAAGCAAAATAGGTTTTTTAAGATTTCTAATTGTGTGTGCCGTTTTCTCTCTAGGGAGCAAACAGATGAACCAAAATAAATAAGGTTTATTCCACAACTTTAGTGATAAAGATACTTGACCTGAATAATAGTGGGAAATAATGAATGCAAATGTTTGCAAGAAGCTGTCACATATCTTTATTATGTAATCAATACCAAAGAGTTGGGACTATGTTCACATAGTAGTGGCACACCCTTAAAATAGTATGGTTCATCATAAATACAATTTTAAGAGTACCATTCAAACCCCCTACTTATAAGGGATGTTTTTAATAGCTTTTCCTCCCTACCTTTGCATCTTAGTTACACACTCAGGAAATTCTGTCCCTCCTTTGAAACTTCATGCCAAACTTCATAAGAGAGCAGGTTTTAGGGCTTCTGGGGTCCAAGTTCTACAAGTTTTACTATTTTCAAAGCTAGAAAGCAAAGGGTTAAAAGGAGTCTTTGTATTTCTCTATTCCCAAACCGCCATTTAAATTGAAACATAATTTTATGAACATTACATCTGAATGCCATTTCTTTTCACAGGATCCCTTACCTCTGGGACACTGGCTTGGATCAGGATTTTTTTTTTTTTTTCTTGCGACAGCTGTTCAGTGCATGAAATAAGCCAGTGGATGTGGTCCAGTTTATAGTGGGAAAGTGTCCATCTCCAAACCACCATCTCAGTTGGCACTGAGTATCATCCTTGTCTCAGCAAAACGGACAGAAATTGAATGAGCATGAATAATGAACCCTTTGCAATTGTCCAGGTCAGGTTGACAGCAATTTTGCCTCTGTCTATTGATAAACTTGGCAAAGGCTCTGCATTTCCAGGCACGCAGAGGCCTTTCTTAATGGTTAATTCTCCAAAATAAAACGCACCAAGTTTGAAGTTGCTGTCGTTCCCAGAGCCAATGAATACATTGATGGAGTTTTCAGAACATTTTAATACAGGGAAAAACTTCTTACTCTGAATGGGTTTCATTTTAAAATCACAACTAAAGGAACAGTAAAAGGTGGCTTCATGTTGCAGTAATCCAGAGGATGAGATTTAAATAGTATAGACTATCACATGACCTAAATTTTCAAATTTGGGTGTCTAAAGTTAGACACTGAAAATCAGGACAATTATTTTAGTCTTCCTACCCATTTTTGCAAGCACAGAAATACATTGTTAAATCTCATATTCATTTTCTATGGAAGTAGTGATGGTTTAGTTTTAACTTAGAGCTTTTTCTCTGAGGAGCCCTGAACAGTTTTATGAAGTATGTCAATGTCTTGGTAAAGAAAATTTGATATTGAAGCCCAGCAAAGTTCAATCTGTGCTCTCATCTTAATATGAAACTGTCCTTTCAACCCAGCCTGGAGCCTTCAGAGGTATTTGCAAGGAGGATTATCTTTCTTGGCATCCTCCATAATCACTGGAGAATGAGAGGCTCCAGTTCTGAAATGTCTTATTGGAGCCAAATGTTGGTGCTCTTGCATTCCATCTGAGGAGCTTTTTGTCTGGTGTCTATAGAGGGAACCCAGATCTAGATTCCCATCACCAAAAGCATCTTTGTGAGTACCTTCTTTTGTGGGATTAGTGCAGTATAAGAAGATAACAATTCTTCCATGGTTGCCACATGAGGGGCATTTGTCCCTTCAGGTCCCACTTTTTCTTATCCTAGAGACATCCATTGATCAAAATGCCTGAGTGGGGCTGATAAATCTTGAATTTGTCAAATATTTACTCAGGCCTTTCCCTTTGAAGGGCCTGGTGGGACACCCGTGTGTTGGAGAGAAACGAGACCAGATTTTTGTGTCAGGTTTGTCTTTATGTAATCCATCTCGACTGGAGTCATGTTAGGTGAAGAATGTGGTGTTAATTGGCTGGTCCCATTTGACCCATTTGTCCAGGCTGAGCCCTAGAGCCAACTAGAAAGCAAAAGACTCAAGAAAAGCAAAAAGGAACATCCCAAATGCAGGCTTGTCTCAGAAGCTCTTTGCCAAATGCTGAAAGTGAGGATGGATATTTAGGGTTTATGCGGTTTGGGAATTTCTGGTGAAAATATTTTCATTGCAGAATGTCTGTGTTATCCAGAAGGTCCACCAGCTTTCTGCAAAGGAACAGTCCTTTGCTCAGGGATGGAAGCAGGTGAAAAAGATGGATCTAGGTGAGCTAGCAAGCTACCAAATAGGGCACTGGCCTGATTTGAATGAGAAACTTGAACCTTGGTGTCTTCATGTCAGCCAATTCACCTGCTGGCCAGATTGTTTGGTGATTTCCTGTGCAGCACTGGAAAGAGTAGGGCCTTTCCATCCCTCTGTCTCAAAGCCAGTGAGCTCAGGACTCACAAGGACAGTGCAAGACAAATCTTCCAAATTAAATCTTCCCTGGCCTGTAGAGATCATATGTCTCGTGTCATCACTGCCCCCCTTTCCCAAGACTTTCTGTCTTAGAACATCAAATTCATCATACCTTTTCTAAATATAGAGTAAAATTGTTCCTTTAAAGGAAGGCTATACATCCAGTCCTGCATTTCTTCCTTTTATTCAGGAGATTTGTTTCTCATTTCAGACTCATTTGAGACATGAGACTCTGCAAGATCTTTAGAGAAATGACCATTTCTTTGAAGTGTGTTTATACAAAACCTAATTCTGGGGACCTTGATCCATGAAAGGTCAGAATGGCTCCTACAAGACAAATAATAATTTGGGAAATATAGGCTTAACCTTTGCAAAACCAAATGCATTTACTGGTCGTTGTAGGGTGAGAGGGAAAAAAAAAAGAAGTGTGCATGAAAAAATGGCATCTTGTAGGCTGCAGGAAGATGGACCAGTCTGTTAGGAATTAGAAAAACCCCTAAGTTTTTTTCCTCAAAATTACTGCAGTTGGGAAAAAAAAAAAAAAAAAAGCCACTTCACATTTGTGCTTAATTTCACCTCTGTTTATTCTCCTCTCCTGTTCCCTGAAGAATGTAGATGAGGTTTAAGTTAGTCTTAATAGTAATAGGTTTGGAATCTAGCACACTTTCACAAAATTAACTTTGCTTCTGTTGATCTGGGAATTAAAATGCTTCATTAATTTAGCAAGTCCTGGTTTGACAGCCAAATAATGCATTTTGTGAGTTGTACTTTTAAGTCTGAAATTCTTATCTGTAGCCCTCCATGGATGTCTCTGACATTCAGGGCAGCTTGCAGATCCACATGGCCTGGAAAGGAGGAAAATGTGCTTGAATACACATATACAAGTGCTCTAATACAGTTTATGTGAATATGTTGTGTCCAAGCATGTATTTAAGCACTATATGAGTAGGTAACTATTAAGATACCTGTTTCTTCCCTCCTTTACAACATACACTTGGTGTTTTCTTCTTTTTCCTTTGTTGTTTTTTTCTTTCCTCATTTACCAATGCAACTCTACACATCAGCTTTTTTGGTAAAGGGAAAAAGGCTGGAAAAGAAGCATGATGGATTTCTATGCTGTACACTGGGGTTATGGGAAGGGAGCAAAAAACCCAAACACCTCTGTATTGGAGGAAGAGATTTGTTATCTCTCTTCTTCACACCAGACACCATGTGGTACTGACTCCTGGGAAACTGAGGAGATGCTAATATTACCAAGTTCTCAACTATACAGCTCTATAATAGAGTGTTCTCATGTTTCCTGTTCCAGTCATTCTGCAAATGCTCTTTATCCTGTAGATGTTTTCCTCAGAAAAATCCACAAACTACATGAGCCGTGCTATGATCATGTATCAGGCTTGCAGACTGTGCTGTTGCACAATACATATCTGCAGAGGACTTCATGGTGCTTTCAGAAGAGCTTTCCATGACACAGAAAATGAATCTCTTCTTCATATCTCTTATAAACACTCCTCCAAATCACTTTTATTTGATTGTGGCTTGTCTCAAGGCTCACTCTAGTCTGGGCTGTAAGGCTGTGCATGGGCACAACCCAAGCAAATGTCTACAGAGCACAACCATGAAAAAAACTTCAGAATTCTCCAGGCTCTGTAAAACTAACTGCAAAGCACTAAAATTTAAAACAAGTTGAAACATTTTTGTTTTGTTGGTGTCTAAAAATGCTTATTACCTTTTAGTGTCACCTCAGAGTGGTGCAGACCAGCCATTTCACAAGGGCATAATATAAAAGCAGGTACGGGTACCCCAGCATGAGGCACCACTGGATTCCAGCTTATAAAGGTAGAGAAGTTTAGCCAGACTTTGCCAGTAATCCTGCTGGATGACCACCCATCACAGAGTTATGTAGATTCAGCTTAATTTGAACTTTGTTTCATTGAGTCCAACTCCTGGCCCTGCACATGGGATTCCCCATGAGTCACACCATGGACCTGAGAGCACTGTCCAAACTCTTCTTGAACTCTGTCAGGCTCGGTGCTGTGACCACTGCCCTGGGGAGCCTGTTCCAGTGCCCAGCCACCCTCTGGGTGAAAAACCTTTTCCTGATATCCCACCTAAACCTCCCCTGACACAACTTCAGGCCATTCCCTTGGTGGTGTCACTGGTGAACTCGGAGAAGAGATCACTGCTGATGTGTACAGAAATGTCATGCAAAGACACTCAAATGTAATTTTCTATTTGTGCATCCCTGCTGCAAAAGCAGGAATTTTTACCCATGCAAGATGAGTAAAATTTTTAGAATTTCTTTTCTCTGCTCTAATTACCATAAGTCAAGATGAGTCTGTAGATTCTGTAGCCCAGGCTAATTGTGTTTTGCTTGTCAAAGTCTGTGGAGTGAAAGGCAAGGTATGTTTTCATGACAGAGCAGTGTGGCACTCTTTTCCCCCCATGCACTGCTTTATAACCTCAGTTATTTCAGAGGTAGCTCCTCTTTACTGTGGTTCATAGCAAATCTTAATATTTCTATCTGTGTTTTGGGAGGGGTGAGGGAAGAGTTAATTTTGCTCTTCTGTTGTCTAGGAAACACTGGTTGTACTTACTTCCCTTTTGAAAATAGACAGTGAATTCCACATTCAGGGAGCAATGAATAAGATAAAAAGCCACAAGATTAGCAGCTTGAATTAGACACTGTTTGAGAGAGCAAAGATAAGTTCGTGTGTGCGCTGAAAACTTTTCACTTGCACTGGAGTGAAGTGGGGAGAAGATGTGCTTTTAAAGAAGCTGCCCAGGGCTTTCAGGCTCTGGGCTGTTGGCTCTGGTTCAGCACAGCGTTTAACTAAGTGCCTAATTTTAATGATGTAGGGCCCCACTGAGTCCAGGGCTGGGGATGTGGTCCGGTTTGTACATTAAGCACTTTGCCTCCCACCACTTGGAGAATTCAACCCTGTGCACATCATGCTGAAAATTAAGAGAAAGAGAGACACCAGCAATTGTGATCTGGGCTCCTGTGCTGAAAACAAGCCATCCATCCAATTTAGGGCTGTAAATACTAAAATTGGAGATGGGGTTAATGACTCAGAACAACAGAACAGGGAACAGGATTTTAAAAAAAAAGCCTTGACAGTTGTCACAATGGGCAGCAAATGACAAGTGCATTTCAGTGCAAGTTTAAGACGATTATACTTGGAAGATGGAACTAAAATATAAAGCGAGGGCTGTATGCAATGCTGCACGTTCAACTGGAAATGTAGGTTATGTACTTGGTATTAATTCATGTCCCAGTGAACAGGAAAAAAAAAAAGCTTTCTTCGATTCAGATGGGACTTGAGCTGTAGGTTTTTCTGACTAAGAAGCTCTGGATAATTCTTTTCTTATGTATTATTAATAGTTCTATTACATTAAATCTTAGGTGTTCAGAATGATCTACCAGAGGTATTTCTTCCCCCCCCCCCATTCTCAATCCATTGTTCCCAGCTAAAGTCTAGGGTGCACCTGGGTAGGTGAATCTGGGCTTGGAAAACTGGCACACAGATGCATATAAAAAGACACACAATTTTCAGGACTAATTTTTTACAAGCAGTTCAGCAGATGTGTTTTCAGGAGGGATTTTAGTGTAGTCAAGGAGGTGCTGCCCTCCAAAAGGAACTGTTTGAAGAATTAGAGTCCTGGGGAAGAACTACTAAAACAAATGAGCAGGAAGGGGGGGAGAGTGATGAAAAAGGAACATGTTGGGAGTAGTGAAGCAGAAGGATCCTGGCAGGGAGTGAAGAACAGGTTTTCTGGATGTGTTTAAAGGTGTAAAAAAGGGCAGCCTCAGAGACAGTAAATGCAGAGAGGAAATCTCCACCCTGGGTTTGTGATTACTATGTTGTGATTAAAAAAAAATCCCAAGATAATATAAAACCACACATAACCAATTCAGGACAAAAAAAAAAAAAAAAAAAAAAAAGTCACATGGAAGGAAAATCCTTCCATCTCTTGTGTTAGTGATCACAAGCAGTCCCTTGTGAATGTGGTCAACATTGCTATACAAATATGCATGCCATGCTTCTGAGTAGCAAATTCCAGCCCCATTTGAGGGGAACTTTGCAAGAGGTTTTGGAAATAAATATAAATAAAAACCCAAGAAGGAATACAGAAAATGGAAAATGCTCAGGAGGATTTGTGATGACTTTGCAGACTGGAAGTCAGAAGCAAACTCCTAGGTTGGGAGATGTTTCTGAAATGGCAGTCAATTAAAATAATATGTGATAGAGGGTTGACAGTTTGGCTGTTTTCAAATGATCCAGCCCTAGCTTGGAGTGCAGTGGGAAAGGTGCAGTGCTTAGTTGGATGTTCTATGGCAGTTGTTAGTCACCTTTTCCCTTCCCATAGAGCAGAGAGAGCCCTAATGACAGAGAGCCCTAATGATGCCTTCAGGGATGCTTGAGGAGTAACACAGCTCCTACAGCAAGGTGCAGCCTGGTTCCCTTGTCTCAGTTTCAGTGGTGTGTGGAGGAGCAGGACATGCCTCCAAGGGGTTGTCAGCCCCCCTCATCACTCCAGAGCTGTTAGACAATTAGGAGCTGCTTCCTGCACATGGCCAGGAGTGGAAAGGGAGCTCCAACCCCACTGCCTCACACAGGGCTGGAAGTCATTTGGCCTTTGCTGTAAAGAGATGAGAAATGTGAGTTACTGCTCAGCATGCCTGTGCACTTCACCACAAAGGGTTACCTGGCAAGGCTTCTGTGAGAGGCACCTGTGTCTCCTGATGAGCTTTGCCAGTGCTGCTCTTGCCTCATCTCTCTGACATCAACTTTCCTGAGCTGCTGCAGCCTTATGTAACTGCTCCAGCTCCCCTAGCAGCCTTTTTTTTGGGGGGGAAAGGTGCTGATTCACCCTGCACACAGGTGCTGCAGCACAGCTTTGGTTGCATCTCTGGTCAGGCAGCACCTCTCTGGAGCAGAGCAAGGGAGACGTAAAGAGAGGAGGAAAAGTTGGAGCTGGAGGAAGGTCACACTGCAGCACTCATGTTTCTACTTCTCCCCAAGAGATGCTCGCAAGGAAAAGACCAACCTGATGGATGGTTGTATTTTCAAGAGAATGCAATGCAAAGCAGGTGGTTCCTGGCACTTAACAAACCCAGGGTTGTGTCTGTGCTGCTTTCAGAGGTTCACCTTCAGCAGGCTTTAATCCTGGCTGCCATGGGTTGTGCTGACAAAAGACACAGTAGAGGGGCTGTGGAGTGAACCACCCAAGTGCCAGGCCCCAGCAGAGCCATGCCTACTGCAGAGTACCAGCACTGATGTCTCTCTGCTGCCCCAGGTGATATTGGGGTGATAATTAGCAGAATTCCATCTTGCCCAGCTGCAACACCATCTCCCCACAGTGCTGTAGGTGTTCACCCTATGCTGTGCTTGCCTGTGCTGCAGAGGTGCTTTCCTTCATATGGATCCCTGTATCAGAGTGCTCATAGGTACTTAGGGCTTAAAACAGAATTACTGGTCCTGGATCAAGCAACCAACTCAGAAATCTGAGTCTGTAATCTTGGGTTCTTCTGTGCCCCTTGGTTGAGGAGAAAGGGCATCCCAGGGCTGGGTGTTCATCTCCTCCTGAGCCACTGGTGTACAGCAGGTGGAAAAATGGCCTTGGAGGGCCAGTTTCTGCCCACTGATGAGAGAAGGAGCCAACTGTGTGACTTACATAGCCTCAGGCATCTGAGATGGGGCAAGATGACACGTGGAAAGACCTGGGGATGTGGGTAGAAACCAAGAAAGGGAGGCATTTTAAAAATGTGCTGTTTTAATGAATATTTTCAAAGCAAAACAAAATTGAAGTCCCGAGTAAGGCAGTCTACAAAAATGCCAGACTTCAAAAGCCAAAAAGAGGGAGATACATGGCTTTCAGTGTGCAGAATGCACAAAATATAAAAATATGTTTTTGAAGACTTTTAAAATTCAGAAATCAGAGTCAGGAAGAAAAGAAAAGGTGAGATGAGGAGGAACGAAGAAGGGTTTTGGGGTTTTCTTTGTTGTTGCAGTTTTGATTTTTTTCACTTCTCATCAAAGCCCCCTTCAGGACCTCTTCATCAGTTGGCTCTAAAGACCTGTCCCAAGAAGTGCCTCCTCTAGCAAGGATTAGCTGTTTGTTGTGAACATGATAATTTCTGATCATAGTTCTGAGTGCATTTTCTTTCCTTGCTGATAGAAACCATATTAACTAATAAAAATAATTAAATTTATATTCTTTAGATGTAATTGGTGATTATGCCCTCTAGGTGGAAAAAAATGCTTTCAGATGAGTAAAACCCTATATTCTCCATTCAGGTGGCTAAAATTCCTTAATTTCCACACAAGTGGACTGCAGAGAGAGTTGTATCCCCGGAGCCTGCACAGAAAGGGCATTAGCAGCCATTTCCTAAAGTAATTTATAATATTGTTCACTGTATTATGCCGACTCTAACAAACTCTCTCCTCCTTTACTGCTAGCATGGCTGTAATTCCGGTCACTCCATTGGGAATTTGGCTCTTGGAAAGCTAAGTGATTTATAAATTTTTAAGAAGTGATGCATACAGCTAATCTAAAGGAAAATGGGCTCTTGCAGCCTGTGCACCTGCTTGCTGTCTGGGAGGAGAGAGGATTTCTTGCAAGATTCCTCTGCTAAAATGGGAAAACTCTGATCATCTTTAGGGTAGCTTGTTTTAACAGATTGATGGAAGGCCATTGCTCCTGGAGCCTGAAGCCTTCAGTTTATCCAGAAATGGTTAAAGTACAGATACTTATTTTTGCAGCAGTGCTTAGTTTTGAATCATCAGACAAGCTTCCCAACTGCTGGCTATTTTGCATGAGGGAGCAGTTTTTTGTAAAACTGTGGTGGCCTTTTTTGGGTCACACTTGGGTCCCTTCTTGCATCGCTCCCCAAGATGCTTTTAGTGTGAGAAACAAACTCTAAGAAACAATTTGTCAAGAGCCTCCTTCCTTCCAGCTGGGACTTCTGAGCCCTGGAGAAGTGTGGCACAGAAGGGATGCAAGACAGGGAGCATGGGAAGAACTCGTCCTTGGTGAATTCAGACCATAGTAACTGGGTGTTTGATTTCTGTATGAATGTAGTTACTTGTGCAGTTCTGGAATTGCCTCTGAAGGACTTTCTTTATGGATACCCGTGGCAAACATACACTTTGAAACGTGTCTTAGAAGAATTTCATACTAATCCATTTACCTTGGTCCTTGACAATGTCTCCAGGTCAAAAAGTTACATGGTGTTCCCACTCCCCTGACACAGATGGCACCTGACACAGTGGAGAGATGGAGGAGAAGCTGCTCTCTGCCCTGCTTCAGTCAGTGTGTCATCGTTGCTAGAGAAACACAAAACCTTGGACTGGGATTCTGGCAGAATAAAAGCCTTTCAATTCATATTTGATCACATTTAAAGGAGGGGGAAGGAGGGACCTTGTAAAAACCCTGTTCATCCACTAGAGAGCATATAGGCAGTGCTTCTCCTTGGAGAAAATAAAAATGTCAAGCTCTTATTATGCACAATAATGCAATGCAGTTTAAATGTTTACTGCTGTTCTACCCACTGCAGTTACATATGGAGAAAAGACTATGTGAAAACTGGAAGAAGGCTTTGCAAATATAAAACTTTTCATGTTCAAAAGCCTCTTATCTCCTTGTTAGCGTATAATATCTTCTTGTTCTTAAAGAGTGTTCCTATTCTCCCCATGGAAATATTAAATTATTTACAAAGTTCCTGAGAAATACAGGGGTGGACTTGAGAAGGTGCAAAAACTGATCTCTGCAAGGGCATTTTATGGCTTTTAGAGGATTCCAGTGTTTCATTTCTGGCTGATGTGGTTTGGAAGAAGCTTCTGCAAACAAACTGATGTGAAGCTGCTCATTCTGCAGATGATCAATGTGAGAAGCTGGCGCTGAGAAGGTGATATCCTTTGAAGTCTAATGATATTAATGTTGACTCTTAAATATTTCATAGCTGTTACTCTTTTGTAGTGATTTTAGTGCTTGAGTTAAGGAGCACAATTTTTTTTCCTCATCTAATTTCCATTTTTCCCCCCTAAACTGCCTCACTCTGTGTGTGTACAATGCACATATGTAACTTCAGATTTAAACCATAGGGATCTGCGTGCATTAAATGGATAGTGGTACACCCCACTAATTAATTAAACTTTTTTTACCCCCATGGGTGTCAAATTTACTTTTTCCAAAGGCTGTTTATTAATACAGTGCATGTTAGAGGCAGTTTTTTCAGTGGAATACGTCACTGACTTTCTCTGTTGCCCTAGTTAACCTTATTCTGTCCATCTGTAGGTTACAGATGATTCCACTTACACTTGTAACCTGCTGTGAGAGCTAGGCATGAGAAATAGTATAGAAACCTCAGGTAACTCCTCAAATACATATCTTTTCCTCTGGATTTTTTTATGCCTGTTTTATTTTGTGGGAGGTAAAATCCTTTGTAAAGAATTTGCTACATTTGGATAAAGCAACATGGCTTTGTTATACATTTATTATGTGGCCTTTCCTGGTATTTTTTTACATTTTGTGTGTCATGATTCTGATTTAGCCAGTGGCAAAATATTAGTGTAGTACTTGGATACTGGATGGATTTCCACTGACTCTAATGGAAAATCTGGTCAGGATTTTATTTGCCATCAACATGAAGCAAAACTTTCTTTTTGTTGCCTTTTGCAAGTGATCAATGGATCCACTTAGATTATAACCTGGAGTTAGGAATAGAATTACATGCTAATATCTCTCATTGCAATAAAACAACTGTTAGAGTCCATTACTTTTCTGGGGAAAAGAATGGGATTTGTTTAATTTTAACTGCCTCAGTAGTGTACTGGTGCATATATAAATGCTGATGAATGAAATCAAGCAATTAGAATTAGAAATTAATAACAAAAGGCATCTAGTCATTTCTGCGAGTTTGCATTTTGATTCTGATTGATTTTTCTAATATTTGCTAAGTGCATATGTATCCACAAAAGCTTTATAGCCATATGCTGTATTTTTTAAATGCTGGCATGTTGACTTCTGGGAGCTAGATCTGTTGTTTGACAGCATATTATGATTTAACTTCTGTTATCTGAAAAACTGCACTATTAAAATAGCTGATGCAGAATTTAAGTGTATCTGTTTATTGTTCTCTTTTTCAAGGTTTTTAGAAATTACACTTGCTGCCTAACACTGTAAAGTTGGTTTCTATTTCAGGCAGGGTTATTTTTCCTCTTTGAATGACAGTGAGTATTTGTGTGCATGTATGCAAGTGTGACATGAAAATACTAAGATAGATGCCTTACAGTTCTGTTTTTGCTTTTTAATTGATATTTGGATGATATAAAGCAAGCAACTGCCATATGACAATAAAGTGGACCAACTTTCCCAGCTGGATGTCATATTTGACGAAGTATGTAACCAGAGAAACTGTGAATTATGTAAAGTGCTAAATAGGATGCTGGGTGTAACTTATTACCCTGAGGGCTGGAAGATACTGCTTGTTATTTACTTGCACTTTCTGAAGCAATATTATTCTGGGTGTTTCTTAGAAGTGCTAAACTTCGTTATTGGGAAAAAAAATCGAGGAGTGAGTGTCATACTTCTGATTTCCTATGGGGAAGGAGTGGGAGGTTTTGGAAGGCTGGCTGTGAGTAGTATAGAGTATGATTTCTTGAATTCTTGTCTGCCATGTGTGTGCTCTGCTGCCACGAGGTAGGGACTGGGGGAGCCAGATTTCCTGATAACTCCTGACGAGGACAGATGCTGCTGTCTGGGTCCACTGAGATAAGAGTTCCTTGGGCCTCTTTGGGGTGGTGGCTTTGTTTTATATTCTGTGTTTACCTCACCAAGGAACGTTTTATTTGCTTGTTGATTGTGTCCCTTTGTGACTCTGTGCTTGCTTTTTTGGTGGTTTTGTTTTTTACTCAGTTAAACTAAATCACATAATTTATTTTTATATATAGTTCTTGAAAACCCAGTGTACTGACATCACTTTTTATGCAGCCCTTGCTTTGCTGCATGAACCTAATGCAGCCTCTCTGAAATAGACATTTTAAACTTCAACCTTAATATAAAACTTGCCAGTTTTATTTTTTCTGTTTTCCCCACTGCAGCTGCTGTTCTTCCCCATGATCCCTGGATTTGTTTTTGGGCCATGTGCAGCCCATTCTTATTTTAAAAAACACCACTGTGGTGGCAGCCATACTTTTTGCAGTAGCATTCAAGTTGTGTCTGGAGGTTGTAGCCACACGAGGGTGTATGAGTTGGTTTGGCTGTAGGAGGAAATAGTCAAGAAGGACCAGATTTGATGATGAGCTTTGCTCTTGTGCTAAAAATTGTTGTTTCGTGATGCATTAGACTGGACTTGTCCAAAACCTCACTGCTCAGAGCAGATCACTGGAGTGGTAGTAGGCGTCTGGTTGGTGTTTATGGGAGGGATGCCTGTCAGAAAAAAGTTCATGTCCATCAGTTGTTGGGTGTTTTTGTTAAGATGAGGCAATATTAGCTGCTGGATCAGGCCCTGAGCTCAGGGCTGTCTCTGCTGTCTCTGGCACTGCAGGTGAAAGGACAGTCCAGGGGACTGTCAGGTTCCCATCTTCTGGCAGAGGCAGCTCACCTTGCCTGTTCCTTCATTAACTGGAGGGGAAAAAAAGTGGGTGATGGTTTAAATACTCCAGTTTTGAAAGAAATACTTTCAGCTACTTTCCTTTTTTTTTTTTTTTTTTTTTGCCTTTGTGCTTTCAGGTTCTTTTTTATTTCCTTCATGTTTTTTTGGGGTCTTTCAAGGCTGATGGTGTTGTGCAATGGGAGAGATGGATGTTTTCTACTCTTCTGTGTATGAGCATTATGCAGGGTGGAGAGAGTCCAGGGAGAGGCAGCAGTGTGGCTGGGAGAAACAGCCTTGCTCTTGCTGAGACTTTGGTGAATGGCAAACCTTCTCTTTCCTAAAGAGCCATCCAGAGACTTTTTTGCTCTTGCAGCTAGCAAAAGACAGTGTCTTTTTCAAAATCCTGCTGAAGGAACAGGAAAATATCAAGAACTAGAAAACACCTGCATTATCCCCTCATAAAGAACCTTCCAGACTTCTTGGCAGATGAAGGGAAGACCTGGTGCATGCCTTCAGGAAGATTTAGGTTTCAGCTCACCAGCATTTTCCTGCATAAAACCTATGTTGGATCAGCTTACAGTGCAGGTCTGTGGGGTGCAATATGTTGAGAACTGCTTTTTTCCCATAATCCAAATGTTTTGGGGGCGAAGAAAGAAGAGTGCTGCTGTGGTGGTGACTCACAAGAGTCTCGTGCTTCACTTTCACATGTGAAGCTCTGTTCCAGCAAGAAATCAGAATGCACCACACCACAGGTGCTGGCAGCCACGAGCATGTGCCTTCCTTGGTGTCTGTGCTCATTTTGAGCTTTCAGGTCTGCAGAGCTGGGGGAAAAGGGCAAGAGAGTGTTACTGTACTGGTGTGGTGGGAAGGCCTTGCAGAACCCCTGCAATATGACAAATGTTGTGTCAAAACCTCAGGAATCTAATAGCTTGTAAACAGCATATCCAACTTTCCAGAAATATTTTATTTTCACATAAATTCTATGTGATACCTGTGAATACAGCTACCTCCAACTACAATTCTATGATTTTTTTTCACTCACACATGAACCTAATTCTCAGTTTTCTGTAGTAGCTTTGAAACAATGTAGCAATATGTAAAATATTTGAAAATTCAGAACTTTAAATACTGCTGTTGGAGCTGTGGTCCATCCATCAGAATTCAGACAGTGGTGTAGCAGTTGTTGCCCATTCCTATTGCACAATGCAAAACTATTAAACTTAGCAAGAAGGTGTTAAAAACACGACCAAACTGAATTTTCAGTTGGTTTCCTGTTTTTAACATTTCGATTCAGACTACAGTATGAATGTAGTGCTTCCCATCTGGGTCTCATCAGTTAAAACTTGACTTTTGGTAAATCTAATGATGAGCTTCTGCTTACTAATTTCACTGCAAGATCATAGACTTTAAAAAAAACAAACCATTGAGACACTCAAGTGAAAAGGAAGTTTGATATGTGCTATGTGTTTATTTCAAGTGCATAAGCACCTTAATAAAAAAAAGAAATATGATATTTTCCCCTTCTTTATTAAGTTGTCAAAAGTCTTGGGCTAAGAATGGGAAAATTTTATAGCCTTCAGTGCACTCTATTCAAGTTCTACTTTTAAAAGCTTGAAGTAATATTTTAAAATCAATTTACCAACTTCCAAAAGGTTTCCAATCCCAACTATCCTAGTTCTGTAAAGTTTTGTGAATCTTTTCCTTTTATGTTAGTTGATCATTGTGTCCCATATCTAAGTTGTTAGTTATGGGGAAGAATTACCATTATAATTCTGTGTAATCACCATTATTATCTCTGTCATTCCCAAAATAATTCAGAGCTTAAAAATACCATCTTTAAAATATACATTTTATTTTCAGTTTTCATACAGCAAGTAACCAGTGCTCAGACTCAGGCCCTTTTAAAATACCTAGTTCTGCTGGCCATAATTGGATATTCAATAATCTCATTTTTCACTCAAAATTTTGGTTTTTTTCCTAGAAGATTTCATGTGACCTCCTGCTTTGAGTCTGAATTTTAAGTCCAACTGATTTAATTTTTGTATAAACTCCTTCCTAGCATTTGCTCTGTACCAAAATTCAGCCCTTTCAACTTTTCCAGATTTCTTTCCCTGCCTGTGTTCTGCAGTGAGTTCAGCCCTGCCTTTCTGTGTTAGTTAACCTTTTGCCCTATAAATATTCCTTCATGGAAATTTTTCCTGGTTGGCTCAGGTTTGTGATATTCAGCGAGCCTGGGCTGATAAGGAAACCCTGCTGCCATTGTGCTGAGGAAAGCATTAAACCACAGCTGCACTGCTTAGTGCTCCTGTCTTTACCTGTCCCAATCTCATACCATTACACTTGATTTATCCAGTGTAACGTGATCCTTATACAAAGCCAAGCTTGGTTGTCATAAGCCCTTCCATTTTCATGCCTTTCTTATCTTTTTCCAGCTGCATGTTCCCCAGTGCAACAAATAGCTCTGGTGTAAAACTTTCACAGTAAAAGCAGCCAGGAGTAAATTTGTGCAGGTTGGGTTTTGATGGAACTTAGACAGATAAATGTGGTTGGGGTTTTTTAAATTTATTTTATTCTATTCCCTTTTAGTCTCCTGCTTTCTGTTTTCTTTCTATGATATCAATCACATTGCTTACCTCAGTACTGGAGTGCTGGAGATAGGAGATGCACCATTCTGCAGCATACTCTGATATCTGCAGGTTTTCCTGATCTGCCTGCAAGTGCCTTGGGGGCCCAGATGCAGCCACCTCAGGCTGCCTTCTGGAGGGATGCAGGGGGCAATTTTGCATTTCCGTGAAGCTGTGTGTTTAAAAGCTAAATAAACTAAAATATGCACAATTCTTCCATAGTCAGTCCTACCAGGACACCTTCCTCATTAGACTTTGACACAAAACAGCTCAGATCTTTGTGTTGGATTGAGCTTACAGTGTGGTTAGCAAAGAAGGTTTTCATTCACGTGTCCCTGCAAATTAAAACAATCAAAGAGCTTAGAGAAACCTAAAACAAGTTGCAAAATGGGAAGATGATGCTAAGTTCAGGTGATTAGAAATAGCATCATGCCTTTAGAAGTCTTTAAATTGAGAAACACCAGATTTCTGTGACAGAAAAGAACTTAAAAATATAACCATATATATTTCTTTGTCTTAGGAACTTTCTTTCATGTTCTGTTTTTTTTCTTTGAAGCCACATAGACTGAAAACTTACTTTGCTCATTTTTAGAAGGGAAACCCAAGGCTCCCCTGCAATATAATTGGTTCTGTCCTTCCAGTTTAGATTTTGATTTGTACTGAGTGTTTTTGGATGCATCAAAAACATGACTTGCAGTCAGAATATGTGTCCTTGTCAATATTTCAGTAAGCAGAGGTCAAACCAGAACATGAGAATACAACTTACATATTCATAGTTGCATAAATTGTCCCCAAAGAAGGTCTTTTATTATATGCTGTCCATTTGCATGCTTAGTTAATAGTTTAGTGGGCCCCATGAAGATGTCAGCTGCTTCTTTACTGATAAATTTTATTTTATTTTGCATAAGCCTACATACTTTTTCAGACAAGAGAATTACTGTAATCTCTTTAAGAGTGATAGCAGCATGAGTCCAATGCCTACAAGAAGGGATGATAGCACTGGATATCTGTTGAAAAGAAGAAATCTTTGAAATATTCTATTCACCTATGCAGTTAAAGTGACTGGAGATTCAAACAGTCCTCAAAACATTGCTGCAACTTCACTTGTCTGTAAATCTACAAGCACCTGCCTCCAAAACAAACAAACAAAATAAACTGTGAGAAAATGGAAAGTATTTGAAAGGTAAAGCAACTATAAACAGTTACTGTACTGAAGGTATGGCAGTTTTTTAACAGCGTGGATAAAAGAAATGGGGCCGGAAAATCATGGGAAAGATAATGCAAACTAATGAAACCTTGTGTGATTTCCATTAATAACTTTGAGACAGTTTGGGTAAAATGCCATTTAATGATAGAATAAAATAGTAAAGAGAGTGATCAGTGGTAGTCAGGGCCACAGATGCAGCTATCTGAAGATGAAACCCAGGTGTGGTCCAACATTGCTTTGGTCCAATTTTTGGTGACATCTTTGTAACCAATGACTGTTCTCAGGAATGTTTGAGGATTTTTAGCTGCTCTAAGCAGCTCCATGCTGCCCTGAACACAGTAGTCAAATTCTCTAATATTCTTAGTCTGACTACAGCAAAGCTAAACCTGCCTTCAGCTGGGATAGTTTGCAGTGGTGAATCAGGCCAACCCCTGAGAAAAGGTGACAAAGTTACAGGGAAGACAAAATGTCAGGAAGGGAACAAAACCCCCACCTGCTTACTAGTGAAAGCAAAGACTGTGACCTAGTTTCCCTCTTTTCATTAGGATGTGGTTTAGCAAAATTGCCACCATGTGCCTGCAGTGGTGATGAGCCCCAGCCACACCACAGCGTTTCCCAAGAGCTGAGCTGTGCAGAGCCTGGCACCATCTGCACAGCAGATCATCTGCCAAGGCTCTGGGGGCACAAAACATCAATCCAAGAGGCAGCAGGTAACTCCTGAGAAACACAGGGCCCCTGCCAAACCCCCAAGTGAGGCTAAAGCAGTCACAGGAATCAAGAGGCAAGTCAAAAGTAGAGCAAGGGCTGTAGCAGAGCCTGCACAGGTTCACCTGCCTCCACCCTTCCCAAGCACAGCCACTTGCCAAAGGAAACTGCAATTCTTGTGAATGTCAGGAAGTTTTCATGTTGCTAAATGATAATCTATAGAAAGTGAATGAGAAAGTCAGGCTGGAGGGGGGAAGCTAAAAATTCTGTGGTATAATACACAACCATCTTGATTTAGAAGCTCTGTATAGGAAGATGGAGGTGTGATCTTCAGGGGAATAGTCTGTTCTGTAAGTGCTAATCCTAGGAGGATACTTTGCCTTTGGTGGATATACAGTGTCTGCATACTGGACTCAACACATTGAATTTTGATTCTGAACTACCCAAAATTAGCATTGAGCAATATCAGCCTATTGTAGCAGTGCTGAGTGTCAGAACTTTGCATGTGACTTTTCAAGAATCCAAAAAAACACCTCTGCTGAAGAGGCTGTTTCCTCAAGCTGACTTTCACATTCACTTTTGGTTATTTCACTGCTATTAATTTATTTCCTGCATTCCATTAAAAATGGCATTTACAGGTCAAGGAGCATTAAAATGATTTCATTTGCAAAAAAAAAAAACCAACAACAACCACAACTGAAAAACAACAGCAAAACCCTTTTTGCCTTTGTTGATTGTGCAGTTTACCAAAGATTTACATTTTTCACATCTGTTGCCCTCCCATTATAGTTTTCATCTTGCATGTAAAATTGATATAGCAGCATAAACAATCTCCCAATGGCTGGAGAAGGAAAGCTTAATAATAGCTCTATTTTTTTGCCAAAAAAAAAAAAAAAGTCCTGTATTTTTCATGATGTCACAACAAGTGGAGAGTTTGACATTATCACATTAACTGCTAATGTATAAATGCAACACTAATGTACTAGAATTAAAACTTTGTATAATGACCTTCCCTTGGTTCAGCCATTAAAAATACATTAATACTCTGTCTTGCAAATTGGAGCTGATGCAGTTTTATTCATCAATAACTAGTTTGTGGGGGTTTTTGTTTGTATGGATATCTGTGTTTATTTTCTGGAAAATTATTCTGGTTTTGTCTTTTGCAAAGTAGAAGTCAGCAATATCTCAGGTGCACTTATATAGCCTTTATTTTATTTTTATTTGCAAGAATAGTAGCCAGAACAAGGAAACTCAGTCTCCCTCCTTCTACCTTGTACTCAAGTTTCTCAGCTTTATCCACTGCTGTGTGCTTCAGCATACCCATTTGTAAAATTTGTGTATTACTCATCTCATGTGAAATTTGAAACTTAATTAACAGATGTTTGTACCTACTTTCACATCCTCCTAAGAGCCACACTATGTAGTTGCAAAGCAGCTGTTGCTGGGACATGAGAACATTGGAGCAAAGGCTTTTTTGGAGATGGGGAGCAGGTTACAAAGGGCTACATGGGCAGTTACTTTATTTTATATTTTTTTCAGATGCATTGGAATCTTCAAAAAAAATCCCTGTTTTGAAGCAGGTGGGGCACAAGACAACAAAAGATACCTCCCATGTAATAGGTTTTGTTTCTTGCATCCCTCTTCTACAACCTGCATGCATCAAGGTTTTAAAGCTCTTAAAAGCAAGCTCTGAGGTGAACAAAAAGACTGCTGGAACAGCAGTGGGCATGTCGAAGCACACTTGAAGATAACAGCTGTCAGGACACAGGAGAGGAAAATGCAACCAAGTACACAGGCTGCAGGAAAACTTGCCCTTGGGCATTTTGCTTTCACTTCAGTAGTTTTAACTCTTTATACTCCAGAAGTGGTTTTTAAAGAGAAAAATCCTTTGTGAGCTGTTTCTGAAAAATGAAAATACACGAATAACTAGTAAATAGCTGTTGGGCCACTGCTGTAAAGTGCAGAGAGGGCTGCATTTAGACAGCTTGGCTTTTATCTGATTGTGAGCTGTGTGTTTCCTCATACGGGAACTACTGCCAACCCAATTTTAATCAGTTGCAATTTTGTTTTCGCGTCTAAATTAGAATAGCTTGGATTGAAGGGGAAGTGAAAAGAAATGACTGTCAAAGCATTTCTATAAAGCAAGAACTCTTTCACTTTAGTTTCATCATGCATCTCCAGCCTGATAGTCTTCATTTTACCCAAATATTACCAGGATTGCTACTCTAGTGTATTTTACATCAGCTTTCTGCTTGCAAAGCTAAGCAAACAGTTCATGAGCCATGCTGTGAAATTTCCCCAAAGACTTTGCTCTTTAAAACACTTAAGTACAAGCATGACTCAGATTGGCAATGGAGAATGGAAACTTTCAGTTCTGTTGTTGTCTAGAATCCACCTTGATTCGGGAACAACCAAAAATATTCCTTCCTGATGACCGCTCGGGGGCCTCTGTGAGGAGGCTCGGTGGTATCAGTTACTGCAAGTAAGCAGACACGTATTTGGCACATGCCTCAGCAGAGACCAATGTAACTCCCAGCCAACTGAGGGACTGCTAGCAGGGCAGAGCTTGATTTGTGACTAAATTCCAACCTGTGACCCAGCAAAGCTCCTCGCTCTACTGAGCCTGTTGTTCCTGTGCTTTCCACCTGCATTATATCCAGACAGAACGAAAAGGGCTAAATACAAGTTTCTGCTAGCATCTGTTCCCATGCCTGTTGTCTGAAACAAAGCCTAATTATCACAGCTTCTTCCTTCATATTTTCTTGTGACTTACCCAGTTGTCTACAGCTTTGATATCTAGAGCATAAATGCCAAGGCTGAAACGTGCATTCAATTAGATGACTCTTGACTGACCTACATAACAGTTCATTCATGAGATAATGTGACCTGGAGTAATGGAGATAGAAGCCAGTTGATTGAGTTGGCTTGGCTGTGTACACTGCAAACTCTCCAGTGATTGAGGAATCTAAAATTAGCCATGCACTGTACGTTGTTAAGAGCCTTGCAGACCCGGCTCTGTTTCAGCAATATATTTTTTATAAGATGGGCGTATAATTTGTCACATTACAATTCTTTAATGCTTAACTTTATTACCATGAGGTACTTGGGTATCGAATAAAATGAGCAATTAAGTGATTTATGCTTAAGGTCTGCTCTCTGTTCAGGGCATAGGTAACCAGCTTCCCATGAAGGGGTGAGAGCTTGCACAGTATTTACCACTTCCTTCAGAGAGCTACAAAATGGTGCTTTTTGAAGATGAACCTCGTTGTGCATGTAATTCCCATCTGCCTATTAGCAAGTTAAAATGCATTCTTGTATTAAAGGTTATTGTGTGTTTGTAGAGAACCACAGGGTGTTTTCCTTAGCTTTTGCTACTACATTTGTAAACTTGCAGCTTTCAGATATGGTGGGGGAAAAAAAAGTTAACCAGGGAGCGAGTGTTTTCAGCATAACGTCTGAGCGACAGTTTCTGTATTGCTAAGCCACAAAGGAAGCTCAGATAAAGGTTGTAGGTCGGAAAGAAACCTTGAGGAGCATGCTCATAAAGTGAGGCACTTGAAGAAAGGCTGCAGCTGTCACTTCCACATCTCAGGGGCTGCGAGGTATTTAAACCATTTTCTTATTCTATCTTGTCTTAAAGATTCATTAACAGAATAATGTAAAATTTTCTGGTGTCCTCTGGGGCGTAAGTCCTTCAGTTTTTATTTTTCCCCTCAGTAAGTGTGGTAGGAGCAGTCTGTGCTCTGTCATGTCCCGTTCCTCTCAGATGGAGCTGCTTTGGTGCTGACTGATGCGAGGAGGACGGGGGCACATTTTGTACAGGGAGGCTGTGGCTCTTCAAAACACATTTGGGGCACAGAACCATAGTTCCTGAGGCTTTCTCTTTTAGTAGATGCATCTCATGAGTGTTTTACATGCTTTTAAAGAGCAGGTTGCCTCCTTCTCTGTCTCTTCCATGGTTCTGTGGTTAACTCTCTACTGACAAACTGGTGATCCTCTCTTGGGGAGGGTGAAGATTAATCAAAATGCCCAGGAGCTGGCTGTCAGATGTCCAGCAGGAGGTTTTGGAGTGTCTTTTTTTGAGTTCCTTAGGGGTTCAGGGTTTTTTTATTACTTGACGTTGTATAAGAAATAAGGAAGTTACAAGCTGCACGGCATTAAAAAGCATTTAATTTATTCTTTCACATAGTCCATTTTGCAGTGCTTTCATATGATCCTTTTGTTAAAAAAAAAAAAAAATATGCATATACATTGTTTGGCTTTGAGTGAATAAATTGTTGGGAATGCTGGACAGAGGAGCAGCAGAGAAAACTTTTATATTTTGCAGGAGTTTTTTGGTTCAGACAGACCACTTGGGCTCCAAGCTGCGGCTGAAATTGCACAGGGCCCAATTAGTGCCTGTTACCTTTGCTGTTTGCTCATGATGGGTTGCAGAGACAGAGGTTTAATTAAGCAGAAATGGGGATGTGGAGTTAATGTTCATTATAACTAAAATCGAAACAGCTGTTTACCTTGCTGAAGCCTTGTGTGTTAATGTCCATAAATCTCACCTCGAGGAGAGCTCGGAGGAGCCAGCCCCTGTACATGCCTTTCCAGATACCATGTGATATCATTTTACATACTCATTTTCACAACATTTCCTAATCATGTTAATTAACACATTAGGGTGTAATTCTTATTGTCTGCAGAAATTACTTCAATTAAAACTATTAACATATTATCATGATTGTTATGGTATTTGCAACTCGCTTTGTTACTACTCAACAACAACTGCAGCAAACCCAAATGTTTGAAATCAGCATAAAATTGTCATGGCTGCACTTTTCCTCTTTACTGTCACATCAGGTCTCACTGTAAACTTCCTGAATAAGCTCTGTTTCTGTGCTGGGCCTTCCTCTGTGAAAAAAAAGATGTGAGAGGCCATGACTCCTACAAGTTGAGGCTAGAAATATTTTGTCTTGATTAAGCTCTGCAGTGCCTTACAGGAGTGTGATCACTGTGCAAGTACATATGGAAAGAGTAAATAACTACAGTGGAGAACAAGACAGTAATGGATAGAAACTGGTCACATTCATGCTAAAAAAATTAGTAGGTTTTTGCTTTTTTCTTTTCTTGAGCTGTGAGTTTCTGGTTTGGCTGTCTTGGAAGAGGAATGAAGGCAAGAGGTTGTCTTTAATATTGAACATTTTCAGATTGAAAATCTTCTTACAGGCAAGTGAAATGTGCTTCTTGTATAAGAGGCAAAAATTTGTTGTTAGTGTAATTGAAATCTTAATGGTCTCATTAAAGATTACTACTACTATTATTATTATTATTTTTATTATTGTTGTTATTGTTATTATCATTATTAATCCAGATCTACTTATTAAGAGAAAAGAAAGAACCCTGTTATGGGGGAGGAAAGCTTCAATAACATGTTTGAGATGGATACAAACATTTCTTAGTCTACTCCTTTCCAAGGTGTTTTGCTTATCCTTACTCAATGAGCTTTAATTTTTGGAGCTGAGAAGTGGTGAGGGCAAGTAGTCAGATACCAAGGGCATCATTGGGAGGGGTACCTTCATAATGGGGATTTCTTCTTCCTTTCTGCCTTTTTGAGCATGATGTTGATGGTTTCCTAATCCTCATTCTGGATTCTACTTCTGGCTGCTTTAATGTTTTGGGTTTTTTATGTTTTCTAACATTCTTTTACACCTTGCTCATCCTCCCTTGGACTGCAACACCACCATTCAATATGTATGTGATGTCTTAGGTATCTTGGATGCTTTTTCTGTCTTACCCTAAAACCACAATTTGCATTTTGTTAGGCATCTGTAGGTGAATTTTTGTAGCCCTGGGGTCTTGAGTGTCAGGCTATGCCCTGTCTAATATCTCTTCATGCCTCCACTCCTTGCACTGTACCTGGTGTAGCCTCTTCAGAGCTCTCTGTTATGATACCAGGCCTGTGTTCCTCTGCACTCTGCTGTTACCTTGGGATCATAAATATTTCATCGTGTGCAGAGTAACTGCGAGTTACTACTGTCTGTATAAAAAGTGCACATAAACCACATCATTATGCAAAGACAAGCAAAAGCAAAATATATTGGGCAATAGCCACCTGGCCATTAAGAAAATTGCTGCTGCAGCTAAAGCAGCTAAAATGAAGCTCCAGGTTGGGCAATACAAGTGTAGGCAGGATGACATGCCTGGGGCTGAGGATGTGCAGGCTCAGCACAAAGTCTGTGTCCTGTTACTGGCATCACTGGGCTACAGGACATGAATGAGATCACTGTTTGACTGTACCCTCCCTGTCTGGGTGACACAGGATGTGTTTTCTGGTCTTGGGTTTGTAGCAGCACCTTAAACTGTTGAAATAGAAAGGGAGCACTTTGCCTTTACAGAGCAGGTGTATATTGGTGTAGTATTAGCAGGCAAGTTGAACAGAAAACAAGAAATTTTATCTGAGGTAGATAATTGCTATCATTATTCTAAGCCATATGTATTCTATTCATCTTCATGATATTGCTGTGACAAAGCTGTTATCCTCCTTTACAGATAGAGTATTTATCTACAGTTGCCCTAGGATGCCTCTATATTCAATGAAAAACATTTCTACCTCCATTTTAGTCCACCTGAAGTCTGAATTGCCCTCTAAAATGATTATTTCTCTTCACGGGCTAAACAGGAAATCCCACACACATAAATTTAATAAATCTGAGCCAAAGAGATTAGAGATTTGTCTGCAGCAGATGAGTTTCAGAGCCTGTGCTTTCACAGCTGTTACTAGTAACTAGTTTAGCTTAAATTTATTTCATATATGGAATATATAGGTGACTGCTTTAGTTTAGATTTTACTGTTGTTATATATCAAATGAGACGTGTCCAAATGGCCGAGTGTGGAATTTAATTTTCATATTTTGGATGAGAAGATGATGCCCTAATCAGGTCTTGTCTATCTAATGCGCTCAGTGGCACTACTCAATTCTTTCCAGTTTGGCTACCACTCCAAACTGTTAAACCATCTGCTGATAGCAGCCGAAAAGATGACAATATAATAAATTACTAGAAAAAGTTAAGATGCCTAACATCTGCTCTCCACCAAGCTCGAGCATCTTCCCTGAATTGATGTTCTGTCATCTCCTGACACAGTCAGGGAAGATGCCTGCTCTGAAGCTGTTGCAAATTCAAATAATTTGCAGCTGGACCTACATTCCAGGCATCCATCCTAGGCCTAAATAGGGAATAGCAATTGAGAAGAGAGAAGACAAAGGTAGGAGAAAACATAGTTTCTCAAATTACCTTAAGAAATTACTGGCCCAGGTAAAGGCCTTCGTTTACTCCTTATTCATTATGATTAATGAAGAAATACCTAATGATGGCAAGCAGAATTTTGCAAGACAGAAATAGAAACTGCTGCCTCTTCAGAACCACATGACTGTCTGTCCTGGAACTATGCTGTGCATAATGTTTTAATCAAATAACAGTTTGCTCAGTAGCAATGGACCACATTGGTTAGTGCAAACAGAATGAAAACGTATTCTAGATAAGATTATGTAGCTCTAAAGGTGCTGGTAGGCAGACACTGTTGAGAAAATATACACATAATATTTATTTAAAGCGTTCCTGGAGCCTCCTTTGGTGTTATTAGTCTGTCATGAAAATCTGCAAACACACACTTATCAGAAACTCACTGCAAAACATTAGGCAGTTAGTGAAGTCAAATATAGAGGGTGGATGCCATAGCAGAGCACAGTTAATGGTTGAGCTGTGACTTAGCTTACATCCAAGTGCAAACATAATTAAATTAGAAAAAGTCCTGAACCAAATGTAGGAGGTGTAGCCTGCCTGGAATGCAAAGATGAACCTGGATCCCATCCTACTGCTTCAGTCTCCTGAAGCAGAACTGGAGGAAACAGGAGCAGAATCCAAGTTAAAAGGTGTAAAACAAACTAGTGGTGGTGCCACAATGTTCTGCTCATTATTGTGGTACAATCTTACACAAAAGTAGCTGATTCTAAGAGAAAAGACTTATGGACTGGAAAGTTTGGTGTGCATTAATTTGGGAGATTTGCCTTACGTTAACTAAACCCAAGTTGTTTTCTAGTTTCCTTTTCTAAGTTTTTTTCAAGTCTAAAAGCATCCACTTAAGACATGATTTCTCCAACCATAATAATTGATTTCTTCTCTATTCCTAACTTCTCTCACATACACAGCCCTGTATATACAGTGAACAGGTGAAGAAGGGGCACTCCTACAGCACAGATATCTCCATAGTAATCTGTAATTTTAAACTCAGTGAAATCCCCTTGGATCTAAATTCACCTTAAGCAGAAGGATGATCCTTGTAAAGAAATATTAAATCATATAATGTAATAAATCATAAAATAATACAAGCATAATAATAAAGAGTGTGAGTAGATAAATGCTCCAGTAGTCTTTAGTATATAGTAAAGCAACTGGATTTGATCCTGGAGAGTGTATTCCACACTGTATTCCCATGAGTCCTGTGCTGCCACAGATCTGTCATCCATCCATCCATGAAAATCTATTCCTTCAGGTCTAGATTAGAAAATGCTCCCCTCCCTGTTTTTTTCTTGTAACAGAAGTGTTCATCATTCACTCTGCTGCTTCTCCTTGCCTCCTCCTGTCTCCTGGTTAGACCTTGGGGCTGCTGGCTGGTGTTCCATAGCACCAGCAAGTTTTTCCTGAGCTAGACCCAGCAGAAGCAGCAATGAAGTTCTATTTTAGCTTGTGTGATTTGGCAAACACTGGCCATGATGTGACAGTAAGTGAAATAAGGAGCCAGCAGGCTGGGCTGGCAGCAGGAGCAGGGAGCACCATGGTGGTGGTTAATCTGAAATTCTTGCCTTCGGTGCACCTGGATGTGTCCAGGCACAGACACTCAGATTTATGTCACACTGCACCAGCCTGGAGAAGGCTCAGATGAGCTGGTTTGGTTTGTATACACCAGTCCTGCTTGGAAAAGGTGGGAGTGTATAAATCTGTGTGCATGTGTGTGTCCCTGACTGACAGATTTGACCTAGTGCAGAATTAAACCTGTAGCTGTCACTGTCTCATCCCAGCGTGGTGACCAGCTGTGCCTGACTGATAGAACAGGCTGTTTTCCCTTTTAGAGGTATTATTTATAGCGTTATCTTTTGGAGTAAGGTGTGAAACTGGTGTGTTTGGCTGGATAGCAATGCCAGTATGTTTGTCTGCTACAGGGTAGAGGTGATGTTTCTAATCAAGCTGAGGCTGAATGGACTTTCCAGGAGGAGCAAGGTGAGATTTCTAAACATTTTAAAGGATTTGGTTCAGAACAGGCATTAATCAGTCATTAAAAAGCAATTGCAAATAACCATTGCTTTCTGTCCATCTCCAGTGTTTCTCAAGCATGTCCCTGAAAGCTCGACACCATTCTGCAGCTTTAGCAGTTATTTGAATGCAACAAATCGTACCTGCAAAGCACAGATGTTGAAAGCTGAAAAATCTGAAGGTGCCGTATGTTTCCTGTAATTGAAAGCAGGTGCCCTGAAGGAAGCAGAGATTCTGTTTCACTTTATGAAGTATCTAGTTGGCAGAGCAGGCAAAAAATGCCTGCTAAAACTTCATTTATTAGGACTGGATAAAACAGATTAAAACTGTTGTTTTACGACAGCTCTTGGGCTCAAACAAGGGATCAAGATCCTGTTGTGTTGGGCAGCATTGGCAAAAAGGAATTAAATCACTGGGTTTGGGGTAGTAAATTAATAGAACTACATGTATTTAAAGGATGGGATGAGGGGAAGGACCAGGATACACAGGCCTCTTGGAGTGGTTCCAGAGGACAGCTACCAAAATGATTAGAGGGATGGAGCACCTCTCTATGAGGAAAGGCAGAGAAAATTGGGGCTTTTTCATCCTGAGAGAGAAGGCTCTGGGGGCACCTAATTGCACCTTCCAGTATGTAAAGGGGGCCTGGAGAGAGCTGGGGAGGAACTTTTAGCAGGGACATGTAGTGATATGAAAAAGGGAGATGGATATAAGCTCAAAGAGGGCAGGTTTAGATTAGATGTTGGGAAGAAATCCTTTCCTGTAAGGGCAGTGAGACACAGGAACAAGTTGCTCAGTGAAGTTGTGGATTCCCTATCCTTGGAAGTGTTCAGGGCCAGGTTATACCAGGCTTGGAGCAGCCTGATCTCATGGAAGATGATGATTTTTAAGATTCCTTTCAACCCAAACCATTCTGTGATTCTATTGTAAGATAACCAGGCCCAGCATCTCCATCACTTCAGGACTATTCTGCATTGGGGTGGATGCTGCATCCCAGGTCTGCATCTCCCAGTGGCCCCACACCCAGACACTCCTGTCATTGCTTCAGTCAATGCTCAGTATGGTGGGCTGCCAATCTATCTTTTGCCTCAGTTGTTGTTTATAAAGAATCCAGGCCTAAAAATTATTAAAAGCTATGAAAATTTGTGTTTTGGAGGATTGCTTTTTGGGAAACAGCCTATAAGGTGAAGCCTGCAGCATAAGGAACAGGAGAGAAGTCCCTGGTGAGCTGTAGCTGCAGCTCCACATGAAGAGCTCACAAGCCTTTAGGGAGAACTTTTTTGTGTATCTGTGCCTCAATTTAAGACATGCAAGATCCAGATGTTGTACACCCCATGAGATTTAGCAGAATTGCATTCAAGTTGAACATAATCTATGGGTGTAGGTAGTATTTTGTGCTTTAAGGCAGAAAAACAAAACAGAAAAGTACCCCAAATCATCCAAATTTACTGATGCTTCCAGCCAGTTTTGTAGTGCTGCAAGCTAGGGTTTTGGAGGTTCTAGCAAGTGTAGAAAGACAAAACAATTTTGATCAAAACATTTTTCATCTCTTTTTCTAATGAAGCAGATAGTGCCTGGATCAGCATCGTTGTACAGTTATTTAATCTCTCTCAAAATACTTTTCTTAGGTTCTGAAAGTGCTGACTGACCTGTGTGCACCAGGCTCAAAGCTCTTGCTCCCATTTAAAGACTCTGCAGCACTTTCACTATATTCTTTCTCTTTGGATTGCCCACAGTTTTTTCCCTCCATCAGTTCTAGGCAGACATTTTCTAAGACTTTTTTCTTCTTTAGTCCATCAAACCACTGAAAAAGAAAAAAATGTCCTTTGTTCACATTGTGAAAGAGAACATAGATTTTGCTGAGAAAATAGTGAATTATGTTTATCACCTTTTTCTAATGGCCAAAAATAGATGGGAAAACTTGGGGGCGGGGGGAAGTGGAAGAAAAGGCCAGATATTTAATAGATATTAGTCAGTTTTTCATTCTTTTTGACAATCTTATTTAACTGACTTAATATTGGATCTTAATTCCAGCCAAAATTTTAGAAAGTAGGAATTTAATGACCACAGCATTTCTCTCTGTGTAGCTTCCTATACATGAAAGGTCAATGTCAGTCAGACTGTACCATTTGGCATGAAGATGAATATAGAAGCTAAAGAGGATTTTAAAAATACATGATCTGGCATTTGAAAGTGGAGTCTGGGAGTTGAGTCCTCCTTTTATTCCTTTATCTGCTGGTGACCTGGCACTTCTTCTCTGATGGGGTGTGTTTACAGATTTAAAACTTTTTTTTGTCCTACTGCATGGCAGTGAGGAAAGTCCTGCAGGGGCTAAGTCAGTTTTAGGTAGGTTGAAGAAGTGTCTGGTTGATGCTATCACTCTCTCTAGAGGCATTTCTGTGCAGAAAGTATGTAAAACAGGGTTAATACTCTCCACACCTCACAGAACCTGAAAGAGAACTCCATTTGCCTAAAAATCTTTGACAGGAATGTCTGGTCCCCTTGTTTCTTGTTATTGACTGTAGAAAAAAGGGAAAGTGTCTGGGTTACTAATGTGGTGTTTACTGAGGCTTCTGTAGCTCAGTGAAACCCATCTGAGCATTAGTGCCTTAACTTTCCCATCTGTGAAACATAGGTTGTGTCTTGCAGTGGAATCGAGATCCTTACTGCTCCTGTGTTCAGAATGCCTGGAGAAAGAAGGCAGAGTTAAAAGGCAAGGTGGTATCTTCTGGTCAGGGTGGTGCTTGCTCTGAAAGCTGCAGTACACAGCCCCAGAGTACAGCATAGGTGTGAACATACACAGAATGAAGAGCATAGAGCTGAAAAATAAATTAGCAATAGATGGCTTATAAGCCTTATTCCTCTGTGCAGTGGTGCTTTTAGGCAGTGTTGTTAAGTATCTCAGCAAAATATTTTAATATTTCCAGTCAGTCTTGGAAATACCCATTTTAATGTGCACAGCAAAGGTGGAGGGACCTCATGTTTATGATTTGAATACTTGCAACCAGGTCAGGGCTCTGTGCAGAGTCCCTCTGCATCTGCTGGCTTGCTATTCTTTATTTTTAGTCACTTACTTTTGATAATTGCATCAACTTCTCAATTGAAAAATACGTATATATTAACTATGGCTTTATTATGCATTGCTAAAGAGTCAGACAGCAGTCTTACAAACATTATAACAAATGTTATAAATTTCTGAATTTCCAAGCTTTTTTAAGAAATAAAACCTGGCTGAATAAGCCACATCTTCTTGTCATCCATTTGCCTCTCTCTGGAATCACACAAAGCTCCCTTCTGGCATGTATGAGCCTCTTGCACTTCCAGTGCCACATGGCTCATGTTTTCCTAGGTCTGTCTTGCCAGCTGTGTGACTCCATCATTGGGTGTGAATTGTAGTGAAAGCATTGACATAGTTAAAATTATTGAGAGTAACACAGTGATTCGATTTTGGGAAAACCTCATTGAGGATATTAAAAAAATATTTTTTATTTTACTCTGACTTATGTAGCTTGGAGATGATTCATAAGTTTGAGCTATTCACTGATGGTCCCTGACTTTGAGGCACATCAGAGTAAAGATACTCTGGTGATGTCTGACCAGCTTATCTGGTTTTTGAGGTTTAATATGTGGAGTTGAACCTGGGAATCAAATTGGCCAACAGCTACAAGTTAGAATCTATTGTCTCAGGCTGTTTATAATTTAGTCTCTGTCTTGCACCTCATTTGAATGAGAAGTGGTTTCAAAGTGCACATTTAGCACTCACTTGTGGGGTTTTCCTTTCTCTGTCTGCAGTAGCTTCTCTTATGGAAGCAGAACTAAAGGGTCTGCAAAAATTTGACCTCATTGGTGTCTGCAGATGCTACACTGAATATGAAATTACTCTAACTCCACTGCCTTGGGGGCTGCTAAAAGATTTCTGCAGCTTCAACCACTGTGATGTGATGTTCGGGAAGACTCCTACTTTTATAACTGCATATTTAATTGCATATCTTAAAGAGTGGAGGGTGCTACTGTGGAAGAACTCTTTCCTTCAAATGTACATTACCTTGTTTTAGTTTTCTCTTTTATGGTTTTGTCATGCATATGTAATATCAGCTCTTCCAGGATAACTTTACCATATTTAAAATATGAGCTGACTTTGCAATTTGATGTAACCTACATTGAGGCTTCTCCTCTTTTTCCAGATGCAGAGAAATCTTGTATTTTCTTAGGAAGCCTAGGTTATCAGGCACTATAAAATGTCCATCACTCATTCCTACATCTAGTATGGCATTTTCAGACAACAAAAGGTCTCAATCCCTAATTGCTGCAAAACACCATTTACAGCAAAGTGGGACAGAATTTTTTGAATGAAATCTGAGATGATCTGGTGATCTTTAGCCTCTGCAAGACAATTGTTCTTTGCTAGTAAGTAGCATATTATTTATCAACACTAAAAAACTGGGATCCTTTCTATCCTGTCATGTAAGACCCAGGTGCATGAGGTATGGTTATGCTACTCCTGGAAGAAGAATGTACTTCTTTCCTACTCTGATATTTCAGTTTCATCCCCCCATGATCTGATGGCTTTCTCTCATCACTTCTCATTTTCATAAGGTATTGCTCCTGCTGTTGGTAGCAGTAGTAGGATCATTTGGTAGCTGAGGTTTGAAGGTCCCTCAGGAGATCTCCAGTCCAACCTCCTGCTCAGAGCTGTGTCAGCTGTGAAATCAGACTCTGTTTCTCAGCATGTGATACAACTGTGTCTTAAATATCTCCCCAGATGGAGATTGCATGGTATCTCTGGGCAGCCTCTTCCAATGGCTGACTGTCCTCATGGGGAAAATAGAAGTTTTTACTTCTATTCAGTAGGAGACTCTACTTTCAACTTGAATATGTTGCTTCTTGAATATGTTGTCTTTCTGTCATGCCATGCAAGGGACCTGGTCTTGTTCAGCCTGGAGAGGAGAAGGTTCCAGAGGAACCTCCAGGTATTTACAAGTGGATGTGGAGAAGTCAGGGACAAGATTTCAAATTGGTAGGTGTTTCTATAACAACTTATCAGTGAAGGTTGGTCTGGAGTGGTTCACACTTTGAGAAGTCTTTGAAAGAAGATGCTTTAAAGAGAAGCAATCTCGTTTCTGCCAGTTGGCAATGTGCGTGAATTTAAGGAAGGATTCTGTCCCTTCTTCCCATCTTTGTCTCAGGGAATCCAATCTGCCCTGTGTGACATCTTCTCTCCCAGTCCTTTGGGCACCACAATCCACTGGCAGCCTGCTAACACATGCAGTGAGGCTTGTTCTGCTCCCTGTTTTCTAGATGGGTTTTCCCTGGATTGCCAACACTGCATGCATGGAAGCAGGAATGGTTGTCTCCATTTTTGCATATTTCTGGGCTTTCTCTGCAAGAGCTGTCTCATGTAACTTACTGCCTGAAGTTATACAAATTACTGCTGCAAATGGTTAACACTTAAGGAGATGGGGAAATTGCTGTTCAGACAGTACCTATCAGTCTGGGTAGCAAGTACACAAAAACTTGTTTCATTGTAAGACAGAGTAGCACCCAAAGGCAAAGAACTGCACTGGTGTTCTTGGGCTATTTATAACATGGGGTTTGCTTGTTGTTTGTTTTTGGTTTTGTTTTCGTTTGTTTTTAATCTGCCAATAAATGCACATCTATTTCAGCTAATTTTTGAAAAAAAATAATGTGGTACTATGCTGTTATTTCCTTGTTGTATATCACTAGGCTTTTGCATTTTTTTCATAATCTTAAAAGAGAAATGGAAGCAGATTACAAATGAGGGCTGACTCTCTAATTTGCATTTCTAAATCTTACAAGACCCTGTTCCCCCAGCATGGCAAATTACTTAGGTACCAAATTCAGACCTAAATGAAACAAACCTCTGCTATATTTTGCTTCTGATCCAAATTAAAAATAGTGCTTGTAGATATTTAATGAAAATAATATCCTTTCCAGTCCTTTTAAAGGATTTGCTACATTTCTCATTTTTAGGTGTTTGTTTATACTGCTAATGCCTCTTGTGATGCATCCAAGGCACCCCTGCAGGTTCCACAAAAGCATAACAACCTCTTCACCAAAAATATTTGCCTCCTGAATCTGGAGGGTCATGAAAGTAAGGAGTAGGGAGTACAGAAAGAGGAGGATTTGAGATTTTACAGCAAATTATTTTACAAGGGACAGAGAGAGGGCTTCTCTTCCTGGAGCAATGCTTAGTAGCTAGACTATGATGAATTTTAGCTTAAGATATGACTAAAAAGAGGATTAAATATTTTTTAAAAAAGCTATTTAAATTACAGCACAAACTGTGTAACAGCACATGAGCAGATTTACAACACCAAAATGAATGTTGACCTGGCCTGGTAGCTTGATTCCACAAAACCCAGAGAAAATGTATAAGTGAAAATAAATAAAATAATAGTGAGTGTTCAAAGATTTTATTCTTTTCTTCCTGTAGCCTCTCCTGGAGGAGAGTTCCTCAAACTGAAACATGGTGACTCCCAACCATAAGGTTGCACTTACACATTTGTTTTAAATAGATTTTGTTGAATTTCTTATCCATTAGGGAAGAATTTGGCAGGTCGATTTAGGTCCTCACATATTGGGCTATTTTGGGAGAGAACTAGATATATTTTTGTGGTATCACTGTTTGCAGCTACATTATTTTACCCTCCTGTACATTAATAGTGCAGAGTTATTAGCATCATCCCACACATTCTGTGTTGATGCCAGCAGGGTAAATAAGAAAAACATCTGCCTGGGAGGCAGGAATGTGTTTTTATATATGAATGCATAAACATGAAAATTCTACACCTTCTGGTTTGAACTCACACCAGAGAGCACAGGAGAGCCCTGTGAATTTCTGCAGTAGTGAACTGGCCCTTGTGTAAATCCAGTGGGAGGAGGTTGGAAGGGATAAAGTGTCTGCCCACATCCGTGTTAATGAAGAAGAAAGCTGGCAGAGCCCCTGCTTCCTCTGGGAGTAAAGCTACATGGATGCTGTGACACTGGGATACACATGCTGTCATTTCCTCAGCATTCATGAACTGCCCTGTCACTCATTTAAGTCTGTGTTGTGTTGCTTGAACTTAAATGCAGTGCTGGGAATATTTAAGGTAATGTTGATCCTTCCCTTTTATTGTTTTTGTTTGTTTGTTTGTTTGTTTGTTTGTTTGTTTGTTTGTTTGTTTTACGATGGCCTTTTTAAATTTATTTTCTGAAATATTGTAATTTTGTCTATTCAAGATGGATGGGGTCTGTAAAGCATGGCAACTCCTGATGGCTGTGCATCTCCATGGCATTGATGAGGAGATACAGTACAGGGAAAAACACTGTTTAAAATAAATAAGGAGCAATTCTTGAGTGTTTTTATATTCAGAGAAGTGCATCTACTTAAATTTCCTGGGACACACTGAGCTTTTACTAAATATCTTAATAGTCTCAGGGGTCAGAGTGATCCTCCTGTTGATCCTATGGAGTTTTCTGGCAGCTGACACCTCCATGGAAAAACAGGAATGTCAGCAGAAGAAAGCAGCATTAACATCTTGACAGATGAGTGTTATAATGGCATCTTTAGACAGAGCTCATGAGCTTCTCAAGGAAGTTATTTTTTTCCACAATAACTTGAGTTTGAAAAGTCTTGTTTTGAAAGGTACCTATGATAAGATCAGGTCTTCCAGAGTTGTCTGCAGAGCCTTTCAGGAAAAGCCCAGGCCTCTGTCACTCAGCAAAGTTTGCATTATTAAGAGCAAGATGGAAAGAGAATTCCCTCTCCTCTTTAATACCCTCCCACTTAATCTTTGTATGTGTTTAAAAATATTGCATTTTATAACATAATGGAAAGTTAATCAGAAACCTGGCAGATAAGAAATCCTACAGACAGTGGAGATGCTGTACAAACAGCAGAGCTGTGAGTATTTAGCAACATCATAGTAGCCTTGTTTCACATTTGCAATTAATACACGTCTGTGTTTGCATTTGTTATAGGACTCTTGACAGCACCAACATAACAAGAAAAACGAACAACCTGAGTAATAAATCTCTGGAGGCATTCAGCAAGTGCCATAGGGCTCATTAATCTTGATTATTCCCCATAATAGATAACTTCACAAATCATCTATTCTCCCCAATCATGCACATAAGGATAATGTATATGTAATAGCCTCCCATACTGTAAAACCCCAAATAGAATTTCATTTTTTAAATATAAGTCTTGACAAATGCAAGACAAATATTTATAGAAAAAGGATGGGTATGAATAACAATGAACTGGACTGAAACAAGTCAAGCAGTGACTGTTGTGAAAAGATGGGGTTTGGGTTTGTTGGTTTGTGGGGAAGGATCCCTTTAATTTATGGTGTCTCTATTTGAATCAAGAAATTCATTTATTTATTTATGGCCTGAAGTAGATGGGATTTCCTTCCTGAGAGTTTTGGCCTGGGAGATAAAGCAGTGTGCAGCTGCAACCTTCATGCATACCCCTTAAGGAATGTAGACAGGGGAAATAGGAGCAGCTAAGAAACACCCTGAATTCCAAACATTTTAATATTTATAATTTATACTGATTCCCTCTGTTTCTTGTATCTCCCCAAAGCTTTCCTTTGAAACTAGAGTTATCAAAGAAAACCCTAGTTCTGATTTGATATGGTCTTCACCTGTTTACCAACTTTTCTCAAATACAGCTGAAATTTGCCAGCAAAAGAGATCTGGGAAAAATATCATATTTAGAATAAGACTGTGTATGATCCTTTCAATAAGAATAGCAGAGGTGCTCTAATACCCAGAGTTGCAGACTGTGTTTCAGCTCACAGATACCTTGATTACCTTAAAACTGATTTTTCAAACAACAGAAAATATTGGAGACCTATTAAGTTTTGAAAAAATATACAAAATATTATGGTTTAAATGCAATCAGTTTTAAAGGATAAAGGATAAAATAAAGAATAAGCAAGATTAAAGATTTTTTTTTCCCCAGAAGTGGTCCAGTACTTTTTATATCTTTGTAATTGTAGTGACCTTAACCTGATGCTTAAGAGTAGGTTCTGCTGATTGAAGTTTCAGAAGTGTAAAGCTCTATTCATAGCTGAGCCTTCCTCTTACACAGTATAAAGCAAGAGATTTGATTGCCCTCATCTTTGCCCACATACCCATTTGGCCACCTTTCTTCTCCCTCCCTCCCTCCGTGTGTCCAAATGCTCTCAAAACCCCAGGATTTTGTTCTGTGACCTAGAGCACCAAAATAGCAGTTTTGTGTGAGTGGGAAGGGTTTTACAGAGTAACAACTGAAGAGCTTTAGTGCACGTTTCTTCTTGTTCACTGTCCCTCCTCCACCCTTTGTATCAAATACTCAGGATTCGTTTCCTTACCATTTATTAGAAAAGAGAACATATCATCTTTCAGAGCTGAAAAAAGAAGAACCTGACATTTGGATCTGTTTCTTTGCTGTGCACATTGTTTCAGCAATTCTATTTCTGTAATTGTTTTGCATGTGAATGCATAATACTCATCTACAAAGTATCACAGTCTTTAATAGCCTACACTGCATGGTGTGTCTCTGTTCCTTAATACATACATGTTAATCATATCCACAAGCCAAGTAATTTGTGGCAGAGGTGAAGAATGGGTCTTGCTTCTAAGAAGTTTTTAAAAGTGGAGGAAAAAATAACGAAAATGTTCACAATCATCTAAGTTTGTGGACAAAGGATCCTGTATATTTGACCTTTGTGTTTAGACCTTTCTTTCTTCAGACTTCTGCAAAGAACTTTCTAAGACAACGTGAAAGAGAAGTGCATTTTGACTTGAATTTTTCCTTTTATATCAGCACAGTCTCGTTTGAAATACAGTTTTGAATCAGGATAAATGGGTTGTATTCTTAACTGTCTGAGAAAAATTCAAATAACTCCCTTAATCTCTCTTGGCCTCAGTTTCTCCCTGTATAAAACTATACTTATAATGCTCCACCATCTTTGTAAAATGTTCCACAGTCTTCTGATGAAAGGAATTATTTTAAGTTCAAAGTGTTTCTCTTGGTGAATGAATGATCTTGTTTATTCTTGAAAAAATACTTTATATAAACATCAAAGAGTTGTTTGTACCAAGTGCTTAATCTGCCATAAGGTGCTCCTGTGTCTCAATTAGCAATATTTTCTCATTCATTTCTCCATGAAAAGGAATGTGTTTGGTGATGTGGATGCCATGTGATACTATTCCATCAATGTCAATATGTGCAGAAAACTAAATGCAGCGTTTGACATTGGCCATAATTTCCTATTCTGTACACAAATTAGCATATAAGTGACTTATAATGATTTTCCTTCCACTGCCCTGCCTGGCTGATTTCCCCAAAGAGCCAGGAGTCAGTGCTGGAGGGCAGCTGGAGCTCTGCAGTTCAGGTTGTGCCACTTGCAATCACCTCCAAAAGTGGGAGCACCTTTGTCTTTTGTTGAAGGAGACCATCAAAATATAGGAGTTGTTTCTTTAGAAGCTAATGCTAAAGGCCACTTTTTCAGGTGAGAATTGACACTTGTTGACCACTTGCTTCTTCTGGAACTATGGAAGAGAACTCCAAAATGCAAGAAGGTCGACACAGTAGAAAAAAAGGTGCACTTCATGTAACTTGCCCCTTGTCTGGGTTGAAAAGGAATGAACACCACAAATAACCATAGATAGCATAATTCCTGAAGGACAGCATTTCTATTGTTTAAGTAGTCTTAGTCTTTTTTTTTTTTAGTCTTCAAAAAGCATTAGAAAGCCTTTTCTTTCTTTGTTATGCTGATAGAATGGTACAAAAGGGGATACTGACCCTTCTAGTTTAAAGTAGGATTACTGGGCCTAAATGGCAAAGAATAGAGTTAAGAAAGGCCATACTATGAATATTGGGACATCTTGTAGTCTCTCCACTGATGGTGGAGAGGACAGCACTTAAAGCATTTTCAGTTCAAGTTACAAGGAGAAATTGGTCTTCCTCCAGACCTTGCTAAAATGGGGTTATAAATGCAACTAAGTAAGTGGCAAGGTTGCTTCTGGAGGGATCATTTCCATCTTTCAAGATAACATCTACTATTGTAGGGAAGCAGCACTTAACAGTCCTTCCAGTGGTATCTCCTTATACCTGAAAAATCATCTCCACAAGCACTTTGTCAGCGTTCCCATGCTTTCTTCAGAAGGATTAAGTGACCAAAACCCTGTTCCCAATGTAAACCAAAAAATACATTAGCTGGTTATTTTTAAGTTGTTTGGAAACTTGACAAGTGAAAGCAGCTCTAAATGCATCCAGATTCAAAACACATTACCCTGAGTATCTGAAATAGAAGTTGTAGCTGTGACAGACTCCCAGTGCTCACATCTCAGGAGCTTCAAAGATGAGAAACACATGTTTAAACTCAGATCCCCAATTTAGAAATAAATGTATACAGGCTCTCAGTCTCTAGATTAGGACCTGTGTTATGGAAAAAAAGTTTATGTAATACTGTTTCCATTATAAATGGTGGCTAATTTTCTCAAAAATACTCTTCATACTGAATAAACAAGTAAGTTTAGTACTAAAAATATTCTCAGTGCTTCATTGCCTTGGGTTTACAATATCATTTGCACGTCAAATTATATTTCATCTTATGATTTAGTAATGCCAGAAGAATAGATCTAATTCTCTGTCTCATGATACTCTTAAAGATGGAAGATTGCTTTCCATGGAGTGTAAAACTCAATTTGTAGTCATGTGTATAAAACATGACTTTATGGCAGATTAGCTTGCTGTAGATTTAGTTCTCTCTGACAGTGAACTGAAAAATATTAGCATTTCACTGAACACAATATTAAAGGCAAGAAGAGACTGTTATTGTAATGTAGAAAGTAGAATGGGATTTTTGAATGTAGAGCAGAGGAAAATGTATTAGAGATTTGTAAGGAGTTTAGGTAGAGTTGGTTTAACTTTTTTCTCTTCCTCAACCTTTTCCCCACCTCGCCTCTCTGTGAGTCTTTTTGAAAAACAAAAGTATACTTGCAGTTGTCAGATTGACTTCTCAATGATTTTAAATAAAACAGCAATTATGGTACTGGAAGATGCCTTTGGATCATATGTGTTTCAAGTGACTACAGTAAAACTGAATTTTTAGATATTTTTAAATGCTAGTTTTGGTTTGTACCTGTCTTGCTTAGCTGTCAGATGTGATGTTTGCTTTTTCCAGTGGAAGGAGAGAGTATAAGCAGAAGATTAGAGTGATCATTTCTGTGCAGTTCATTATTTGTAGTGCTGTGAAGGTGGTGTGATGCTGTGGTGATGGTGTCAGTTTGTTGAAGCAGGTTAAAATCAACTCCTGGGTGTGACAAGGCTGTCCCTTGGAGTGCTGAGTGCTCAGAAACAGCCAAGTTCCAGCCAAGTAATGTGCCACTAAAACCATCCCAGCCACGTGTTGTACTGAGGGTTTTAGTAGAAGAGATGGAAGAAGGAAAGAAATTGAGAAGGAAACCAAGCAGACACTATAATTAAATGGCAATCAAGAGGGGAATGTTTTATGGAGTGTGTTCTGTGCTGTTCTATATCCTGCTCTTGAATTTTTGCAGCCTATCTTAGATGTATCTGCCAGGGTGATCCAACATGTTTATACAGAGCCTGCTTTTCTAATGTGACTGATAATAATGAGATTCTTTATGCCTAACTCAAAGCTAATATATTCAAGATACAAATGATATAGGAGGGTGGAAAAAGCACTGCAACAATTTAGGTGCAGTTGTAGAAAGGTTCTCCATGCTTCTGTTTTAACTGAATACTTTGTATTTATTAATTGTGTTCATTTTAATTCCACAGTAAGTCAAATAACTATGTGTGAAAACAGCATAATTAAGCTTTGATATTTCTGCAAAAGTAATAACTGAATTCGATCTTCTTTTAATCTTTCAGGCTGTTCATTGTGTCTATCCCTTATTCCTACAGTTATCTCTTTTCTCATTTAGTTCTCTTTGATTAACAGGCAGTGGAGGTCTACCTACTTTCTTGGGTCAGACACAAGCTCTGCTGTCTTTTAAAATGCTGTTCAGTGTGATTACAGGTCCTTTGTTTCTAATGAAGAAAGCATTTAAGATTGTAAATGATGTGCTAAATTGTCCCTGTTTTTACAGAATATTTTCTACATATTCCAAAGGTTGAAAATTAAGAATGTGCATTTTTTTGAATTATGCATGCTTATATAAATTTGTATTTTTTACTAATTTTATTTCATTTTTAGTTATAGCTTGTACTGTGTAAGACCTAGTCCTACAAATATGATTAATTTTTGTGATTAATGTGATTAATTTTTCTCACCAGAATTTTTTTTGTAGCCATTGCTTTTTGCAATCTCCAGAGGACCTGCTTTGCAGCATATACAACATACAGCAGCGTGCACTTGTGGTGTGCAGTCAGAACAGGGTGTTAGGGATGCCAGGAGAAACTGGTTGTAGCCCCCTGATGTTGACTGGTTTGTGACTGGTTTGTAACTGGTGTACTGGCTGAGTTCCCCCACAGAAACCAGCTGTGGTGGTGGGGCCTCAGATGAACAAAGCGAGTTGCACGATGTTAGAGGGGAAGAAAAGAGGGCAACACAACTGCTGTTTCCACAGCTGTCCTGATGTGATGCTTATTTTATAAGTTATCACAAAAAAAGTATTTCTAACTACAGGAGGTGGACTATGAGGTTGTTTAATCTCATGGTGATCGTCTTTGGTTGTAGTGCTGGAGGGCAGGTGGGTTTACTGTCTGATTTACAGTCTCCACTGAGAACTTTGTCCTAAAATTTTGTCTTAAAAACAGCCTCTTCTTTGCCAAGCAGTAACAGGTTTTGTTTATGATTGCAAGGAAGCTGAAGTTGGAGAGGACAGAGGGACCTGTCTGGAGTGACTTTCCTCTCTCTGTGTATGTCCCCTGCCCCAGGCAGAGGTCAGGACTGCACACAGTTTTTCCACCAGAAAACCTAAAAAACAGAAGAGATTCGTTGTACAGAAATTTGTTGTCTCTGACTCGTGCTGGGTTGAGCCCGTGCCCCACACAACCATCACACAGGTTTGCAATGGTCATGTGTGCATCAGGACCTGTGGCCATTGTCTGGCTCTGTGACACAGAGGCATCAGCACAGCCTTCCAAACCTGCTTGACACCATCTGGCCTGGATGGAATTTGTCATCTCCTTCCCCATGCCCAGTGCACTTTCTCCCTGTGCAGCACTGTCTTTGTCACAACAATAACAATGCATTTGGAAAAAAAAGAAAAAAAAAAAAGAAAGGGAAAAAAAAAAATCAGGGTCAAAAAGATGCATTTGCTATAAAAATCCCAAGGATGCCTTAGCCTTGAGGGAACCATAGTGATGCTGGTTGTTAACCCTCTCAAGAAAAGCATTTACTGAAATGTCAACATTTATTTTAAGCCGAGCAGGCCAGGACAAGCAGTGAGGGTTTCCTGTGGTTCAGCTGGCTTACTGACAAGTGCTCAAACTGTAACAGCCAAGCCCACACGAGGGCTGTAAATAGGCAGGTAATCTTAAAAAAAAAAAATCTTACTCCATTGCAATGGCAATATCTGTATGTCTCAGCTTTCAGAAAATCCTCTGTCACCAACTAAGCAGCTCCATGTTTCACAGTTTACACCAAAGATACACAGAAAAGGTGCCTTCACCTTGTGGGCTGTGCTCTGTGGTGCAGGAAAAGAATATCAGGGATGGTTTGTCTGCCCACCCAGAGCAAGGAAACCACCCTTACCCCCACACTCCTATTAATAACTGCTTAGATGTTGTTACTGTGTGGTGACTCTTAGAATTTGTCACAGAGGTTTTTATTTTGCCCACGAGGATCAAATTTTTCTCATGCAAGTATTTAGAAATAAATGCATGTGTGCATTTTTGAAGGGCTCTCAACATGTCTGACAGAAGCACCTTTTGTCTGAACAATTAATGAAATTTTGGCATTTATTTAAAGCCCTTACAGATCCTTTGAGGCTTTAAAGGTTATTTGTAGAAATTTCAAGAGGCATTCCAAATACTTTAAAAAAAAATAGACACAGCCTTTAAATAGTTAATGAATCCACATCATTTACCTAAACAGTGTTTTTATAGATCTTTGCAAATATGACATTAATTAGGGAAAGTAACTAAAGCTGAAGTGCCACAGAATGTTAATCCTCAGCATCACTAATTAGCTGTGGAGGAGAATTTTTAAAAATGTTTCCAGTTTATATCATTTTGTTTTGGAAGAAACACAAATATGTGGGTTGAATTATTAAGAAAACAAATGATCGTGAAAAAAAAAACAGGAAAAAAACCCAAACCTCTTCAGGAGTGGATGGGTGTATCTGTGCTGTTGCAATGAGCCTTTGCAGGTCCATGGCTTTACTGGCTCTGGGGTGGAAAATAAACCTGAGATAAACCTGAGCTATCCCTGTCCTGCTCCCTCTCCTCCCATGCCATACAGGTGTGTGTGTGTCCTGTGCACCAGCTATCCTTCTATTTCCAAATTGCCCTGAGACCAGACTGTGCAGACAGCGACTTGGCAATTAATTTGATTGTGTTTTTAATCAACCAGTGAAGGCAACTCTTTGACTCTCTCCCTCCTGCATGCCCTGGTAATCATTTTGTTTATCTGCACGATTTGACTCGCCACGGCGGGCAGTGGAAGGGCCGCCTGCATTGTTTGTCTTCTTAGATTGTTAAATGAAATGACTCAGAAGATTCAGGAAATTAATTTTTGCAGTCTAGATATATGGTAAAAAAAGAAAGCTTTGAAGTGGAGATGTCAGTGTAGCCACTCTGAAATTCATGAATCAGATGTCGCAAGATTTTCAGAGGCTTAAAAACTGAGAATTTTTTTTAATAGTTGCATTCTTTTTAGCTGCCTATTGATATCTGAACCTTAACAATTCATGTCACTCTGAGCTTTATTCAACGGCTGTTTTATATGAAAATGAAAGCCAAGATACCCATATAAATAAGACTCCAAGAATTAGGGCTTTTAAAATAAAGTGTAGCATTGTTACAAGACTCAAATAAAATTTGTGATAATGGCCAGTGCTACCTATTCTTTTCTTTCCCCTTTTAATTTTTTTAAGGATGATTAATTTAACAGCAGCTATCAAAATAGCCATAAACAATTTAATAAACCTAGTAAAACTTCAGATGCTTCTTTATAATGCATTCAAATAGGATTCTCAGCCTCTTGAGTCCTACTCTATACCCTTGAATGCTGCTACGTAGTGCCATTAAAATAGCAATACTGAGAGACCATTCTCATTTATGGTGATTGTAAAAGAGGGACAAGACACTGGTTTGGATTCAGTTTGAGAAGTATGTTTCCACAATAAATGCTAAAGGAAATGCAGAATTACACTATACTATCTGTGGATATCAAATGGTTCACTTTGGCTTGTTGATGCATGTTAATACTCTCTGTGACTTTCTTATGTTTAGCTTGAATTTGTGTTAGCAAATGGTAAAAACTGATCTTCTTACCAAGAAAACAGTCAGAACTGTGGCAGAAGAATACTTGCGTCTTAGTGAAATACCATTACTTTTCTGTAGTTTGATTTCTTTTAAGGTTTAGTGCATTTCAATAGTTGAAGATGTTCAAGAGGGTGAAAACAGTATTTTTGTTGCATGCTTATTAAGAGAAGTTTTGAAATCATTTGAGAATAGTTTTTTCAAGATATTTGATAAAAAACTATATTTTATCTAGGTTTTGGAAATTAGGGCCTTAAAGCCATTCCATTAGCTGAAATATGATATGCAGGCTCTTACTTATTTTGCCCTCATTTTTGTGGTACATATTTGCAGGTAATAACTCAAGCTGGGTGGCAGCCTGGTGAAAATGTGAACCTGTGCTTTTCTCCCTAGGTGAAAAAAAAGGTGGAGCTATGAGCTTTGGTTTCTTGTCTGTTTGAATATACAGATGCAGGTGGATCATTCAGAGCTACATCTTTGTGGCTGTAGAGATATGTGGGATTTGCACAGTGTCTTCTGAGCTAAGTTTTAAGGACTCTTTTTGGGGAGGGGACTGTGGGCTGACATTAGTGGTGCAGGGCAAGTGAGCAGTACAGAACACTGCTGCTGCCTCCAACAAGTCAGCTGTGATTCTTTTCTGTCACCTGTAGTGTTGCCCCCGCATTTTTCAGGGCATTTCTGCTTCAGCAGTGCAGCTGGAAAGCAAAGTTTGTGATCAGAGAGTACAGCAGAGCCATTGACTTTGTGTTTCTGGATAAAAAGTCTGGAGTTGCTGAGTTCTTTGTCCATTTGATTGAGAAAGTAGATTTTCAGAAATGGCTGCAGAACAGAATTTGTGTCTCTGATGGACCACTCCTTCTCATACAAAATGTGCTGTTCTGCACAGTGACAAGCTGATTGAGAGCAATTTTTTAGAGAGAAAATAGACCTACATTAGATGGAGAAGAGAAAAATATTAGGCTTCTGCATGAACATCCTTATACCAGTGGTTGTGCTCCAGTAATTAAATTCTGACAAACAGATGAACAAACAATCTCCAGGGGTAATGAGACTCAGTCAATGAACCACAAGTGTTCACAAGTACTAACAATAAGAGAAAATACAATTGAAACCCCTGCATATGTGTTACTCAAAAAGCAAGTTAAGACCTAATTAAAAGGATTTCTGTTTTCCTCTCCACGCTTTGCATTTCGAAATAGATTTATAGAGTGTATTCTCCACATTCCAGCATTCCAGTATTCTTAGATAAAAGCATGAGAGTAGGTTTTGAGCTCATTTATTTTAGAAAAAGGAAATTTAATAAATTCAATGCCCCACTTGACCAAAAGTTATCACCAGCATTATGCGCTTCTTTGAAATAGATTTGAAAACGTGTAACCAGAGAAGTGAAATCCTTCAAATTCAGTGTGCTCACCCTTTGCTTAGGGTGCATAAAATGCCAGCTCATGAAAATGTGGTTGTAGAAATTGAATGCAGTTCCTTCCAACCTGCCTGGTGATAGCATATTTCACATGCTGAAATGTAAGTATCTCTTTCTGCTCTTGGGGAAAAATGATAACATATGCCATCACCTTAACTGTGCAATAAAGTAACTCAAATTGGACATGTCTGTAGAAAAGTGCTTTGTGTCATGTGATATAAATATCTACATTTTTTTAATGTCCTTTTTCTTATCACCCATGACAGAGGCCTGTCTCGCCACTGTCAGAATTGATTTTTTCCCTTTGAAGTATTGTTTCTTAGTTCTTCGAAATATTTTTTCCAGCAAAAAAAGATTGGAAAAACAACCATTTCATGTGACAAGTACAGATGGGGAATTGACAATAAATACAATATCAACCCTGCCTTTTGCTTCAGCTTCTGGTCTGAGAGAGTTAATCCCATCAATGACAGTCACATTAGTTTTATTGATATTTTGTAATCTGTCTTTCCTTTCTCTCTCTGGTTCACTGCAATCTGCTCTTGGTTAGTGACCTGTCACACTCTACTGGTATCTAATTGCTGCATGTATTACTTTTTTCATTTAAAATTGTGCTTTTAGGGATCATATGAAGCATCTTGATGGACATTGCCAATTGGTTCGATATAAATTATTTTCTTCCCCTCTCCCTCAGTGGATCCCATATTTAAACTGTATTCATCAGAGTGTTCTTTGGCTACTGTAAATAGTGAAAAATCACCAAAATGTTGATGCTTAGCTGCTCCAGAGCAGTGGACATTTTGGAGAGATTTGGAAGTACATCTATAGACACATAGAAGTCATGGTGGTTTGGAGTGGCTCAAATGAGAGTGTGGTACCAGGTCCTTGAACCTTTATCACTAACAAGGAGTCTGGTCCCTGATTATGGGACCCATAGCTATAGTGTATATATATATTTATTTTTTTAAAGTATTTTTCTTTATGGCAGTCAATGGCAACAAGCTCTGAGGTCTTGAGCACAGTAAGGGAAAACCCTAATGACAGAAAAACAGGAGCTGACCTGAAGCTGATTTGTAAAATGTTGAGTGTGGTTCTAACATCCTGCTCTGGGGTTTGGTTTCATGCTTGTTCTCTCTCTGTAAACAGGAAGAGTAACTTGAAAGCAAAGGGAGGCTGGTCTGTGTGCAAACTGTACTTAGGGCTTGTACTTAGCGGGGGCTAAGAGAGGGTTTGGTCTTTTTGTGCCAAAATGAAATGTCTGTATTGTAAGGTGGAAGGCAGAAAAGTTTCTGTCAGTCCTCTTGAAGTCCAGCCACGCTGTAGTCAAGAGCTTTTATGTAATTCTGATGGTTGGGGTGGCAGTGCCTTTGGAGACACAACAGGCTCAGAGACAGTAAGACCAAGATACTGATGTTTCCTCGACTGGAATCCAAAGATGGTCAATAGGATTGAAAAGCAAATGTAAGAGTTTTCTTCTCAGATATGGCGTTTTTGTCCTTTTTGCAATATTAGGGATTTTTTTTATCTAGAAAGGGAAGAAAGGCAAGCAGACTAATTTTTATCACTACTGCATTTACATATTTAATTTTTACTATTTATTTTAATATTTGCTGATGAGATGGCCTGATATACTGATGTGGCCACTGATGATGTATTTTATAACCAGAATACAGTGCTGTCTTTCCCTAATATGAGGTTTAAATCCTGTGTCTCCATCATGGGATATGAGTACAGCAAAAGGAAAGAGAAACTGAATTGGTAACCATAGAAATTTCAGAATTGCAGAAATCATTCAAGAATCTAATGTTCATTAATCTAGCCATTTAAAATTTCATTTTACCCTAAGGCTTTCTGCAGTGTGGGACCTTGAAATAAAAGGAATTTTTATTTATAACTAGTAAAAAAGGCCTAAAAATCAAAATTTAATTAGTGTATTTTAGTAAAAATATATTTTAGTAAATAAACTTGAGTGACTTGAAAACTTGGTAGTAGATATCTTTGGAATAAACTATAGTAAGTATAGTTGGATGAAGTTCATATTTCAGCCATATAAAAGTTGGTCTTTAATTAATCTTAGTTGCTGTTGTGGGGGTGTTCACACAAGAACCTCAAACCCTTCATTAAATGCTAAGTAAACCTCAAAAATTCCCTTGTGCTGTTCTGTAGTAATTTTTCATATTCTTCTGTTGTGGCACAGAGAAGTGAAGTAATCTTCCTTCTGTAAGAGACAGAAATAGAATGAAAATTCCCCCAACCAGCAACCACTTTATTACCTCTCTGTGTTCATCAGTTAAAACAGGATTGCTTTCTTTGTATATTCATGTTTTAAGTTTCATCTGAACTCTTTGCAGTCTAGGGATGGGTTATTTTATCTGGTGTATGAGTATTTCATGGTCTATAGAGTTCTCCTTACCTTTTTATTTATTCATATTTCCTTTTGATTTCGCATCTTTTCTGCCACTCCTTCACCCAAAAGATGTTTCTAACCATAAAAAAGGTCAATGTGTGTTGTCCTCCTGACCTATGTCCAAGGATGCTGTGGAATTAATATTTTAATTTTGCAGAATTAATTTTTAAAAATAAGTATTTTCATGACCTCTCCCTGCTCTGAATGAAATCCTCACCTTATACCTTTTTATCTTCCATTAGAGAAAGCAGCCCAGACATATTTTCTGAAGTGTGTGTGCTAATGCTAAATACACATCTTTGGGCAGATAAAGGAAAATTTTGGCTGTAACTGAGAGGTTATTTGTGTACAAACAGACATCTCCATCCTACCCGTCTGTGCACGCCGGCCGTGGGCACAAGCTCTTTCCCCTCCCATCCTCCCACCACATTCTTCCCTGGAAGAGCTCTCTGCAGCTGAGAAATTAAGCCTCTTTACATATCCAGCTCCAATCAGTCCCGTTATCATTAAAGCTTTGCTGTGGGATCCCTAAATGAGCCAGCTTGTGCATAGTGTGCAGTTTTCCCTGCCTCTTGCTTAAGCAGTTCCCATTTGTGGGGAGTTTTTGTGTCGTGCAGGCGTAGCCAAGAAAGAAAAACTTCCTTCCCACAGCACAAGAACAAAGCACTGTTTCCTCTCTGCCTGAAATTATTTTTCTTGAGATGGTTCTGCAGGGACTGAAGCCGTTTTGCCATTACCCCTTAGTGCTACTTTATGTGGGATTTATAATGAAATTGCTTTGACAATTTGGATAATGATGGAGCAACGCAATAATTGATGAAACCTTTTGGGGTATAATGATTTCCTTTGGGAGACATCAACTTCTGCATTAAAATTGTAGTCCTAACATAATACACTGAAACTTTAAATAATAATAATTTTTTTAAAATAGCATAGTCTTTGCATTGCTTAGTGTGTATCACTAATTTTATTTTTTTTTTTTTCTGGGAGTTCGTAAAGTAAGATTTAAAAGTCTCTGGAGCAGTAAGATCCTCATAGCTCAAGGATTCTATCTCTGATAATCAAATAATCAAGGAATTTCCCTGTTTGTATTGCTTCCAGGACAGACAGGAGTAATAGTTTGCTATAATTTTCACTAAGTTGAGTGAATGAGTTAGTAAAATTGTTATGCTATGGTAACAGAGAAGTAAAGAGTTTTATTGTGGTTTTTAATAATTTCCTTCAGATTTTTAGTTTAAAACTTATTCCCTAAGACAGTAATACATTTTACAATGTCTGCATATTTTTTATCATCCATCCAGTGCTTTTTTAAGATCTCAGAGCATTTAACTTCAATTACTTTATTAATGAGTAATCTCACAGAGCATTTGATGTAGATCAGACAATTACATTTACTACTTCTGCAATATGGTTTCATTGATTTTTAAATCCAAAATAATTAACCAAAATAGACTGTACTTCATATTTTCAATTTGCAAACAGAAAAAGTGAAATTCAGAGATCATAAAGCAAGCCAGAGACCTGACCATATACACTACATATATTAAACTCTCCCCTAGTGCTGGGATTGTTTAGCAAAATAGTCAATCTCCTTCAGACATGGGACTGTTTGCATGGCTGGATTTTTGTCATCCTAATTTCCAGCACTTAAATGCTTTAAGGTAAAGCAGTCAGATCAATTGCTAAGAAAAACTCTTCAGAGAAAAATTCTTACAGCTGAGCTGTGAATTCCTGGAAAGGGAAGCTGAATCCTTGAAAGCACACCTGCACAGCCACAGAGAGCTCCTCGGGCACTGCAAAGGATGGATTTACCCACTAATCAGAGCAGTTTTGCCACAAATGCTTAAAGAAACCCAAACTTCATCTGTATCTCTGGCAATTGTAAAAGAGATGTTGACTTAAAACATGTGACATTACACCAAACAGATATGTTAAAAATTGTACTTAAAGGTTAATATAATAAAAGTGTAGTTCATGTGAGAGTGATAGAAATATTGATCATAAAAATAAGTAATGGCCCAGAAATTCAGCTGAGAAGGGGGGATGGGGGGAAACTAGTTGATATATGAAGAATTTGAGTTGTGACACTAAGATCAATGGCTGTATTTTCACCCAGTGAAGCATGAGAGCTTCAGATAAGGGCAGTTAGTCAGTGAAATACTGACTGACATACCCTTTTACTGTTGGCATTTGGTCTCCAATATTGATCTTGGCTGTCACTGCCAACAAAGTATACTGAGGCTGTATTTATGTTCAGATAATGTTGTGTTCAGTGTTTTATGAGTGATTTCTAAAAGCAAGGTGCATAAGGAGTTAATTTGAGCACCCACCCTATTTTATTTGATTTGGTTTTTCACAATGCTACAAGCCATTATAAACTTTTGCCTGTCAGTCAAAAGACAGATAAAATGCTGTAATCCATGCAGATTCTATAAATCCAGAGATTTCCCATTCCTCTGCTGAGAAATAGTATTCTGTAAACAACAATTACATTGTTCTTTGTCTGTCAATACTGGGAACACCATTCCTGAGTGTGCAGAAAATAGCAACTAAAGTGATTAAAGAACAAATCTTTAGGAGGAAAACCGTTATTTCTTGTGCCAGTTTGGGGGAGCTGGAAGAGTTAAATTCACGGCTTTTGAAAATAATAGTGATATTACAGCAAAACATGTTTACTGAGAGACATTAATCAAAAGTTTCGACATTTTATTTTCCTTTACCTTTTTCTGCTGGCTCCAACTGAAATTCATCTGTGAACAAGTTCTTTGCTTCTGCTCTTTTAAAATTAACAGTTTGAGCTTGAGTTAGAAATGCTGAGAGAATTCTGTGCTTGCTTCCAAGGTGGCTCAAGCAAAGCTGAGCCAAGGGTTGAACTCTTCCACTGCAATCAGAAGCTTTTGCATGTCATGAGTTATTTACTGACTGCTTCAAAGAGACAGAAAGGTTCATCTAGCAAAGAGAAGCACAACCCAAACCAAACAATTTTTCTGCCTTTCTCAGACCATCATCCACAGATTTGTAACTTCTGTTTCATTTTTCTTATGTTTGGTCATACCTGCAGGATTCCCTATGGTTATCATGGGGAGCAGACCCAGGATGGTTTTATTGTAGCCTGGCAAACCTTGAAGTTCAAGAGAAGGAAAGTTAAGGAAAGGAAGGAGAGCCTAAGCAATGGATTCCCTGACTGCTGAGAGAGAGTCTGGTGTGCCTGTTCTAAGTTAGACTGGAGGGGAAGAGGGTGGCTCTGTCTATGTTGTGATTGTGTTTTTGTGAAGAATGAGTTGGTTAGTAAAGTTATGTCATTTACCCAAGACAGCTTATGCCAGTCTTAACCTTTGACCTCTTATTCAAGTTCATTTGATTTCTTATACCCAAATAAGTGTCTGGGATAATCCTAGCCAGCAGAAGAAACATCACAAGAATGAGTAATGAACTTAGAGGCTGGAGACATGGGAGTAGTGTTAGGAGCAAACTGGGAATTTGCACCAAGTTTTAAGAATGGGAGTTTATCACAACAGTAGTTTAAGACCATAGCAGTTAAGACAGTATATTTCCATGCAAAGTTCTGTAGCAGAACTAAATAACACTGGAAATAGCTTGATCCAGCAATGCTGCATTCCAATTCTAGTAATGAAGCTGTGGCTAAGCCACTGGGAACTGCCAGCCAACCAATGTTGAACATTTAATTTGAAAATACAAATTCAATAATTCAATAATTTTTTTACATGTCTTTCCTTCAGACTTTGTTTTATACACCCTGTGAAATTGTGTGCTGAATACCATCATTGGTGGTGCATTTTATGCTGAAGTTGTCTCTCCACTGCACTAGATGCAAAGACTCCTTGTGTCCTGGGTTACAACTGGAGGTTTCTCTGATGGGGTATTTGAAGTTATGACAGTCCTTCATCTTCTTTAAAACCCAAGGTTGTACTATGCAGAGCAATTCAATGCTGAAAGTTCTAAAAGCATAGGTAATGAGCATTTTAAATAAACAGAGTGAGGACCCACTGAGATACAGATGTACCATATTGCTGGACAGATCCTTCTGAGATTGGGCTGCAGTGGTGATTTATCTTACTGTGGATTTTCCTATGGCTCCTGAGGGTGCTGTGACCACCTTTTAGCTCAAATATGGTGAATTATTTTTGTCATGAATGTAATACAGCATTATGTAGAGAAGCAGCAATTCTAGACATTGGGTGAAGCCAGCTGATGTTATTTTTGCATTCTTACCTCAGGGAAGAGAATAAGGAGGTTAAAATTGGAAATTATGATGCTTTACTCATTAAGGCTTTTACAGTTACAAATGAATATGAGGTGAGAAGAGATGCCTTCTGGACCATCAGAAGCAATTCTTAGCACTTTTGAGATTTCACATTTTTCCTGAAATGGGAAAATCATTTATGCATACCATTAGTCGCTTCCTAGAAGACAAGGTATTTTTCTGCAATAAGCTTGAAAAATGTGACTTTTTCAAACTTTTTGTTTCAGTCAATCAGCTTTGATTTTTAAATCATGAAATTGCTTGGATGTGAGTGAGCAAAACTAAACACCTGTAAAATACATCTGCTGATAGTAGCCAGCGACACACAGAGAGTTCAGTTCTGAGCTAATGCTGCTCTGTTGTGAGCCCAAGTCAATCAAGATCTGATGGTTGTCTGTTTAAAGCCAGCTTTCCCAAAAATTTGAATTTTATGCTCAAAAAACCATGTTTTCCATTTCTCACTATGAGTTTTGAGGGCTGAGTTCTTTCAGGCACCAGCTTTCTGGGTTCATGGAAAACTGACAAGAAACCATTTGAGTTCTCAGAGTGTCCTTCCCTCATACCTCCAGCCTGCTCTTACCAGTGGTCCTCTGCTGCCCCTCGAGTCCCCTGGTGTCAAGTTCTTGCCACCATGGCTAGAAGCATCTCTCCTGAGCGTGCCCTTTCACCCAGGGCATGTCTGTACAGGAGCACAGGAGCTGCCTCAGAGCACACAGGTAAACTCTTTTGGACATTGCCCCTCTCATGTGCTGGGAATTGGCCTCCTTGGTTCCCTGAACATATCAGGGGCTTCTGTTCCAGCCCCAGTGCAACCCCCAGGTTCTCTGTAGCCTTTGGATTTGAGTCCTTTCTCTTTCTTCTTGGGTGAGATTTGGGGGTGGGGGGTTGCAGTCTGCAAAGCCCATGAATTTTCAGAACCTGTTACAACAGGTTAAAAAGTTTTTTTCAGGAAGCAATTTCTGTTTTCAGAGGCAGAAAAGGGGAGCAAGGGGGAATATATGGGGCTTTGGTGTATTTGGGTTTTTTGGTGTAGTTAAGGGCCCTCTGCAAACGTTCTCTTCAATATTTTTCAAGAATCTGATGCAGCAGGTGTGTCTTGGACTTTGTTTCATTTTCTCTCAATCCATCTCTGTCATGATTTAGAATAGAACAAAGGTGGTCACGGGTGAATGAAACCAGACATTAAAAAAGAAAAAAGGTACAGCACACTTCAGAAGCATTTTACGATTATATGATCAAACAAACTCATACATTACTACTGACCTTAGCATGATGACAATTTAAGAGCATTAATGATCTGTATCAGCATCTTCATCTGTCTACAGAAAAAAGGCAGAGGCAAATATTAACATAGCTTGTTAAGGCTATGACTGTTTTTCTGATTTTGCTTTATTTTGATATTCTATGTATCCTGTCCATTATTCTCACTGTAGCACCATTATCTTACCAGCTCCACTTAAAGTGCATTAAATATTGCACTAAAAAGAGCAGTGCTATTCAGGGTGGGAGTGATTTGAGGGTTGTTTGCTGTATCTTAGTTAGATCAAGCTTGTACTGTAACCATGTCTAATGATCTTTTATTTCATAATTTAGAACCTGGCTTCTTATGTAAATATATATGGACATACATATGTAACACATATGTGTTTGTGTGTATATATATGCATATTTATGCACATCCATAAACATAGAAAAGCACGGAGTGCTCCATGTCTGCCTTTCTAAGTGGCATCTGAGGATATATCGTTGAGTTCATAACCCATCATTTCTATTCTCCTAGGCACTGTAAAATTCATTAAGCTAAGTAAAATGGCAAATTACTGGAGTATATAGAAGCGTGCTTGTTTGATTTTTGGGCTCTTGTCCATGTTGCTTACCGAGCAACGCTGCCTATATTAGAAGGGTCGTGATTTCTAAAGACTCTAATAAAGCAAGTCGTATTATGTGTGTGTATTAGAGTGTAGCAAAAAGCCTTTGTTCATTCTGACTGCAATGGAGATGCCTTAATGCCCTGTTCTGCAGCTGTTCTCCAACTACTACTCGCTCCAGTATTTCCTCTGCAAGAACCAGTTTTGTCCATCCTACAGGTTTGTTCAGGAATGTTTACAGCGATGTCCTTTGAAGTTCTTCTAGCCTGTGACCAGTCTAATGAAACAACTGGATAATTGCTGGTGTAGAAAGCTGGCAGCAGTTTTGCACTGGGGTTTGATAGGCTGGAGTATCTGTACAAACCAGCCATCAAGGTGTTCACAGTGCAGAAGCATTCATGAGTTTACTCCTTGCATCTCGAGCTCGCTTCTTGCAAGAGATGTCAAATCATTTATTTAAGGGTTTGGGGAATGAGACTCAAAGGACTTGACTTCAAAAGAGCCTGTCATTTGTTGGTTTGCATTTAGACACCTAAATGAGCAACCTAGTGTTGCAGGTCATTTGACATCCAGAGGGCACAATTAATTTTGTTTGGGTTGTTTATGTTGAGCACTTCTGATACTTGACTGCATCTTCTGGATGGCTGATTGGGAGCTGAGCACGTTGGCTCTAGCTTGGGCTGGGTGCACTTAACACCACTGAAAACCCATTCCAGGATCTCTTGTTTTCCAAAAGCAGCTTGTTGGTACACATGTCAGTGCTCCTAGGCTTTGCATGTCATCCTGCTCACCATCAGTCTGCTCAGCAGGTAGTCCTTGCTCAGTAGCTGATAGCAGAGGCTAAAGGTGTAAAAATATGCTTAGACCTTGTCCTCCTCCCTCCCCATACACTTAGAAAGGATAAGGATAAGAGGCTGCCAAGGAATCCGTCATTTGTCCTGGTTTGAAACCTATAAATAGCCCCATCATTAAAGGTGTCACTTACAAAGCGCCTTTGTCACAGAAGCTATTTATGGTGTGGACTTTGGCTCTGCACAGTTTTCTAGGACTGCCAGAAGCAATGTCAACCTACCTGGGCAGTGAGGCTGGCAGAGCTGGTAGTGATTTCCTCTTCTTCTTTGCATTATTATAAATTCATTTTGGTGTAAAGGAGAGCAAAACCTGGCCTCGTATTTTATAACCAAATAAGAAACAAAACTATCCAATGACTAGTAAAATTTTCATAAAAGTGTTTTAGATAGCGAAGTAAAAATACTCCCATAATCTTTAGTGCTCTTCAAGGGAAAGGAAGGAAATGCACTTTTTATTTTAAAGATTTCACTGGGCTGCCACTTATTATCTGGGGAGCCAAGAATGCTGCAACTGAATGTTGAAAACTTGCACTTTAAATGAGTTGTAATGAAAAGATACTGGGGCAGGTTGTTTGGTGGTTACAGGGCTATTAAGAGACTCAGCAGACCCAGATTAATTTCAGTCCTTTGCCTCAGACCTATGTTATTACCTTGGTCAGGTTACTCAGTCTGTAAAAGGAGAATTATGCATGGCTATCTGTAAGAGTGTCATAGAATGCTTTGGGTTAAAAGATGCTCTAATTTCAACCATAAATGGACACCTTCCACTAGACCAGGCTGATTCAATCCAACCTGGCCTTGAGCACTTCCAGGGATGGGGCACCCAAAGGTTGTCAATATATTGACAATATATTCCAATGCCTCACCACCCTCACAGTTAAGAATTTCTTCCTGATGTCCAATCCAAACCTACTTTGCTTAGTTTAAAGGCAATTATCCCTTGTTGTAGCACTAGAAGCCTTTGTCAGAAGTCCCTCTCTAGCTTTACTGTAGGTTCCCTTTAAGTACTGGAAGGTGCCTTAAGGTCTCCCCAGAGCCTTCTCTTCTCCAGTCTGAAGAACCCAAACTCTCTCAGCCTTTCTCCATAGCAGAGGTGCTCCAGCCCTTTGAGCATCTTCCTGCCCTCCTCTTGACTTGCTCCAGCAGCTCCTTGTCCCTACAGTGCAGCCCGGGACACGTTTGGCTTTCAGCACTGTGAGTGCACATCGAGAGGTCACACTGAGCTTTCTGTCCACACCCCCCATCTTCTCCCCAGGACATTCTCTGCCCATCCTGTGTTTGGGATTGGGATTGCCCTGACTCACACGCAGGACCTTGCACTTGGCCTTGTTGAATTTTGTGAGGTTTGCATGGGCCAACATGTCCTGGTCCCTCTGTATTGACTGCAACTGAGTGCAACCATCCAGCCCATTCCTTATCCACTGAGTAGCCCATCCATCTAATACAGTTTAGACACAAGGATGTTGTGTGGGACAGTGTCAAATGCTTTGCACAGCTCCAGGTAGATTACATCAGTTGCTCCACCCTTATTCAGCAATGCAGTTTTTTAAGGGTGTTGCTTCAGTTCATGAAGCCCCAAATATGCTGGGATCCTTCAATTTGCACTAGAAGGATTATGGATTAGGTGGTATTATTATTTCCTTAGCTTCTTCTGGAGTTCTAGTGTTAACTGCAAGCAACATTATTTGATTTCAGATCAGCGAGGGTCTCTTCCATTAACCAAAGCCATTTAAATCATGATGATTTTCTCTTTATTAAAAACACAGAAACTAATGTTAGTCAAATCAATTATTACCGAAAAATGCTTTGCTAATCAAGTTAGGAGAGACCCTGTCCATTCCATTGTTTCAGTGATGCATTGAATATGACAGGCCAGCTTGACTGAAGGCAGCCAGTGTGTGTATATATATATAAATATATATATATGTGTGTGTATGTGTGTATAGCACAGCTGATGCTCGCTGAAAGCTTTTGTGTGGTGAACCGTGACATTAATAGTGAAATCAAGGTTTGCTAGCTGACAGACACCAATTTGCCAGAGGCCATCCCTCCTCTCCACCCTCCCTGGCACATTTGTGCGCACACACGCACACACACACACACATGTGGGCATACCTTGTCTGATGATTCCTGGAAAATCCTATGGATACTTGCAATCTCTGCTCTCAAGACATTTGCTAGCCAGCCTCTCATAATGTCTTGTGTGCATTCCTGCAGGCTGAAAAAAAAAAGTAAGAAGAATTACAGATGATTCAATTAAACTGATATTGTTCACAACAAAAATGAGAGCAAATGCAATTTGGGTCCTGTTCATGTGACTTAATTATCTCTTACCTCCCCACTCCACCCCCTTTTTTAGAATTTAAAAACAATTATGATATAATTGCCAATCTGGAGATCCCTAGATATGCAGTAAATACGCTTTGTCTTACTGAATGCTCTTTTTCCTGATTCAGAAATGGGACCTTATTAAAAATGCACACACACAAACACAAAAAAAGAAATCACATAAAGTCATCAAATGACCTTCAGGAAATAAAATTCTGTAATGCTGTATACCCAGGAAAGACATATCTGTGTATTAAGTGAGTGAATCTGCTAAAGTCATTGAACATAATTAGCTGTGTGCATTTATAAGATGCTCACACTTTCAGCACTCGAGGCAAATCCCTAGAAGTCAATTGAGACCTTCTCTGATAGAGGCGTGGAGGTGCATTTGAAGACCAAACATGCCTCTTTTTTTTGCCTGAATTAGTAACGTTTCAAAATTTACTAACAGCTTTTTAATGTGTAATCAGCTTGACTTAATGGGGAAGAAAAAAATCACCATCATTAGGAAGCCCATACCGAGTGTATATGTGCTCGCGGTGGGAAAGTGCCTTGCAGTGTACAGTAGTCTGGAGTAAGTAGGATCCATTACCCATATCTGATGAAGGGCTGTCAGATATGAAGCAAATTTAGAGACCTGCTTGTCCCTTCAGCTATTCATCACTGCTGAGTAGCTCTAGCGGCAGCGTGCGGTATTTTTAGAGAGGAGAATGATACGGAATTTCTCCGTGCGCCGAACATTAGCTGATCCCATTACTCAGAGCTACTCAGAAAGTCACAGCTGACACATCAGCTTGGTGGCAAAGAAGAGCAGTTGGCTCACAAGGGAAAACACAGAGGAGACGTCTGAAGAGGGTATGTTTGTGGGGACATTGCCACATTGAAGGCTTTCGTCAGCTGTGGGCTTGTGTTACTTGGAGTCAGCAGCAAAATGCAAAGATAATTTTTGAAATGTACGTTTTCTCAGGATTCTGTGCAATTTTATCCAGGTATGTTGTCACATAATACATGTAATAGTTTGAATAATAAGAATAATAACTCATTGTTCGCTCCTTAAAGCACCCAGCAGATGGAAAAAGGTTTGTCCTGAGATTTGGGATATTTTCAAAACAGTGTGGGCAGCTGACTATGAACAAGATATTTTGCACCAAAGTCATCTGTATTATTATTTATCATTATTTCATCAAAGAAAATCCATTTAGTTTAATGCTCATTTGAATTGCTTCTCTTTAAGACCTCCAAATCCTAATAATGTGTCGAACACACTCCAGAATGTCAAAATAGTAAATTGCATGTAATTTTCTTTGACAGTAAGTGGACGAGTCCTTGCCAGAATTGTTCCTCTTTACACCCGGTGTGAAGTCATTGCTTTTCTTCTGTCAAGTGATATTTGACTTTCTAAAACCTCCTAACAAGAACACTGCTGACCTTCTCATATCAAATTCAGCTCAGTGGGGCTGTGGGGAGCAGGGAGAAGTGGTCAGCAGGCAGTGGCCTTCTGCCCATTCTGCTGCAGCCCTAGCTCCACACCATCAAGAACCGAGGGTGGGCACATGTGCCAAACATTTAATAGCTGGACAATTCTTTAAAAAATGTCCCTTTTTTTAATAGCTCTAGTACTCACCCCCGAGCACTGCAATACTGAACTTCCAAAGCTTTGGGCTTACAATGAATAGCATTCATCTTCTCTTCTGGTTCTGATCTTGTAAAAGCTAACTCATGCATGCACAACATGATAGACCATGTTACGCCTCAGAGCCTTTTTCAGAGCTATCATCTAATACATTTTTTATAAGCCAGAGTGCATTCATAGAATTCTGCCTCAAAAGGCATTCGGATTTAATGGCTGCACTGAAATGTCTGGGCTGGCTACTTGTGCTGTTTGAAACAAAAGAGTAGTGAAAATGTTGACTTTTTTTATAGTAGCCTTTAAATTTAATGGCTTTTTTTTTTTTTTTTTTTTTTTTTTTTTAATGAAAGGTATGCTTGTTTACAAGCAGAAGAATGTCTAGAGAAAAGCTTCTTTCTCCTAGTCCTAAATGAAAAGAGTCAGAATTTTGTCAGCCAAGAAGGTGTGTGCTCTTGGCTTGAGTTTGATTGTTTGAGTGTGTTTTATACCACATATACACACATGTGTACATGCATCTGCAGAGAGGCTGATCTTGGAACAGGTTAGGTTAGGAAAATATTAGGAGGCAGATTTTGGTGTCAATCCTGCATCTTAGCTCAGGTTAGCTGCTAACAGAAGGGAAAGAGCAGAAATGGTTCATGGGTATAATTTTGTAACATGCATCAAAGTACAAAATAAAAATTTTGTACCTCAAAAATAAAAATACCTCAAAAAACACCAAAATTTCAACTGATTAGGGATGTTTGAAAATATATATTTGCCCTTATTGAATCTACCTCAGTAGATGGACAAGTTTGCACTTTCACTGAGAAATTTGTTTTCTAAAGAAAATTGGTAATCTGAGGTAAACAACAGTGCTCTTGAATTTTTCTAGTCCTCTGCAGGCAGGACTGCATTCATTTGACGTGCTCTGATACATCTTTGAAGATTATTTTCTTATGTATCAGAAATCTGATTTAGCAGCTAGAGTTATTTTGGGGTTTGTATGTAACTGGAAAGCTTGCTTGTCTTTAAAATGGGGAGGACATTTGTAATGGTAGAAAAATTGAGATTTTACCTCCTAATGCTTTCTTGGAGCCCCAAGATAAAAATTCTGTTGAAGTATTTTAGAAAATGTTTTTTTCTTATTTCTTTTAAAAAGATACTTCTAAAAGCCTTCAAGATGAAAATTCTGTGAACTGCTGGTTATGAGTGACTCATTTTAACATCCAAGTTTGGCTCTGTGCTTGTACTTTGAAAATGTGCAGAGATGGAGAGTGTGTCAGAATCTGGGCCTTTGATTCACTTCTGCATAAGGGATAGAGATTGTCTTCTGCTTTTCTTAAGAAGAATAATTTCTCTTGATGTTATTGTCCTAAAGTGATTTTGCAATAATAGTCTGTATTTCTGGATCAAATTAGAAGCTAAGACAAGATAATTGAATTCTATCTTTTGTGTGTGAGGTATTTGATGGAAAAATTTTTCCAGTTTGATAATATTTCATTATCTAGGGATGTGTATAAGTTGCCACACTTTCTTTTGGCATGGCATCTTGTTTCCAAACAAATTGTTGACAAACCCATTCTCTGGAAGTATCCAAGGCCAGGCTGGATGGAGCTCTGAGCAACCTGGTCAGTAGAAAGTGTCCCTCTCCATGGCAAGGTCACTGGAACAAGGTGATCGTTAAAGATCCCTTCCAACCTAAATGTTTCTATGATCTTCTGTCCTTGATCTCATCATACAGACATCAGGTATTGTGCTTATGGGTTTATTTTGAGTCTAACAATGATTGCAAGCTGTCTAACCATTTGTGCATGTATGTCTTTGCACAGGAAATTTTAAATATCATCTTCCTTGCAGGAAAAGCCCTGGGAGAGGGTTTGACTGGACAGAAAGTGGCACAGGAGTCAGTTTTGCACCCTTGCAGCACAGAGGGACAATGTTAGGGTGTCCTAAATGGCAACAGGCCAGGAGAAGAGATTGTTTCTCCATTTGATACCTGAGTCCACATCTGTATGCTGTGTCCAGTTCTGAGCTCCCCAGGACAAGTGCAAGGACTGCTGGGAGAGTTTGGTGGAGGGACACCAAGATAATAATCAGGGATCTGGAATACATCATGTAGGAGTGGCTCAAAGAGCTGCCTTATCCTGGCAGAGAAGGGGAAAGGGAAGTCCTAAAGGTGTTCTGAACTCCTTATTGACAGATTACAAATACAACAGAGCAAGACACTTTTTTTTTTTTTCCCAGAGATGCACAGAGTACACAGAGCAGGAGGCAACAGGCACAAGGTGTTAGCATGGAAAGGCAAATGTTGATAAAAGAAAATAATTTTCATCATGGTGTGGTCAAACACTGTAACAGGAACCCAGAGGGACTGTCCTTGGAGATACTGAAATATCTGCACAGCTTTGAGCAACCTGATCTAGTTGGCCCTGCTCTGAGTGTGGCTTGACCAGGTGACCTCAAGATGTCCCTTCAACCCAAAATTACCCTGTGTATGTGTGCTAGCACAGGCTCTCTCTGTTTAACAGTGCAGTCAGGAAACCTGAATGCTGACAAAAGGGGAGAGGTCAGTTCCTCCTGCTTTAAGAACCATTTGTGTGAAGTTAAACCAAAAACCCCAAATGAAATGCCCTTGAGGTTTGCACAACTTGTGACCCAAAGTGAGCAGGTAGAATTTTTGTCATATCCTGCAGAAGCAAAAACCGCATGGCTGTATTTTGCAGTTATTGCAGTAGTAGTTTGTGGTTCTTACAGGATATCAGTATTTGTATCCACCTCCATCATACTTAAGTTTGGCCATGGCAAGGGAAAAACTTCTTGTTTCCTGTGGGATGAGCCAGTGGTGAGTATATCTTCAGCATCAGCTAAATGCCCACCATTCTTTTTGTTTTCAGACTGTCAGGACATCTAGAAGCAGATTTAACATATCTAACCTTTTGAAGCTATAATTAGTATTAATTTCTAGTGCAGTAGTATTCAGAGAGCTCAGTCAACTTCTGTTGCTTGATGAACAAATATATAAGAGACTCAGACTTTGTTTTGCCCTCTCCAACAAAAACAATTAATTTGAATGTTAAGCTGCCTATGCAACTCTTGACAAGACCCACCCCAGCTGGACCTTATAGACAATTGTAGCTGCCCTAAATATTCATCCATTGGGGGCCTTTCACAGCTGATGGAAGAAGAGTGGGCACTACAGGAGGGTGCCTCAAATGTTTTAGGTGCTACTAGGATAATACATCTGAGATTTTTTGCCAGGAAAAGGATTTGTCGAAGATCAAATTTCTAGTAGTGTACAAGGGCCAGGAGTAAGACCCAGATCATGAGTTAGAGATCATCAGTCCAGAGCATGTGCTGGTTTTATACTCTGTCTGCTGTGGTCCTGAAGATACCCTTCTACCTGAAACATGATGGGCTGCCTCACAGAATTTTATTTGATCTGTTTTCTCCAGAAAAGTGTGTTTTGTACACCTGTATCACTTCTAAAAGAAACAGTCTGTCATTCTAGATGTTTTTAAAAGCAGCAGACAGCAGCCTCACTCAACATTTCTGCAATAATGATAACAACCACTGGAATAATATAAACCACTTACTAATCAGTTTGTAAAGGCAGGACATCTGCTTTACACAATACAGAAGCAAATTAAGGAGGCTTTCACAGTATTCTGAAATTGTGTGTTAGACTTCAAAGAGAAAGAGAGAGAGAGAAAGAAACTAATGGTAAATAAATTGGACCGTGGTGCTAGTTTTCATCCAGCTGTATGAGGCTCTAACACAGCTATCTCAGAAAGGTACCTATTATTTAATAATTCAAGATGACTCCAAAAAAGCAATTCCTCCATAAATTTCTTTCCAACAACTTTCTAATCTCAGTAAGTTCTTGGCAGAAGTTATGCTGGAAGAATGTCCTCAATCACAGTCTTCACTATTGTAATTCCAAGTGGCTCTTGCCTGTAGACACTTGGCTTTTTAAAGGTTTAAAGGATTTTGCATGCAGCTGTACCATGTGTTAGGTGCTGACTTAAAACTACTCTGTCCTACCTTGCATAGCAGGAGTAAGAGAGGTTGTCTGGGATTCATGGTATCCCACATTTAATGGGTTTGGTTTGTATGGCTTTGTCAAGGTTCCATCATCTTCCTGGTAGCAGCCCCACAGCCAGTTCTCACTGCCTCTGAGAAGCTGCATACATCATCTCCTGAGCTAAAACGTTTCATACTTTTCATGCATGCAAGACTGTCAGCTTGTGTTCTGAGATGTAGTATTTGGTCAGGGAGGAGACCAACTCAGCTGCTTTCAGGGATTTAGTGTGAGAGTCAGGAGTAAGACAAGTGGGCAAAATTTAGATACAGGTGTGATTTAGGATAGGCATTGTACACCAGCTTGGAAGCTGGTCACTCTGTTTAATTTACTTTCTTGGATATGAATTTCAATAGACAGCTCTGTCTGGCACAGTTTAGAATGAATCTGAACAGAAATCCTAAGACTAATTTTTATCACTGTCTGGTCCATGGCAAGGATGCCACTTTAACCTGTTTCTTATTTGCTCTAAAGACTAGTGGGATTGGGATCTGAGCTTAGTACTATTTGGTTAAGAAAACTCATTTAAAACTGGGAGAATATAACCCCCAACTACACCTGCCTGGAGAACCCAGTCATGGAATATACACAGTGCTGTGCTCTGCATGTTTTAGATGGCACAACATATAACCAAAACCTGGCAGTCCAGAGAAAATTAGTCCTTTTGGGAAGTGCAGATGCTAAATATCTGAGCATGTGCAACCTTTAACTAGGTGAAAAATGCACTTTAAGTTCATCAATATTTCCTTTTTTTCTTGGACTAGGGACTGTACTGATTGGCTGAATTTCTGTAGAAATTGCTTGCTTTGCTAATGTTAGCAGTAACATTTACCCACTTAAAAGAAAAGGGAGGAACTGAATCCATTTGCAGAATGTGTGTATATTATCCCTTTTCCCTGGATATGCAATTCCCACCTTCATCTCAGAGTTTGAAAGTTTAAGATATAAAGCAAAATATACCATACAAAGGATGTTTAAAGCTCTTAAGGAATTGGTTTTCATTTAAGTCCAAAATAATGACATGCAGGTTTTCTTTCATCTGTTTATTTTTAAAGGTGGCGAAATATTTAGTACACCGTATTACAGTTTTTCCCCTTTTAGATTAGGTGTTCTGGATATTTATGATCTTTAAACTGAAATGGCACATGAAAGTAATAATGGAGCAAGTCTCCACTATAAGCTTTTTCTAAACCAAAGATGTGTGAATGTTTGGATCTTGAGGAACTACTGTATGTTTCTCCCAGCTGATCCTCTCATCAAGGATGACAGCAAAGACTGGCTGTCTTCTGTAAAACTGTGGTCTCCTCTGATGTCCATGGGTTTCAGCTGTCTAGAACTAAAAGATATCAGAACTCTTAGCAGTGCTGCACTGCAGCAAAAATGGGGGTTTTCCTCTCTCCCTGGTGTAGCAGCTCACCTGAGCACTCTGTCTCCCCATTCCTTTAGCTGACATTTGCTGACAATGTGGATTTATTGACTCTATCCACAGCTACTGATATAAAACACCACTGGTCTGCACAATGCTGTCTACAACAGGCTTCAAACTTGCTGCAATACTTAGCCTGATCATTAATTTTATTTCATTTTGTGTGCCCTCTTTCTACCTGGAAACAGATATTGCAACAGTGCCAGAGCATCTCTAAGAATCACCACTGCTTTGTGAACTCTTAGGTGCACATTACATCAATACTTATTTTTGGACTAGAGGCCCACAGGGAGGCCCTGCCATAATATTTTTGCAGTAATTCAGGATTGAACTCCCTGTGGTTAGGATATACAAAGATATTCTAAGGATGGCAGCGATTTGTGCCTTCTGCACAGCATTTCTCAAACCTCAAAATGTCTTTCCCTCAGAAATTTAAAGGTTGCTGTTGACTGTGACTGCAGGGGAAAAGACATTACTGCTTCTGTGAAGAAGTTAGTTGTGAACATGAAAAAAGCTTCAGTAATTTCTCTAAGGGAAGGCACCAAACCTCATAAAAATATTGACAGAGCTTATGCATAGCTTTTCTGCACTTTGTTGGTTATAAATAAAATAAAGGTACCCAGATTACATTTCATAATGAAGAGAGGTGAGCTGAAAAATTTATAAAGGTGTGAAAGAATTAAGAATGATGATTTTCAGTTAGCATTTGAAAGATGTGGCTCTATTGTGAACCATTTAATGCAAGATGCAAATGAATGCATTTGAAAAGGGAACTTCATGTTTGTGGGTTTACTGTAATTGAACACAGTATGTACTTGAAGGAGTTGTTAGGGAAATTAAGTTTAAGGCTAAATATGACTATTCTGCTGAAAAGCTCAAAAATGTTTTAAACAAGTAGAGAAAACAGGTCTTTAAACAAATAGGAACCTCAGGGTATTCCTTAGGGGCATGTGAGACCACAAGATCTTGAGAAATCGGGGGGGGGTCCCAAGGCAATGAGAAGAGCCTCCCAAAACTGGTTTTGTGCTATTGATGTTCACTGTAGAAAGTCCCTGTTCATTCCAGATCTGACATGCTCAACACTCTCAGAGCAGTAAATTTTCTCCTTCATCACGAGGTTTTGATGAGATGCCTTGAAAGCCATTGGCAATCCTGGGAGAGGACAAGAGACACCACTGCCCTTCATGTGGCCAAGCACAGGCCAATGCCAGCCCCTGGGGTCAGCTTTTCCAGGGGAGGGTGTGCCCAGTGTCTCTGAAATAAATTAGCTCTGTTTGAGGGACAAAGAGATGGAAAAGCCCAAGCCCAAAGCCCCAGAACTGCTGGCATCAGGAGGAGCAGCAGGGTGGGGCACCTGGCAGAGCAGGGGGCAGGAGTGGTGGGAGGAAATTCATTAATGACCATGACAAGTGGTGTTCAATGACAGAAATAAGTGAAGCTGGAAGATTCAATATTGCCTCATGATGAGTAGGTGAGGTTGTAGGAAGGCTGGCAGATCCCGTGCTTCAAACATAAACATTTGTGGGGATACCTTTAAATGCTGATACTTTCCTCCTCTCTGGGAAAACACTGAAAATAGCATTTTCTAGCCCAGAGCCACTGAGCAGGAGTAAGCAGTTACAATCTGTTGACACTGTATGTTAAAAGCCACAATCTGTATCTGGCAAGCAGGCAGAGGTTTGAGGTTTTAAAGTTGGAGTTGAACTAGCTGAGGTAAATAGGCAGGAATGGGTGCTTTGGTCTTTAATTTGTATTCAGTTTTAATAACATTTAATTGATTTTTGAAGTATTTTTGGAGCTTTCAAATAATTTGTAATGGTTTTTCAGAGTTTTAGATATAGAGCATCATATTTCCAGTTAAAGATTCATTATTTAATTAATGCAGCTCAGTCAAGTCCTGATAAATACGAGCACCATCAGAGCTATTTTTGTTTCCTGATTCATTTCTCCAACAGGACTGAGGAAACATGGCTTGAACCATATTTCTAATGGTGAACTAATTTCCTGCTGAATAGAAACAAGGAAGAGAATTATCTGCATATATTCTGCCAAGGATTCTACTACATGATACAGAGATTAATAATATCATTACATTTCTCCCCCTTCCAAACACCTTATTTGACTTTACTTAGCCACACACTCTGAAGTAGAAAGCCAAACACTGAACAGAAATAGTACCTAACATATAAAAAGATTAAGAAAAGAAAAATAATACTCTTAGCTGTTTTTTGTCTGCACTGTTTTTATAACTGAAAATCAACCTCTGTTTCTAAACAATTTATATGCTGTTTGGCTATTAACATTGCTGCCATTTAAAGCTCTCTCCTTTTTCTTCCCTCTCCTCTCACCCCCAGTATTTCATTTTTATAGCTGTCATGAAATGGTTGGGGTCGGAAGTCAGCACAGAGTGCATCATTTGTACATTGTGTCTCTTTTCCTCCTGTGCCTCTGCTGCCAGAGAAATTGAACTTTCATCCATTAAAAATCCATTTATTGTGTCTTGACTTCACTGAACTAAAGAACAGGACATTTCATCAAACAGTACAGTTTAAAATCAAATTAAATTGTACCAGTACCCAGAAAATGTGACATGATAAAGACCCCAGCCATTTAAAAAATCTTTTTAAAGACCTTCCTGATTTCACTTACTGGTACTTCCACACGTCCTTTAAAGTTCAAACTGGTCAGTGATGCAAGGACTTGCCATGGAACACCTAAAAGGACCCCTTTTGTCTTTTTCCTTCCCTTTCCTTCTTTCCATAAAGCAGGTGGTGAGCACTTCTTACAGATTTGTGCTCCTTCAGGTTTGATGCTGAGTCAGGGTGTAAGTGGTTTCCAGTTGTGATGTCCCTTTCAGGTGATCTTGGATGTTGGACATCACTGGCACTACAGAACAGCCACCTACAGCGATGCCTTGTGTTGGAGCTTCCTGTGTTTGAGGAACTCAGTGGCAAACCCATGAAAATCAGGGGAGTTGTTCAGCAAACTTACCCAGTGGCCTTTCAGCTTGGTTAAATACATTCCCCCGAAAATGGGGGTTGCATCAAATGTTCTTATGTAACAACCTGGTCCCTTTATTGCCATATGTACCCACAGCTTGTAGGGGAGAGCGTCCCTAAATATGGTTCTTATCCCTGTTACAGTTTCCACAGTGCTGGTGTGCCACTGGCTTCAGGGAAGCTGGAGTTTCGCAGATGGATCACAGAATTAAATTGTGCAACTTGCAGGGCTACATATGTGCAGAGTTTCTGGGAGTCCAGGAATGAAACCGGGGGCTGAGACAACACCCGTGTTCCAGACCCCAGTGCACGGGCAACAGCTGGAATTTGCACGGCTCCTTATTCAATTAATATTCAGAAGCCACTATTGCATTTCCCAAGAGCAAAGAGACAGTAAAAGCAAGCTGCTACATCTGGCTCCGCTGTTTGTCCTCCCCCTTATGCAGCGTTGGGTTGTTTGGTTGGTTGTTGGTGGTGTTTTGTTTCTATTTTAACCTCTTATAAATATGTGTTACATTTGGCAAAGAGGCAACTGGGGACTGAGAGGAGAGCAGCAAAGTGGTGTTTCAGAAGCCAAGAGAGAAGCGTGTTTGAAGTGAATTGCACCAGATTTTTGTTCAGATGGGAGATGCTTGATTTGGTTTTTGCTTGACTTGCTTCTGTGCATAGTGAACTGCTGAGATGCTTGTTTGTAGTTAAGATCTTTCTAAGGTATAGTTTGGATTTACAGTGTAACCAACAACAAGAGGAAGGCTTACTACAGTGATAAATATTTATTTGGATATAATGCTCACAATGTTTTTATAATGTAAGCAGCAGATTAAATACAAGTAAGTCATCACTGCCTTTCATTTTTGAAAAATGAGGTATATCTTTCCACTCTTGGACTGTATTGTGTATTCTGAGTAGAAGCAGATTACAAAATGATATTTAGAAAACATGATTTATAGACCCTTATTTTGTTTACACATACATAAGAGGTGTCCATTCTGTTTGTGTGCAGAAGGAAAACAGCCACTGTGATGGTTTTCTGGCTCCCAAGCTGCTCAAATAGATCAGGCCAGGGAATGTATTCCCTTACAGTGCTTTCTGGACTGAGGCATGGTCTGGCCCTTGAATTGCATGTAGCACACAGGCTTCAGAGGAGCTGATTCTCTGGCAACATGTTTTTTTTCCTGCTCAAGGCCAGCCCTGGAGAAAGAGAGGTGAAAGAGAGTGACTAAATTTCGTATCTTATTACTTACTGTCTTCAATGGATGATTTCAGCCTAGAAATCACTTACCATTTCTCGCAAAGTATTGACAAGTGGCTGAAGGCTAAAAGAAGGTTGTGGAAGTTGTTTTTAGTTTGCAATCAAAATGAGAAGTGTGGAGGAATCTTGCTTGCTTCTTTTTCTGACCCACCAATATGAGAGCAGTGACAGTGGGAAGCACTACAGCATTTTTTCACATACTTAGTTTGCAATGAGTCACATCAAATAGAAGCTTTTAATCATTCACTGCAATGTAGGCTGGGTATATCAACAGTCTTGGCTTTAGTGTTTGGCTTTTTTGGATTTCAGGATATCCGTGCACACCAGTTGCATCATTTTAATGGCAAATCAGTTCATTTTATGGTACCTCATCATGGTTTAAATAATTGATTTTGGTTTCTATTTGTATTCTTTTTTATATTTTGACAAATTATGATTATTGTGTTCAGCTTGATCATTGTCTTATAAATGATATAACAACTGCTTGTGAATACCCATAAGTTTTTATTGTTGTGTGTTAATGTTAATAACAGCATTGCAGAATGGCACAGAGAAGGTTTAGCAGAATAATGTTTGCATTTCCTCCACTAAAATATTGTAACATAGTAAAATTCCTGGATAATAAAGCCATAGATTCTCTTATCTATCTGTGCCATAGTAATGAATCATGAACAGAGCTTCTAAATAGAAGGTGTGTGTTACACCTGTGATATGGATAGATAGAACCATAACTCTTCTAGATATTGAAAGGTCATGATTCATCCAGTGCCTGAGAAAATTAGTGCCATCCCCAGAAGTTCCAGCTCTTGCTTCCCATGATTGAATGGGTATCATGGGCTTCCTGATCACATATTGCAATATGTGTATACAGAGCAAGCATCAGGCACAGAGCTTAACTGCAAAGAGTTGGAAGTTTGAAGCATTTTTGAGGTTGGAGGGATCAGTGTCTGTTCCACCTTTTCTGTGTGGGAGAGTCAGGCTTCACTTATGCATAGTGGCAGCACTGGAGAATAAACAATACTGCAAAGAAAAATTTATATCAAGTCAGATTTAAAAAAAAAAATCTGTTTCCTCCAAGGAAACTTTATTTCCTAAATAATTTCCTCATTCTCCAGGAATTTTTCTGCAGGGTGCTGATAATCTAGACCACTGAGTAATGTAAATTGGGAACTCTGGGATTATCTGCTCCAAACCCTAAATCAAAGCAGATCCAATGAGATCAGGATGCTCAGGGATTTGTCATGCCGTCACACACAGAAATTCCAGGAGCGAAACACCAGATTAATTATTTTAATTCCCTCTTGCTAGTAATATGTTGTCATACTTTGCATCTTTGTTTTAGTTTGAGAGGGTATTAATGTGTGTCTGAATGGGATTAAACATGTATAAATCTTGCAGTGACTGATGATTAGGAAATAGTTGTTTTCTTCAGCTAGAAGGTTTTACTCCTGGAAAATGCTCCTAGAATTTTTTTTTAAACTTAGTCAAAACCTTAGAGTTAAATTAGATAAGGAAATATATTTTGCTAAAAAATCCATCAAGCATTGATTTCAATCACTCTTTAGAAGAACACAAAAACCTCAATGAGACACCTACCAGGAATAAAAGTTCAGGCACTTTATGTGTTTAAAATTCCTGCTTATTTTGTTTTGGGATGGCAGGAATGTGGGACAAATGAAAAGCCTTGAGTCTGAACCAAACGTGACAGAGAGGAGCGAGAGGGCAAGGCAGGAGTAGGATAAGTCTTGGGAAACCATGGCACAGCTCCTGCCCTTTTCATTCTCCATTCCCTGGAAAGGCAGAACGGTGACAAAACAACCCAAAACAGCAAAGCCATGGGAGGTTGCACTGTGCCTTTCACCTTTTATCTTCCCTGGCCCACTGCAGGCGGTGGAGTTCAGTATTTGTGTGATTCTTTTCTCCTAGGAAATCTCAGCAGTCAGGAAAACAATCTTAGCTCTTTTAACACTAATGAAAGTTGAAGGCAGTAAACAAAATCATGGAGTAAATCATCCAGTGCTGACATGTCTTTTGGAAGCAAAGAGCCTTTCATTCGAAGATGTGAAATAACATTTCCATCGTGTTTTTGCTCGTCTGATAATTAGAAATGATTTAGGATGGCAGTGATGGTGCCTCTAATGGGCACCTTGTGGGTGTTAATAAAAGGAAGAATACATTAAATGTAGTGATTTGTGATTGGGCTGATGGGGTTAATATTTTCTTAGAATATAGCCAGCCATTTTTCTTCCAAGTAGCAATGTAATGTAATTATAAGTACCTTAGTAGATGGACTCAATTGCTCCTATCATGAAAATTAATTTCAGGAACATGCTGAGGCTTTCTTTCGTTTCTTCTTTATTTCCTACACTGTGCAGGGGGTAGCAGACACATACAAATGAAATTATGTTTGAGCAGACCTCACAGAGGCCTGGCCAATTCTTGTGAACAACTCAAATTGAAATCTGTGGGAAAGGAGAGCATTTCTTTTTAGATTCCTTGACATATTTTGCACCTGTAAAACTCCCAGTTTTCTCATATGCTCTTTCAAAGCACTTGATAAAGCTAGACAGATATCTCCAAATTATGAGGGGAAAAAATGAAATATGCTGAGTTTTCCCAAAATGTTTTCTCGGAAGTAACTGAGCTATGATTGCAGCTTTTCCAATAAGTTTAGCCAAGCTTTATAATCAAGCTTCTTCAGCACATGTAAATGTTCTTGTTGTAGTATTTCTAAGCACTGGAATACATAAATAATATTAATAATAATCTCAAGAACAATCTTTTATGTTTTCCACTTTATTGCATGGCAAAATAAAAAAAAATATAACTGGAATTTATAGTCTTTTGGGATACAAATCTCTGCACTTTTGTGCTAAGTGAAAGTCTAATATATAGAACAGTTGCAAAGGTTTGTGAAGAATGAAAGGACAAAACTCTAGTTATGTTTTGAGCTTTCAGAAGTAACTTTAGCCTTGAAGAACTTAATGAAATTAAATCAAATAGGACTCTCAGACATTGCTCTGAAAATATACACAAATACAGAGAGATATCAGCAACATGAAAGTGTTGCATTGCTGCTGTGTGGTTTGAAACCTTAATTACCAATACTCATTAGCAGATATGCATCTGACCCATTCGGATTTAAAGCAGCTAAAAATAAGCCTTAAACCCATGGAGGAAGAGGAATGTAAAACAGAACAAAGTAGGGAGACTTGGTGTGTTTGAAGGCTGTTTGTTACATGCTTTTAAACCCAGAGCAGACACCCAGGCTTTGGATTTTAAGAGTGAAAGTGGGTCTCAATTGGAGCTGATGGTGTAAATCCATCCTTAGGCAGAATTTCAATGGCAGGTTTTATAACAGTTTTACAGACCTGGTATTCTTCAGAGATTTTGCTATCTGTGCTTCCTAAGAATTAATATTTCGTGTTACTCTTATTGTGGGCTATAAAGTGTTAATGAAAGGAAAAGAAAGTCTGAAGATTCCTTTCCAGAGAGTCATTTGCATGGTGAGGGAGGGAGAAACACAAATACACTTGCAAGTTGGGGCAGAACTATACTGGAGTTCATCATTCCTTTTCCTTTGGTTTTCTGGAGAGGTACTTAATGGTGTTTGAACATGACTGTATAGTGCCATTAATGTAACAATTTTCATTTGTACAATGCAACACCAGAAAGATAATCTCTGTGTTAAGTACTTTTCCTTTATAATCCCTGGAGAGTCAGAACTCTGAAAGCAAATATTGTATTTACCATAGACTGTAAAAGGGGAAGAAATGAGGCTAAAATGCAAAGCAGCAGGGATAAAATTGAGTTCCTTCTGGATGTCTGCAGTGGTGCTATGAATATACATATACTCACTGTTATGCTTTTTATATTATCTCTAATTTGAAATAAACAACATGATTACAGATTAGATCAATCATGGCTTCAGCATTTCTGGCCAAAGCAAGAAAAGCCTGAATGTGCTAGCTAAGAGTGTAATTGAAGCAGAGATTGTTTCACTGTTGGTCATTTGTTTAAGGATTTTAATTTACAGTAATGAGTGTCCTTCTCTGCATTGTAACCTGGCTCCCCATGTCTCCCTTTAGAAAACAGTCACTGCTTGTATATACCAGTGGAATGATGATGCAAGGCACTGAACAACAAAATAGAGCAGCTGAATGCTGCTGCCTGGCATCTCTTCCAGAATAGAGCTGAGTGGCAAAATTGATGCCTCACTGTCCTTACTTTGATTTGCGCAGGAGCTCTGGTGGGAACTCAGCCACTCTTGGTGGCTGGGGCATGTGGAAGCTGAGTGTCTTTCAGAATTCAGCAAGTAAACAGATAACCAGTTCACTCCAGAGGACAGTTCTGCCTTGGCTACTGGAAGGATTCAAGGATAAGATGACTTTTTCCTGCATATGACTCGTGTGTTTCTTCTTAGGAAGTTATGCATAGGAGCAACATGCAGTGGCAGCTGGAGAATATCACAGGTGCTTGAAAGCAATTTAACAAAAACAGTCAAGAGAAAAGAGATCAACAGTTTACAGCATATTTATTTTTGGGCAGTAGTTATTCAGACTGGAAGGGAGCTGTTGGGAATTCAAGCAGTGTTCAAAAATGATAAAATATGGTGCTAGGAACCTGATGTTCAAATGCTTTGAAGTTGCTGTCACTTAATCTGATTTCGGAATCATGCCCAGAAATGATGCAGTAATAAGGGCCAGCTGCCATGCTTGTCTTTCTTATTGGTGTATTTTTAGTGGAATCATCAGTTTAATGATGAACAAATGCATTAAATGCAAATAAAAGGTGTGTTAAGGACAATTCAAAAGAGAAGTGATAGGAAAAAAACCCTGTGAATATAAAGGAAAGTAGAGGAATAGGGGGTAGTCTAAAGAAGAAAATCTGGTCAAACTTACAGAAAGTTCTTTGAATGTCCAGAAAAATAGGTTTGGTTGCTTGCTTCTGATGGAAAAAGGATGGCTTTTCCCTTCAATTTCCTCCAGGGAATGGAGCCTTTCCATGCTTTCAGTGTGCATTTAAGGAGCCTGATGGACTTCCTCTTTGAGGTGCCTGGAAGCCTTGTCCATGTGTCAGGGTCATCTTTCTTGTGGGCAGCTCACTTGGTATTGAGAGTAAAAGTCTGTTATTCTGACTATTATTCCTGCAATCCATAACTGGAGATTTTTGTCTGAATTCAGGGACTCCTGAAATCAACAGGGTTTTATTCCTCTTTTCAGGAGGCTGTTAGACTGCCACTGCTTGAAACCCATGCTTAGTTTGCTTGTTGATAGTTCAACTGTAATTGTATTTACGGTTCATTTTGCTTGGATGCTCGTGACTCTAATCTTTCCACAGTGTCAGTGGCGCAGTTCAGCTCTGATGTACGTGTTCATCATCCTACTAAATGGAAAATCCCATTGCAGTTATGATTTCTGTCATCTCTATGAGAGTTAGGAGAAAGGATGCTGTGGATGTTCTGTTGAAAAAGAGTGGGTGGTATGAAGTAGAAATACGGGTTGTGACCAAATCCTCAATCTTCTCCACTGTGTAACTGTAATTTAGATGTGAATCTATGTACATGAAACATTTAATCATATAGCATATCTCTCTTTGCTAAAGGAATGAGATATTGGTTATAGAAACATCAGGGTGTTGCACAATCCTACTGGGAAGTGTAATAAATGACACAGAAAGCTGAAACAGTCAGACAAATCCAAGTAGCTGCAGTGTTACATACTGTTTAATTTTTCAATGAGACACTTAGAATGACATCTTTTCTTTTATAAATGCCAAGGAGAAGGATTTTCATGGAAAGCACTGTAGAACAACACAAGTCTTCCATTTCACAGGACTCTGCACCAAGTAGGAATATTAGTTGGCTACTCAGAGGGAAGTAGAGCGAGTGAATTAACATTTCTGTTGAGCTTCGGCAACAGAACTTTAATGCTTTTTAATTACATTCCTTACCTGGTTGGTGAGAGGGGCTATATTAAACCACAAATACCTTAACATCTGGGGCTCATTTGTTGCAAAATGAACACCATCTCCTTTAATTCCCTATTTCTCATTTCTCTCTCTCTCTGCTCTTACAATATTTGCCTTGTAGTGATTCCCTTTGCTAATTGCAATCCATCCAGTGCTGTATTGGAAAGAAACATTTCAGTTGCATGATTTAATGCTTTTAACTTGTCTTGTCTTTGCTGACTCATTGGTCAACCTTGAAAAATCATACCAGTGCAAGCATTGCAATGCCAGCAGAGGACTAGCAGGTTGCACAGGGGACTGTGTTACTGATTAGTGTCATTTTTTTCTGAGTTGAAAGAGCTATTGTGTTTAAGGCCATGAGATTTAGAATTAGGAGTAATTAAAAACCAAGGCTGCTGCCTTTATATTTTTTTAAATATGAAGGGCCCCAGGAGTCTCTGTAGTCATTAGAAAATCCTATTCTCGTGCTAAGCCTGTCCTTATAAGCAGTTCTGTTGTTGGCTTTCCTGACTGTAAAGCGTGATCTTGTTGAGAGTGGATGATGAGAGGGGGGAAATATTGCAAAGGCAGGGGAGAAGAAAAGTGTGTGTGTGTGTGTGTGTGTGTGTGTGGGGGGCAGATATTTCGTGGTTGCATGGCTGCTTTGTAATGTGCCCTTAGCAACTGGCTTTCTACTCTAATGGGAAAAATAGATGGTGGGAAAGCATTCAAGGAAAGTGGGTCACATTTGATCCATGACCTAAAAGGAAAAGTGGGGGAAGGGAATAATCAGCTCAGATCATTAATGAGGTGAAAATTTATCCTTATAAAGCTTGTTCATTGCACTGGGGAAAATTGCTGTTGTGGTGTCTTGGCTATGTGATAGAAAACGCAGCTCCCACTCTCTGAAAACACAACAATTGCTCCGCGGCTTTGTATTAAAAGAGAGGGGAAAAAAAGAAAAAAGTTGTTTGTTTTAAACACTCTCCAGCAACACAATGATTAGACATGACAGTTTGGCTGTGGGGCCTTCCTTTCAGTTCAGGAAAATGTAGAACAGAGCTGAGCTGTCCTTTCCTAGTAAAAATGAGGTCATTTGTAAAGCTTTGTGTACATTTCTGCAGCACTCGTGGAACAGAGCTCACAAAAACAGCACTCCTGAAGCCTCACTCCTACCTCCACCAGCGCTCCCATTTTTAAGAAATGCAGGCCCATTGACCACATAAGCTGAGGAATCAGAAGCTGTGATTTAGACGAAATGGCTCCTCAAGGATGTATAGTTTTGATTTAACTGTCAGTGCACTGCTGTTGCTGACTCTGAGCTTTTACAGCTGCGTGTGGCTATGGGGAAGCTCCTTGTAATCTGTTCCTTCTCCTTGTGAGCTGTGTCTGTGCTCTGAAACAAGCAAAAGTGCTCTGTCAGGCTTGATTATTCTCTCTGTTACATATACAATGTATTGTATACATTATATTCGCTAATCCCTGTTGTTCATAAAAATGCCCCAGGCAATTAAAATTTATTGAATAATAATTTATTTTATGTAAAAGCTAATACTAATTTTCATACTCAACTATTTTTCTCCTACCAATCAAATGCTATATTGTTGCTAATATTTCAATGTAGTTTTAATTAATGTGTCAGCCTAGTGCAACTCTATGGAAGAATGCATCATTGAATAAAATGAGAAAGGATAGCAAGGCATCTACTGGATAAATGCCTAGAAAATATAGAGTAATGAGATGTGAGCTGGCACATTAGAGTTGCATTCCCTTCTACCTTGAAACTTCAGGGAATACATTCCCATTCTGTCCAGGAATCCCTCAGATTCTCTGACCTTCTTAATGGAGCAGCAACTGTTTCAGCCAGCTGTATTGATATTCAGTCCAATCGTGGAAAAATGGAAGCACAGACAATTAAAGAAGCATTACACATCTTGGGCTCATTAATGAAGGTGCTTGGTAGAAACCAGTAAATTAAAAATTCTTGACTTTGTAGGCTAAGTGAACTCAGACCTGCTGAGTCCCCTTCTCCCCTTTATTTCCTAACTGTCTATTAAAATAGTCTGTGAGTGTGTCATGTTTCCTAACATATGAAAATAGTAGGAAAACATCTGGGCTTACTAATAAAATTAGGTCTGCTGCTTAGAAAGCAGGCAGCATTGTTTGGGGCCTCAGAGATGCTCTTGCAATGCAAATGGTAATAGTGCTTTTGGAAAGTACTTCTTCTATATTTCATAATATTCAAACACTGCCTTTAAAAGAAATATTAGAATCTCATCAAGTTAAAAGAAAAAGTATAACATGACAGGGTAGGGTTTGTTTTTTTCTTTAATAATATAATGGTTCAGCATTTATGTAGTGGCTTCCTCTGAAGGTTTTAGAATTATTTGTTGGGACGGGATCATAATTCAAAGGTGAGGGAGATGAACACAGCAAAGAGAAAAGACTTATAAAAGAGTGTGGCTGAGAAACAGCTTTTTTGTTGCATAGTTCTCTGCTCTTTACCATTATACACCCTTCCCAGCTTTGTTCTTCTATTAGATTTCGTCTTCTCTGAAGGATGGTTATAGCAAGAAAACTGATGTGCCTTAAAATAATCTGTGAGTAATATCCCTCTCAATGAATTTGAAATTGCATGAGTGAAGCTCTGTGCTCAGTGTTCAGAGCTGACCTGCTGCCCAGCTGGTGGCTGCCTGTCTTGAGTGATTGTGTGGGCACAGGGCACAGATATCCTTCCCTGCCTTGGACCAGAATGAGCAAAAATCCGCAGCTCTCCAGTGGTGGCAGTCAGAATGAAAATTCAGGCTTCGTCGTTTCTTTCTCCATATCTCTTACTTACAGTGACAAGCCCAGCAGGTTCAGCCTTCAAATCATTAAAATAAATGCTCACATTATTAAAATCCCATATTTGATGCTTGGATTCCCCTCGGTTTCTTGTACCAGGCAGCTGAGACGTGAGCTTCAAGTCTGTATTCTTCCCTTGCCAGCATCCTGGTCCCTCCACCTGCCCTGGGGCAGGTTCTCCCCTTTTTCCATCTGTTGAGCGAAGGTACCGATGACCATACAGAGAGGAGTTATATGGAAAAGCAGTTGGAAAAGGGCTAGAGATCTTAGGGAACCACATGGTGTTACTAATCCTCCAGCTTTCCAAAGACTTGTCATCACAACTAAGAGTTTTCCACTTTCAGGGGCAGGAGGGAAAGAGAAAAAAGAAGGAAAGAAATTAACCCTGTGGTGTGATGACAGAGATTTCTATAAATCACACTGCGTTTCACACTGCTGCTGACAGCCAGCCAAACCTGAGCTGGCCAAGTTTCCACAGGTCGAGTGTGTTACAGGGAGCTTAAAAATATATCCACGACTGTTTAACTACCTTTTCTCTTGCTCAAGGGTATTGCAGTTAAGAGTATTTGTAAATTATGGAGTGGTCAAAATTATTTGAATGGCATTCCTGTTTTTTTCCCATCTCCTTTTTCCCATTACTTCTGTAAAAGTGCCAGCAAGTTCCTAAGACCTGGGTTCATTTTTGTTTATGAATTAAATCTCCAGAGCATATAAATATCCACTAGGATAAGATTTTATCCAAAAAGTACAGTTTAGCAGTTATCTCATAATTTTAAATTTTCCCTACTGCAATTATTTATAATGACCTTAAAAACATGGGGGTTTGGCAACTATTCAAGCTGTATTTTCCTTTCTGTTTGGCAAAACAGTTCCAAATGGCACCCGTATTTTGTTTTCCCAATGCTGCATTTTCACAGAGTGTCCTTCAAACTCACAAGCATCCTCTTAAATGACTGACATATGACTTGGGAAGTGCGTGTGTATGTGTCTGTGCTAGGGCATATTTTTGTTAGGATTTTTCAGGGTATGTTTATTAGGAAAATTTAAACCAGTTTTTCTCATTTTGTTTTTCATCATTTTGTTTGAATGGTGTCTTTAAAGGGGGAGTTGCTCCTTCCCTAATTATGTGTAGTTGTTTATTTTCTTGTGAGCTTCAAAAGAACAGCACAACCGACAGAGCAAAATATCTGATTTGCAATAATAGAGAAAAAGAAAAAAAGGAATTAAGTAAAATCTTAAGATATAATGAGGTTTACTTTTAAAACTCAGACTTGTTGTTGACTACTTGTCTGCCAGTGCTACTACTGACCTTTTGTATAGCAGGTCTCTTTTGGATGGAGAACTGTTGGTAATCCAAAATACAAAGGAAAATTAATCCTTTGAAGATGCTAGAAAACACATTGCAATGGAATTTAGAGTTTTCAATAAGTGAGAAATTAAGACAACTTGGCCTGTTTTGAAGTGCAGACAATGCGTTCCACACGGCACGCACGGGGTTTTCTTCTTTTAAAAAAATTGCTCAGTATTCTGCCTTCACATCCAGTTTCTTTCCTTTAATCTACAAATCATGGTTGCACATCTGGTGGGACCTGCTTTTGCCACCAATTCACCCTGACAGGAACATGTATGTCTTGCCCATCTGAAGTTGAATGCAGACTCAGGTTTTACTCATTCTCTCTTCCATGAAGCTAGCACGAGTACTTCTCCTTCTACGTAGAATCAACTACCACTAATATTAGGCTTTAGAGGTTTTCCCCCTCCCTCAAAAGCACTAGAGTGAGTTATAAGTATGTGGAAAATTCACTAGGGAAAATCACTTTCTAGCTGTTGACATTTTAGTAGCAATCTAATGAGGTACTGAGATTTTTCTCATTTGTTATATTGAGGAGCAGTTAGAAAATAATCAGAAAAAGGGAAACTTTTGCATTTTTTTTTTAAAGTTTCCTTGTAATATAGCTTAGGGAAAAACCCTCTATTGATTTTGTTGCTGTCCAGCAATCTTATCAGAGCTGAGGGGTCTGCTCTGCAAAAAGACTAGGCACTTTTTCAGCTCCCTTTTCTGCTCCCTAAATCCTGTCTGGACAAAGATGACTTCTCCCTGGAGAACTGGGAAGTGTTTTCCAGACAACATTCATGTTTGCCTTTACTAAACAAACAGAATTTAGACAAGGTAGGAGGAACAGAAGTATTTTGAGGAGAGGAGGGGAAAAAGAGCAAAAATACTCTGCCCCCAGCCCCACTCCCCAGCTATATTTATCATTGAAATGGCAAAGTCAGCTTGTTTCCTGTCCTGCATGCAAATTTTTGATTGAGCTACAGCTTCATAAAATTATACTTCCCTGTAACATTTGAGAGTTTCCCCACAGTTCCTGAAGTTTTCCCTGCCCACATACTTTAACACTGAACCTCTGGAGGGGTAAAGATTTTCATCTTTGTTTGCTTGTATGTTAAAGATTTCATCTTCTTCTGCTGCTGAACCAAGCCTGATCCTCATTTTCTGTTTCATCATTTAATCTGTAGCCCCTCTAACACTCTTCTAATACCAGAACCTTCTTTTCAAAGACAGAGGAGAAGATGGGAGCATTGACACTACCTGAAAGAGTTACACAGGCAGGCAAGGGACTAAAATTTTCAAGGCCAAAGAGGGGGATGAGAAGAGATAGGACCAACTTCTAGCACCTCTTGTTGTCCAGACAGAGGCAATACTGCCTCCTGAACAGGCAGTGAATATCTTAGCTTATTTTACCCACCTACAAAATTTTCTAGGTGTTTCTCTGGGATAGGATTGCCCCACTCCTGCCCTTCTTCCTGGCTTCTGATAAACTGCCACAATGAACCCTCAAGTACAGGTGTAGCCAAACTCTTTCCCCTTCCCCTGGCAGGGTGGAAGTCCATCCTGGCCAAATGAAGAGCTTGGCTAATTGAAATAAAGCAGGATGAGCTTCATTTCCCTCTGCTCTGCAGAAATCCGCTTTGTCACCTCTTTGACCTCCAGTTCACCAAAACTGTTCCATCTGTGGGAAGAAAGAAGTTGGCTACAGCCCTTCACAGATGACTGGCAGCTTCTCCAGCTTTTACAGGCTTGGTCAGCACAGAAGCAGATCAAGACCACACCGTGCTGTCATCCGAGGAGCTCACGGCTGTTACCCCAGCAGTATCACGTTAAACTCATCGTGTATCAAGATGTGGTGGAGCAGCCACCCCGGTGTGAGCACGGGTGACACCCGAGAGCTCTGGAGGCGTGTGTGCCATCCGTGTTTCCACTGAGCTCGGCATCTTCCCAACAGCCCGCTGCAGCTGGATCGGCACGTTACGAAACCGAGGCTTCAAAGTGCAGCAGATCCTTCCAGCCCCGCGCTGCGAGGAGACGAGAGTCACACCCTGCAGAAGTGTGTGTCAGCAAAGTGCCTTCTCAGCCCGAGTGCAAACATTTCTAGAGGGATTGAGAAATTCAATTTTGAATCCGCATTTCTTCTGTTTGTGAGGGATCCATCCTTTCGCATAGATGCGACGTTCCGTTGTGTGTCTTGTATCATCTATATATACAAGTTCATTTTAATTTTTTAATATTGTCTTTCCATGTTGTTAGGAATTTTTTTTCTCTCTTTTTCTGGTCTGGTTATACATATGCTAATAGAAATATGCCTATTATTTGAAGCATAGTTCTGCTTGTCAATGAAGCTTCATTAACACCGTTATCACTGCCTGACATTTATCTTATAATTTTCCAGAGTTGACTGTTACATCTCCATGGAAACCCAAATTGCAATTGAAACAAGTGAGATAATAAAGGCATCCACAGAGGATTGACAGTATGCAAGCCCACGGTGTTTGCAGGCTACATTTGTTTATAGTTCCTTAGATAAATCCCTTGCAGTGGAGGTTTTTATTACCTGTCTCCTATCTTTCCATGACTACTGCTTATTGCAAGGTTTAGAGCAATGCTTTTTTTTTAATTTTACTTTTTAATTAGAACAATAAATTTTATTGAACTCAGCAAGGGAGGCATTGAAGATGTAAATTCTAAAGTGGTTGTTCTGGAATGAAATATGAAGATTTTTATATATGAATTTGGCACTATGTAGACTAAGGTATTCTTATGTTGATTTGGTGGAGGTTTTTTTTAGGAGCCAAAACTTAGGATCATGGACTCTTTAGATTTGCTGACTCTTTTAGTATTCAAGATGGATCTCTTTTTTTCTGTACCTAAGGACTTGAGCTCTCTTAAGTTCGTGACTCTAAATCAATTTAGATGGTGCCTCAAAGCAAAGAGTCATGAAACTGGAGTGGGTCCAGAGTGAATTAATCTGAAATTAATTTGATTCTGAAAGGCTCCATCTGGCTGTGTTTGGAAAAGGCATTTAGACAGATATATAAACAAATGATCATCTGTATTTTATATGCCAGATGTGGTGTCAAAAAAATGAAGAAATGGTTTAAAAAAAGGAATCAGCTGAGGGGGATTTTTCTATTATGATGCTCAACCTGTTGAAATCACAATTGCATCACACTTAGGACAATGATCTTTTCTTATATTTAGATTTGTAGAAGGGTAGAGCATGGCTGAGCTTGATAGGATTTTTTGGTTTAAACAAAAAAATTGAATGCCACAGTTTCCTCTAATGGTCTATTTGAGATCTAACCAAAACTGGCTAAACAAAATTGGCTGCACCCTTAAAATGAGCAGGGCTGTGATCTTCCATTCCCCTTTTAAGGAAGCTATTTAGGTAAAGCAGCCGTGTCAGGCATGAGCTTATGTTCTCCTCCTCTTTGGACATGGCTTTTGGGCCCATGAAAATTATTTCCCTGCACTTTGTGGAGCTCAGCTGGGACCAGGACTGAACATGTGTGTACATACACATGTGGGTGCCAATCTTGAAAAACACTGAACTGTAGATTACTTCTTGCAATAATTGGTTGATTTTAGCACATAGAAATGGCTGCATTTCAAAACAAATGTTTGGAGAACACCTTTCCCATGTCCTCCATCTCAACTCCAGGACAGAGTTTGCCATAAACTAGATAAGACCTTGCAAACCTGGTAAGAACTTGCAGATAATTGCCAGCCTGGCTACAAAACTTGCTGAAATAGTCGTGTCAGAAATTATCAAGTCAAAGACAAAAATTTTGAAGCCTTCATTGCTGTCTTTGAAATTTTTTGGAGGGCAAAGGAAGAATGGAATTGAGTAACAACTTTGTAAATTTGGAACATTAAGTGTTTGGAATGGGGAGAGAGAGACTGAGGTTGTTGACAAGAAAACAGATGGTCCTACGTGTCCTGAATTTCAAAAGCCTGGTACTATTCTAATTCAGTTGTTGACATGTCACAAATACATAAGCATTTGGGTGTAATCAAATACCGTTGTGCTTTTTAAAAAAATAATACCGATAAATGTTTTCTGCCACACAGAAAGAAGAAGTGTGCTTCATTGCAAATGTGTGTAATCAGCAAGGCAAAGCATTAATAATCCACACCATTAATACTGAGCAGTCAGCTACTCCACGTTCAACTTCATGTGAAAAAGTGCATCAATCCGTGCTCCAAAATTATAATGGAATTGTTCAGGCGCACAAGCTCACTCTCATGTTGCTGTCCAGTTTACAGTGATGCAGAGAGAAAAATAAGCTCTTTTCAACTAGAGTCCCTTTTAGAGACAGAGCAGAGATCTTAATGCCCCAAAGACATTACTAGTGAAAAAAGGTGTTGAGGGGCACAAGAAGTGTGGAAGAGTAAGTTGCAGTAGTTTCTATAACAAAGGTTTGTTTAGACACAGAAAAATTATGTTAGAAGCCTTTGCTATTGCTTAACATCCCAGGTCAAAACGAGATGTGCCAAGGTCCATCTGGGAGTTGGTCAACAGAAAACAGAGATTTAAAATCATGACTTAGTATTTGTTGAATTTTTCAGGGTATATACAGTGATAGAACAAGGGCAAATTGCCTTATGCTGGAAGAGGGCAGGTTTAGTTAGGCATAAGAAATAAATCCTTTGTTGTGGTGCTTTTGAGGCACTGGCACAGGTTGCCCTGAGAGGCTGTGTCTGCCCCATCCCTGAAGGTGTTCAAGATAAGAATGGAGCTTAGAGCAACCTGGTCTAGTTAAAGGCTCTCCTGCCCATGTCAGGGGAGTTGGAATACGTGGTCTTTAAGGTCGCTTCCAACCCAAATCATTCTGTGATTCTGTGTCTTAAGTCTCATGGGACTTTTCTTAGAAATGCACCTACCTTAACCTGATGAAGACAATCCTAATCTTGTTTAAGCATTTGATGTAGAAAACAAATTCTGCCCAGAAAGCAGAAATGAATTATTGCGTGGTTGCCTAAGCTGAGCTTTATGTTGCAGAACATTATTGTTTAGCAGACCTCATCAAACCTTGAACTAATTATATCCCAAAGCTGACACCAGCCTGGAAGAACAAGGGTTGAGGCTTACTTAGGCTCTTAGTTTATATCTTCAAGTACTTATTTTCAGTCATTCTTATCATGTATCCCAGAAATTTGTGATTCTTGTCTGTACTTGAATAAGAGGGGAAATGAATTCAAAGCAGTCAGGGAGGGGTGGCTTTGACTTTCTTCAACCACTGAAGGGCAGGCATCTGTCACTGGCTGTTGAGCTTCTACTAGTTTCAGTTGAGTAAAATCTATAGGCCACTGCAGGCAAATCTGTAAAGATACTGAAAATAGGCCACTGTAGGTTTTATCAGCATAAACAAAAAGACAGATGCTGTGTTTGTTTGCTTCCGCTTATAGATGAACTAGCAGTGATATTTAATTGGTTTCCAAAATAGAAGACTCTAAATAAAACAAACCTCTTCCCCTCCCTGTTTGCTTTCTCTTCTGCACTGGTTCACCCTTTTTTACCTGTATTTTAACTTTTATGAGTTGCTCCATTCACAGCACATGTACGTCATTAGGCACTACTGGATGTTCTAAAAAATAACTTGCTTAATAAAAAAAATTAAAGGTCCATGCAGCAGCAGTAAGAGTTGAGATCATCTGAAAAATGTAGGCCTTTTTTTTTGTAAGATATGTTTGCATGTAAAGGGTTTTTTTGAAGGTGTGATGTAGCAAATGTACAAAGCTTTTGCAAAGTAAGTTGCTTGACTCTATGGTTCCAGGAGCATTACCAACAGCACAACATTAGAATAACATCTTTTGGTAGGTTTAAACATGTGCACAAGGGGTATCCAGGGTTTAAGTTGTGACCCCTGCCTTAAATCAAACTGGTTTGTAGTAGAAGTAGTGCAGGAATACAGAGGCTGAACACCTGAAGAGCCACCCCCCTCTGGAGGTGAATATTTAACTTTGGTGAGCAGAACTCTGAGGGCTAATTTTAGGAAGGCAAGAAGCCTTTAAAGCACAAAGGAGTGTATGTGCTCCAGTGTGCACCTCCAGCTGAAAAGGGAACTGCATTTTAATGTTGCTCTTACTATGATTTCCTTTTGTATCCTTGATTTCTTTCTGTGATACTGGTGAGGAATCTGCATCTATACCTCTAAGAAATAACATGTTTTGTCTCAGGTAGGATCAGCTCTCTTCTGGTGTTTCTATAGTCTGTATTTTGTTCAGTACTTCTTCCATTTCATATTGCCCCTAGTATCATGCAGTCTGACCTATTTGCTTGAAAAGCAACTTCCCTCTGCTGCCCCTTCTCCCAGCCCAAATTTATTACCCATCAAAACATTTTCAGGGTAGCAATTTTTCCCCCCATATTTTCAAATATTTTTTTTTCTCTGGGATAAAATACCTACTTACCTTACCTAAAATTTACAACTGAGGCTTTAAAGTGATGTACTAAATTTGGAATTAATCAGAAAACAACTATTCCCTATGCTAACAGTGATTTGCTATGATTTGTGTGATCTGCTATGTGGAGAAAGTTAGCAAAGCTGAGCTACAAGAAATCTCCAATTTCACCAGAAAAATGACTGTGGGTTTTAAATTATCAGGGCAGTAAAAAGTAACTCGTTGTCTAAAGAAAAATTACATTCTTAGAGATAATTTCTGCCAATGTGGAGGCAACACAAGGAAAAACATCTTTGCATTTACCACTGAGTGCTTACACAAGCACTTGAGTATTATTAGCTACTGAGAAGAATGAAATCTGAGCATTGTATGTCAGGTATTAAAAGCCATCAGGATTTTCATGTAATTCGTGTGTGTGTGAGAGTGCAAGTGCGGTTGCTCTCTGCTGGGTGGATGAAGAATTGCTCATCTCTTTGTTAAAGTCTTTATGGGGCTGTAAGATGGATTGCAAGTCTTACAGCTGCTCAGTTGTTAGCCCTGCTGATGGGTGCAGGGAAGCCTGGAGATAATTATTTGTAGACTTTACTGCCTATGTAGGACTGAACGTCCTGCCATATGAGTTGGTTTTTTTTTTTTCATTGGGTATGATGTCAGGGTCATGTAGCAATTGCTGTTTAGGATATGTGTTACTTAATAATAATTTTAAGTGTTATTAGAGTCTAATAGTTCTGCCAAAAAGTAAAACATACTACAGCAGAAGCAGTTAATGATTTTTGAAGCATCATCTTTCCTTTGAGCTGCTTTTTAGCCAGTGTGTTGCGAAAATGCTGATGGACCAGAAAGCATCTGGATATGACTTTTTTCCCCCCAAAGCACAGAGACCTGGTCATTTACAGCTTAGAAATGTTGCACAGCTTCTTTTTCTGTTTGTCAGAGGTTCTGGCCCTTGTTTTTCTGGCCAAAATCCAATGTAGGTAATTACCTTCTGTGTCTATAAATTGCAGCCCCCTGCAGTTTTCAATTGGGTTCGGTATTGTTCTACCCTTCCTGGCTGAAATTGTTGTGCAATAATGCTCCATGTCATTAAACAGCTGCCGTCTGTCACCTTAGGATGAAGTCATTCCTCTCTAAACAATGAGTTTATAAAGCCCTTTCGGGTCCTTCTAGATAAAATTTGCTCGTAAACCAACAATTATGATCTTTGGAGTACAGTAAGGTGATGCTTGGCTGTTTCTCTTGACAGCAGTCAGAAGCCTTCAAACAGGTGTTGTCCCTTTTGTCAGTTTGTGTGATATCCTGGCAGTGATGCCACAGCTCAGATGTAAATGCTTTATTACTGTAAAACCTTGGTGCCTGTAAATACCTCTCCACTGGGTTGGATTTAGTTGTCATTACACTTGTCATTACATTACATTTGTTGTCATGTTCTTGTTCTGTTGGCTCTTAGAGGGAATTCAAATAACTTACACCATGGAACATGAAAAGGCAAATCCCAAGTAAAAAATGGTAAAACCACAATAACAGGGTCAGGTTTGCAATATGAGTTAACAAAAAAGAACAGTATGAAGATTCTGGGTAGGTTTAAAAACAGATTTAACAAATAGGTGTCATGTAAATCCATTTGGTCCCCGTTAACAGCTGTTTTTCAGCACCTGACTTGACACTGGGATCATTAATGGAAATGAACGTGGATTAATGCCAAACCTCTTCACAGTGATGAATTTAAGAGAGTCTGTTTTGATTCAGACATTGTTTCTTAAGGCTATGTCTCTGTCCTGAGTGGGCAGTTCATTTTTGGCAGTCCTGCAGTAATTAAAGATAAGAATGAAGGAGACCAAGAGGGCATCTACTAGGTTTTTTCCGGTGCTCCTGCTGAAGCAGCAGGGATATTAAAACAATCTCTAGCTCCTCAAGAGTGGCTCTGTCAGCTTGCTGAAATGATGGAATGGTAGTTAGGTTATTAGAAGAAAAATTGGCACAAATTGAGAGAGAGGATGCTCTGGCAGCAACCACAAGCAGCCAGCGACTCAGTGTCTTAATCTCTGCCCTCAGGCTGCTCTCTATGAAATAGATGACACCTTGTCAGTGAAGATGATGTGCTGGGTCACCCCTGAGTCCAATGGGCTAAATTGGCCATGGAGGGAAGGATTGCATAGAGCCAGCAAGACACATAATCTAATTTGGGGGGGATTTTTTGGTTTGGGTTTTTTTTGGGGTGATTTTTTTGTTTGGTTGGTTGGTTGGTTTGGTTTTTTTTAATATATGTCATCATTTGAGTACTGACAGTAAGTGCCAAGGCATCCCCTTCTCATTAGTGTCCCCTACACTCATCTATCTCTGTACACTTGTGCTTTCAAGAAATAGCACTAAACTTTCACAAGTATTGTTTTGCTTCCTTCTGGAAAGTTTTACATGTAGTTTCTGTTTTGTCTTACTTCTTGAGTACAGGAGAAGGGGAGATGGCAGAAGGAAGAAGCCAGTTCCTCTGAGAACCACTGTGTTAGCAAAGAGAAATTAGTGAAAGCCCTACAGCTGTTAGCAGCCAAGAGGTCTTAGTGCAGAGCAGTGATGTCCATTGGGTGAAGATGAAAGCTGGGAAAAGGGAATTCATCTCTAGAAGAGATCATTTACAAAGGATCAAGCATATTTGGCTGAATTTTTTATGGACCCAAAAAGCTCTGTGATAACTGAACTATCAGGCAGGAGTGGTGTATAATTTTTTTTCCTCTGTGGAGCCTTCAACTGCACTGCAGGGATCAGATCCACAGAATCTATAAAATAGGTGTTTTCCCCATTGTTATCTCTCTGCTGTTTTATTCACTTGTTCATTTTGTCTGCATTGGCTCTAGTCCTACACCAGCTGCCAAAGCTGGGTGAGGATACTACTGCAAGTGTCATTGCTGCAGCAGTTCATGAGTTCCTCAAAATCCCAACAGTGAGACTTGGATTCCTGCTCTGAGGTGTCTGAGAGCCTTGGTTTGCAGCTGAAATCAAAGGAAGTGAAGTCTAGGAAGGAGTCCAGCTGTTTTTGAAGAAATTAGTGCCCTCTCTGTGGCCTGAACTTGTCTGTCGAACCGCCAAAATGTTGGCAGCTCAGTCAAGTCCCTACCTTGTGATAGAAAAGTATGTTAAAGAAAAGCCTAAATTATGCTTGGTTTTCCCCTAACTCTGCAGGAGTTAGTAGATTGACAGAGCTGTCAATGGATGCCAGACTTTAGTTTGGAGAAGTTTTAATGACTTACTCAAGTTAATGCAGGCAGTGAGTGACAAAACCTGTCCCCTGGAGCTTTGCATCAGTGTATGGTACCTATGCCTTGAGTCAGAGCTTCTAACCATCCTCAGTCAATAAAGCATTTAAAGAATATGATCAATGTGATTCAACTTCAGTCCCCACAAAATAAAGAAAGGGCTTAAACATTTTGTGCAATTAGAAGAGAGCTTGGCCTGTGCCTAAACCTTTAGCTCAAAGCAAGAACTTGATGCTAATAGGGCCATTAACCTGAGAAAACAGGTATTAGTGTTTGGCTTTGTGGTTTCCTAAAAAATTGGCTGATTAGCAATGGGAATTGTGGGGCTCTTGGTGGTAAAGGTGGTTTTGGTAAAGTAAAAAGCAAAGGAATAAACTTGTTATTCTTTATTAAACATGACCCTAGCTGTAATTTTCGGCTGAAGTAGCAATTGTGTATGGATTTCTTAAAGAAGGGATCCAACAGAGAGAACAGATGAAGGGCATAATTTAAAACTGAACTCAATACAAACAACACAGAGAATAAATGAAGTGAAAAGTCAAGCCAATTTATGAAAGAAAATAGTTGACCAAGCCCAGGGCAGAGCTGGGAGCTTAACTAAACTTCTACCTTTTCTTTCAAAATAACATGTAAGCATTTTCCACAGTTATTTTAAGCTCTGGGTCAGGGATTTTTCAACCTCCCTAGTAGGGAGGTTGTTTGATAGATTGGATTTTATGTAAAGGAATAGGAATTGAAAAGAAATAATGGAGATTTTCAGGTTTAAGTGTCACATAGGTGCCTACTGCTCCATGAAAGTCTTGAAAGTTGTTCCCATGAAGTGGGGCTCAAGTGAGTCAGTCATGGTTTTTTTTGTTTCTTGGCAATTTTAGGGGGTGGTTGTTTGGATGGTTGGCTTAGTTTGGTTTAAGTGTTGTCTTTGTATGGATGTGCAGTTTCTAAGGCCTGGAGAAGTCACAATTTCTGCAGGTGAACTTGTGACCTGTAGAACTTATTCAAAATGAAGAGCATTTACAAGACAAGATATTTGTACATGAAATGTGATGTAAAAGTTTGGACCAAATTTTAGAGCCTCTTACTCAGGCAAAATTCCTGCTAGAATAGATAGGAATTTTAGCCATTTATGAGTGTAATAAATGCTCTTGTCTGCTGATCTGTGTTGAAAGCACTTCACAAGGGATGATCAAACTTCTTGCTGGTGGTGTAAAATGTGCCTTTAATATAACTTTCTCCTTCCTTTCCATAAGCAGGGAGAATGCTAAAGTTAATACAGGCATATTAATGTGAATTATGCTTTCAAGGAGATGAAACACATGAAGCTAAATAATTTGTCTTCACACAAGTTATAGCTGTGAGACAGGGGAATTGCACAGGGTTGTTTTCTTCTTGCCACTCTTAGATTTTTTTTTTTCCACATGTAAAATATGATTTTCATCTGGTTGTGCAGATTCTAAGCTCTTCCAAGTCCTCCGGTGGGCATTCACTCCTGAACAATCATCAAACACAGAAACTCTAATTAAAGCCAAGTTTTTTGAAAGTGGCAGGTGGCTCTGAAATGCCTGAATTCTGCCATGATCAGCTTCTGACATTGCTGCATACAGGCCATTTGCCCCCTCTCCCTGGTGGAAAGATGGGGGGATGCTTGAAAATTCATGCATCATTAGTGTCCTTTCTTGAAACTGAAACATCCAAAAATCATCAGCACTCCTGGATTTTCTGGCCAAGTAATTAGTTGAAACTACTGTCCTTAATTATCAATAATGCAAGAGGGCGGAGGGGGATGGAATGATGTATTTTTACTTTTGTTCACTATTTTAAATTATTTATTTTCTGTGTAAGAGTACAAATCCTCCTAAACCAGGATCTATCATTTGTCTCCTAGATCAGATTATTTTTTGTTCCAAAGTTCTTTTTCCCTGCAAAAAGGTGATTGTTTTGAACTTGGATGTAGGATGTACATCTGGAGATCAGATAGGCTAAGAATTTACAGGAGGTGAAAGTGTTCAAAAATTTGATCTCCTTTCGCAGGAGGAAAGAAACTTTTTGAAACAGCATTTTAATTTCCATGACGAAGTAGGCAGTTTTGCCACTGCAGTTGCTTTTTGAATTGTGCTTTATTTTTTTTTTTCTTGTGGCAGCAATAAACAATGTGCTTTAAACTGAGTCTCTCCAGACTGCTTTTCCTTTTTAAAGAGCGTAGGCAACTAATCGGCAGCAACCAGCCACATAGCTGGAGTGTTTTCCATTCTAGGCAATATCATACTAATTTGATGCACACATGGATGCTTCACACAATCTGCAGATTCATCGCTGGCATCTTGCATTAGTCATCTGACAGATTGCCAAGTGTTTCATACTCCTTTCATGTGACTTTATTACAAAACACACACACACACACACGCACACGCACTGCCTTGTTTCTGCCAGTAGCCAGTTCAGTAAGAATTCACTGCAGTTCTGTTTACAACAGCCATGGAGAGAAACCTGCACTTATTTGCCACTATCCTCTGCTTTAAAGCACAGAAGTCCCGGGTTGTGTTGTGCCGCTCTCATCTTATATAATGACATTAAGCAGCAGCCTGCAGAGAAAACCAGACTCAATGAGAAATGTAATAGCATTGTTTTTTGTTCGTAATACTTATGCTATTAATTAAATACTGATTTTTTTTTTTCTGCTTTGTGCCAATTGACATCATCTTCTGCATCTAGTGCACATGAAAACTGCATAGTCTCCTAACTTGTCTTCTCTTTTTAATCTCCTTTTCCACTTTCTAGTAACGGCACAGCTAACAAGATGAATGGAGCTTTGGATCATTCAGACCAACCAGACCCAGATGCCATTAAGATGTTTGTTGGACAGATTCCTCGTTCGTGGTCAGAAAAAGAATTAAAAGAACTTTTTGAGCCTTATGGAGCTGTCTACCAGATTAATGTTCTCCGAGACAGAAGTCAGAACCCTCCCCAAAGTAAAGGTACAGTAGTTATGCTCTCTTTGCTTTCAGTTTTCTTGTTTTCCCCATGATCTTGCTTGCCCTCAGCATTTCCAAAGAGGTTTGCATCTGGGCTCTCTGTTTTGCAGTATGCTGTGTTGAGCTATGCAGCAGTCCTAAGAGGAGAGGACTTCTGAATCCTATCAGATATTGCCTTCCTCCTCTTCTTAAACTGAAGTTTAATTGTCTGTTATCTGGAAGCATTCATTCCAAATGCAAAAAAATAAGAATAATCACTCTCCTTGTTTAAATTATCATTGCCAAAAATGTGGAAACCTGAGCGGTTGCTTCCCAGGATTAGCTCATGAAAAATATAATTTTCTATTTCCTTTCATTTCCTCTCTTTGCACCCCAGGTGGGAATTATTTTAAGGATACAGAAGGGAAAAATGATAGTGGTGGGTTCTTGCCACATCATTGCTCCAGCAGCAATAAAAATTACAAATATTCACCCTGCCCTTTTTCCAAAATCTGATTTATTTTCTGCAGTCATGTTAGAGGATTGTTTTTTGGCACTGATATTGTTCGTAGTGAAAGGGTTAGTTTTCCTTCCTTCATTTTTTCGTATGTGTGTAAAGTATTTGTCCCTGACCATATTCCTTCCTTTCACTACATATATCTGGGCTTTTTTATGCATGTGAGAGTTTTGTGTATTATAGCTGTTTAAGTGTGACACGTGCTTACACGTAAACTAAAAGTGAGTATTTTGCTTCACAGACTGTATTTTCCTCCCTGCCCAGCTGTATCTTTTCATTCAGGTTTGGTACATGAAAGTATTGCTACCATTAAAAATAATTAGGGTAGCTCAGAGGCAGAACTGGATGTGCATGTATGCCCCTGGCTGTAAGGTTGCTAGACAGTTATTACTCCTTACTGCACTCCTGCCACTGACTCCAAAATCCTTCAGAGCACACATGCTATGGAGAATATCACAGAATGATTCTGTGGGCTCGCAGCAAAGTTAACAGAGCAAAACTGCCCTCACTGGAGACCAGAGGTGGCTGCTGTGGTGGGAAGCACACAGCACAGCCTCAGCTGCTCCTGGGCTTTTGGGCAAAGCACTGCCAGAGCTCAGCATATCTCCCTTGCTCCCATATCTCCCTGTACTGGGCAGAGGATTCTCTCAGTGCCTTCTTTTTGTTGCCCAGTTTAAGCAGTTGAGTGCTTTGAGTGACCATGGTTTATTTTGGGTTGGTTGCATCTCTCACTTCTGGTTAAAAGACTTAGTGCATTGGTCTCACACCAGCATCAGGGAGGGGGTCCAGCTCACTGCACCTTCCTGCTAATCAAGTGTCTGTACTAGATCACTCTCCCCTTCCCCATCCCTGGAAGTGTTCAAGGCTATGTGATGTGAACAACCTGCTTTAGTGAAAAGTGTTCCTGTCCATGGCAAGAGGGCTGGGGTGCTCTTTAAGGTCCATTCCACCCCAGAGCATTCCATGATTCTGTGATTCAGAAGCAGAAGGTATTCTGGTTTCAGTGTAGTCCTGCTTCCAGCCACCCTCCCTTCCCATTTCCCAGGATTGATGTATTGTAGCATGTACCCCCCTTACTGTGTTGGCACAGAGCCCTCACCAAATGTCTTTTTCTTGTAATGCTGGATAGGAGAGCATTAAGAGGTCAAACAACTGCAGCCCAGGCCGCTATGGATGAGCAAACTCCTCCTTAGTTTAAACCACTGAAAAGCTGAACTTTGAGACTTGTCCATTTGGAAGGAGCTGATTCCTGGGTCACAGCAGTGCCTTCCCACTAAGCAGTAAATGAAGTGAGAATGATATTGTGGTTAGACAGAAGAAACCCATTGATACCCATTCCTGGGAATCACTGTACCTGTCCATCAGGCAGCTGGAAGGCATGAGGATGAAGCATAGAGCATGCAAATCATTATGGGCTAATTATTAATGTTTGTAGTCCCCATATACAATATTCTTTTTGCAATGTGGCTGGGTTTTGGGGATGCTTTTTGCTTGGACTCTTTTTAGCCATTCAGAGATTATACTTGTCACTTCAGGCATTATGTATTAATTAATGAGCAAATGAAATTAATCCTGAAGACAGGCAGAATAACCTTCAGACTTACTTTTCTCTGGCACCAGCAGCAAGCTCCTCTGGTGGTCAGCTTTTCCCTGGGAAGCTTTGGAGGAGTGTATCTCCATGCTGGCTCTATCCTTCCTCCTGGCTGAATCTGCCAGCAAGGTTGCTAGAAACCTTTTGAGTTTCTTGTAGATATCTCTTGACTAGGAATGATCTTTATTTTCTTAATCCAGTTGCACAAAGGATTCTGTGTGAGAGATTGTTAAGAATTCTAGAAACAAACAAACTGATAAATTGCCCTGAGAAACATCCTACAGTCTTTTTATCACAATGCATGAGAAATACTTCACCTATACTAGCTAACTGGCATTTAAAAAAGAAACTGAGTTTTCATTTATTGTTTGGAGGTCATAGAATTATAGAATATCCTGAGCTGGAAGGGACCCACAAGGATCACAGAGTACTAGTCCTGCCTCAGGACAGCACCAAAAATCACGTCTGAAGTGGAGTAAAATCCCATGCTTCTCTTCTGTGTAAATGCCCACACAAAACAACCATTTCTATTTAATTTGAGCTGGGTGGATTTGTGTTGTGCCAGGGTTTTTCTGCCTGCTGACTCTTTGTATCACCTCTAGTTTTGTAGAATGGTCCATCAAGGGGACCTCATGGTCAGGTGAGATAGAAAAAAGTCCATTTCTCATTTCATGGCATGGTTGGGACTGTGTGTCAGACAGACCATTCACAGCCTAATGTCACACAGAAATTTTTTTCTGCATATGCTGCAATCCACAAGTTGCAATGACAGGAATGCAAGTTGGTGTTACTACACCACACGGGGGAAGCAGTTAGGTCTCGCTCTTTAGAGAAAAGCATTTTGATTTTTGAAAAATTTCTCTCTTCTCAGACAAGGGTTGTGTATTTCTGTGAGCTTGGCCAAAGGGGCTCCTCTAATTTGGACAGAGTTTTTCTCTGATGAACTGTTTATGAAGCTGCAATCTGAGTCTCTCCCAGTTCTGTCAAAAATAACCATAGGCTGCTTCTCTCTCTCCTGCTGTTTTTCAGACTGTCTTTCATACCCTCCAACGACAGACGGCCTAGTTCATGTCTTTCCTCCTCTTTTGTATTTTTTGCCAGCTCTGCAAACCTGAGGCTGGAGGATGAGAGTTAGAAAGCCAAGTTTACCTCACTCTGGAAAACCAGAGGAAAGCCATCTTAATTCCACAGATATATTGATACTACTGCAAACGTTGAAGCTTGGCTTTGTTAATTGGGAGCTTCAGGAATGGCTGCATTCTAGGAAATTCCTCATCCTTCCCAGAGCTTGCATTTCTCTGATTCTTTTCGAATCAGAAAGAGCTCGGCAAAGTAATTTTACTTTGGATTATGTAAACTAAAAAAAAAAAAAAAAAAAAAACCCAAAAAAACCCAAAAACAACAGGGCAGGAAATTCTGTACCACTGAAATAAATGGCACTTTTGGCTTCTGGGGGCTAAGGGGATTCAATGTTGGGCAGATCAGCCCTCTCTGTTCCCAATCCCGCTTGCCCCCTTTATATAATTTATTCTGAGTGGATAGATGACTGTTTTTTCCAGGGTAGTTGTTAAAAAGAGCTTCTCTAATACCTCAAATGCAGCAAGCTCTGTGTGAAGGCAGCATACACTGCCACCAAGATCTCTCTTCCTCCCCACTGTTTTCCTAAGCCGGAAAGATTTCCTTGGCTGCTTTGGTTTTGAAGTCCAAGTGCTGAAGCAAGCAGATGGCACAGAGCTACTTTTGCCTTTTGAAATACAGCAGAAGAGTCTTGGGCCAGATCCACTATGTCCTTTTGGCACCTTGCCTCTGTTTCTATACCTGATAATTTTTGTAGGGATCAAGGTCCCCTAAACCAGCTTTTTGAGCCTGAATCTCTTTGTGCTGCCATAGGAATCACACTGCATAAACCAGGGAGAGGCACCCATGTAACAACTGACTCTGAGTTTGCTTGCAGCCTTTTACAGACCCTTTATCAGATTAGAGGGAGGCTGCTGGGTGAACAAGGATGTGCTGCAGTTAAAGGCCAGTGTTTATTATTATCCTATTTAACATGGTAATTTAAGTCTACTGGGAAGCAAGCAGAGGAATCTGATAATGAGGCATTCATCTGCTGCATACAGGAGAGGCCAGGTGGGCAAGGAGGCATATAGGTATATATAGTTACATAGAGAGAGATGCAACTAGGAGGTAGAAGTTACCTGCCTTGCTTGAGCACCTTCTCAGCCTCAGTTTAGCCCTTCCAAATAAGTGCAGGCAGGGAGGATGATTCCTCTGCTCCAGCAGGTCCCTCTCACAGTGCCTGGTACAGCAGGAGAAAAGGGAGCTTGGGCAGTCCTGCACAGCAGCAGAGCTGTGGCACTCAGTTTGTCACATATGCCCATCCTGAGTGTCCTAACCTGCCACAAAAACCAGCTGCTCCTTGCTCCCTGACTGCCCCTATGGCACCACACAGCCAGTTGCACCCTCTGCTCCTTCAGGTAGTTTCAATACATTGTGTTTGGAAAAACTGTTTTAGATGCTCTTTAAAAGCTCCCTTCAGCCAGCACTCCAGGACCCAGAGTTTCTCTACACTTTGTGTCATATTCTGTGTTTTGAATGCTCTCACGTGAGCCCACGTGAACAGTGTTTGTCTTTTGAGATCAGATGAGTTGCACCATGAGCACATTTGCAGTTCAAATGGGAGGACATGTGCCCATAGCCATCGTGCATGTGTTAGACTAAATTTTAGTGATGGTGGCTGACAGATTTTTTTTACTATGCAGACTTGAAATCTTTTGCTACACTGTGTTGGAAAGTGCCTTGCATGTTATTTTTAGCAGGTGCATTGTCCACTATAAGAAGTTTCACACAACAAAGACTGGTGAAAGCCAGATGTTATTAAATACAAGTACAATGGGGAAGAAGAGTGAATGATAAAGTTGTTTTTAACTTGAAGTTTCTGACTGTAGGGTGTTTAAATTTAAACCTTAAGGAATCTTAAATCTATAATTTTAAATATGTTGCAAATAGCATTATAGAATATATTCCAGATGTGAGCTGATTTTTAGAAAAGGTAATTCTTGCTTGACAAATCTGGTGGAGTTTTTCAAGAAGTTTCTGTAAAAGTGGACAGGTGTGAAATCATCTGTATAGTTAAGCTGATTTCCCAGGGGCATTTCACACAGTGTCACAGAGGAGACTAATCCATGCAGTTGCTGGTGAAGCAGAGAAGGGCCCATTTCCAAATGGGGAAAGGATCTGGGTAGATGATCGAGGGCAGATTAGAATGGGGAGAGGTTATGGGCCAGGGGAAGAGAGGGGATGATGACTGGAGAGCAACAGGGACTGTTATTGGAGATCAATACTTTTTCACTCTCTATGTAAATGGATTTGACAGAATGAACCACCAACTTGTTATCCAACTTTTTGGATCATGCAGAAGGGACTAGATGGGGGAGAAGCCACCTGATAACCTGGAGAAAACAATCAAACACAAAGAGATTCTGCTGGGTACAATGAACCGTGAGCAAGAAGAGTAAATTTTATTTTGAGTGAACACATGTGTTGAATGAGTGTATTTTTCAAAGATTTGAGAGCAGAAGAGGATTCCAAGAGTGCACATATCATAAAAGGACTGAGATGAAGTTTTGTATCTGTGTGGTCAAAAAGGCACAGAAAATGCGAAGCTGTATAAATGGAAGCATTGAATAGAGACTTCAAGGAAATACTGCACCATTTAAAGAAAGATTTTTTAAAATCGTGTTTAAATAACAGTTACCAATATTTAGTAACATTCTATAGAAAAGGGCAGAGGTCCAGAGAAAAGCAGCATGATTTTGTATGAAGTCAGGAAGGGTTGAGCCGTGGTGAAAGGTCCATGAAGGTTAACTTGTAAAGGGCTTCAAACATTGACTTACAAGAAAGCTAAAAGGGGAAAATCTGAGGAAGAATACAGGACTGTACCTTGGTTTGGAAAGAAAAAGTTGTAAGGGGATACAATCAAAATTTCTGCAGTATGTTGAAGAGCTTACCAAAGGCAGGAATAGATAAGCTCTTTCAATTAATATTAAACCCAGGGACTGCACAGCATAGACTTAAGACTGAGGAACAGCAGGCCAACAGAAAAAAAATTGGACTTCTCAAGTCAAACTTTCTTCCTCCACTTGCAGAGCAGAGAATGGCTTCCAGAAGAAGCAGTGAGAAGAGTTCCAAAAGAAACTTTATTTTTGCTTGCTTCCATTTAGTGTTTTGAAATAATTCATCTGGAACAGGATGTGACACAACTACTCCCCATGTCCAAGTGCAATTTCACCCCATAAACAGCACAAGGTGCCAAGCTGTCAGTGGCTGAGCTATGTCCAGCACGAAGAGGGGGCTGAGATTGGTGTCCCCTGGTATTTTTGTGTTGCTTTGAAGAGAGGGAGCAGATCAGGATAACATCCCATTGCATACTTGACTGCAAACCTGTTGCCCACATAAATCAGTCTCACTGTATGCTCCCTTCATTGACAATGGCAAGAAAGTCAGCCCCTCTGATAGCAAAAATTGTCACAGGAAACCCAGCCCAGTCAGACAGAGCAGAAGCAGTGGAAGATATTTGTTGAGACCTCATAACAGGAGCAGGGGGCTGTGGTTGCAATTTGGGAAGACTAGAGGAATGGGGGGGGGAGTTGAGTAGAGGATTTTTTAGTTGAGGTATTTAAATTTAGAGGCAGCACAGAAACCTGTCTTTAGTGTTGTTTCTTCAGCTCCTGTATACAGTGCATGAATGCTGGAGCAGAATGAAGCTGGGTTTTTTTAGGTATCTTTTCCCTCCACGTTTTTGTGGTATTTATCACAGTGGGAGATTGGTCCAGAAATGAGGACTCTAGGTATTGCTGTAAGAAGTTAATAAAAATAACACATCTCTAAGGGATTAAAGTAGATCACTTTGGGGCTCATTGGCTGCAGTTTCATAGCAGCTTAACTATGATTTACAACTGCATATGAATTTTAAAAATTGAACTAAGACTGTATAAACACATTATTAATTACATCTATGATGAAAAAAAATGCAAAAACTTTAACTAAATGAATCTTTTTAGTTCAATTGATAGAAAAGCCATGTACAGACCAGCCATGAGAAGAGCAAGACTTCATATTCTAATTGTGGTTCTTTCTGATGTTCATGTCTGATAAACACTTGGGGAAAAGACAAGTCAGTAAAGGGGTGTTTGAAAAGGGACTTTTGAACTTATTACAGGCATTCTATAATGTTGTCAACTTCAGCACATCATCCAGCATTTACTTATAGAATATTTTAGAACAACTTGGAAAATAGTCCCAAATGTTCATAAAATATAAATGGGTAATCTGTTGTTTGTTTGTAATGACATCACTTCATTGGGGAAAAAAAAATAAATGTAAGGAGGCAGTTAAAACAGCCTGAACTTTCAGTAAAATTGAAAAAAAAAAGCAACTAATCAAATTGGTTTGTTGGATGTGAATAATATGCCAAACCTCAGTTTCTCAAATATATAATCTCAAAGGCAGAAAACTGTAATACATGGAAAAATCTAAGTCAAATCATGCACACACTTGCAAGCAGGAATTAATCAATAGATATAATGCTCAGACATAAAACACAAGCATGTTTTAAGTATTTTCAAGATTGCTGCCTACATTTAAAATACATACATCTATAAAAGTCCCAGATACTGTCAGTTTGATATTTATGGTGTCCAGTTTCTTTAGTGGCATATTAAAGCTCACATTGATGAGATTCAACCATTTTATGATGTTGTGGCACGTCAACTCTTTCCTCTCCAATTTTCCATTATGTGAATAAACATACACTATTTATCTACTTATTACATTAAAAATTATGTGAGTTTTTGTTAAAGGACAATGGCTTCAAAACAAACCACACAATCCTTCTCTTGTTATGTAGTGTTTCTTCTTCTATTCAGTTCTAATATCAAGATCATTTGCTCCTAACACATGAGGAGATTTTGCAAAGGATGTGGGGACTGGCCTGAAATCCTCACACACTTTGGCAAAGAGCTCAAAGGAAGAAAACATTTGACAACTGAGCAGTGTCAAGAATTAAGTGTAATTGGAAGCAGCCTTATGAGCCCGGATTTTGGGTATACTGCAGCTTCCAAATCTCTCATTTCCACTGCAAAAACAGCATTTTATTTCTTTTATCTTCTGTTCCTTTCAACCCACTAAAAAAGTACCTGTGCACATATATGCACAAATAAATAATAGCCTAAAATTAAAATCCACAATACAGGAAGATTCTTCATTAAAAGATAGAAGGAGAGACTCCAAGGCAGTAAGAATTTCTCTGTCACTGCTGAGATGATGTGAGAGACATAAATATTACAATGAAGGGTCACAATAAAAAGCTAAAGACCACATAAAACATTTTAGCATAAATACATCATCAATCTTGCTAGTTCTTAACATGAAATGTAATCCCCAGGAGGGCCCTGAAAGGATGTCTGCTATTCTTTATCATTTTGAAATGCATTAAAAGCAGATATGTGTAACATGTATAGCAGTGTAAATTAATTACTATTTCATTACTTCCATCTTCCCTGCAACAGACCTTGTCACCCTGTATTTTTTTATTTTTTTTCTTTTTTTGTGGGAGTAGGGTAGCAAGAGGGCTTGTTTTGTGTCTGGCAGGACCCACAACATCCTCACTGTCAGACTTCAGTGATACAGATGCTATAAAAGGATGTGCTGTACCAGCTGTAGTATTACTCTTGTTTTAAGACATCAGTTTCACATTGCACTGTAACCATCAGCATATTTCAAAAGAATAGCAAATAACTCCCCAAGGATAAAGTCTGGTAGTGGCTTCTAAGCCTGGTTTGAGCTTAACTCAAGCCAGTGAGCTGTGGGTGGAAGGCTGTGTATGCCATATAAATCTCCTGGTCCATCTGTCTTGGGAAAGAATGCATTTTCAGGAATCTGTGTCTTTCTAATTGCTTATAAAAACACTCTGAGACAAGCCAGCGAATAAATTAAATTTGAATGTTTCCAGTGGATCTTTTCAGTTTCTCACTGAACCTAATTACTGTCTAATCTATGCCCATGAGTATGCAGTTTTAAGTGGGACGTTAGACTTTCACTCTGCAGATTAAACTCTGTGGTGCATAAATTCATTATTATTTGTGGAAGAGAAAACTTCAGAAAACCACTACCTTGTGGTTTTAATTTAAAATAACTACTGCATCCAATTCAGGCATTCTTTTAGAGGACTAAGAAGAGCTGTAAAGAGGTGGAAGATGTTTTCTAATAAACCGTGTCTCTCATTCACCCAACTGAATTGGGAAAATTTATGTTTCAAACAATAATTAAACTCTCCTCGTAGCTCAAGATGTCATGCCTTCAACTGCAATTTTAGGGAGCTGTACCACAATAGGAAGTAGATTAATATAATGTACTGCAGGAAACTTTTTGCTGCAAGGATGAGTGTGGCACCGTGAGGAGCAGGGCTGCTGCTTCAGCCAGACATCTCCAAGTGTTTTGCAAAGGGAGACAAATAGCATTACTCCATTTTTACCAGCTGGAAGAATTGAGATACAGAGGCCTGGGGGGAATTTTCCCAAATTTTTTGAGTCACTTTGAGCAGGCAGAGAATAATGTCCTCTCTGTGCTGGTGTCATTTTGCCTAAATCAAATCTGCTCCCTTCATTTTCAGTGCGTGAATCCCTGAGCTGGTTGACACAAAAATTTTGTTATGTTAACACTGCCCAGGTGAGATCTGCATTAGTTTATTCACATATTAATCGGATCTGATGAGAACTGCAGTTAGAAAACAAGTGTGGAGCAGACCCAAAGGCACCAGCTCTCATTTTTCCTGTGCTCCCCCTAATTAATACAATGAGTCTTAAACAACAATCTTCCTTTATTATTTGCAGATCATGGGATATAAAAATCATTGTAGATTTAAAATGGACTATATTAACCCAAGCAATTCCACCAGGACTCGAGTTTCTATAGCGAAAAGTGTTGTGTTGTCTCTGGCTCAATTAGATTTTTCTCAGTGTCAATTTTAATTCACTTCACCAGAGCGTGGGGGAACTCTCAGTGGAAGGCAAAATGTTGCTTCTGAATGAGAGCCTCCTGTAGCCCACATTTTATTTAAGAGTTTTTAAATGCTTTGCAGTCCCATGTTCTCCCTTGAACGTCTGCTATTGTGTTTCATAAGAGCTGAACAAAATCACTTGATGTTTCTTAATGTGACAGGCATCTGAGTCTGAGCAGGAGGATGAAAATGGGGAAAGCAAGGTCCTTAGTCCCTCTCTTTATTTAATACTAAAAAGAAAAAAAAAAAGTCTTGATGAGCCTTGGTGGCCAAATAAATTTTATGTCAAATCTTTCCCACTCTTCCAAACACCTGCCCATGCATAAAGAGAAGTAAAAAGTAGGCAGCAGTGTCCTTTTGCAGTGCTGACCTCAGGACAGAGACTGAGTGGCCTCAGAACTTGTTTTTTCTCCTCTGTATTTGGTATTTCCCACCTCCCATGGCTGTCAGCACTTCAGTGTGCATTGCTTGGTTATTCTCTGCTTGGTGCAGAGTAATCCAAAATTACTATCTCTTCTCTATTTCAAAGGATAAATTGGGTAGATCTTTAACTTGAGAATTGTGAGAAATTTTCTCATTGTGAGAAAGAGAAGACAAGGAGAAGAGCTTATGATGGAGCTGTCAAGGAAGATTTACCCAAGACAAGGGCCTGAAATGTTCGCTGTGGATAGGTAGGACTTTCCAAAATGCTCTTTTCCATCATGTTCAGCAGTTTCTCTTCCTATCTCTACACTTGTCTTTCCCATATTTCATTAAACTCTTGAGACTTTCAATTTACGGGTAGTTGTGCCTATACACTAAAGTTTTACTTTGTGTTTGGGTGGGTTTTGATTTGTTTGCTGAGGTTTTTTGGCTCCCACCTCCCTTTTACCAATTTTACAAGTGATTGAGACTGCTTTCCAGTATCACTGGGCTACCTATAGGAAAAGAGCTGGGACTGTCATCAAAACCAGTCTTTTGGATCAATGGATGTGAACCTGTTTTCTGATTTAGACAGAAGATGATGCCAAAACATGGTGCTCAAGTGCCCCACAGTTATTATTAATGCCAGTTTGTGTATGAAAGGTAAATATGGAATTGTCTCCATGGAGAACACCTTCATGTTTTTCAGAAGGACTGTGCAAAACTCTCTATGAAAATTCAGGTTTCCAAATGTGTCGTCTCCCAGACTTTTTGTTTCTAACAGTTTTAGCTTTCCTTCCCAGTTAGAATGTGATACCTTTCTCTGCTGTGTTACTTGCTAGTTCTCACTTGGGCATATATTGAGTTAAAAGGTGCTGTGTGGAAGTAGGGAATTATTACTATTACTATGACTATTATTATTATTATCATCATTTAGATGCTGCAGTTTAAGTAGTTAAAAAAAAAAATCTTAAAACTAAAGGTCACTGTAGCTTGTAGGTTTACATGTGCACAGTACAAGTAACCTTCAGAAATTTCCTCATGACAAGATAAGTGCAGCAATTATATTTAAATGAGTGCCAGAGAAAATTTCACTGTAAACTGCATTAGCTGGAGAGTGTGTGCTGTAAGAGGATTTAATTGAATTAATGTTACTTACTATCAAAAGCTCCATCTAGTGTATTGCCAGGTCTCCTTATTACTAAGAATAATATTTGGCTCATAAAGACCCCTGCTCTACTAAGCACACAGTGCTGATGACTTCAGCAAGTGATTAAAATTAAAGCATTTCTTCACTGCTTTGCTGAACAGGAACAGGCTGGAAGCTGGGAACACTGGTTTGTGTACAGAGCATGGAATCACCCAGCACTTTAACAAGGCTCTTTATGCAGATTCCTCTTACCAGTGTTTTTCTGAGTGTCTAAGGGAGGTGTGATTTTGGCATGAGTGTCCTTCCACCTTGCTTTGGGTCATGGCTGCACCAGAGATGGAAGAGCATTGTCTGGGTGTTCAACAGGGACTCAGGCTGATCCACGCTGGGCTTTGGAAACCTTCCACAAACAGCAGTGATGGCAGAGGGATTTCATTTTCTTGTCCTGGTGGTGTTTTTAATGCTGCTATTAATGCAGGACTCTCCCTCTCGCATTATACAGCTGTGCCACAATGAGATCCAGAGAGGTATTTTGTGTGACTTCCTACATAAAAGTGGAAATGCAAATGAGCTGCATTTACATATCCACATGATATAAACAGAAAACTCAGACGCGTGGAAATGCAGGGACATAGCCAGAGACATGCTTCAAACCAGGGATAAAAAAACCATAGTTTTCAGACAATTATGTTTTAACCATTAAGGAGAAAATGTGATATATTGGATGTTTTTGCAGATTATTTTTGAATGTCAAAATTCCCATTGAAGCCTACGTCTCCTTTATGTTTGATATTATTTTATTTTCCTTTCACATGCATTCTCAAAAAAGCGAATACATGAAATCTAGGAAAAAAAATCTTTTATTCTCCATTCATTCAGCAACAAAAGCAACAAAGAAAGAGAGCTTGAACCAATCTTTTATGAAAATTGGGAAACAGTAGAATAGTTTCCACAACAACTTTCATTATTGTTGGCTGAATCAAATGGCAAAAGTTTTTATTCACCTACACATCTTATATTTTAACAAGCCACATGTCACTCCTGAGCTTCACCCACCCGTATTTCTGCATGTGGGCGGCATTCTGGTACAGTCAGTGAGGCACATGCCATTCAAAGGAGTTACAATCTCCTCTTTGTTTTTGTGGTGTTGTTTTGGGGAAGAAGAAGAAAGAGTAATTGCCCGTGTTAACTGATGTTCATTACACAGAATTGTTTAGCTCTCTTAAAAAATCATTGATCTGCTTTTCCCTGTGAAAGTATTCAAGGTCTCAGTTCACAAAAGAGAAATCAGCATGTAAAGCAGCAGTCTGGCAATCTGTGCTGCAAGGAGCAGAGTGTCATGTTCTGTTCAGAAATGTCAGCAGAGTTTGCTGTCTTCAAAAAAAAAAGACAAATATTTAGTAAGGATGAGAAACATTATTACTGTTGCAGTCAGATGTGATTTTGGGGAACAATCTGTTTAAGAGTAAGCATTTTTTTTCTCATACATTTGTATGTATTGTTCATGATTGGACATTTTTTAGGTAACATCTGGCACGAGCTGTTCCTCTTTTTCCCTAAGTTTCATGGCTTTGTTTTGTATTTGAGAAGGATATTACAAAGGTAATTTGTTGTCTCATTCCCATTGGTATGGTCATGGTTTTAACTTTTGAATTACTCCCTGGAAATAGGAGGAAGCAGGGGAAAACACCATTTGGGTATTTTTAATAGGGAATAGGCAGTATTTAGATCTCATAGCCAATGCCCATGATACCTTGTGTTCATGCAGCAAGTCAAAAGTGCAGCTGCAGATAACAGAGGCACCCAAAATATGGGGCTCCAGCCTTGTCCACATGCTCTTATTACCATTTACTGTTTGTATTGCAGATGCACGTAACAGATTGTACAATATGCTGTGCAAACAGATTGGTAGAATGATCTTTGTCCTGAAACACTGACAGCAGAGCTGAACAAGAAGTATTGACAGTGTGCCTGCATTGAGAGCTGCACAGCCCAGACGCCACAGTTTTGGACTCATGTCTTCAACAAAAGGGCTTTGTGCATCTTTGGTGAAGCAAAGGTCTGTTCTTGCTGATCTTGCTGTAAAGGGCTGAAATTTTAAATAAGAATTAAAATAAAATAGCACAAAGATCATTAGAGAATGAGTAGGAGAAGGGAATGTGCCTAGTTCTCTCTTTTTTTCCCCCTTCTTCTCATCTAACAGCATTTCTTCTACAGTTGCCAGATCAAGTGTGTCAAAGCAGCAAACTTGCAAACTTTGGGCAGTGCTTCCACTACTGGAACAAAGCCCTGCAAAAAAAAAAAAAAAAAAAAAAAATGGCTGGGGCATTCAGGGCTGAGGCTTTGGTGACCTGACTGGGAGGGGGCACTGCTCATGGAAACTCTGATGCTTTGGAAATGAGAGGGAGAGCGAGCCTGCAAACTTGGCTTGCTCTCACAGGGCTACCCAAACAGGAAAAATTCTAATACTTAATGTCTTTTTCATCATCCAGGGCATGCAAAGAGATCATCCACTTATGCCCCGTGTGGTTAAGAAAACCAAGAATTGCTCACTTATTTATTGAAGTAGCTAATGTGCATTTCAAAGTGCCTCGGTCTTGGCTTGTGGGGGAAGGAGGAGTGAACATTAAGATTAATTTCAATAAAAATATTTTGTGGGAATAGTTTGTTCAGTGAATCTAGATCATCTGCAGCTGGTAGAATAATGATATAAGCTGTTTATATGCTTTATTAAATCAATAAACCACATGAAAATGGAGGTGGTTTGTGTTGTGCACACAGCTTTCAGAGGATCTTTGCTTAGGGACGAGAAATAATTTTGCCATTTAGAAACACTTTTGTTTCTCTTCCGTGTGAAAATGCTCTCTCACTAAAATTATTAAAGAAAACATTTTTCAACTCTGAAATATTGCTAATATTTTGGCAGTGACTGTGGCCAGTAGTTCAAGGGACGGGAACTGCTGAGCACTCGGTATTTAAACAACTGGTGTTGACTTTGCGGTTAAAGAAGTTTTATGAGTGGATCAGACATAACACTTGACCCACGTTTCTGCTTTGAGGTAAGGCTGTACAGGAACATGCCAGGATCCAGGGCTCAGCATCCCATGGTTGGGCCATTCTGGCCTTTGTCAAAAGGGGTTGGTCTCTAGATCAGGTGAGAGTTTTTCAGTTCCAGGATGCAAAGATCTCAGGTTTGGAAACCTCGCTTGAATGAAAAAAACCTTGCTGGTTCATCCAGCCTGTTGTCTGCCAAATCTATGCTTGCTCTGTTTAGTGCATTCCTAAATGTTTTGTCCAATTTTGTCTGGAAGTGGACCATAGGACGCTCTTTCCAACTCCCCCCCACAACCCACAGATTAAATGTTTTATTATTGTACTGTAAACACAGACAGTCTTAACATTTTTTGTTGTTTCGGTCCCCCCATTTTATTTATTTTCTCTTGTATAATCTCTCTTCTGTGCTAATATTGATGAATTGGAGGGATGCATTTTCTGTCATGTAAAATAGTACTGGGGATAAACTTTTCCTAGGATTTTGGCTGACCCCTTCATCAGGCTTAGCTCAAAAATTAATTTGTCATTACCCAGGTGCTATGCACTAAGCTTTATTGGCATAGAGGAGCACCACATCCTGTATGTTCTTTGGAAAGGAAAAAAGTGATCATATAATCACTGAGACAGTAAACAGTCATTTCCAATCTAGTAATATTTTATATGAACTGGCACTGTATGTTGTATATCATCCATCTTGCTAATCCTTGTTCCACATTGCCTCCCACTTGAGGCCAAGAACATTACAGCTGTGCCAGAGAGTGGGTGGAAAAATAGCCTTATTATTAACCCAAGTTGAAAACATAATGGCTTTTTGAATGTCTTCATTCACAGATGCAGTCATACTAAAATATTAATACCCTTAAGTGTAGAGAAACAGAACTTTCATTTTAGATCCATTGTCCATGTGCGTTGCAAAAGGAAAAGCCTTGAAAGTGTTGTCAATTCCTGGTGTCTTTTCTTTTATGTTTTATCCTTTAAATGTCAGTATTCTGTAAGAAAGGAGCCAAAATATTCTTCAGAGTAGGTTTTGAGCAATGTTGCTGCCATCACTAGCATTGCCTTGTGGTAAAGGAAAAAGAGTTTGTCCAGTTTTCTCTTTGTCTTAAAAGACTGAGAGGATATTGAAACACACATAATGACTTTTTAGCACCATGATCAAGCAGGGCTGCATTGCCAATGTCAGTGTTTGTTTAAATCTCATCCCTAGAGGGAATCAGAAATATTCAAGTTGCCTGTGTTTTCTGGGAGGAGCCGTCACAAAGAGCAGAGGAGAAAACTGCAACCCTCATCTGATTAATCTTCAGAGCACCCTAGGATCCCTGATTTACAAGCAGAAATGAGGGACCTAGCAGTGAAAGCTGGCTAAATTTGCAGCACAGTATCACTGAAAAGGCACAGAAAAAGGAGATTATGCTCTTCTTTAGTTATAGTCATGGTTTGCCTTTCCTAACTCTGCAATTTACTTCTGTGTATTTCTTCCCAGGTAAAATATGAATCTCCCACAAACCTCTTTAGGAGGTGTAAGAATTCCTCTTGAAGAGTGTTCAGAGAAAAAAAAAAAAATCTTGATTGTACTAATTTATGACTAGCATGAAAAAATGTCCCATCTTTTTAAAAAGAAAATAAAAGGATTAAAACTTCCAGTGTGTCAAGCCATGTGTTGTAAATTAGCTTAATTGTTTTAGAATTCAGAAGTGTTTCATCATTTTAAATTGGGCTTGTCTGATATTTAGTTCCACATTTTTTATAACTCTGCAGGACTAATATGTAGCCTGTTGTTGCACATGAAAAGCTTTTTTTATCCTAATTTTTAAGACTGATGGAATGAGAGGAGGTTGACAAGTAATCGCTTAGTTATCTCTGTGTCAAAGCTTATGATATGCTTTATAGTGAAAATGTGCAATATGCAGTTCCAGAAATAATTTTGCCCTACATTATGGTTTATCTTTCTGGCATACAAAATGCAAAAGTGAGTAATGCAAAAGTCTGATAGACTATTTCAAATTGCTCAGAATTATCTTTAAGTTTTGCCTAGTAAGTCTTAGTAGGAGACAAAATATTGTACAAGATAGGAGCCCCAATATTAACAGGACTGTCCTCCAAGCACATCCTCATTTCCCCATATCTCATTTCATGTGGGTAAAGAAACTTCACATTTATAGGGCATTATTTGGTGGTTTCTCTGTTGATCCACTGTACTCCGTGGGTAAATACAAGTCATCTATGAGCAGGGTTTTTTGTGAAAAGACCAAATGATATTTGTTCCCAGTAAGAACTGGTGGTTGCAAGGCTTGTTTGACAATCTAACCTGTAACCCACCATTTCTCAGCTCCCATCCAGGAAAACTTTGCATTGTTTGTGCTCAGCAGAGCTATTTACACAATAATAACGTGTTGAATAAACGGTGAGGTCACGTTGTAAAGTTAATTAAAGGACCTCTAGTATCAAAATATTATTTCTCAGAGGTTTTATTTAGTAATTTTTTTTTTTTTTTTTTAGCTTGCAGTTAAGACTAGGGACTTTGTTCTAAAGCTCTCTGAGTTTTTTCGTAGTGAAGCTGTGCATCTGTGATATTTTGTTGGACGTGTTCCTGTGGCTGCCATGGTGACCTGCCGAGAGCCCCGTGCAGAATCCTGCTTCTCCAAATGTGATTAGATACATTCAGGAGCCACATGCTATTGATGCCAAGGAACACTGAATAGTTTCATCTACTTTGCAGACAAGCTTCAATGTAAGCCCTCCTGCCACTGCCTGCTCAAGGCCACCTTTGACAGCTGCAGGAGCCAACACATCACTGTTTAGGCACTCGTTTTGTTCCTTTTCTCTATTTTTCCTTCTCCCTCTGATTAAGTTGCCAATCATCCAGCTTCTTTCTCTTCTTGTCCTGATAAGTTGCCAATCATGTCATACAGCCTGTACCTCTAGAGCCAAGTATTTCTCTTGTCATAACTTGAAAACAGGCTGCTGGAGATATATTTTAAATCGTGGTCTGATTAAATGCCACATTTTGATCTTTGGAGAGCCATAGGATCTATAGATCATGGTACTCTTGTTTGGATTTCTCTGAACTGGTGTTAACTAACAGACTTACAACACTTCCTGTGGGTCATCCAACACAGTCTCAACATTCTCTTCCCTTAATAGATATTAAATATTCCTGAATGGATTTTTTTCATCAGTTTTCCAGGGCATACATGGTGATAGTTGCAAGAAATAAACAGTCACTTTTACGAAGGCTTCTGGGGAAAAGAGCATATTTATTTTTATGTCATGTGGGGTTTTATGTTTTGGTCTGCTTGTCAAATCATTTATACAAAGATAAGTAGTAGCACTATGTTGTAAGGTCTTCAAGACATAAATAGCAATGGGAAATTAAGCAAAACTGAAAGTGTTTACTGTGAAAAGCGTATTTAAAATATTTCTTGTAATATTTTGAAATAGTTTTTTTGGGAAAATTAGGGAAAGTCTGATTCTGGGAAATCTACAGATAGAACAAGATAAAACTTTGGAAGAATTACGTGTGGAAGCGTAATGCTGTCCTCTCTGGGAGAGGAGCTTAGCTGAATTTTCCTGCCTCTAACAGTTGTATAATTCTATTAAAACTGCTTTCCTAGATATACAAGATAACACTTTCCCCCAGTATTAATACTTTGCTAGCTCATTTTCCAGTCAGAAGGAAAAGATTGTATGAATCATCCTAGCTTTTCTCTCTCATTTTGGAAGTACATGTGTTGCACGTCTATTCCGTATCTCCCTTCATTGATTTTACATTAGTTAATCATTAGACAAAAATAAAGAGGAGTAATAATTAACTAGGATAGCAATCTCTCCCCAGAAGTGTTCTCCTTGCCCCAGTGAGGCTGCCCAGGTAAGGTGAAACATGAGCTATAATTCTTTATCAGGGCACTATACATTTTTACACTGTTTGTCTGTGCAAAACGAGATTCTGTGCAAGAGGCAAATGAGAGGCAGGTTGGGAAGTGGTTGTGAGATACCTCTCAAATTCCTTTGAGCTTGAGCTTCCTGAGCATAGATCCCCCACATGAAGTGTGTTCTTCATTCTCATTGCTTGTGCTCATTAAGTGCTGCCATTTATTTTTGTGTGCCTGCACAAATATATGGCTTTATTACTAAAGTGGTTTGTTTATCTTTGCTGCTGCTGCATTTATTTTAGCACTCATCTAAACAATTAATTAGGGAAACACTTGAGTACCGAATACACTTCTTCAGATACCACTCAGTTGGGTTTTTTATTTATTTCCAGGAGCATCAAGCATTTTAAAAACCCCATCTTTTGCATTTTTTTTCTAACTATGCCTTTTTCCCTCTTTTTTGAAGTTTGCACAGCAGAGTACATTGCTTTGAAAGATCACGGGCCCTATTCAGAGTTCAAAGCCAAGTAAAGATGATGCTTAAAGTTCAAAGGCTCTGTGGAGCTGCATCTTCATCTGCATAAAATTGTTTCAACTGACTAGAAAGATAGAAAAGTTGCCAGGAATTGCTTCTATTTCATTTTTATTATTATTATAAAGAAAGCTTAATTGGGGAACAAATGTGTCAGTGCTAACAAGTTCAGGCAAAGCAAAGCTCCTTAGATGAAACACTGCTCAAAGGTGCAATGCAGGAAAGATTTGACATGTGCTGTGACCCTGTGAGAGTGAAGCTGTGAATGCCTAGAAATCAATAAGAGATGTGCAAGGGTTCATGATGTTGAAGCCGAGAAAGAGTTGAGAGTGTTTGACTGCATCTTGGGCAAAGGGAGAGGGAGTGTGATGGATTCAGACAATGGATTTAGACCCGAGTTTTAAAGATGGGGAAATGTATTTATCAGGGGGAAAAAAAATCAAATAGTTGAAAATTATCTTCATCAAAATAGTGTGTATGTTGTAGCCAAACATGACTCAGAGTGGAGGTTTTGCCAGTTCTTCCACCAGCAGAGAATGGAGGCCACAATTTGGTCACTTGGCCAAACAGAGCAAAACACGGGGCAGGGGAGGTGTTGGAGGAAACAATTACTTATTGACTCAAGTTCAGGGCACTTAGAGACAATATTTATCCTAGAATTTCTTCCCATGCTACCCAAGCATCCCGTAAGCCATATCAAATGTCTTGTATTGATTTCTCCTGTTTCCTATAAGGTACCTGCTGGAGGAAGTGTGACAGACTGCAGTGAGTCAGACGGGCACACCACTGGCACGTAGTGCTCTGCTGTTACTCACTGTCACTACGATGGCTGCATCTTTTTACATCAATTTTTATTTTTTCATGGTTTCTTCAGAGTACTCCTTTGAGCTCAGAACATTTCATTCTTTCTATTTAGCAAGGAAAAGCTAGAGCACAGGGAGATGAAAGACCAGATTGTTCAAAAGCACGTAGGCATCAAAAGATTCAGATGGGCATTGAGTGTTATTTTCAGAAGAACTTCAACACCCTGTTCCTAGAAATTAGTTATACAAGGTCAGACTTTAGATTCTCTTGCAAAAATGGTATCCAACTCTTCCAAATCCAGATAAACATTGAAAACAACCCATGCAGATGTTCTTGCCAAGTTCCTGGGTAGGGTTGAGGTTTTGTTGTTGTTTTGTAAGTGAGTGAAGTGTCAGCTATAGCAATCTTTCACATGTGTACGTTCTTTTATAGCTCCTTCTCCCTGAGCCTTCTCCTTTTTTTCCTCTTTGTACTGCTAGTTCTGGCTTTTCCTATTCTGTCCTTAGAAGGCACAGACTGGGAGGTTTAGAGCTGTCAGTGGGGTTTAAAATAAACTTCCTGTCAGATACAACAGGACTGGATAAAATGCAACTTTTAAAAAATGCACTGTGTTATCATGAATTCATGAATGTATTGATATATTTCTAAAAATGAGGTATGACACAAGACATTTTTATTGGCAATATCTGCCTTGCTGGGATGTTCATCGAATTACCATAGAAACATAAAATGCTTTGGGTTGGAAGGGGCCTTAAAGATCATCTTGTTCCAACCTCCCTGTTGTGGGCAGGGACACTTTCTACTATATCAAAACTCCATCCAGCCTGGCCTTGAACACTTCTAAGGATCCACAGCTTCTCTGAGCAACCTGTTCCTCTGTCTCACTGCCCAAACAGTAAAGAATTTCTTCCTTATACTCTACTGAAACCTGCCCTCTTTAGTTTGAAGCCATTCTCCCTTGTCCTATCACTACATCCCTTGTCAAAGTCCCTCTCCAGCCATATCCTGGTCCTCTTTAGGTACTAGAAGGTATTGTAATGTCTCTGACTCTGTTTCCTTAAAAAAAGAAAAAAAAATAATTCCTATGTTCTTGCTATGAAAAAACTCACCTAGTGTGTGAAATTTGCCAGTGATTGAGAGCTGGTTCCCAACTGATGGGTAAAACAATAAAACAGCAATTTATCTGATGTTGTCTGCTAGAGTTAAATAAGCTTGCAATATATTTCTGGGGAAGTGAAGCTGTGTTAGGAGGGATATCATCAGAAACCAGTTAAATTCCTTCATTGCCATTTCACAGAATCACAAGCTGGCTGAGGTCAGAAAAAACCTCTGGGATTCATCTTATCCAACCCCAGCTCAAAGCAGGGTCATCTACAGCATGTTTCTCAGAACTGTGTCCAGGCAGGATTTTAGTATCTCCAGGAACTGGGAGAGTCCACAACATGTTTGGGCAAACCATGCCAGTGTTTGATCACCCTTAGAATAAAAATGTCATTCCTTATTTTTAAATGGAATTTCCTGTATTTTAATTTGTGGCCATGGCCTGTTGTCCTGTCATTGGACCACTTAGAAGGCTCTATCTTCTTTACTTCTTTACTTCCTCCAACATTTTCTTCTCCAGGCTGAGCAGTCCCAGCTTTCTCAGTTGCTTTTCATGTGAGAGATGCTCCAGACTCTTCCTCATCTTCATGGTCCTTCACTGGACAGCCTCAAGTATGATCACATGTCTTTGCTAGGGAAAAGAAGATCCAGACCCCCATATATGTGTCAGCAGAGCTGAGCAGAGGGCAAGGATCACCTCCACTGACCTGCTCTGCCTGATGCAGCCCAGGATGCCTTTGGCATTTAACCAGTGAAGATAATTTCCAGAACAGAACACAGGTTTTTCATAGGGAAGGTTTATAAATTGCAAATAACTCTCAAAAATGTGATTCTTTTGAAGGGATAATTTTAAGGTAAAGCTTTTCTATTCTGAGTATTTTTCCCTACAGAGTTGCCTCCTAGTTGAACTAGGATTCAAATGGCTTCTCAGGAGTCACAATGCAATTAGAGGTTTCATCAGAGCAGTGATCTGGAAGTCTTATCAGGAAAAGCCAGTTTTCAGTGATCTTTCTCAAGCATTCAAGTGAAAGGAAAAATAGAAGGAAATCCAGGTCTATACGACATGTGTGCTGGGAAGTTTGATTTGCTGCTAGTGAGTGCCAGTGTTGGAGACAATGGGGCTTTTGAAATGACATCAGGGAGAGATGTGTCCCTGCCTATGTTAATTTATGTAAACATGATCTTTGTAGAGTCTTTTTGAACTGAAATACAGTGTCACAGCAGTTTTCTGCTGCAAGAATGAATTAATAAGGGAGGACATCTTAATTTTGTATTTCCATTTTTTTTAGCATCTGTTTCCTGAACTCTCTTTCTCTGCTGCATTCAAAGATGCATTTAGCAGATGGTCAGACTTAGGGGTTAACGTGCACAGAGGACATGTTAGTTCATTTCAAAGCCAGTAAACTCAAGTCAGTAATTGTTACCTGGCCAAAGAAAAGGGAAACAATAACAACCTGCTATGAAGAAAAGAACAAGTATTTATTTGAGGGAAAAAGAAAGTGAATTAATGATTAAGGAGCATTAGTGCAAGACTAATAAGGAAAAGAAGAAAGAAAAGGTAAAGGGGAATGACAAGAAGGTAGTATAAGAAACTATTTGTATTTTCATCTTTTTGTTGTTTCATTTTGACATCTCCCCAATTTCAAGATTTCTTTCTTGATACAATATAGAACACAGTGACAGGCCTTGTTTAAAACAATTTCAAGGGGTTTTTTTAAATGTTGTATTTTGTGTATATTCTTTCCTATATTTTACAAGTGGGAAGTGCAGCATCTTCCCTTGGGACACTCCCTCACAGAGCTAGAAGCTGGAATGTCATTTCCCATCCTCTCCCCCTGCTGTCCTACTTACTTGAGAATTTCTTGTCCAAAAGCTCTGACAAGCAGTTTTTATCGTAACCCATATGGACTGATGTGTGAGATCCCAATTTCTCTCCAGCCCTGAGATCTAGGAATGTGAATGGACCAAGCATGAACTCGACAGGAGGCCCTGAGCTGCTGCTTTCATTTTCCCTCTGATGCTGGTTGCCTGACAGCCATGCCTCTCCATGGCTTTCCCTAGGGATTTACTCTGGGTGGGTGCTTGGATAGGCTGGCAAAGGAGGAGCATTCCAGGCCAGGCCACCTGCAGATCAAGGTGTTGATGCAGTGCTGATGTGCAGGCTCAGTGCCACTGACTGCTCAGCTCTGTCTTCACAGCACTTCCTGAGTTTATGTTGCAATGTCTCTCATCCACTGCTCAGCCCAGACCAATAAAGTTCAGCTTCCATCCCAGCATGCAGGGATGGTTTCTTTAGGGACAGATTAGTTTGTAATGACATAAAATTGCCTTGATGCTATAAACCTGATTTGTGTGTATTTATTTAGCCTGCCACCATGTATAGAATCAAATTCTGCATCTGCTTTTTTTTTACTCTTTTATAACCATCTAGTGCAGCTATCATATGAGTGTTGCCAAGCTGCAGGTGTGGGACTGGCCCCTTCCTTCAGAAGTAAAACAGAGAGTTTCAGCATGCTGGCCATTCATTTTCCAGTCATTACACTGGCAGCAGGAGAGTTCAGGAATTTGCAAAAGCAGTCATTGTCCTATATGAAAAATTGTACATTGAAATTCTTCCGATACTTTTACAGCTATTAGCCATTTAAAACTGTTTGATATAAGTGGCTTATTTCAGAGAGCAAGAAAAGTAGATTCTGGAAAATTTGCCCTTGATATCTTTTGTATCTGTGTTGCACTTTAGTCAAAATTTACATAATAATGGGTAGGGAAGTGTTGTGGCACATGAACCGGTGCATATTAGTTCTTAGTTGCTTTCCCAAAAGGCTTGAAAATGAAACAAATTTAATCTAGGTCAAAAAAAAAAAAAAAAAAAAAAAAGATGGAAAAAAAAAAGTAGAAGAAGGAGGAAAAAAAACCACTTCCATTTTGTAGGCAGAGGACATTTATAGAGAGCATTTATATTCACAAGGGTACAGGAATGACAGAGTGCAACTCCTCCAAAAGAGCTCCCCGGTGCAGCTGAAGGCTGACAGCAAACTAGGACTTGTGGCCAATTAACAGAAAGGCCGTCATAACTTGCAAGGCATGGAGAGGAAAAATTGAGCTCCATGGGATCATTTTTCACTGGCCATTTACAGGGCTGTTACTGGCCTGGAGCATTTGTGCTTTAATGCCAGCGGTGTGATGTGGGGCACTCTGGGGCTGGGGCACTGCCACCCTGAATGCCGTAACCAGGAGGAAAAATAGAGCACAGGGTGGAATTTGGCACGTCCCAGCTGTGAATCCTTCTCACATGTGAGCCCTTGCCTACATTCAGCTAATGTATTAATATTAGAAGTGGCATCGCTATAATATGTGCTGTCATTAGAGTGGCAATGCGGTTTCCTGGCTGGTGACAGGGCTGGTAATACGGTTTCCATCAGGGTGCCAATTATATCAAACTATTAGCAAACCTGAGCTAATTGGGAGGCGGCAGCATTAAAGGTTGGTTTCTGTTGTATTCAGCAATTCTGTCAGGGATGGCTTTGGGAGTGAATCCTTTCCATCTTACTCTCCCATGACTCTCTAGACAATAGAGCATGAGGATGGTGCAGGTAGGAATCAAAACACATCCCTGCCTTAGCCACCACCTTCTTCTGATAAGCAGAGTTTCAAAAATAGCTGGATTTTTATTTTTGGATGTCTTTGTCAGGAGTGGCTGTATTTGCTATTCAGACAGCTCATGGTTTTCTCTGGTTTTGTGTGGAACCACCCAATCAAAATCCCTAAGACTTGAAACACCTCTCCTAATATTAGAACCGTGTCTTCAGTTCAGGTTAGGTAATTGCACTAAAATCTGTAGCACAGAAGAAATGCCAGGCAAGGCTACCATTGCACTGCATACAATGTAAGCAAAGTGAAAAGTTTCATTGCCCAACCACACACCAGAACTCCTTGTAGCAATAGCTCTTCTCAGTGGCTTTAGTGGAAGAGAGATTTTAATCTCTTCATTGGCTTTTGGAAAATGGCATTACAGGTCATGGTGCGTTTGGTTCCAAATTGTGCTGTTCAGACAGTGTTTTGTGATGTACAGAGCATGTATTCCAGAGCTCAGGTGGATGGCTGGAATGCAAGAGACCTTGTTAAAGGCTGCCCTGCATTAGTGTAGTATTTAAATTTTGGTGCTGGATGAGTGGATGTGGAAATTAGGAGAGAAACATTTGGAATGGGGAAAAAAAACAAGAAAAAGAAATCCTCCTTAACTTAAACTAGCTTGAACTGTGCTGGATTGACAAGAAGCTACTGTCCCCATTGAGATTCCAGGCTTGTGTGAAGCCAGCACCTGTTCTGCTTGCAAATGCACACAACAAAAGTGAGCTTCATTCACAGAAAGAAAGAAACATAGCAGGACTTCACTCATTTAGCCTTCCAGGGCCTTCAGTCCCTTGATCTGTCAGCCCCTTAGAATTCAAACGCAGCCTTTAAAGGAATTTTCAATTCACAACATGATGACTTTGTTGATGTCCTGAATGTGAATGTATTTTGAATTGAATTTGTCTGCCAGGATTCCATTACTTGCTAAAAGAATACAGAGTTCAATCATCAGATAATCATTATAGCTGTTTTGAAGTGTTTATTTTATTAGTCTAGAAGGTAAAGCAAATTTCATACTTTTAAGTTGTTGGAGGCTTTGCAGGCACCCTGATAAGCTCTTGTATTTCTATACCCCATGGTTAGAGTTCAGGTACTGGCAGCAGGTGATAATATGCACAACACAGGGGAGATCCAAACTGACAAATTTCGACAGTTGAAAACTAAAGAAACTAATATATAGAGACCAATAAATATGGGTTGGGCCTTTTTTTTCCCCTCCTGTATCTCTTTTCTTTTAATTCCAGAAAGATAAATTTTCAGGCCTGGGAGATTGCAGAATATTTTTCCTCTAAGCAAAACCTCAGATCATCTTGTGGAGCGTGTTTTAAATCCTGTCCACATCCAAGGATTATTTTCTCATATAGATACACACATGTAATTCTTGGTAACTTTAACACAGGAATTGTCTGTTCAGTTTAGGGAGCTGTAAAAGACTTTTTCTCACCCGAAGCAAGATGGAGGTTGCCGTATTCATTCAGGCATGAAATCCTGGCTGAGAGATTAAGCTTCTTACACAGATCCCAGCCCCGTTAAATGCCAGCGAGGACCGTGTAAGCCACATCTTCAAGTGGAGGAGAGCTTCCCTTTGTTAGCTGTTCAAAATTAGGAATGTAAACAGCTCTCACGGCATAATTAGTCTGTGTTTGATTTGGGAGAAAGTGACGAAAATAATGGCACGGTGTAGCTCCTAGAGCTGGATCTTGCAGCCTAACAAAGCTGTGACTGCTCTGCTGGGAGGCAAATTTGAGTCACAGAGCAGAAGTCACACGAGAGGAGAAGCCCCATTGCATGGGGTCACTAACAGCTCTTTGAAAAAATCCAGGAGGAATGGCATTTCTTTCGTGGCTTCACAGTGAAAACTGCAATTTGTCGTAGTTCCATAAAGTCCTCCAGAAGCCCAAGTTCGCTGTCAGCAGAAAACCATGGCTACTGTGATGTGAAAGTCCTCACCACTTGATCTTTTTCCCATTCCTCACTTCTAAATGATGGCTTCAGTGAACCCATGGCTTGATTCCCCTGTAATCCATTGCTGCCATCTTTGACAGTGACTCAGTAAAGCTGTTTCTAGCCATATACGAGGCTGTTTGTCCCTGTCACTGCCTTGCTAAACAGGTTTCTGTGGAAATTAAATAAATAAAATCTCTACCACTGGTGCTAATTGGTGCCTTTGGCAGCCTGAGCAAGGGCTTGTGAATTGAATGTGTCATGGAGAATTGAATGTGTCAACTCTCTCCCAATGGCTGGGACCTTGAGGTCTTTCTCTGGCACTAAATTTCCTTTGAAAAAAGAAAAAAGGAGAAGGGGGGAGAGAGAGTGAAAACAAGCTGAAATAAGAGATCTTTTCCCTTTTTTTAATGAGGTGTTGAAGTTGAGCATTGTAGTGTCCACACTGCAGCGTTTTCTCATCAGATGCCTTGAGAAGTAGGGCTGTTTTCTGCTGTTGTTTCTCAGGCATCCCATTTGTTGCCATTAAACGCCTTGCAGCATGGAGTGGCAGGTTTTATTCAGTCTGTTCAAGCATCTGGCAGGATAGCCATGAAGTTGTTGCCGATGTCCTTAAGGGACTGTAGGGATCTGCATGATTCATTCAGCATTTTTTTCAAGGTACAAAGAAGAAATGCCTTACGCTGTAGTAAATACTGTTCCAAGTAGAGCACAACCAGCTTAGCAGAGCGTGGGAGATTTGCTGCTCTGGAGGCACTGACTGGCAGCATGAGCTCCTCTGCCTGTGGGCAAGAATACACTAACCCATGTGGAGTTCAGCTGGGCTGTATTTCAGGCTGTTGAGGACTGGCAGAACCATGTCCACAAAGCAATTCACCTTTTAAGTTGTCCTGACTACGAGGGGAGAAGGTTATCACTGCCTGGCTCTGAGTTATTTGGATGTCAGAAAAGTCTAGTTGTGGCTCAAGCTGCTGTCGAGTTTGTTGGTGATGAAACAAAGATTAGACGTGCATGGGGCCTGAAGGTGAGAGTTGTGTTTTTTAATTTTCTTTCAGTAGTAAACATACTTTTCCTTTTCCAGCTGGGCTACTTGTTTGTTTCTGGCATTACATTTTCTTTAGTAAAATTGAGGAAGGAAGGTTGTTGATTCTTTGCCTTTCAGCAGGGGACAGCTACCAGTCCTAAAGCACAGATTAGCCCTGTCCTATTACACAGGCATCTTTTCCTCCAATATTCCTGCAGGAAAAAAATGAATTAGGCATTTTTTCTGTGTACTGACCCAAAGGATTTTACACTGGAGGCATCTTCAATGCCATTTGTATAACATGGCTGCAGCACCTCTGGAAAATCCATAGGTTGAGCTACAGCATTTCCTTGGGGAAACACAGACTGTTGCCTTTTCTGCTTCTCTGCCTTGTCTTATTTTCTGTTTTGAGTCCAGCCCTAACCTCTGTAGCAGATACCTTCACATTCAGGTGTCCACAAGTGGGTGTCCATGCTGCCCTCAAACCACAGCAAACCAGCTCTTGTTGTGGGGTTTGTTTTATTTAAGAAGCTATGAGCTAAATGTGTCCTGAGAAAAATTTTATCTATATGCATTTCCAGATGTGTCAGTTGGTGAGCTTAGAAGTCTCTATTTTGGTCAAGGTCCAATGACCTGCCTGAAACATCTGCACATTTCCCATTAAGCCACTGTTTTTTCCAGCCCTCATTTAAAGAAACATTTTTTCTCTCCTGAGCTATTACTTCCTAAAAATGACCAGTTAAAGGGTATTTCACAGCATATTCATCTTTCAAGTGCAGCTCTTTCAAGTAGTGCCAAGAATGATAAACCAATAGATTTCAAATTTCTCCTTATCGGAATGAACCTGCAGAGCTGAAATCTAAAATGAAACTCTTCGGGCCCATGGAAAAGAACATGGCAATTGCAAAGTTGTGATTACAGCTTGATATTTTCCCCCCTGAATCCTCTCTCCTGTTTAAAAAGCCTTCCATTAAGCAGCTAAGCCAAACGAAGAAACAATAGAAGACAGACTTGGAGCTATATTGCAATATTGTCTCAAAATCACACTATTAAATGTCACGAACTTGGAAATTTTTTTTCTCATTTTCATCTGGGTAAAATAATTCAGATTTTCAGAATTTTCCAGTGAAACAGAGGGTTTAGAAACACTTACAGGAAACACAAACCTTAACAGGCTGTGCCTGTCTCTAGCACATGTCCCTGCAAACAATGTTCCGCTTACTGAAATAATTATTAAACCATCTCCATCGTAAAGTGTGAAATTTTAAAGAACCTGTTGGCAGTATGAAAAATGTTCCTCTCAGCTCTGTTAAGTCTGATTACCTGCCTGCCCATGTTTTGCCGTGCCTGCAAGTGATTTTGTGTATTAGGGACGAACTTGCTGTGTTCCAGCTGGGAATACATGGTCACCTTTGTTTGTTACTGAGGAAATGGTTGTCACTGGCCTGGCTGCAGAGCCAGAGGGAGCACTCCCAATGCCATGCACAGATTGAGCCAAGCAAGGGGCAGTGGAGGAGCTGTTCTGGATTCAGCCCTTCCTTCCAACGTGGGCCACCTCCACATGGGCACTTCCAATGTTTGCTGCTGTGCACACCCTCTCCTTGTGTCCTTTGCCATTATGGGGATGCTGCAGGGTAGAACACAAGCAGGCAAGTCAGGTGGGCTGGGATGTTTCACCTTGGCCAGCATTAGGGAGCAATACAAGAATCATCTTTGCTCACTGCCTGAAGCACAGATTATTTTATCTGTGTCACGCTCCAAGGGAGCACCAAGGCTCATGAGCCGGGGTTTCTTTTATTTACTGATTGGTTTTGACATTTCTCTGGAGTTGTAACAAATCTCTGGCTGTGATTAAGAGAAAAGGATTGTTTTCTGATTCATCAGTGAGACCTGCATCATCCTGTTTCATGTGAAGTAGGTTTTTACTTCAGGAGCCACTTTTTCCCCCCAACCAGAATTGCCCAGAATGTTTTCCCTCTCCCCATAGCAGCTGGGTCACTAAACAGCAAACATCTCATCTGTCAAGGAGCAGACTTCGTTGCTATGGGGCACTACAGGCAAACCCTAGTCCGTGCTTTTTGTCCCCTGCCTATGACATTACAGCTCTTCCCTGAGGATCTGCCTGTGAGCCCTGACCTCACCCTGGGGCTGGTGTTGAGCTGCCTGGGTTGTGTGTGCTATAGAAAAAGCTGCTTTACATGTTTGCACTGGACAAAGTGACAGCAACCCATGTTTGGTCCCACACACACCTGGCTGGACCATGCTGTTAAAAGAGAAACCACAGGATTAAGGCAACTAAAACCACCTGCTTTACTGAAAATTTGGCAGATGCAGGGAGAGCAGAGTCTCCCTTAATGCTGTCAGCCATCAGCAGCCTCCACTCTCCCAGCAGTGGTGAATTCACCTGTAGCTTGTTTTTCATTCTTGAAACTGAGATGAGTGTTCCACCCCCAGTCCTGCCTGGTTTCAAAGAAATGGGGGAACAAACCTTAGCTCTTTTGTACAAGGCCCTTTAAATAAGGTGCTGCTTTAGCCTGATTTTCTGCTTGGGATGTAACAATGAATTCCTGCTGCTTGAGCCTGCCATGTTGCTTATATTCAAAGTATAATGGGGAGCCTTCAGAAAATATAACCTTATTTACGATGTACAAAGCCAATTGGATTTTGGTTAACAATTTCTAAGTGATTACAGTTCACTAACAATGCAGGTGTGCTATGGATGCAATGCACAGGGGGGGACTTTTTATTTTAAACTATACAAGCTTTCTTTTATTCATGTCATTCAGGCGCCTCAGGATAATTCACATTTCCAGCTTTCATAATGTGTTGTTCAACCACTGTTTTTTCTCCCTCCCTATTGTACTCTCACAAATCATACTCACTAATTTCTGAAAGCTTTTCATTTCTCTCTATAGGTTGTTGTTTCGTAACATTTTATACAAGAAAAGCTGCTCTTGAGGCACAGAATGCACTGCACAATATTAAAACTTTACCTGGGGTGAGTACATTTACTTTTTGATCCTGATTATTTTATTGCCAGAAAAATAGCCCTTTTGCTCTCAATGCTGCTTGGTGCCCCATATGACCTTGATCTCTGCAAGGAGGGTGGCTAAGCTGATGGTCTGTCCTATATTGGTGCCAGTCCTGTAGTAATGGTATCATGTCTAAAGGCAGTTGCTGTTCTCGAGAAAGTCCCTTGGCTGGAAAGGATACAGATTCCTGCTGACTAGAGATAGTGGACAAAGTGCAATGTGGATATTTTTTTTAAATTTATGTACAGGGGAGGGAGGGAGGGGAGAAAACATATGGCAGAAAAACACTGCATCACTGGGGCTTCATGTTGACAAAGGGAGAGAAGAGGAAAAGACAAAATACAGCCAAATTTTGTTAAATGCAGCCTTTATCCACATGGTTTCTAAACAACCTGAATGCACTGGCTGCACATCTCAGGGTGCTGTGGAGTATGGTACCATGTAGCTGCTTGCTCAGAGTCATCCTGTCTCCTGACATCACCTCTCCTCACCACCTGCTCCCACTGGCACCAGCATTCAGAACAGTTGTGATTGTGTTGTAGAAATGGTATCTTGCATTTTCTTTTGGTATTTTGTATTTAAGTTACAGGGCTAGACAGAAGTATATCACTGGTAATTGCATGCCTTAACTCTGAAATATTCATGTACCAACATTTTAATTTTTTCTGCTGAATACTTTGAGGATGGAAGAGAAAAAATATAAAGGATGGACGGATATTCCCTATTGATGTAGGAGAAGTGTTCAACTATATGTTTGTAGTGTCTGGTTAAAGACATGAACATAAATAAATACACTGGGTAAATAAATAGAGAATTGCCTGGGCTGACAGTTATATGGCCAATATCTCCTTTATGTGCTGTGTGTGAAATTGGACACTCTGTGTTTGAAAAATTATAACTGGCCTGTTCACTTTATGCAAGTGATTTCCTATTAGGAAAGCCACCTCATGTGTCATGGGACAGTGAGCCCTGCTAAAGGTAAAATAGGAGTCCTCTGGCAAATGCAATGAAAATGCTGGGAATGGTGATGGGAAATCTGCAAAGGTAGGGCAGCTACAGAAAATAGGAGAAAAGTTGTGGCACTTCAAGTGATGTTTTCCAGCAGCTGGCCTTTGCAAGGGACATTATCAAGACTTTACAAGCCTCCCAGTGGAGTGTCAGAGTTGAGGGTGTAGAGGATGGATGTGCCATCCTCAAGGGAGTAAGGAAGGCTCTGAGGGACAATTCCCTTTGAGATCCCTTTGGAGCTCAGGCTGCATCTCAGCACCCTCTGGCTCTGCATCCCCAGTTGTGGCTCCCATCCCCACTGCCAGAAAATGCTGAGCACTGGGATGGGAGCTCTCCAACCCCATTCAATGTTGCATCTAAACCAACTCACTGAGTAATTGCCCTCAATCATGCTTGGAGTCAGATGGCTTTGTGGACTGGCTGGGTAGGATGGAGGTGATCCCAAGCTGCTGGAGCAGCACTCTGCCCAGATGGCATCCCTCAAGCTCTAACACAAGATCTACTCATCAATCCCCCTTAGAAGTAGACAAGATCTGTTTAGAGTTGTACAATCACAGAGTCATAAGGGCTGGAAAAGACCTCCAAGAACATGGAGTGCAACCTTTGTCAGTTAAATCACAGCACTATGTGCCACATCCAGTTGTTTTTTTGGGCACTTCTAAGGATGAGGACTCCACCACTTCCCTGGGCAGCCTGTTCCAATGCTTGACCACCTTTTCAGTGAAGAAGTTCATTCTGATGTCCAGCCTGAATGTCCCCTGGTGCAGCTTAAGGACATCTTATCATCCTGTTGCTGATTTCCTGAGGGCAGATTCCCTCTCTGACTTCCCCACATACAGGTGGCAAAGCTGGCTCAGCTCTGCATTGCATCTTACTTGAGCAGGGCATCATTTTCTCCCTGATTTTTGCACAGCTAATGAGCAGGCAACAGTTAAAAATGCTAGTGTACCTTTTGATGTTTTTAAAATAAGGTTCAGAAATATAATTATTTTTTTCTAAAGCCCTCTCTATGTTTTTGTCATTTAAAATTTATCTTTCCAAGCTGTTTTTTCTGTCCTGACTGTGAGGTTACAAAGTTTTCTTTTAAGGAAATCTGGGAATTGCATTCCCATGACTCTGGGGCCTTGGATTTAAAAATACTCCTGATACAGCCAGAGATATTTAGATTTTACTATGAGATAAGTTGTATCTACTTTTTTTAAGAGAAGCCTCTAATAAAGAGAAGCAACTTGAATATATTTCTACTACTTGTCTTTCAGAATGATTCAGCATATATTATATAAGAGATTCTATATTTTGCACGTGCAGTGTGCTGACATTCAGCATATATGGAGATACTGTTATGCTGCATCTGTGTATTCCCAAAATAACTTGATTTAAGCACTCTTTAAAGTTGTTGCACACGTGCTGGAAATGCTTCATGTTAGCAGGGTTCTCCTTACATGAATTGTAGCAATTTCTGTATTGTTCCTCTTGCTTGCTAAGCAGCTTTTACCAAACAAGCAGGAATCAGTAGTGGGTAGTTCCATGTGTGAAATAGTCTCAGACCAAATGGAAGAAATCTTCTGTCAGAGCTACAACAAGGGATGAATTTGGATCAGGTTCATTTGGGCATCAAGAGTCAGCTTGCTTCCAGTAGGCAAGGTATGGTCAGGAGGGGGTTCAGTAAAAAGGTGTCTCCTGGAAACAAAAGAATCTGTGCCTTCCCCTTTTGCTGTAATACCTCCATGCATCAGATAATACATCCTTAAATAGCCCAGGAGGAAAATCTGAGCCAAAGGCAGGTGATCTGTTAGTGTAAGGTAAGGAAAGCTGTCAGAGACAGAAGCAGGGGGCTGTGGCTCTTGGAACTCTTCTGTGTTTTACCTGCACTCAGGTGTAACCTGCACTGCTGCAGAGGTGTGGAGGAGAATAGCTCCGTGCTCATTACTGAGGGAGCCCAGATTATTTCTGGGTTTAGTCCCTTCATTTCTTAAAAGCAGACGTGCTCCATGTAGCTCGGTAAGCAGGTTTTGGATCAGCATTGGTGAAGCCAAAAAAGTGGGGGTTTAGTGTGAAATGTATCCCCCTTCCAAGGCTGCAGATTAATTTAAGTAGGTTTTTGAGCAAAGCCTGCAGTGCTATGTCTCTATCTCTGCTTTCTGCCTGGACCTCATCCTTAAAAGAGACATGAAAACACCAGCGCTTGATGTGCTCCTTTGAGCTGCACCCTTTTAGTGGACATGAAGAAAATAAGACCAGACATAAATGATTAATGCAGAATCTTGGAAGAAAATATTGCAGGGTGCCTTGCTGTTTGATTACAAGCCTTGGAATTAGTCAACATTTCCATAATTCTAAACCAATATACACCTGTTTTCCCACTGTGATGTGAAGGCACAACTTAATTTAACAGAAACCCCGCTGTGCTAAATCTCTCATTAAATACCAAGCTAGTTCTGTAATTTAAAGTTGCAGCACTACTATTTTAACTGAATTGCCTTTGTATTATAAAATTAATAAGAAGTTAATGATGCACTTTGCTGTATTCTCTCAGATTTTTTTTTTACAGCAACAACAACAAAAAAAGAAAGATAAAGAAGAAAAACATGTCACCAGCTGACATCTCAAGGCTTTTCTGGTTTTAATCATTTTCCTGAGGATAGAAATTCATTTAAAAGATTTTTTAAAAAAAATTTAAAAACTTTCTGCCCAAGTAGGATCAAACATCATCTTTTTATTCATGATTAATATAATCTCTCTGTTAGTCATAATATTCCTTGTCATATATTGGAGCTTTTATCTTTCCCAAAATGTGTATTTAGATATCACTTGTTATGTACGATTGCTGCTAGGCAGAGAAGCAAACATGCAGTGTTTGAGAAATACAGGCATATTGTTATGATATATGATACAGATCAACGAAACAGGGACAGTTCTTTTCTATTTACTTGGTGCTGGCATCACAAATGGCTTTTATGTCTTGCAAAGAAGCAACGTGAATTTTCAGATGTGTCTTTTCAAACATAGCAGGAGAGCAGGTTGCTGATACCCTCGTAGCTCATAGGGATGTGGTTTATATTATTCAGCTTAGAGTCAGGTTTTCTTGGAGTGTTCATTTGGGTTTTGTTTTAAAAGGCAGAAGGCAGAAAAGGGAAAAAACCAATTTGAATGTAATAATGATCTTAGAAATGGGCTTCTTTGGGATGAGATGTAGAACTGAGGCCTTAACTAGTCTCATCTTCATTAAGAATCTCATGGCTTCGTTAGAGGTGTTTAACTTCTATTCCCTAAACAGAGTAATCCAATAAATTCCACCCATCTAAATTTATTCTGTACTTTCAGTTAGATGTAATAATCTTGGTTCCCCCATGCTCTAATTTGCTGCTTAGTGAAAATTGGCTTCTGTATAGAGGGCAAACCTCAAAGAGCTGTATTCAGGGACTGCTTTAACTGCCTTCATGGCAGTGACATTTGTTCTTTGTTTTAGTTTTAACATGCTTTATTTTAAAAACAGAATGTGCTCTGTTTTGCTGACAGGTGAACCTGGTAGGATTTCCTAGCAAGGGGTAAGTGCAGATAGGTAGCTCAGAGCACTATATGTTGGTTGGATTCTTGGAGCCAAACAGCTGAATACTTGCACCTTTAATGTCATGCAGAGGCTATTTGAAGTCAGAAATCAATGGGCATCCATTTGTAAAATCTATGCCTAAAACTCTTCGGAGTCTTTGTTCTGTATTTGAAGTTAGATTTATTGGACATGGCAAGGGTTATTTGTTGTCTTTATGTACATTTTTTATATATCCTCCTACCTGAGGTTATCACAAAAATAATTAACAGCCCACACTGTGCACTCCCATGTTTTTAACAGAATCATTGTTTATGTGGTTCTTATTTCAAGTGGGATATACATATTCCAAGTAGAAACAAACCTTTTGTATTGAAGTTCTGGCATAAAATTAGGACATTAGCTGTATGAATTGATTTGATTAAGGGTTTAACAAGGAAGAAATAACATTTTGAGAAATATTTTGAATATTTTAACAGCAAGGTAGAGTTTGTAGGAACTATTTTTGTAAAATATTCATGGCTTCCTTTCTTGCCAGATGTTGTCAAGGAAAACATTTTTAATTTTTACATTGTAAGAATCACTACTTGGTTTAATTAAACATTTTTTACATCATAGGGAAGCAGGACTGGCTTAGAAGAAACTTTGCCCACAGGTTGTATACTGGCTGTAAGGAAACCCCCAAGACCCTTTAGGGATGTAGAATATGAAAAATAATAATCAGAATAATCTGGTCCAAAATGCAGGCACCCATGATGACTTACTACTAAACCTCATTCACTTTCTGATAAAATATCATTTGTCCAACAAGAAGCAAAAAACCCAAATGTATTTCTGGTTCTCACTTTTTATCATGAGCTCCTTTCTAATGACTATCTTGACACTCTCCTTTCTGGATTAGTGTTTTAATATCCAGTTCCCTTCTCTGTTTTAAGCCTTATGGTTTGTCACTACTATATGAACATTATGTAAAAATTACCTGTAATAAAAAGGTAATCATCCAATATGATTCGAATAATAGCCTGAATATGATATATCAGTGACTCTGAGAGATTTTGACAAACAGAAAGGGAATTCAAAGAGCAATTAACTTAGTTAAGGCTTTGCAGTGATTGATTTATGATGACAAATTAAACTAATTCAGTACCCATATAGTATGACCAAATGCTGTTTAATGAAGGATGCAAAGAGTATAGAACTGCTTAAATGATAAAAATAACCTGATGAGAAAGAGAATTCCCAAGGAGCATCTGTTCCTAGGAAGTGAGCTATAAGACATTGAATGCTGTTGAAAAAGTGAATCTGGACCATTCCTTCCTTTAGAACACTATGCAAAGGAAGCCACTTAATGATACTTTGCCCAGCTCAGAAGACATATGGGTATTTTTTTTTAAATTCCAAATTACTACTTCTACCCCTGCCCCTCAAAAAAAAAGTTACACTGATTCTGCCACTTCAGTGAAAATGAATATTTGCACTAAGTTCAGGTACCTTAGTAGAAAAGCTGGGTTTGCACCTACCATTGCTGTGAAACACAGAATACATCACCAGCCCCAGATTTATAAAATGGAAAAAACTGACTTAGGAACCCAGTGAAATCTCTGTAAGTAGCTGAACTTGAAGATTAATGGGAGAATGGTGAGTTTTGTGCAGGCGTAGGGAGAGGGGAATATTGACCACGTAGCTTCTCTAAATTGAGCAAAACATTTAGTTCATAATTATATTGTCCCTTTTTCTCATTGAGGGATAGAGGTCAAATTTGCCTTCACCAAATTCACGGTCTCATCATTAGGATAACTTTCTGGCATGCAAGGAGAATACAGTTCATATCCTCTCTGCCTTGTTTACTGAAAAGATTTAGCTTGGATTGACCTAACAGAGCCTTCACCACAGGACTTAGTTAAGATTAGGGTCACTGTTTCTCTTCTTGCAGCTGCTCCAGCTGTATGAAAGTATCAAATTCTGGTGGGAGTGAGAGAGAGCAAGGAACAGCACTTGGGACTGAGGGCAGTGACTCAAGTACTGTGATATCTGGATATGACTCCATGCTCTAGTAAGTATTTTGTTCTTTGGAAAAGCTTCAAACATTGGGAAGGGACTCTCCAAGAACAGGGAAGTGCAGGAAGATCCATTGCTGAGGCACTGAGAGAAGGTGGCTAAACCTTGACCTGCCTTACCTGGGGGGGTGATGCACCTGTGATGTGTCAGGAGGGTTCAGAGCTGCACAGGGCATGGGCATCAATGAGCTGGTTTAGATCCTAAACATCCATATCAGGTTGTAGCTTTTCCTGCTGGGAAGCAAGACCACACTGGCCCCACTGCAAAAGCAGTTAGAGGCATGCTAGCTTTTTAGAGAACTCTTGGAGTAGTTCAGGAATTTTATTTTTTTTTTTTTTTTGCACAGCTTTGCAGTATTATAATATTGGGATGGAAATTAAGTAATGCATAATAATGGCTTGACCTCAGAAAAATTCACTAATGTGAAGCTCATCCCCTAAAGGCCAAACCATTCTGGTGTGTGACACTGGGATTTACCTCTGTTTCCATAACTCTGACCAGTTGAGGTCATCACTTTGCAAAATCCCTCCAGACCTTTTTGTCCAACTTAGAACATGTTAGTCAGTGAGGGTGAAGCATCAGTTCACAGGATATCACTTTTAAGCTGGGTAGCCAAAAATCACTGACTTGGAGAACCTTTTGCTGTGCACTTCAGAAATCTCTGAAGAAAATCAAGAGGCCATCACTGGAGTACTCCAGGGTATTGCAAAGCTCACCAAGATTCAGGTGGGGTGCTTAGCTAAGGATAACAGCCCAGGCACTCTCTTAAACAGCTATTTATCCTCTTGCTGGTGTTAGCTGTTTTCTGTTATCTGGAACAGAAAGTACAGGTGCTTCAGTCAGCCTCATTAGCACCACGACACGAGCTATTAAAATTGTCTTCGTAATGAAAAACTAGTTCAGGGAGCCTTCCTAGCTGTCTGACTACTCCTACAATAGTGAAATTAGAAAGGCAAATCATAAACAGAGTTGCAGGCATCAGGAAGCAACATCATTAGAGGTGCCCTTGGATGCCATTTACCTGCCTTGATAGCAATGTTTGGCACCCGTGAGCCTCATGGCATGTTTATATCAGAGAGAATGTTTGTTCAGCATCCTCCTGCCATTGTGTCCAACCCTGTGAGCTGTGCTGCTTCCTTCAAACTCCTCTGCTCTGTGGTCCATTACTGTTGAAGGGATGCAGTGCTTGCTGTGTTTGCACTCCTGTGGTGGTGCAGGAAGCTGAGGTAGCCCCAGCCAGATTCCCCCCATCTCAGTCAGGTAATGAATCACCCTGGATGGGTGCACTGTGCTTCTGAATGGGACAGTGTGCATGGTAAGAGAGAAAACAGAAGTTCTGTCTTCTCTGTGGTACTCAAAAACCCATAATGCCACAAAAAACCAGGTGAAACTGAGGGGCCTGATTTGGTCTCCTGCTCTAGTAACACACTTTGAACAATCATATTCAGCCTAATTAAAAACACTCCTTGCAGACCCAGAGAGATAATTTATTTTTTGCTCATTCTCTGGAAAAAATTAACATCTTCATCAGCTTAGTTGGAAGAGCCACTTTTTTGTCTGCTCTTCCTCTGTGTTGTGCAGAGAAATCCTTCCTCTGTCCAGCAGGGCCACTGGGGCTGCCAGAAGTGTATGGGGATTCATTGGGTGCAAGCACCAGGCTGGGGTGCAGACATGTTCATCTGATTGTCTTGGTAAGCATCCAAAACCTTTGGAGATGCTCAAATGGGCTGTGATTCCCACCCTGGAATGACATAGAGGACATGTAGTTGCAGTAATCAGAGTTTTAGGCTGTCAGTGTGGGAAGCAAGTGGTCAGCACCCACTAAAGCAGAGAGCAAATATTATTGAGAAGACACAGGGGAATGGGTTTAAATTGAAAGAGAATAGGTTTAGATTGGACATTAGGAAGAAATTATTTACGGTGAGGGTGGTGAGGCACTGGCACAGGTTGCCTGGAGAAGCTGTGGATGCCCCATCCCTGGAAGTGTTCCAGTCCAGGTTGAACAAGGCTTGGACAGACCTGGTGGAAGATGTCCATGCCCATGGCAGGAGGCTGGAACTAAATGGTCCTTAAGGTCTCCTCCAACCCAAACCTTTCTATGATTCTATGATTTTATGATTCTCTGATTCTACAATTAAAGTGTCAAATACCTTTTAACCGGAGAAGCACTAACAGAGGGGGGAAACTAATATTTGTCTCACTTTTGAAATGCTCCATCTTTTCTCATTCAGCTTAGCTGAAATCAGTAATGGCTTTGCTACTAGACAGTAGCCTGGTTATCTGCAGGAGCAGAGAGAAACAGCCATTGAAAAAGATGCCACCATATCTCCATTTATTAACAAAAGCCTCTATTTATTGCCTTGTGCCAGGGAAGTTAAAAAAGCAAAAACTGCAAAAGGAAAAAAAAAGTCACATTGAGCTAAACAGAGTCTTAAGCAGTGGTAAACAAAATGTAGCTTCCTTTGTGGTTGATTTTTATCCAGCTGCAGCCAAATATCAAAGCGATATCAAAGTAAAGCTACCCATTAATTAATTCAGACTGACTTCACAAAGCAAGCTGGAGCTTTTGCTGATATCTGATTCTGACAACTTCCTAATCTTCACAAGCTGTCATTAAGAATGGCATTAAAGCAGTCTGCAGTCAGTCCCAGCTCTCGCCCCATTGTAACTCAGAGATGGTCTCTGCCATCGTGGAGAGGGGGGACATGCAAGCACGGCATAAAATAAGGAACTTTGCTTATGGAATTTACAGTGTATCAGGGAATCATATTAATACACTGCCTCAATCACTCATCCTAGGAATGCTCACCCATTCCCACTTGCAACCCTTACAAGTTGCAGTGAGTGCAAATTTTCTTTTCTGAAGGAAAGACACGGAGAAAAAGCAGAGAAAGAAACTAAAAAAGCAACTTGTGTCTGAAAGGAATAATTAGAAGTCTTTAATGATCTCTAAGAAAGTATGAATAGAGGCTTATCACTGATTTCAAGATAGAGAACATAGGATTGTGGGTTGAAGAAAGTAAGATTGTAGAAAATAAGACACTAATCAGAGGATAAGATTGATTTTACACTAAGAACTTTGAGGAGCCTGGTGTGGTGGAAGGTGGCCCTGCCCTTGGCAGGGGGGTTGGAATGAGATGAGCCTTAAGGTGCTTTCCAGCCCAAATCATTCTATGACCCTATGAACTGAAAATCTGGTACCTCCACAGCTGAAGCTCCTAATTCCACCATGAAAACACAATAATCAGTGTTCCTTAGTGCTGCCAGGATCACTCAGAGGGATTGCAGCCTCATGCAGAGATGTGAGGGATATGACACCTTTATATTTCCATTCAGCTGTGAATGGCTCAAATGATTGAAGGGAGTTTGTTTTCTAGACCATCACCAGAGCAAGTATCCACCAGACAGCAACTAATACTATTTTGTGGCAAATTCCTGACAATATCTTGGAGGAAAATGTGCTGGGTTATTATACAGTATATTAATTTCAACTATTACAGAGAAAACAGAGGAGGATAAGTGCTATTGTGGGAGCACCTCATCCAGCATCCACTGCAGCATCCATGAAGATGGTGCATTTATTTACTCCAGGGCCAAGGACTGCCCAAATGCCAGTGACAAATGGGAATTGGTTTTGGTTGTACAAAGAACTAAGGATTTACCATCATAAGAGATGAAATAAAGCTTAGATCAAGTATCAGGGAAAAAATACCCAGTATCTGTTCAATTAGAATAATCTTCTAAAGGATACAAAGTTAAATCCCAGTCCTTATGGGCATTTGGGGTAGGAAAGTATTAGAAAATATGGGATAGGCAGTAATCCTGTATTGGCATTAAGTCATTCGAGATGAGCTGCTGGATTTTTTCATCTCTCATTTCTCCGATTGTTAAGAAGTGATAGAAATTGCTGTACTGGGTAAATACAGAATACTCCTATTTGTACAAAAATATATGATTAACCAAAAAGAAAGATCCTGCTAAGAGCTACAGTCAAAGTGCTGTGCTTGTACACTTGTGTCTGGAGGGTTCTTGGGGTTGCTCAGGCAGGCGTGTCCCTTGCCTCTTATGACCCTGTTCATTTTGCAAAGAATGACATGGATATATCCCAGTTTAGAAGTGGCCTGATAGCTGACAGCCCTCATTGTCTGCTACTTTGTCTTCCTCCCTGTTGACATGAGAGCCAAAAATAGAGGGTGTGACATGAGGAAAATTTCTTTTTTGCACCCATTCCTCTTTCCCTGTGCTTTCCTTCCCCTCTGCTCTAGCTTCACTGACACTTCAACAGCCCTCAGGCTGCATTAGCCTCTCAGAAAAAGTAGCATACACCAAGAAACCAGGAGTTCAAGACCTCCCAGTAGCTCTAAATGCTACCTTTGGAGCAGGTAGGATGAATGATGTAAGAGGTTTTAGCTCAGTTGGTTTTATCAGAGGACCTTCCTGATAGTTCTCTGTGGCCTCCAGCTGTTCCACCTGAAGCCATCCCTGCAAAGAGATTTCCTTGACCTTTAGGCGAGTTCTACATAAAGATGTTACTCACAGGGCATAGACAGAGAAAATTTCTAACTGAGTACAGTAGCAGTAAAGAATAAGTAAAAGAAGACAAGTTTTCACATAGTGATGCTTACAGTCACTAAATGAAATGTGTTGTGTCTTTATTTCAATAGAATCAGGGGCTCAGTCTCTGGACACAGGCATTAAGGTTCATGCTTGGGATCAGATGCTGGTTTGGAGCTTTGCAAATGGGTGGAGGCAGGTTGATTTTGGCTTTACTCTTCCTAGCAATGTCCCTTTTACTAATGAAATCTTAATCACAGCTTGGTCCAAATACCACAGCCAGCTGGAACTGACTCATTCTTTAAAAATATATGTTTCTTCTAATGCTGTCCATTTATTTTTCATTTGTTCCACTTTTTGAAACACCTATTGACAGAAATATGCATTATTATTATTGTCAAATGCATTGGAATTCCTGAAGATCAGCATTATAAATATATAATGCTTGTTTAGTTTGAATACAAACCACTTTCCTTATCCCAAAGAAAGCACTGGCAGAGTACATTAGCTACAGTGATGCTAAAAAATTAAAGAGAATGAGTTCATACAAAGGGTGGTTAAAAATAACATGGCTGCTCAACATGACTCTTAGTGGTGTTTGTAACTGCATGTATACACACCTAGACATTCATTTTTTCATGTGGACAGTGTGTGTTGGTGTGTGCTTGTGGCTGGAGAGCTGTGGCAGTATCCTTCTGTTCTCATAGATGGATGGAATATGGAGCTATCTTTTTCATTCTCTCTCCACAGCCAGATTATTTTGCCAGTGCAGACTATTGGCATAACACTGAGTTTGGATGCTGATACTGGATAGTCGTGGAAAATTCCTGTAACTTCAGCTCATGGAGAGCTTAAATAGAATTTATGAGCCATATCCTCATTTGGCGTAAAATATTATGGCTCTGCTGGTTCAACAATAAAACTGTACTACTTACCCCAGCTGATCTCAGTCAGGAGAGAATTTTTGACATCTTCATTCAAACCCTCTTTTCTACCTGAATGCTTTGGCTATTCCCTGCAATATTTAGAGGCATGCATGTTGACAAGTAGTTTGGGGCTCACGTCTGACCTTTGAAGAAATCTGGGTTGGTCTGTGTTTGGTAACAGGGAGGAATTTGACTGCCTGTCTATCTTCTGGGGAGAAGGGAATTGTGAATCAAGACATGTATTCTGGACTCAGAACTTCTCTGTACTTTTGCTATGTGAAAAGTGAAAACGGCAGCAGCCCCACATCATCAGGGCCAACTTTTTCTGTATATTTTACCCTTTGCTCTAATTTAAAAAGTAGAATTTCAATAGATTTTATGATTTTGATGCTTTTGGGGCTTATTTTAGACTTACCTCAATCACACTTTTTAGCTATAAGATGTTCTTGCTGGTACATTGTAATGCAAATAGGAGAGCTTTCCAACAGAACTTTAAAAAAGCTTTACATTAAAAAAAAATCCCATAGCCTAGAATTTGAGTATAGTACAAAATAATAGACTCTACTTTCTGTCAGAAGAGGAGCCCAAGAGCGTTGTTGAATCAAGGTGACCTTCCATGCTGCAGAAAGAGTCAGGCAGAAGATCCACTTAGCAAATGAACAGAAAAAATCTGTGATGTGAAACTGGGGGAGTGGCTGAGGCTGGTTTCTCTCTTACTGAATGAAAGCAAAAAATTAAGAAGATAAGTATAGATGAGATAACACTGTGAAAGAAACAGAGGAGCCCCTGACTATGCTTACTTGCCTTTCTGAAATGTTGCTGTCGCAAGTCATTCCTTTTAAAGGGTTATCTCCTGAATTCCAGCTTGGCAAAGGTAGAGGATATTGATGAGCATAATCACATGGTGTTTTCCCAGAGCATAGTTCACAGAGGACAACAAGCAAGCACAGAACAGTGTAAGTCTTAAAATACAGCTCCTGCAAAACATGCATTTTATATCCTGGTCACTTTGGCCTCTCTCAGAACCGACCTTGTGTTTTGCATTACAAAAGCCATTGCATGTTTTTAAAAACCTATGATTTAAACGAAATTTCATCACAGTCATTGGTAACCTGAAAGAAAAGTTATTTTGTTTTTGATTGGGACTGGGTTTTTGGGGAAGAAGAAGGAAAAGGTAGAGGATTGCTTTGTTTTCTTAACAAATTTCAAAAAGTCATCCTAGAAGTTGATGTGGAATCAGAGGGATTTATGTAGAAAGGGAGGGGTTTCCTGTGGACCAGGCTTGAGCATTAGCACCCTAAAATGGTGACCACAGACTGAGCTACTTGAATATTTTCATTTGGCAGCAGAAAGGGTTTGTTTTAAAATGGGGACTTCTCAAGCTTTCACAGATTCTGAGAAGGGCAAAATTCCCTGAATATGCCCTCAGGAGTTGTGCTCCTTAAGTGGGGAACCTGGGAGAAATGTGCAATCTTTTTGTGGGAGAAATGCGAAATCTGCCTCTGCAGACCACTCAAGAAAGAAAAAGTCTGCTGTGCTGCCTTCCCCTTTTGAGATGTTCAGGAGGCCTCTCTGTCAGTCTCATGGGATGACTTTACGTAGAAGATGACTTCATAGGTAGCATGTTTTGGCTTTGCCCTGGCTCTGTTTTCCTAATACTAATATGGGAAGAGGAGGTGTTCTTAGAGTTGAAGGGAAAATACTCCCTTTAAAGTCTCAATCTCCTGTTGACTTCTGGAAACAAACACCCAACTGGAGAGATGGAAGAAAGTACATCTTCAGAACACTTGAGTCATGTCCAGTGGGATACTGACTGGAAGGCTTGTGTCATGCTGGGAATTGAGTCCTGACATCTTAGGTCATGCTGGGTAAATCCACCCAATGCACAGCGAGGCTGCATTACTTATTAGCTGACATCCCAAAGCCACAACAGCTTGGCTGGCATTTGGTTCCTCCAGCAGCCCTGGATCACTGCTTCAGGTTCTTATGTCACCTCTCAAATAGGGTGTCTAGGGAGTAGGATTGTAAAAATAACCCTGCCTGTGGAGTACACCTGCTAAATAATGTCTTACCTACATCTGATGATAAAATTACAAGATTTTGGCTTGGTAGACTTGGCTTCAGTTGTGGAATAACTCCAGATGCATCACATGGAGCCTCTGTGCCTTTTTCCCGTCTTCTTCCTTTCTGCTGCAAAGAGCCAGCAGCAGTGAGTACCTCTGGTGTTAGGAGAGGAATCAATTAGAGCGTGAGGATCTCGGGCTCTGGTGCAGTGCAGACAGCTCAGCTCCCTCTGGATCATCATTCCAGGCCATGCTGAGCTTCCCTGCGTGGCACTGGGCAAGTCTTACTGCGCTCCAGTTTCAGCTCACAAACCTGGGCAGTGTTTTTTGCCCCTTGCAATCACCTTGAATGGGTGCTAAAACCCAGTCAATTAATGTCAAAGAGAGGTTTCAGTTGTCTCCCATCCCCACCCCATTGTCATGCAAACTTCAATTGGCAAAATGTCAACAGAAGTTATTGCTGCTGCCGATGAGATGGATAACTCTCGCTGTTAAAATAATATCTGACGTTTTGCTCCAATGTCTAATGGCTTTGCTTTTTAAGCATGGATGATGCAAAATATCCCCAAGGCATTATTCCCAACAAGTTATAGAATCCCACTTAATGTCTATTTTTAGGATTGAATAGGTTCTGTAAAGGCTCATTTGTTTGAAGAGAAGATAGTTAATAACTTTGCTTTTCATGTGATTTTGATGAGACAATTTTTGGCTATACCTCCCTTCTTTATCCCCACTTTGTTTGGCTTGCTTATGTCCTGGAGTTGTTGCCATTAGTGTGGGAGGTAAGAAATTAAGGAATTAAATAAATGGAGGAGAACTGCTAAAAGAGCAACAGTAGCTATTTGTACACTAGGAAGTGGTGTGCCACTTCTAAGGTATCCAACTTTTTAATTTCTATATGAGAGTACATTTAAAAGAGACTGAGTGCTACAGCCTAATTAGTAAACATGTTGGAGGAACAGCAGAACGTGGGGGTGACTGTGGAAGGGATAACTAGATGAACAATTATTATTAATAATAATAAGAATAATAATAGTAATAATAATGTTATTGTTATTTCATTATTATTTAAAAGCACAGCATTGTTTTTAGTCTCCCTAACTAATGTTTAATTTAACTTGAATTTAAACCACAGAGTGTAGTGGATTGCAAATGACTGAGTTGGAAAGCTTCCAAAAGCCATTGAATTTCAGTGGGTTTAGTGTTCTCCAGTAAAACAACTTGTTTTAAGCAAGCTATAGGCTTGTTTCTGTGCTTTAAATAGAAAATAATGATGTTATGCATTACCGCATGAACTATATTTGGCACCCACCAGCAATATTCATTTTCTCTTGCTTCTCTCTCTTCCTCCTTCCCTCCCTCCCTCTCCTTCTCTCTCCCTCCAAAAAAAGCATGTATATATGTCTGACAGTAATCTAGGAGGCCAAGTAACAGATCATATTCTTATACTACTAAAATTGTATGAATGCCTAACACAGCTTAAATCCCTTAAATTGGGATTTATTGAAAGGATGACAGCAAACAATCTTACAGCTATGCCATTGCTCAGGCAGTTACAGCAACTGCTTTACATTTATTTGTGAGAGTCTAAGTGATAAATGCACATTTGTCCTCCTTTTATCCGTGAATAAATGAAGGTGAATTACTTCAACCAATGCTGGGAATCCGAAGCTCTGCCTGTGCTGGTGAAGCCAGCAGGAGCACAGTGCTGGTCAGCACTTCCCTACCTGGTGTGTGGGCATATTTTGGGGGAATAACACAGGCTACACACTGTTCCTACTGGACAGTATGGACAAGGATATCCTGTTTCGAGTGGAAGGAGGTGTATAGCTGTGTAAGTGCAAGTGACACACCATTTATTTTAAGATCCAGAGCACAGTCCTTTGCCTCTTTTATTCACTAGTATTTATTTGGCCTTGGAGATTATCCCCAGTTCCCAGAGAAGTTCCCAAAGCGCTAGCCAGATATTGACTGTGTAATTCAAGTTAGTTTGACCCTAGAGGAGTCATTCTAAACAGTTCTTTTCGATAGGAAAATACACCTCTTTCACTTCTGGGAAACTCATATTACTTGTGAGTCACAAGGGTTTAAAAAAGCAAAACCAGCTGGCAATGAAATGATGTGAGAAATTAGTGTTCTTTCAGCTCCTCTGAAAGATCCTATGGAAAAACTGGGGAGCTAAAAGCTGAAATTTGGGGCAGGGCAGGACATATAGAGATATCTGCACATAATAGTTCAGAAAAACAATGGTCTCTAAGGACACTGAAAATCATTTAATTCTCTGGTACTTATGGAGTATTTTCTCTTCTTCCTCCAATCTTTGGGTAGGTCAGTACATTCCCTCCTGACTTTCAGACTCAGTAGAGGTTCTCAGAAACCTGGTTGGTCTTGTTTTTTCCTTTGACTACTGGTCTAATTAAACTTCACTCACTAATTGGATCAGGAGCTTGGAGAAAGCTTTGAATTAATTTCCAGACCAGAGCTAGGCAAAGATCATAATTTTTCTTCTCACTGGTTTTCATGCTGGTAGCTCTTTAGGTACTTTTCTTCTGAACCCTTAGACTGTCTCTGCTGCTGGTTTTAATATTTCCTTCCTCTTCGGTTTTCCTGTTGATTCCAAAAGTCTCAGAATTTATAATCCTTCACCCAAAAAGAGTATTAGGGTTTAATTAAGGTCTAATGTCTCTTCTTCTCTCTCCCACATTCTGTCTGGACATTTTACAGTTCTGAGATGTAAAAAATATGAAAGAAGTCCCCTTTGGCTTCAGCAGTGATTAATGCTAGCAAGAAGTAGGTCCCAAAGTGCTCTATATGACAAGATACATGCAAGCTGTCATCATTTAATCCCATTGCTTTTTGTTTGGTTTGGTTGTTACCCAAGTAACCCAAGTTCTTCAAATTTACCCTCTGCTTGGGGGGGAGGTTTAGCTCCATTTTGTGTGGTGTTTCTCTGTGATGTGGACTGTGAGGGTGGCAAACTGGGTTGGGTCATGGCTAGAAACTTATAGGCAGGGCAGATGACAGGGAAGGGAGGAAGGGGACAGGTTTGAAAAGGGCCAAGAGCTCTAGAAGTCTGCTGGTGGCTTTAAAGGATTATAAAAAGACAGGAGTGGTAAGGAGTGAGGATTCATGGATAATATTCTCTACACACAATCCCTCAGCTCTCATGGTGAAAAGCCACATTCTGCTTAACTTTAGAGGACTTTCAGAAGGTGGTCTTTGACTGCCATACTGAGCTGGGTGATGGTCAGTGCAGGTCTGATGTGCATTCAGAGTCTTTTTTGCCAAAGTGGTTTTCCTTTCTCAAGGCACGAAGAATGACAGGAGCAAGGCATGTGCATCCACAGTGACAGGAATGGACAATAAAAGCTGCTAATAGATGTAAGAATCATGTATGAAGGTGCTTTTGCAATGGACCATTAAAAAAAAAAAAAAAAAAAAAAGATTTTTCAGTCTAGATGGCCAGAGTTTCAGAGGTGCTGAGGGTATCCAAATTTCACAGACTCTACACAGCTGCAGCAAAATGAGCCCATCAGCTCCTTCATCTTCACTGAAAGGCATGTCCTGCTTTTAATCACCCAAGCCCTATGTAAGACTAACATACTCATGGTTAACATCTTAAAGCAGCCAATACAGACCATTTTGAGTGCCAACTGCCTCCTCTTGCAAACCTTGCTTCACTCACAGAAATTGTTGCTCACAGGAAGACTTTAGTCTACCCAGAATATCTGAATGACCATTTCTCTTCAGAAAATTGATGGAAAGCAGGTGTCCAAAAGCCTTTCCAGCCAATATATTGACAACTCTGAAATGTGATTTAAGCAGTTGCTGTTGATGCAGTGATGACTTGGAGTGTGTCAATGCCATGTTCTCCCATGTCTGGAGATAGTTCTTACCTATTCACCCCTGATACATCAGGCTTAAGATTACACCTGATTTGAAGCATCCCCTGACTAAACAAAACAAACCATGAGCTGATCGCCTTGTGCAATGTGCAACCACACAATAGTAATCACAGCTAATGACTCTGCTAAATGCTAGACTGCACACACCTCCTTGTTTGGTGTTTGTTTTGTATACAGAAGGTAACATCGACTGAGTAACGAGGATGCCAAGTTACAGATGGGGTTGTGGAATCGTATTTGACAGCCGATTAGAGTAATCTGACAGAAATGATGACTTAATCACCACGACAGACTCCAAATTCCCAGATAGAATTCCACCCAGGTTAATCTAATTTCCTTGCAATATTTTTGCCAGAAATAGACTCTTAGCCGGCTTGTTTTCTCCCATGCAGATGTCACATGGCTTTGACAAGAATGTAAATAGGTACTGTTATTATTGTAGAAAAGATGACTTTGAGGCTCTAAAGCTGGAGAGGTTGCATGCCTTTGAGATGCATTGGGTTGCTTTGCTGTGTTTTTTTCTCTAATGACATTGTGTTTACATGCAGCAAGATGTACTCAGGAAAAGGAGAGGGTGAAAAAATGTAACTATTCAATTGTAATTCTAGGCCATGGTCTGGTCCTGCTGCTGCCCTGGACATTGCCAGCAGCCAGATTCTCATTAATTTCAGGGGGATTATCAGGGTTGCATGTTTGATAAGTGTTTCTTTGCCTTTTTGATTCCCATGGACTGCCTCAGCACCTCTGCTTGGGATGCACCCAGGGAGAGGCAGTGATGTGCTTGGCCCCGGGCTTTGGGTGGCCTCTGTGACAGCACAAGCAGCAGTGAAGCTCCCACTTTGCTGCCAGCACTGCCACAAGGCACTGGCAACCTTGGGCAGCAGGCATTTGCCTGCTGCCAGCTGTAAAACAATGGCATGGTGTGTTTGGTGTGCTGTGAGACCGATGGATGGAGAGTGCCTGCAGGAAAGGCAGGTCATGCCCTGCTTGCTGCATGAGCGTGTTCAGCAGAACTCTGTAATACTGATGAGGAGAGGCTGCTCCTCACAGCCCATACTCCAGACTGGATTTGACACAGTGCTTGCCAGGGGAAGCTGCCCATGCTTAGAAAGAACTTGCCTGAGAGCTGTGTTGTTCTCTTTTACTCTGTGTGCTGAGCACAGGGTGATGTTTGAGTTAATAAATTACTTGCTGAGGTTATTTTTCTTATTCTTGCCTCTTTATTAATTGTAAGTGTGCATTCATAAATACTGTATTTTCATAAGCAAAGCTTTCTTCTAGAAAAGAAGAAAATGTTTCCTGTTGTTCTGTGTGACAACATGACATACTGAGAAATTACTTACCTTGAGATCCATAAGTGATGTATGGCTACAATAACAGCTTTCTGATAAGATGAGAAATCCTTCATTTCGGTAGATGACATGATTCTAGTGAGTGGCATCTAATTTGAAACAGTTTTATATCATCTGTAATCTTTTGGAGGGCCTGGGAAAGCACAGCTATTTTATTATTTTATAGCCTGCAGTTATACAAGAAAGATACAAAACGTACAGATTATTTTCTCTTTTGCTCACTGTAGGATAGTATCTATTTAGCTTTTGTCTCTGCCCCTTTAATTTTCTTATTCACTGCACACTTCTTTGAGAGTCATTCTTTTCTTTTCCTTTCTTTTTTACACCTACCTTTAAATATTTTATGGGTAGAGAGCTTATAATATGTATTGTCACGGCAGTTGTCTCTAGAGGTCAGCAATGAGTTTAATAATGAGATGCGAACCAGTGACTCTGTAAAACCCATTTCAGGTTATAAATGGCATGTTTTATTGAATCTAGTGTTAAAGGTTGTTAACGTATCAATTGGTGATGGTCAGGGTTAAACAAGCTTCAACATGAGCCCTCTCATGTTAGGAAACTGTCAGTAAGGTATTTTTCCACTTTCCTCATTGCTGAAGCCAGGTTTGTGTATGACATCCATTTTCCTGGGGGTGTTCTACAGTTTAAACTCTCCAGGCCTGAGCTGGATCTTTTATTAGTTTTGCACCAATATAATTTTAAGCCCAGTGGCATCACTCCCAAATCCAGCTTGATGGTGAAGAGAATTTGGACCATGAGTTTTTAGCAGGAACTTCTGAAATCAAGTCAAAACACATTTGAAGCATCATGTTAAATCTTGCCTCTTGCTTTGTGAATGTACCAGATTACTGAGTTAATGAACCTGGGGTAATGATGTGTGACTGAAGAGGATGACTTTGGATGTGCAGTGTTTGTCAGGTAACACTGATCTTTGTGTTGTGACCATGGGCTGCAAAAATAACTTCTTCACATGAATTTGGTCTAAAATTGGCGTCTCTGGTTTGGGCAGTTTGAAAAGTGAGAGGTTTTTAACATTGTTAGAATAGCCTTTATTCAAAATATCCTCCTCTTAGGGGCACATAAATGCATCTGTAAAGAGCAATAGATTGATTCTCTGTCTACAAAAGGCCTGAAATTGGGCTGGGTTTGTTTTATATTCTGCATATTCCTGAATTTTCAATGCTTGCCTTTCTTTCCTCTATTTTCTCACCACTCCATTGCTCCTCAGAGACATCAGTAACCTGCAACGACCTTGTGGAGCAAGTTACACCTTTTTCTTCTTTCTGTTTTTGCTTCCTAAGTGAACATGCTGCCTCACATTCCCATGAATTTTAAGTCTCCTGCAGTGCCCAGTGTACTGTTGATGTCAGGAAAAATCTTAAGCAGTAGAGAAGACAGAGAATGGTAGAAGTTCCCTTTTTTCTCTAAAATTGATCTAATAAGAGTGGTGGCAGACAGATGCTGGGCTATTAAAGTCCATTTAGGAAACAAATGATTCAGAGAGAGCAGATTTGTTAGAATTTAAGAAACTGTATGCATCCCAACAGCTACATCTACCTTGTGGCTTTGCCTTACCCTAGGACAGTGGGGAGTTGTGCAAGCACCAAAGGGAATACATTGATTTGCAAGTCCAGGGAGTGTTCTGGACTTGGAGTAAATCTAACAGAAACACTCACAGCAATATTTTATATTTTCTAAAGAATCCAGCAACTTTTTCTCTGGTGGTTATGTTACTTCACCAAAAGCAATGCAGATGTGGGTTTCTGTGCAGCTTTGAAAGCATATTTGATATGAGGGCATGGATGTTCTCTCCTGCTCAGCTGTTTTTGTTTCCCAGAGTTTGTCATAACAATCTTTTATTAAAAAAATGGAATTGCCTCTGACATTTTTAGGCAATACGCAGCTGCGCTGCACTGAAAAATGATACAAAAGTAGAAAGAACATCCATTTTTTCACCTCTTCATGTGAATTGGTAAGGAATTGCTGAGGAGAGGAAAGGCAGAGGCACTTCTGCTGCTGGAAGGTTTGTGTAGTGAAATCCCAGTAACTATGCAGAGCCCAACTAAGAAAATAAAAATGGGGATTTTTTTTTTTTTTTTTTTAAATTTTGCAAGCTTAAACATCTACCACATTGAATCTCAATGTGAGGTCAGTCCTGGAGACTTTTGAGAAGCTGTGATAAAATTTCTCTGAACACACCACAGTGGCCACAGGGCCGGCTATCACCAATGTCCTGTGGAAAACTCTGATCATGAGGGAGCTCAGCTGCTGTGGGGTTATTATTACTGAAAGAACAAAAACAAATTTTGTAGAAATGTTGTTGGACCTATCCACAATTCAGTGTGGGAGAAGTATCATTTAGCAGAGAAAGCTGAGGACACACCAGACCAAGTGTGCCAAGATGGGATATTCAGCACAGAACTCTCCACACAGGGGTTGGTTTCCCTTGCAGTAAGAGGGACATGAATGGAGAAAAGATTGAAAAGAAAAAAAGGTTTGGAGTTTTATGGATGCCAGAATTGTTACGTGTTGTGGAAGCTTTATGGATGAATGTGCAATGTATTCTAAAACGAAAATATGATATACTAAACAATTATAGGAAGCTGTTTTAGGAATCAAGATCTCTTCTTCTTCAGTCCTGAAAGAATCAGCACAATTTTTTAATTACAAGCAAAGTTCGTTTGTCAAACGCAACTCCTCTGAGTACATTTGAAATGCTTACTTAAATTACTTGAAAATTACATCTTGGTTTTGGCAGTGGTTGAGCTCAAGGAAAAAAAAATTGGTAAAACAAAAACCAAGCATGCCATAAACTAATGAGGGCTGTAACTTTAGAGGTCTTCTGAAACCAGATACAGCAAATTAAAGATTTATATGAGTCCTATGGGCCCAATAATCTTTTTTTTTTAACTTCCTCATTATGAAATACTCCTTAACCATTTTATTTTTTATAAGCCTATAATACAGTGTTATTTTGAACTTATATAATTTCAACATGGTTAATATTAAATTGTGTCTCTTTTTGGCCTTTCATTAAAAACATCACTCTTGATTTTTATGACTATTCAACCTGCCTTACTCTCTTTCATTTTTGTTTTTAGATGCATCATCCTATTCAGATGAAACCTGCAGATAGTGAAAAGTCAAATGGTATGTGTTCAATTTAATTTTACTTGTGTCTTTCTCTAAACTAAAGTAAGAACAACACTGTGAGAGTTTTTGCTTTACTCCTTTTGTGGTGAAAATAACAGGCAATTTCCCTATACCTGACATGTTGGGAAGGTGTTGGGATGCTCTGAACTCCCTTTTATCATCTGATTTAAAGAAGGAAGGAAATGTCCTCAGAAAGGTTCTTCCTTGTACCTGCTGTATGTCATGACCTACCTCACTACATACATCCTTCCCTTAAGTTCTCCTAATGGTGAGGTAATGTGGGAGCACCTGAGATTGATAAGATGGAAATAAGATGTTAATGCTGAAAATTAAAATAATAAAAACAAAAAGGTATACCTGTGTTAACAAACTATGTAAGTACATGATTGGCCTTAAACATTTGCCAAAGCTACATTTTTACAGAATGATGCCATTCTGAATCTGAGCCAAATTTAGGTTTTAATCATATGCTTCATTATGAGCTGGGAAGCCCACTTTGGAGCTCTCTGTATACTTATTCCTCAAAACGATTGAAAAATGAGTGCTATAAAGACAGTAATATCCATTTGGAATACTAGGGTACTGCCTAAGTGGATGTATATGACATGCAAAATAGATGGCAAGCCAAATCTATTAAACATGCCAGGTTTATATATTCAGGGAAATAAGATAATCGAATGGTAGTGCAACTTGGCGGCGTGTGATTCTTTAAAAATATATACGTGTATATTTTGCCCCTTGATTTGTTCCTGTAATTTTCTAAAATATATGTTAAAGATATCATCTGCCTTCTTAGATTGCAAGAGCTTCATTTTCCCTTAAGGCCCACATAATCAGAGCTGGTTCCTCCAACAGGCATCTTTGCACCTCATTAATTAGTAATCAGGGCAGAAGCCGTGCACTTAGAGATCTACATACCTGCAAATGTAAATTATGATTGGGCTCTAAATCTCTCCACAAGGCTTTTTTAAGGCTTCTTTTTTTGCTAATTGTAGTGCATCCCTTTTTCAGGCTTCTCTAAGGATTATGAAGTTTGGAAGGAAATTAAAACTTCACATTATGCTAGGTTTTCCATTATGACAACTTTCCAAACAAAAATGGCCATGAGCACAGGAAATGCGAGCCCTCACCCATTTGTATGGGAGGGGGATGTTCTCTCTCTCAGGTTGGAATCATAGAATCGTTGAATATTCTGAGTTGGAAAGGATGGATATCCACCCATGAGGATTCTCAAAGTCTAATTCCTGGCCCAGCACAAGACAATCCCAAAAATCCCACTGTGTGCTGAAGAGCATTGTCAAAATGCTCCTTGACCTCTGTCACTCTGGTGCTGTGACCACTGCTCTGGGGGGCCTGTTCCAGTGCCCAGGCAACCTCTGGGTGAAGAACATTTTCCCAAAGGTTTTCAGCAGTGATTTCTTGCTGTCTTTGAGTGCTCAGAATAGAGGCCAAGGCACCTGGATGGGCAGGACTGAACTTTTCAGGCCCCACTGTGGTCAAGGAGAGTCTTGCTATTGGAATCCAAACTCCAGTCCCTAGTATTTAGTGCTAGCAGTGGGCACAATTATCCCTTAGGAACCCTGGCCTGAACCCTCTGAACTAAGTATGGCCTCTATGGGCTCTTCTTTCAGAGACAAATTTCACCTCAATTTCCTTGGCAAATTAGAAAAATAAGAGGCAATGGGCCAAAATTGACTCCCAGTGAGTTACTTGTTCATTGCCTGAAGTGTTTCTTTCTAAAGGAGATTGAACATATTGGAAAAACACTGTGGGGAATTGTGCAAATTCTGTCTCTCTCTGCAAGTAGTGCCTGCTTGGAAAGCAGGGTAGGTTGGCTCCTGGCTGCTGCTGTTATTCTGGGGTTATCTGCATGAAACTCCTGTCTGCACTGTGGGAATACTCTCATTTTCTGGCATCTATTCCAAGCATAAAAATCACAAGGGATTGGGTTTTTTCACTTTTTTTTTTTTTCTTGCCTTTCTTTGTATTTTTGGGGAAAAACAAATTGTCAGTTCAGGGGTTCCAGCTGTCAAATTAAACACCTTTTTAAATTTAGACTCCTGAAGGGTGTGGGAACTTTTGATAGGTATGACCAAGGGGTGGTGAACTTTTTTTTTTTTTTTTTTTTTTTTTTTTTATCGACTGGAGAAACATAAGGCAAACTAATACCACAATGATGGTAATAATGGTACAGCCCCTCAGAAAGGCAGGGTGTAGGCATGGGGTTCAGGGAGTGGGTGGCAGTTTGCCAGCAGCTTTGAGATCAAGAAAGAGAAAAAACAGCAGTGTGGGGGTGTGGAGGTTTGTTTGGCACATGGTTCCCATATCCTCCAGGCTATCCATCTGAGGAGGTATGTTATCCATGCCAACAGCAAATTGTAAACTGTACCTCTTCAACCAGATTGGTAAGTTCAAAGGGGGAAAGAAAAAAGACATGCCAAGGCATCTTGGTTTTCATGATCCATGGTGGTTGAGCTTTTGAGGAGTACTCGAATCTCTTTGATTTCTGAGTCATGGGAGGATCCTGGTGGATTTTATGGGTAAAGTGGTGTTTCTCAGTTTGCAAAGAGGTTAAGGACATTTTCTTGGTCAAAAATTTCTTGTGGAAAGATGTGTAGGACAAGTTGAACACTACAATTCTTCTGAGCCTATACATGTTTGTAAAGGATTGATAGACCTGTTCAAGTTCCATAGGGAGGAAGGAAAGGTCATTCAACTTACAGAGGTTTTCAAAGAACAATATTTGCTGCGTGATGAAATGCCCCCTCCCCATATTGAGTCCCATGTAAAAAAGCTTTGAATGAGCATCCAAGACAGAGACTATCAGGATGAAATGCTCCTCCTTTTCCATCACTGTTCCTGCCCTTAGATTTGTGCATCACCTGAGGAATCTGTCCCTTGACACCAGAGGCCAAGCTCACCTCACAGAAACTGGGAGATGGGTATGGAATGGACACCTCCAGCACACCTGGACCAGGTTGCTCAGAGCCCCATCAAACCTGGCCATGAACACTTCCAGGGCTGGGGCATCCAGCCCTCTGGGCATCCTGTGCCAGTGCTTCCTTCCCTGCCTGCAATGTGTCTGAGTCATTCCTCTGCTCATGCAGATGAAGCAAATCTTGATCTCTTCCACCAAGCTTTTAGCACTTAGAACTGATGGGGCAAGACTTGCCCTCAGTTTTAATTAATTTGTCTACCCTGGGGGATTCTGAAAAGCTTCTTAATGTTGAAAAACATAACATCTCTTGAAGATTTGCAGATGATGAATTATGTAGTGTGTCCTGGTCTGATCACCTTTGTGCATGTTGTTTTAACCTGTGTAGAAAGTTTTGGTTAAGGATTTTCTACCAAAAAGCATGTTTTTTGGCAGAACTTTGAAGGCTCCACCAGATTCATCATTCACAGTATTTATTCTCTTAAGGACATTTTCCCTTTTTCAGACAAAGGAAGCTCCTCCAGTCTAATGCTGAAAAACTTACAAACACCTGCTTGACTCTAAGTTGTCTGTGGCCATTAACATCCTAAAATTTGCAAATGCTTAAATGTCTTGGATATGGATTTGAATACATTCAATACTTTCAGGCACATATCCTGCAGACTATGCTCTTAAATGGATCAAAGCACCACTGCTTCAGGGAAAATAACAAAATTCTCTATTAAAAAAAAAATAAATAAATAAAGTAGAGAGGAGGGTAGCTGAGTAATCTAATAATTTATTTTTATTGATTTTACTAGTGGAATATTTTAAAAAATAATTTTGAAATTCTAAGTGGCACAACTTTGCCGATTTGGAGGTAGTAATTAGATGCCATATGTTAGCACTAACACATAGAAAAGTTGATAATTAATGCAGGCAGCTCCAGATTCAGGTGTGACTTTGACAGATTGTATGCAAGGGGTTTTCACAGGCTTACAGCTAGGGATGAAAAGTCTAATTTCATCCCTTCCTTTCTATATGGGAGTAAAAAACCAAAACCAAAGTAAAACGAAAAGCATCTTCTGGGGAGAAAATGAACTCTTTATCTGACTAGACTCCTCAGAAAGGTACAATAAAGGGTTATAATTTTGGTCTATCAGAATTTTGGGGGTTTAGAAGAGTGAAAAGTTATGTTGAAAATTCAGAGAGATTTCCCACGATTTTTACAGGGTTTAATTCTTTGGTAGAATTCAGAAAATAATCTCTACTCCTTTATCCTCTTGGGTTAGCACAAGCAATCTAATACAGCCTGCAAGAAATGCTCATTATTGAAGCAAATTGAGTAAAGCTAAAAAATTAGACCCTTCAGGATGTTATTCTGCTTGCTGGATGTAGTGCTGTCAGAAGACAGGAGGCTCAGTTTGAGAGGTTCCCTCCCAGCAGAGACAGACTTCATCTCAGATAACCTTTGATGGCTAAAGCAGAGTTCTGGGCTCAAACACGAGGCCCAGGCATGTGGGCTAGTGATGGCAGTGCTAGCCTTGATGGGGTTACAAGAGCAACTCACCTCATTTTAAAACAGGTGTCTGTACCTCTTCATGCAGTGTTCCTGCATTCTGGCAAACCCCACCCCAAATCCAGCAGGCTTAGCACTGGATGTGTCACTGAACTGCTCTGGCAGCCAACACAGCCAACCTGTGTTTGTAATGTGTTGGGATGGATTAAAGGTGAACCCCATAATGTGTTAATCAAGAAACTCTACGACTTCACAGTTTCCTTCCTATAAATAGAACTTCAGGCCTTGTTTGCTGTGACCTGGCTGCTTCTGCTCCATCAAGGAGGGGCACTCAGCCACCCCATCCCACCTGCTGCTTCCAAACAGTTGTATCTGCTTTGTTCCCCCAGAGTGGTGTAAAATAGTCAGAGTTCAACTAAGCCCATGAGCAAGGTTCAGAAATAATGATGTCAAACACATGCTAACAAAGTTCTGATTTTTCTGGATTTTGAATTGAAACCTACCCCAAGGGTGGGGCAGAGCTGACAAGCAGCAGTGAAATGCTTTTGAGATATGTGCACAGAGTGCTGGCCCTTGCACATGTTATCCTTCCCCCAGCCTCTTTCTTTGCCTTGTCTCATTGCCCAAAGCACTCACAGCTTTGTCCAGTCCCTCAGAGTTCATTTATTCCTGATGTCCCTGCAGCTGGAGCTCAGGACATCTGGATGTTATCATGATGCCCAAGATCTGAGAGTTGGCTGGAAGGAAACAGCTTCTGTCAATCTACTCAGTCAATGTAAAAAAAAAAAAAAAAATCTGTAATCTACTGTCAGTAGCAGAGACTCCCATGACAAAAGCTATCCCACCTTGCTGGAGAGGTGAGATCTGTCATTCTTTGAAGGAGCTGATCTCTTGGTATGGCCAGCAGCCAGTTGAACTGAGACCAAACCTGTAGGTCACTGAAGTTAGGCCAGATGGGTTTAGGCTGCCATCCTTCCCCTAAGCAGCAGCACCTGTCCCAGCCTCAGTGCTTTGCTGGGTCATGTGTGTTTAATGCTGGGCTCCTCATTTTATAGTCCGTGGGAGAAATCCAACACACATAGGAGAATCCACAGGCTTGGCAGATCCAGAGTTTGCTAACCTCTAAATATATTTGACCCACACTTCTTGCACTCTGTTATCTGATTCTCAAACCTTGCCTGTGTGGCTAGTAAGAACTCATTTTAGAAAGAAGGAAGTGGCTGACCAAAAATGCAAAAATAACTCCTGAAAATCTGTCTTATTCAGGTGGAAAAGTATTCCATTCTGTGTGTGGGAATATATTGTTAAAAACTCTTTCAGCTAATAATATCAGATGTTCTATCAGATGGAGTGAAAACACGTCATTTTGATCTTGACAATTGTCACTTTAAATGTTTTTTATGCTGGGCCCCTAGTCAGAAAAAGAATAACAATTTTCTTAAGCTTCAACACTGATCAGCACTGACTAATGGCACTGAATGCAGAGCATGTCATCATATCAATATGTTTACTGTACTCTGAGCATTCTTCATGAAATCTGCATTTTGAAGATGTACAGTACACAGGAGCTGGATGTTTAATTTACTTTAAAATCACCCTCAAGCTGCAAACCTGCAAATCATGTTAGTTAAATGGCATATTTATAGGTTTACTAGCAAAACTGAAGGAGGCCGCTGGGGAGTTTGTCGCCTGCTACTCTTTGGAAAATTTAAACAAAGCCTTCTGTTCACATCTCATTCCTTCTGAGTCTCCATGTGAATCTCTTTGGTTTGAGGCTTAGTCCTGGCACCAAAGCAGGACCCAGGGACCTCCTTTGGGATGCTGTGGTAGCCATTTGTCCAACTTAGCCAGCAGCTATTTTTAAAAGAGGGTTGGAACCTGCACACTGTATTTCAAGCCTAAGATCAACCCAAATTTAAACTGTCTGGTACTAGCTGACATAGAGACACAGAATAAAAGGTTCAGAACACAGAGCAGAAGGGAGTGCTTGGAAATGTGCTTGGCACCAAGGCTTCACCCAGCCTCAGCTCAGTCTGTGGTGTGGAGAAATCCAGGCCTGGCAGGCAAGCTGGGTGCCTTGTCTCAAAATCTTTCCTGCACTGTGGCCATAGTCTGTGGCTGTTGTGGATGGGACAGGCTGGCCCGAGAGCTTCCTCAAAAAGATTGCCCAAGGCAATATATGAATTGTCTGCAGCAAGGTTACGGACATCCTTCCACCAGCAGAAGTGGCTGCCTGCACTCCTCTTGCAGCTGTGAGCAAGGCAATTCAGCTTTCCCACCCTTAAAATAATAATTAGCAGCATCAAGGTCAGCTATATATTATGAATCAGATGTAAAGTTTCAAAATAAGCCATATATATGTGTATGTATTTATGTATATATAAATATTCCAGCTTGCAGGTCTTATTTGTAATCATGCATATTCAGCTCCTGATCTGTATATATCTGGCTCATCCCATGCATTCATCATTTCTTAACCCTTTCTGGAAGGTTCACCTGCATGTGGAACCTCAATATAAAGTGTGAATGAAAATGTTCAGTCTTGGGGAATCTCTGCTGAAGAAAACATCTTCCCCTGGGTGTTAAATTCACACCAATTTTCTTGCTAGCTTGTAGAGTGAGAAGCTGGGATTGCAGGGGCTGCTCTCTGTTTTGGGTTCTGAAAAATGCATGGGTTTGGTGCTTGCTTGTATAAAAGCTACAAATACTTTTTAAAGTCAGCGATTTGAGGAGAAAATTACTTCAAACGCTTCTCGTGATCAATAAACATGAACCTCTTCTTGTTATTATTGAAATTATTAAATGCACTGAAAATGTTGAAGTATAACAAATAAAATCCTAGAAAAAATGGACACAGTTCCTTCTTCCTCAGCTGCAATTTTTTCCATATGACAAACTCGTACTAATACAGGAGACAGACTTAGAGAGCAAGGGAGGATTCTTTTTTTTTTTTTTTTTTTTGTAAGCCCAGAAATGAAAATACTTCATTACAAAAATAATTTGCACAATAATAGAAATAAGTAAGTGCAGTGCAGGCTCTCTGGAGTAAAGCTTTCTTTCCCTCTTTGCTTCCCCACAAACCCTGACAGTCTGCTCATTAACAGGGAATTGGATTTACATGCTATTTCAGAGAAGAAGAAAGCACTGGTGTATGTACTGTATAATAAGCACTTAGATTTTTGGTTTAATATAGATGGGTGGGTGCGTTAACATTTTTAAATTTTTCCAGAATGAATTAAGTTTTGATGACCTCTTTCATTTTTGACGAGAGTCCCCAGCTTTAGACCTGTAAATTTGAGTTTAATAGGACTGTGTGCATCCTTCTGCCACAGTCCAGCTTGTGCTGGTGATGGTGACAGTGCAGGCAGAAAATATTCTACTAATAATTCAGGTAAAACACATGGTGATTTTTAGAAACTCAGCCTCATTACACATCAAAGGGTGTTCAAGTGATGTCCTGAAATATGTCTCATGTCCCCCTGAAGGGGAGAGGGCTGTGGCACTGAAAAAAATCCAGCAGAAAAATTTAATGCATTCTTTTTCCAGAGCAGTCGTTGCACATCTGCCCTTCCAGTGTCATGCATTAAGTTGGCTGAAATTGAAAGCTCAGATAGGAGCTGCTCTCAAAACATTTCTCAGGAATATCTTTCATTAGCTTGTATCATTACGTGCACAATCCCTTCTTCACCCTCACCCCATCATGATTTCTTTCACACATGAGGGGGATGAGGGAATTTATCAGAATTAGAATCTATGCAAAGATATCTTTAAAAGTGTCTCTAGCAGAGGATACTTTCCTTTTAGAAGCCATGAAGGGGATGTGTATGCAGAGTGACTAAGACAGCCAATTAATATGTTATATAAACAGCAAGCACCACTAGAAAAAGGAGAGTGAGAAAAATGAGATATTTGGGGTGGGGGAGGAAGGGGGGAAGGGAGGTTGTAAGTATAAAGTGGTTGCCTTAGGACTTGTCTTCAGTTACAGAGCCAGGCTCACATGACTGGAGCTTGGTTTGATGTGGTAATGAAGCATTGATCACAGCAAAAAGATGAAATGGCCTTTGCTCATTCATTATTTTTATCTTCTAGCTGTGGAAGACAGAAAATTGTTCATAGGAATGGTTTCGAAGAAGTGTAATGAGAATGATATCAGGGTGATGTTTTCTCCGTTCGGCCAGATAGAAGAATGCCGAATCCTCCGGGGACCAGATGGGCTGAGCCGAGGTGAGTGTGCAGCCTGCAAAGTCTCTTTCCTTAAGTGCTAATTGGGAGCTTTATGTCACAGCCAAGGTAGGCAGAGCTACTGTCTGCAGCGAGAGGTTATGCTGTAATACGTCCCACGTGATGATGGTATCCACATGAACTTTTCACAGTGACTGAAATTATCACCTTTTATTTCCAGTGTCAGAAAGGTCTCAGTGCCAACATATTAACTGGTGTTATCACCCTGTTTGTCAGCTGGAGAGGTTCCTTTGCACCCTGAGAAAACACCCTCAGTTTTCTGCTCTCGAAAAATCAAAGTTGCTCCCCTGACCCCATTTCTGTTTTGTAGCACAAGGCCAAAATAAATTTAAAAGAAGGACAGGACTGTAAATGACTGCTTGAAGGCATGAAGGGTGATGGAAACTGGCCCTCTTAGCACTATCTCCTCCATTCCTGTGTTTTCTGTAACTATATGCAAAACATAGGTCTGCTGTAACTGAGAAACAGGTTAGCTTGGACCTTAGAGCTTTGCCTGGACAAAAGTTTGTAAAAGTAATTTTTAAATCTTGTGTCTCCAACACAACCCAAAAACCAGAGCAGAGGTGTTAAGCATCATCATTAAAAGTGGTCAAGTGGCCAACCTGAACTTGGAAAGGAAATGCTGCACTGATTTCAGTAGCCAGTGATCCCTTAGAGTGCAAAAGTACCTTTTAGGGAAGGACCTCCTGAAAACCAATTGAAAAGAAAGATAAATGTATATTGATGATACAGACTGCATAGTAACTCCATACGGTATATGGACCTGAATTTATTCTCAGAGCATAAACCTTCTCCAAACATCAATGCCAGGGGCTGCTGAGTGGAAAAGGAAATAAGGATAGTCCCATCTCTCAGTGCAGGATTATGCTGTTGTACCTGCCACAGTCATTTAATGGCACAGGGAGTAAAGTAATTTTAATTGTGGAGCTGTGAAAAACATCACATCTATAGGAAAAACAAATATATAGAAAGTACACAGTTTATGCATTTTATTACATTTTCAAAAGGCATAGAAAAAGGTAATTGCACCCACTTTGCATATAGACATGGGTATAGATTTAGAATTTTTTTTTCTTTACTTTTGGATGTACTTGTTTCTAGTAGGCAATAGGATCCACTTAATTTTGTGCAACAATTTGTGCATGAGATTTTTTTGTTTTGTGGGTGGCCCAATTTCTATAAAACACCTATAAATTTCAGGAAAGGAAGTGCAGGTATTCCTATATATCATGGCACTGCTTGAAAGCATGTACTGCTTCTGAACAATAAGGACTTGTTGAAAAGCCATTCTGACAGTAAATAAGGAAAATTATGCACTTACATTTATGCTTTGTGATTCCCCAAACTTTTGGAGCTGGGATGCAGCAGTCCCTTCATGCAAGGAGAGCCTCATGGCTTTCACTTTGGGGAAGATTAGGGCACAGGTCTGAAGCTGGCTCCTGCAGCTCAATAAGGAATGTTTACTGATGAAGTCGACTGTTGCCATTATCTTTCTAGACCCAACACTGAGGCAAAATAAGTATTTCTGATTTTCACTGATTTCATTGTGTGAGCAGCACAAAGAAGGGATGATGGAAGACACAAGTGGGGAAAGGAGCTAATTAACTGCTGAAATAACAAGATCAGCGCATCAGATGCTTTGAGCCCCAAAAAAAGATTTAATTGACTTGTCAGCACCACCCAACAAAGAAATGGATCTTTCCTGGGATCCATAAAAATCCCACTGCATGGTTGCTTTAATTCAACAGACTCAGTATATATAATAGGAGCATAGAAAAGCTAATTATGAAATCCAGCAGAGTAAGTGAGGTTGGTTTGGTAGTTTTTTTGCTGTGAACAGCAATCTCGCAACAATCAGGAGCTGAGATTCCTAAGCCACTTCTCCAGTGCATCGTGCAGGGCAGTGTTGTGTGCTGGCCAGCACAGCTGTAGAGTTGATGTGCTGTTCTCTCCTGCTGGAGACTGAGGACCTCAGCCCAGGTAGGTCACACTCCAGTAACCACAGCAGAGCTGCATCCTCCGTGCTGCTCGGGTTCATTTCTGTCACAATCATGACTGATATTCTATCATGCCCTCATGCCTCATGCCTTGTTAAACTCGAATTGCTTTCTACACACCCATGTTCACACTTCAGAATGGGTTCAGCTGCGCCAACCAGGTTTTCAGGCAGATTTTTATCAGTTTCACAAAACCACCACTCCATGAGAGAAGGCAAAGTGTTGGGAAAATGGTTGGTATTGCAGTTGAAATGAGAAGTGCTGAGGGACATCTGCAGAGGAGGGAGCTTGACTGAAAAAGCACAAGGTGAAAAACTGCTTCAGGACAGAGAATTTATACTGTTAAATCTTCGTAAAGAGTTCCAATCCTTAATGAGTTTTAATTCATGTTACCATTTCCAAGATGTTCATTCCCTTTGCCACAAACATTATTTATTTTCTCAGCATCCGTCCAGATGTGCTTCCCTCCTAGACACAGAGGGGTGAGTGAAAAATAGTCACATTTTGAGGAAAACACTGACCTTGCCATGCCAGAGACTTCAGGAGCGCAGTTCAGTGCTCACAGCAGTGAGATGGAAGTGTGCTCCAGTAAACTCTGGTTTCTCTTTTCAATTGCATAACAAGTACACCTCATGATATCTCAGATGAAAAAGGCTTGAACAGTATCTTGGTATTTATGCCAGCGTTTGAGCTTTCTTGAAGGGTTCAGTCAAATAATCTGCATTACCAGCAGATAGTTGCAATGAATAGCTCCAGGTTTATGCTGCTCAGTAGAACAGTTTTGGTTTGTACTGGGTTTGGGTTTTTTACTTAGTAAAGACTGAAAAGGTTTCATTTTACTTTTATTTTAGCCCATGTCTACACCACATCAGCAACTTTACTACTGGGAGGGTAACAGTCTGCTGTCAACTCATAAGGATTTAGGGTTGTATTGTACCACATGGGCTCCAGTAGCAAGGAGAAATCCCATCCTGTGGCATCAAGGGAAAATGTAACACTTTGTGATGAGTGTGATATAAGTGCTGAGATAAAGGGAGAGAGATGGAATTCGTTTCTGTTGTAGTTTCTAACCAAGAGTTGACAGAACTTTTAATAAAGTCACACCCATTGCTGTCACTACTGATAATGGACCATCACCTATTCCATTCCAAATTCCTATTGTCAGCTGTTTGAAACTCAGCTCTAAAATGAGGCTAAAGTAATGACACAGAGCTCCAGTAGTGGAGCAGTGTATTTTGAAGAAACCGAGATTTTTTTTTTTTTCTTTAGATTGAGTCATGTTTTCCCCCATTGTTACTCACTCCTGTATCTAAGAAACAACCATTGTAACTTGCTATATTTTGGTCAGCTCCAAGAATAGACAGCAACCAAAAGGCATTGCCTTCCAAAGGCTCTGGGATAGTCCCTGTGAAATTAGCTGGCTGGCAGCGAGTAATTCCTAGCAGTGAAATGTATTAAAAAAAAAATAAACAAACCCTGTTGGCTGAAGAGATAAAGAAACCCAGGACCCAACAGCCACGGAGGCTGGCTGCCTCTTGAGCAGGGTTCATGGGACTATCTAAAGAAGCTTGCCACTGCCTGTTCGATATTCATTATTCAGAGAGAAGGATTCAGCCTGCAGGGTTCTTTAATCCAGCACTTTTTCTGAAGAGCTAAGTATGCTTTACAAAAATTCATGATTGTGATATCATGTGCTAAGCTTCATTATCATGAAAAAGTAGAAGTGAGCTGCCTCTGATGATTAAGATTTTAAATCACTTATTGTAAACGGCTTAAGGAAAGTTTCAGACCTCCTGACTCCCAGCACTATGTAATGGCTACGTGACCACAGAAAGCCAGGTAATGAAAGCTGGAGTGTGCAAATATAGCCAGAAATACCCAAGTTTGATTTGTAGCTGTGTAGCTGTGCCACTGATGTGCTGTATTGACCACAGGTGAGTTGGTCGCTCATCATCTCTGTTGCTTAAAATAAGGATAACGATGCTCCTCTGCTTTTGTAAAATGCTTATTTTAGACCAGTGGATCAATATCTCTGTATCACTCTAGGAATTATTACCATCCGTAATGATGATAAAAAAAATCCTCTTATCCTTATCACAGGAGCACCACATAGCAAATTATTCTGCTGTTTTGCTAAGTGCAGATTTATATATCAGATACCAGAAAGAAGTCAACTGGGTTAATAGTATGCACTGAAAAAATCTGCTAATAACATGTAGAGAGAGTTGGATATACCATGAAAATTGTGGAAAAAGCTCAAAATGCATTTTTCTACATCTTCTAGGCTCCTAATTGTATGATTTTTTAACAAAACATCACCAGGCACATGGGACAAGTGAACATTTCTGCAGACATTGATTACAAGGATTGTTTTTTTTCATTCTTTCTTTGCCTTAAGAGCAGGTTAGAAAGGGAATAGCGAGTTACACCATGGTGAGGCAATTTAATTGCTTGAAAATCCATTCAGAACTTTCAGATTCAAGGGTTTTCTTGATGAATTAGTAAAAGAAAATTAGTATTTGCATCACAATTAATTGCAGGGAAGGATAGGTGAGGAGACTTTTATGCTGGGGTTTTCTTTCCTCTGGATATTTACTGTCCTTTTTGAGCTAAAGTAACACAAAGTGCCAGCTGTGGGTACACCCTAGATTAGGAGTCACCTTCTGAATTAAGCATCAGTAAGTGGTGGGAAGCAAGGACAATGGAAGTGCTGTGTTTTCAGTAGCTCTTCAGAAGCACCTCCATGCCTTATTCCTTTTGCTGCAATTTGGTAACATTTTCACTTTTTCCAATCATTATGGCACATTTAATTTTGTTTTCCCTTGCTGAAACTCTTTTGCAGCTGGGAGGGAAGAAACACATCCAACTGACCAATGTCTCTGCTGGCCTTTGGCCAGTAACTACATCTCAGATTTCCATTACTGCAGTTTTGCAGCAATCCTTCCCAAGAGGCAATCCTGAAATGAAATAATTTTCAAGAGGCTTTATTCCAACAAGAGGATCATTGAGGCACAGTTAGAGAATATGGTCTTTGGTACCCATTTAATTCTAGCTTTGTGTAAATTCCACTTACTGAAGTCTGTACTTTTCAGGGTGGGTAATTGAATGTCCAATTAGAAATGCTTCAAGGGAACCATGAACTTCAGGAAATTTAAAATCTACAAGCTGTCATCTGGTCAATAGTCAAGTCAGTAGAGCTGAAGAGCTGAGGCATGGTTACAGGATGTTCCTCTTGTTACTTTTATATGCCTGTTATGCATAAACTGAAGAGCTTCACTGTGGCTTTTTCAAATTATTTTCTTTAGACTGAATTGTTGCACTTGGTCTCAGACCTGTCATTGTTTGTCTTAGATAATACTCAACAACCAAATATCACTACAGTAAACAATTTGATGTACAATTTAGTTTGTAGATGAAATGTATTTTAGCCACCAAGGCAAATTTTTGTGTGATGTCTTCATTAGAAGGCTTTTTTCCAGGATGTTCCTTCCTTCAGACTGGGATGTATTACCAAGGAAAAGGAAAAGGGGAAAGGGAAAAGGAAAAGTCTACTTGGCAATCTCAGCTAGAAACATTTTAACCCAACTAGAGCTTATTTTATCCCACTTCAATTTCCATAGCTTTTTATTCAAGCCTTTTCTTTAAATAGAAGCTTTCATCTCAGAGGACCCAACTACTCCTTGCAGGAGTATTTGGCAGCTTTTCACTTTTGTTTCTTCACAGAAATTGAAGAAAAACTTGTTTACAGTGTACTGGGAAGCTGTGGTGCAACCTTTGCAGCACCAGCTGTGCAGCCACTGCTCACAGCACTGCAGTTGCTTGGGTGGCTTTGAAATTTCTTGGGTCTTCTTCTGTGTCAAAACCATGTTTTTAGACTTCCAAACAATGTCTCTGCATTTTGCATCTCCCTTTGGCTTCACTTTAAAACCTCTGGTAGACCATGGTGGTTTCATGAGGAAGATTTCTTGTCTAGGTATGAACCTTACCTGAGGCTTCCATACATAAAAATGTTCTGCTTCACCTTCAGCTTGCAGGTGTTGATGTTGTGTTAGGCTGTGCAAGAACTGCTGAATGAATGTTTGTCAACACTTCTAGGAAAGCCTGAGATGAGAAGAATCACATGAAGCAGGAGCTGAAATAGGGCAGAGCTGAGCTTTCTTAACTATTTCAAATATTAAGTCACTCAAGCAGCAAGCCCTAGATTTGGGATGGCCAGGATCAAGGAGGAGGCCCATCACATTTCATTGCTTTTTCAGAATTCTCTTTCAGTTTGTGGTGGGAGAGGGGTAAGGAGTAACCCTGTGAGTTCTGATGTTCTCTCAGCCAACATGGCAGATGTGATAATGGGCTCCAAAATTTCTCACATGCCAGGGCTAAGTGCCTTACTCCAATTCTGCCCGCAGAAGGAAATAACTTCCAGCAGCCTTTCCCCAGTCACTCATTTATCTGCTCTAGGGGTGAGAAGGCAGCCTTGGAGAAGCAGCTAAAATTCTTATATCTTCTTTCTCTCTCCCTTTTTCTTTCTGTCAGTGATCCCTGACATTTTTAAATCAGAGCTGATAAATAAGTGCAAGGTGTCTTGTAGGTTGGCTGTTTTCACAAAACAATCTATTTTTTGGTGTAGCTAGGTATCTGGTTGGAGAAAATTAAGTTATTGCAAGGCATTAGCTGTAGAAATATCCCTCTCTCCATATTTTCCCTCCCAGAGAGCTCCACAGCTCCAGTGGGAAGGGAATAATTGAGTATCAGGACCAGAAATAGTTTGCTTGTACCTGTGGGTCTGGAAGACCTTGTTCTGTGGCATGCCACTCAATGCCATGTTTCATAGGATGAGGTAAGAGGCCACGGAAATCTTTCTTGTTTCCTTGCACCACGAGGCATGAAATCTGATTAGTCCTGTCCTCTTGTAATTGTGATTTATGGTCCTCAGGCTGGCAGTGTGTTCCCAAAAGACCACCTGCACCCGTGTGACACACCGAGTATGAGTGTGCTGCACAGGGTTTCCCCAACCCTTCAGAAACAGAAAGAAATGAAATCCAGTGTCCTTGGACACCAACTTCTGATAAAAGTCTGGGTGCCCAGCTAAACCACCCTCCTCGAGCACATGTGTCCCCCCACGGAGGAAAATCATTGACCATGGCAGTAAATTGTATTTTGTATTGTAAATTGCATTTCAGAAGAACAGCTTTTCTGAACAACAAATTGTAAATGCAAAGTGATTGAGTTAAATAGACCAAATCCTATGACATGGGCCTATCTCCCTTCCAGTGTGGCAGTCTGATCATGAAAGAAAGGAGTCCACAGTTCACACATAATAAAATATATATGATCCCATATTCCATGCCCAATAAAATATATATGCACACATAATAAATATACAAATGTTGTGTGTGAGTGTCCAGGTTTGGTAGCTGAAAAATAACCCTTGAATGTAACTACATGTAGCAATGTCTGGAAGGATGGTTAAATTAACAAATGTTTAATTGGGGCACTTAATGGCAACCTCTTAAAGTCTGGATTTTCATATAATTTAGAAATAACATTGTCTACTGAATTTTTGCCAGGTTATTGAGGTAAATTGGAAATTTGCTGTGGAAATGGCCACTGTCCATCGGTGGGAAATGGCCTGCTGAATGGAGATAACAAGGGGACTTAACCTTGTAGCCTCTGGCTGGCAACCCCTAATTAAAATGCAACCCCATCCTCTCTGTGGAGTGCTGCTTCCAAATGCTCAAATTCAAGATGCATAACCTCATTCATCAGGCATTTCCCTTGCCCAAAGAACAAGTTTCTTTCAAATTAGTACAGAGATCTGCTACAAAGGTCTTTTTGCTCCATGACAAAGGCAACGAGACCCATGCAAATAGTTTTGGGCTGAGGAGTGAGGAGGGAGGCATTGCAGAAAGTACCCAACAGCTGAGCCCTGTGGTTAAAGAGAGAGAAAGCTTAAGGGAGGGAAGGGGGAGTCTGCTTTATCTTGAGAGGAATGCAGCCTTATTTCTCTACTGATTCACATTTCTTTTGAGACCTGCTAATCGCAACATCTCTCAGTAAGTTACTTAACAGCAGAACTGCTGGGGAGAAATTGTGATAAATGCATAAACTGTGTCTTACTGATTTTTGTTGACATTTTACATGCTTCTCATGCATTTGAAACCTCCATTCAGTAATTGTCACTATAGTACACACTCCTGGATAGTGAGAGCCAAAGAAGTGAATGAAGCAGTTTCTTGACCATTATCAACAATATTATTCAAGGCTCTGTGTAGGGTTCCTTGTCTGCCCTCCAGTATATCTCTTATTTGTGCTCATCCCCCACTGGATTCGCAAAACAAAAGAATAATGCTAATAACAGAAATGGTGTAAAGAAAGATTACTTTGAGGTGGTAAATTTGGGCCTCTAATTTTAGTGCACAGCAGCAATATGGAATCTAGGAGAAGGACTGTCAATTATTTACCCTTCTACTGCACATTTTGTCTAGATTTCTGTACAGAAAGCTGGTTTGTTACATCATATTCTTTGACAGAAATTGGTTGCTGAACAAGACTAGTATAGCATTATGAAGTGTGGCTAAACAGTAGTGTGACATCATCAGCTGTTTTGTTACCTAAGAAATACAGTCACAATGCTGTGCTGAAGTGTGGGTAAAATAATTCTGATTTCTGATTTTATGATGCTCATCTATCAGCCAGAGCTACATAAGTCAGCTTAGGTTCTCTGGAATCAAGGGCCTTTACATTAAAGAGAAAAAAAAATACCGCATGATGCAAAAATGCATTGACTTTATTTTCATGACTAGATGTAGTGCTTTTGGGTAATGATCAGGCATTGCTTTCTCTTACTGTTGTTTGATTAAAATGTGAATACAGTCTTGACTTGATAATCTTACCAGGTACACACAGAGCTAAAAAGAAAAGGTATTCTATGCCTCAAATTGATTTGCATAAACCAAACAATCTGTTGATTGCTGGATTGCAAAATGGTTTATTTTGCCCATTGGCCACAGGGGCAACAATATTGTATTTTTGGTGCCAGAATGCAGCTTTCATGCATTAGCTCTAAAATGACAATATGCTTTAGCCTCTCAGTGCTTAGATCTGCTTCATTTGGAAATCTTTTAAGTAGTAATAATAATAATGTTTTGAGGAAATTGAGTGGAACACTAAATTATTCTCTGAAACCGAAGTTCAAACTGTGCAAGGCTAAGGGAGCTGAAAATCAATGCACTTTTAAAGTCATTAGAGATCACAAGTGAAATAAGTCTGTGTTGCTTTAGCTAAGCTTTTAGTGTGCCATGGTATTATTACAAAATCAGCCTGAATCTGCATTAATTTCACAGTCTTTTTCTTTAAGATGCCCAAGGGTGCATGAAGAATAAAATGTAAATCTCAGGAGGCAATGTTTTTTATTAGCCAAAAGGGCAGTGAGTCATGCACTGAAAATGTTGACCTGCACCATGCCCACTGTAGGTATGGCTGACAATAGTAAAAGGGTGGAAAAATAGCCCAGGCATTAGCCTACTGGCTTTTCATTATGATTTTAAAGGCTGAATGGTGGAAAAAATGAGTGACTTTTTTCAGTTATTCATGCAAATAGCTTCAGAATTGTTCAAGCTGGCAGTAGCTTTCACTGAAAGAAAGCTTTTCACAGATCAAAGAATCATACTTGTACCTAGAACTCAGAGAAACAAATACTATAAGGATTTTTATTTTAAAATGTTACTTTCTTAAATGTTGAGATTCCACCTGCATTACTGAATTTTGTCTGAGTCTTTTCAAAATAGTCACAGGATACACAGCAGAGTTTTTCTCATTCTTGTTTGTATGACCCTTCTTGGTGCATCACAGTAATTTGTGATGTTATGGACCCCATTATTAAATTCTCAGTTCAGCTGTCAGTGATGCCGACATTTATTCACTATCCACAGTTTACCTACACAAAAGCCAGAGCAAGCAATTGTTAATGCATGGTCTGAACAGATTTAACTGTGCAATCCAAAGGCTACATAAAAGCCTTATTTATTTCAAACCCTGTGGCTAAAGAACAAAAAAAGTAACAAAACAGAGCAAACAAACAAACAAAAAAAAAAAAAAAAAAAGAAAAAAAGAAAAACAAAGCAAAACAAAAAAATTAAACAAAATCCCTTCTTGTCACCCATCCCCACCTAATTTTTTTTCTTTCATCTATGGTCAGATTAGCAAGTCAGCACTGTCAATAAATAAACTAGAGAAGTTGTTTATTTTTATGTACTACTGAGAACAGTGTCGTCTTGTGGCCGTTCTCGTAGACTGTGTTGGTTTAACAAGCGTCCAACCCTTTTGTCTTGTTGTTTTTTGTCTTTCCTGCTCCCTGTCCCCTTGTTCCCACAGGCTGTGCGTTTGTCACATTTTCTACAAGGGCAATGGCACAGAATGCAATCAAAGCCATGCACCAGTCTCAGACCATGGAGGTACAGTACTGTATCATTTGCCCTTTCTTTGTTTTCTTTGTGCAAATGATTGCGAATGGTAAAGCCATGCTCTCCTGGATCAGATCAGACACATGACAATCACAGATTTAAATTTTTTACCAGCTCACTCTACCTGTCTTTGTGAAGCTTTATTTTTCTCCATCACCTGAAAGAGCACAATAAGGCTGCTGTGTGGTATCCAAACACAGCTCTCAATCCTGTTTTCAGTGGCATTCAGCAGAAAATAAAAATACTGTGAATACCACTCCTCAGTCATACTCAGAGTATCTCTGATGAGTAAATTACCTCTATTTTTAACACACGTTCCCCCAAAGAAAAATCTTAGTTTCTTTTAAATAGTGTTGTGGTTTGCACTGCTCTGAGAAAAAGCTCAAGAGATTTAACATGGCCACACTGAGTTACTAGTGCATGTGTTTTTCTGCAAATAGAATCTCTTTTTAAGTTAATATTATTTCGCCTTCTTCATGTAGCCAATAAAAATGCTAATGATGACAGAGCATATTGGAGTGTGGCACTTCCTGCAGAGCACCATCATGGCTGGCCCCTCAAAAGCAACACTCTTCATTCCCTTCCAAACTGCCTCTGTGGCCTCGTATTTTATCATGATGAGCAACTCAAAACTTTAAACTGGTTCACTTAATGTGACTTTAGCTGCTGGCTAACGATCTGGTCATTGGAGTGGTTATCGAATGCCACAGCTTGTCTGGCAATCTCAAAACTTTTTTCAGTCTGTGATTTTTGTCATGGTCTTTCAGAACTTTGCACAAAAAACCGCACAAGTATGAAATCTTTACTTACTCTGGATCTTCTAGCTTATCATTGGAGAGTGCATGTTATACTGTATTATGTATACTGTATCTTCGTGTAGTGATGATTTTTCTCAGAGGTGGCATTGATGTTATGTGCACTTGTTTCTCTTTTTTTTTTTTTTAATTATTATTATTATTTCTTTTTCCACCAGGACCTTTCGATTTTATTTTTTTTTCTCTCAGTGATTTTCCTTTGCAATGCTCTAGTCTCCCAAAGCATGCTGGGTGCTAAACAATCATTATTGCGTCATGTCGTTGAGCTGCTTTGTGTAACGAGCCAAGGGGGGACTCCAGGGGTGGGAGGGTGGACAGAGGACAAGGAGGAGAAAAGATAAAATTCAAGCCAGTGCATGAAAATGTCACTAACTGTTTCCTGTATAGTACAAGTAATGATATCAGCATTGCAAAGCTATTGTCTTTCCAAACATCACGTTTGAATTTGGTTGAGCTTTTTTATAATCAATGTGTTTTCTTTTCAGTGCAATGCATTTTTAGACCCTGGGTATACAGTTTTAGTTGAGAATCTGCCAATGAGATGAGAATGAATGAAATTATCTTTACTAGAAAGCTGCTGTTACATAGTCTATGCAGTCTGACAGTATATTGTGGAAAAACTGCCACTTTGAGTCTCTGGAATAATACCTGTAGTAATTTGTCTGCCGTGCACTACTCCATTAATTCAGATCTATATGTTTTGCTGGGTTTGATTCCAAGTAAAAAGGAAATGTTTATTGGTAATGCTGTGTTTTACCTATATTTTCCATGTGTTTTAATATATTTTTCCATCTAGCAAAATGAATTTTACACAGCTCTACTTCCGAAGACAGTAGAATAAAGACATAACACCTCCCAGACAAATTCTCCCACTCCTCTGTTTCATGCAGCGCTCCATAGGGGGCTGCATTTTAACAGGATACTCTTAACGAGATTAGTTCTGTAGAATAGTTACTCTTGGATCAAAATCCTTGTCAACACCTTTAGAAACACCATCAATGAGATCCCCAAATTGGCAAGGCAATTCCAAATATTCTGCCCTTTGAACATCTGGGTCTTTGCGTCAGTTGAGCTTAGGCTGAGCCCCTTCTTGGGAAGAAGCTGTGCACCCTCCCTCTCCATGGAGAAGGGACTCAATCTCACAGCAGAAAAATATGAAGGCAGCACCAGCTGTTGGGAGGAAAATGGCCCTGAATGGCATGGAAATATGAAACCATTGAATGAGGAAGGGAGATGCACTTTGTATGTGTGTGCGGGAAGCTTCCTCTCAAGCTAGAAAATAGAACAGCAGCAAATAGGAATCACCCTGTAGGCAAAAAAAAAATATTTGCTCACTTTTGCCAACACTCTTCTAGTGTAAAGTTAAATTGGGTTGACTAGTGTTACATGTCAACCCTCAGCCTGAAACAGTCATCCTTGGACACTTTGGTTTCATGTTCTTTTGCAAACAAAAGTGGGCTTAGGGGAAGATACGTAGTACACAATTGCATTTCAACCCAATTGCTACAGATTTTTTTTTCCTTTTTTATTATTTTCAGTTCTTTAGCATGCATCATTGACCAAGATGAATTTTCAGAGAGGGCTAAGAAAGAACAATGAGGTTGTTAAGTTCAGAGGAACACGTCTCATAGAATAATGCATTCTCTTACTGCTCTTTCCACCTGACTTACTGACCTGGTTAAATCAACTGATTTTTGAAATATAATTGCTGCTCTGAAGTGTTTTCTCTTCTATTTCTTTTCTGTAGAGTTTTTTTTGTTTGTTTAAGTCATTCAAATTCAGCAGCAGTAGAAGACACTAATTTGTTATCAGGGAGTAAATTTGATACAACAATAGCAAGCCTTTTCTCATATAGAGCCACTTGCTAGATATAATCTCAGTCTTCAGAATGTTTGCTTTCTTGAAAATGATGAAGTGATGAAATACAGAGCAGACTGAAAAAATGAATTATAGATTCATAAATTGCAGAGATATTGTTTTTATACAATTTACTGACATTTAAACATTCATAAATATGTCAGCTGTAGTGTTGAATGCTGAACTACCAAACTGAAAACTCAAATAACCATATAATATTTCTTCCTTTGATACTCATTTCTATTTCTTTGGAAATATACTTGATTCTCCTGTACATCCAGGCAGAAGGCAGTAAGTTCCAGTTGTTCTTAGCCCAGTGTTATCAAACTTCATATAAGATAGAAACAGCTTGCTTTTTCTTATTAGCAAAACCAGAAAAATATCTCTCACATCCTCTACCCCCTGGCTCCTTTTTCTTTCTTCTTTTTTTTCTAAATGATCTTATTTTTAATATTAGTATAAAAATCACTAGAGAGAGGTAGTTGTGTAACAAGCTGACTCCTTCATAATCTTTATTTGATTGCTGGAGTGTTATGTATCTCCTTTCTTCCTCACTGAAACACTGAAAGACATTTTTACAATGAAACACACAGGAAAAGAATTGGAGGTGGAATAATAAACCACAAGCAATGATTTTATAAGATAATTCTAAAGGAACAGCGTTCATGGGGGATCTTTATATGAGAGATGATTTATTATTATTATTATTATTATTATTATTATTATTATTATTATTACTATTATTGCAGTTTATTTCATCATTTCATCTGATGATTGGGAATATTTTTATCACTTGTCCTAGTGTGAGGTTTTTCAGAGAAAAGGTACATGGCTGCTTTTTGTTAGTAATTGAGAACAGGAACTTTTCTGGAGATGTTCACAGTGTTGTGAGAGCAGCCATGGGAAGAGTAGGTGAAGTATAACCCTGCTCTGCATCCCACGCTCTACACTTTGGCTAAACCACTGCTGTGTTTCTTGACTTGAGTCACTTATCACTCCTGCCATTGTGCTCACATTGAAGTTAGACAAGAAATTAGTATAACAAAGCATGGCAAGTGAAGTTATTCATTGGATGCTGTGAAGTTGAAAAGCACTATGAAATGGATTGACAGTTTTGATGACTCATAAAATGCTTGTATTAATTTGAAGAACTGAATCATTGCAGTATATAGTTTGCTTTCTTGATCTGAAAAAAATTAAGACTTGAAAGGTTAAAATATGAAACATTTCTTAGCAGGGAAAAAAACTGAGAGAAATCAACAGAGACATCTTTCATAATCATGTCTCATTGTCTCAGTGACTTTGCCCAAGAATGCCTAATTTGAAGTCCAAGTGAAATTCCAGTTTCCCTCTAAAGTCCATTTGGTCTGTGACCTCCAACTTCTTCCCAATGGTTCCTCAGCCATGGGTGAGGAATGGCTGCAGACCAGACCTCTAGCTGCTCTTCCTTACAGCTTCCCTATTTCCTAAGGCATCTTAGAGCCTTGCCATACCATGTAACAAGAGGCTGATAGAAGCAATAGAAGAAATGGTGGCAATCAGGAATGGGCTGCTATCACCAGAACTAGTCCCTTTTGGTCTGCATCCTGCCCTTTGTTCACATCTCAAGGGTGCTTGACACAAAGCGTGCCTGGGAGCGGACCGCAGGTGGGTGAACTGGCTGGGGGTCCTTGGAGTGAGCAGGGACAGTGCCTTGCTGAGGTAAATCTGCTGCTCCCAACCTCTTCAGGGTGCCCACACCAGCTGCACTGGGCATGATGGCACAGCCAGACTGCCGTGGCAGGGCGGTGTTGGCTGTGTGGTCCCTGGCAGCACCGAGCTTGGACACCTCTCCCTTTGGCATTCCCTGAAAACAGACTGCAGACAAAGCATCGCGTCCATCTCATCAGCTGTGAAGCTTAATTAAAGAGGACTGGTACACTTTGCTGTCTCTGGCAGCAATTTTAATAGCTGGAAGGAAAAGTGAGCCTGAGGAAAGGTGGTTTGTAAAAAGAGCTGGGGAATCAATAATTTCTCCATAGCCTCTTTTCCTAAGAACCTGAAAATCTGAGTCCTTGTGGTCCTACACAAAAGAGGGTGAACAATCTGGTTGTGCCAGTGCCAGTGGCCCTACAGGACATGGCTGAGCTCACAGGGCAAGGGTGACCCGGTGTGATTTAACCCTTTTGTCTCTCCCAATCTGTCCAACCACAGGGCTGCTCTTCGCCAATCGTGGTGAAGTTTGCTGACACCCAAAAGGACAAGGAGCAGCGGCGTTTGCAGCAGCAGTTGGCTCAGCAGATGCAACAGCTCAATACTGCCACTTGGGGAAACCTCACAGGTCTTGGAGGACTCACACCACAATATCTAGCTGTAAGTTCATTTCAGAGGTGGTGGTTGTACTGTACTCTATTGATTTTGGACCATGGTAAATCAGTTCTACTAAACTCCCTGCAGTAAATTGCTAAATTGTCCAGGATACACAGTGTGTCTTCTTCTGCGTGTGTTTATCTGCAAAACAAATCAAAGATTCATAGAAAGGCTTGGATTGAAAAGGACGTAAAAGATCATCTAGTTCCAACCCCTCCACTGTAAATAAAATTTGATTCTATTAGTTTTATCAGGGGTTTTGAATGTTAGAGTCTGTTTTTTATGGCTGGAATAAAATTTAAGTTCTTCCTTAGGGGAGGACAGATAGGCAGCTGAACACTGTAGGGGCCATATCCATATGATGCAGCCTCTAAACTAGAATGTTGTGGTTCAATCATCAAATTTCCACATTTTCTTTTGGAAATGGCTTTTGCTTTAATGCATGGTCCTGTCAATGCTAAACATGCATGTCCATATCCCCTCATACAGAAAGTGAATGTGGCCAGGAAAAGCCATAAATTTGAAATGGTCTTTTCCTTGGTCCATTTGTAAGATGAGAAAAATGTGGTGGCTGCTGTCCCTGCTGGAAAATCTGAAATCCACTGCCACATGTCTTCGGTTCTGGATGGCCAAGAGAGGCTCCCCTTCATCACAGCTGAGAGGGAGCCTCAGCCTTTTGTGGCTCTGGAGTTGGGAGGTCTGGCTGAGGAGCTTTTGGATAACCTGGGGGTTCCTCATGGTTCTAAGTAAGACAAATATAACCTCACGACGTACAAGGCCAAGTACAAGGTCCTGACCCTGGATCAGGGAAATCCCAAGCACAAGAGTATGGACCAAGAGCAGCCCTGAGGAGAACTTGGAAGTATTGGTGGATGAGAAGCTTAACATGACTTATCAATGAAAGAAAGTCAAACATGTCCTGAGGTTCCTCCCCAGCGCTGTGGGCAGCAGATCAAGGCAGGGGTTCTGCCTCTCTTCTCTGCTCTGGTGAGACCCCATCTTCAGTGCTGCATCCAGCTCTGGGGAGCCCAGCATAGGAAGGACCTGTTGGAGCAAATCGAGAGGAGGCCACAAAGGTGATCAGAGGCTTGAAGCACTTCTGCTATGGAGAGAGGGCTGAAAGAGTTGGGGCTGTTCAGCCTGCAGAACAGAAGCCTCTGTTCTTAGGGTTTTCCATACATGAAGGGCGCCTCCAACAAAGCTAGAGAGGGCCTTTTTACAGGGGCATTTCCTGATGGGACAAGGGGTAAATGATTTTAAACTGAGAGGGCAGGTTTAGATGAGATAGTGAAGAAACTGTTTGCTGTGAGGTTGGTGAGAGAGTGGCACAGGTTATCCAGAGAAGCTGAGGCTGCCTCAACCTTGGAAGTGTTCAAGGCCAAGCTGGATGGGGCTTTGAGCAACCCAGTCTAGTGGAAGGTGTCCCTGCCTGTGACAGAGGGGTTGGAAATGGAGGATCTTTAAGGTCCCTTCCAAACCAAACCATTCTATGATTCTGTGAAATTGATGTGCTCATATATATCTATTGTGTATGTATAAATACATCATTTGTGTGCACATAATGTTTTGGTATAGTGATATAAACAGTAATTTACCCAGCAATTAAATATATATATAGTAGTACTGAGGTTGGCTAATTAATACTGAGATAGGCTAAATTGCTATATATACAAATACCAGTCTAATGAATAACTGTATGCTTGATTCATAAAGATAATAAAGAAAAAACTGAATTCGCAGGGGTGGGGAAGAATGGACCATGATTGACAGAGATGAGTTATGGTAACTACTAGACTACAGAGAGTTGTAATTAGTCACACTATGTTGGTTTAAATAGATTTAACACCTGGTTGTTAAAAAGAATAAATTGATTAATTGTTTTAAAGCAGCCATGTTATTGAGTTTCCCTTGTGTCTCTGTGTTTCTTAATAGAGATTAGACATTAATATGGATTTACAGCATTGACTCTAGGGATGTTCATTCCAACAGCAGACAGAAGCAAGAGACTATATAAATGTAAAGGAAAGCAGAAATATTCCAAATGCGAAATGATGGCTCATTTTAGTTCTATCTTCATTTGTTGCATTACTGTCAGATAGATTGCTGTGTTGTGTTGTTCATTTGCAGCTCCTGCAGCAAGCAACTTCCTCCAGTAACTTGGGTGCCTTCAGCGGCATTCAGCAAATGGCCGGTGAGTCAAAAGCCCTTTCATTTTGCTCCTGCTATGTTTTGTATTCTTAGGCTATTGAATCCTGTACCTCTAATAATCACATTGTCAGGGGGTGGGGGGCATGTTGTGTATTAAACGTGGCAGATGTATTGGCAGGGGACAGCTCACAGTTCAGTGTCAATAGAAACACTTTCACCCCTCTTTCAGAACTGAAATTAAACCCGGTGCTCCCAGGTTGTACAAACAGTTTGTCTTGCATTAGTCACCTGCCATTTGGCCAAAGTAACCAATTGTAAATTGCAGGAGAGCTCTTAGTCCCTGCAGCCGTATCCTGCCCTATGAAAAGTGTCAGGAAAGCAACAACAGGATTACATTCTAATTTCCAGTGAGATTTCTATGTCCTGAAAAATCAAATTAATGGCAGCCCTCAAACATTTTAATAATACGTGGTGAGGAAAAATGTTCTGACCTTTTTAATGAAACCCAAGATTACAGGCCTACCTTCAGTATGAATTTTCAGGCTCCTTTTATAATCATGGAAAATTAACTGGGTGCCTTTTTGACTTTGGAACCCTAGTTGGCACAATTACACAACAGAGATTTTATGTAAAAGTATAATCTTCAGTCTGGAGGAAAAAAAAAGAAAGAAAGAAAAGGGGAAAAAAGAATCAAAGTGTGAGCGGATTTGAAAGCCAGCTAGTTGGAGGGTTTCTTAGTAATGAGCTGTGTGCCAGTAGTAACTGATGTGTAGTGATTAGCAAAAGGTCATTCCCACTGTGTGACCTACCATGCTGATATCCTAACTTAACATGATGCTAGAGAAGGCAGCATGTGCAGTAAATCAGAGCACAGATGCACATTATGCCTGCCGTGAGGAACTGTTAAAAAGCTTTTTTTTTTTCCTTGTTAAAAGAAAAAAAAAGAGAAAGAATCACAAAACCCCTAAATTGCTACATTAGTTTATTTTAATCATGAGCCCACTGAATCAATGAAATACAGCATTACGCTTGCTTCATCATCACAAAACAAGGGCTAAAATATTCAGAAGTCTTTATGAGCACCATTTCTCATTCTTTTTTTTAATCCTAGTCTTTTGCTGCTTCTGGTTCTGCTTTGAATGAAGCCTGGAATACTTTAACAAGTATATATATACCACACTGTATAGCTATACCCCACAGGTATTCTTTGCTCAATCGTTATATTATGCCATTATTGCACTGACATCAGAGAATAATGTGAACCTGCTGTCTGACAATATAAATTGGCCTACAGATGACAATATCTCTGAATTATTCTCTCTTCCTCAGACCTGCTGGCAGTACTTGCTGGTTCTATTATGTTACACTTGCAATCTAGCATTTTTTCCATCAAAATAATGTATCTTAATATGATAAACAGAACAGAGCAGTTCAGCAACAGTTTTATACTTGGCAGTATTGGAAGCAGTTCTGAGCTCAAAGATTGTGTTTTAATGTTTTCATATTTGGTTAGGTCTACAAAATGAAAGAATTGGGACACTGAGGAAAAATAATGTGATATCCATCACATTTTGTGCACTTTAGAAGTTTTTGTTGCCTATTTCTCACTGTTAGTGTAGATTCAGCTTTGTTTTCAAGAACTGTGATGAAACTAAGGATTTTAGTCAAGTATTTCCAGGATGGGCTTTCAATCCAGGATGTGATTTATTTGAGATTAAGAGAAAGTCATCTTAAGAAATCATAGTGGCACATCATTGTTACTCGAGGGATATACTTTTTTCAACTGCAAATTAGATTGCTAATGCACTCATCTATGGGATAATTTGATGACTGACTGCCTCTCTTGGAAAAAAATGTATTTTATATCTTATATTCATGTCATCAAAACTGTTTGAAGTTTATGCCTTTCCCCAAAACACGTGACTCTTAAATCTTAATGTTCAAGGTAAAATTTGTGATACTAAATTGTTCTCCAAGCTGCATGTCTACAAGAAAGTGCTGAAAACTAAGCACTATTTCATTGTTATGAACTGAGAGTTCGTGTCCTCTCCTTGGAAATCAGGCAGCACTGTGTCATGCAGTGCATCTGGTATTAACAATTTGTATATGATGTTTTGTGAAAGGAATAGAAAGTACTCCTGTGTCTGCAGCAGAAGCTTGCATTACCAGCTGAAACTATCTTTCAACATTTGTGAAGGCCTAGCGTTTTTTAACTTAAGCTGTATAGGTTCATTTCACAAAAAAAAAGGATCTAATATGTAATTCCATATTGCATATAGTTTGCCTATTAATATAACATTTCAAAGTGAGGAATAAAATCCAGACACAATTGAGTGAGGTGCTAAAGAAGATCCGTCATTGCAGCTTTCAAGTTCTTTGAACTTTGTGTTTGAGGGGTGCAAATTTTTTATCCTTGAAGTCGATGGGTGTGCTTACCATGTAATTCAGACACTAAAACTTTGATCAAAAGCCACATGAGCCATTGAAATTCCACCCTTACTTCCATGTCAGGGCTCTAGCATGTCTTTTGTGCTTAAATCTTGATGAAGTCACGGTTTGCTACATTAGGACTTCTGATATAGCTCCCCCTTGCAAAAAATTAGGGCCCTCTGCATCTGCAAGTGTTTATTTGTACTGCTAAGGCTTGTCTCTGTATAGAACAGAAGGACAACAGCACAAACCCCACTCTGTGAAGAGTTATTTGCTATGCTCAGTGATATTATTTCTTAAATCAAAGCAATTTTCCTTGCTAGCAGAGCAAAGACACGGCTCTTCAGTGTGCAGTTTTAAATTCCCTTTCCCTAATACCATATCTCAGACTGGTCAAAGTAGTTCTTATGTTGCAAAAGCAGTGGTTCTTTGATTTTGGTGAAGGGAGTGGATTCTTAGCTGCTTGTGATTGAACAGTATTGGAGTTTGTTTGTTTGTGTGTTTGTTTGTTTGTTTGTTTGTAAGCTGGGAGTACAGTCTAAAGAAAAATGGGGATTTTTCTCAAGAACTCTCTAACATACAGGCATTAAACATTCAGCACCAGGTCTGAAAGTGAACACTGTTCTTGCTGTAGCAGCCAACTGACCCTGCTATATATTCAGCATTTTGTGAAGTCCAAGCAAATCGTGAAACTGGTTTAACAAAAATTTGAGATCCTGAAATTTGAGAGACAAAAAGCTGTAGCTTGCCATTTTGCTTTACAAGCTTTAATGTCCCATGTCTAATTCTGCAGTTTAGTTTTATCTCACTTCTTTTGAAAAATGAGATTTTCATGAAGTCATTCTGCTTCACGAGTCAAGCCAAAGAAAACAGTGTAATATGTTGAGACTGGTAATAAAGGTGGGAGAGCTGGCAATGGTGCCTTTGGTATTACAGTAATCCCCTGGTCTTGATTACAGGCACTAATTCTACCTTGCCAAAGTCTGCTTCATTGTCCTGTATAAAACATGCAAAGACATGCATCCTTATGAGTATATTTCATAATGAGCACCTCCTCACTTTTCCTCCCCTTCTCTGATACCTTCTAATGCTAATGCTAATTTCAAGGCAGTGTTTCCTCTCACGTGCCTCTCCAGCCTCAGTGTCTAGCCTGCACTTTGTCTTTGGGGAAGGCTAATAATGTAGATGAATTACATTATGTGATTTGATTGCCTTACTTTAAAAGACAATGTAAGCTACATTAAACAATACTTTCAAATACATACAAATTGCATGGGAAGCTTAGTTCAAAGGAGATTGATGTTGCTTGAATGTTTGAATTGAATTTGGATGGCACTGGAGCAGGTCCTAAAAGTGCAGTTATTTAAGCCAACCTGCCTGTTTAAGAGCTTGGGAATTACTGTACAGACAGTTTCAAAGGAGGTTTACTATTGCTAGGATGGTTGTAGAAAATATTTCAATGTTTTCTATGTTTAAACAATATACAGTTTAGGAAGATTTTCTATAGTCCATTAATGTCAAACATTTTGGCAGGAACAAATATTGGTTCATACAGCAATATTTTTTTATGTGTGACCATTCAAGATACAAAAAAAGTACAGTACTCATAAAAGACACAAAAGGCTCTTAATTTCATTGAATAGACAGTGTATTTTGCTTTCTGAAGTTATACAGGAGGAGAAACCATGGGTTTTTCTTTGTCTTTCAGAACTCTAAGCCCTCTGCAACTGGGAATTTTTATATTTTTCCAATGTATATACTTTTTCCAGTCCTGTCCAAGTTTTCTCACAGTTTGGTTACATTTTGGGTTGAACTTCTGGCCCTTTCTGAGCCCTGCTCTATCCATTCCACCCTTCTTCCTCTACCCAAGCCAGATTTCCTCCTGTTGCAGAGTCTGTAGGAGCAGATGGGTGAGAGAAAGTCTGTGAGGTTCTGCCTTCTGAATATTTTCCTCTAATTGTTGGATTGGCTCAGTGGATCTGGAGGGACCAGTTGGAAGCCAGGACCATCTGCACAAAAGCTCTATACTTTTGCATTGGCCAAAGGATCCTTTATATCCTCTGACTCTTGGATGGCTTCATTCCAGCAAAGCCATACAGAAGGAGGATTTCTCCTGCTATGACCTCTTTAGGGATATCATATTAAAAGTAAAGGTCACCGACAAACTGTTTCCAGCTCAAGGGAGATAGCTGTTTCTTAAAGATAACTACCAGTTTTGAAAATGCTGACCTCAGGGACCAAAAATATTCAGCTTTTGTAACACTAATTCCATTGAAAGTCCTAGTTATTTTAACACATAAAATTAGCTTGCTTTTTTTTCCCCCCCCTTCTTTTAACTAATAAACTAGACAACTCTGTTTAGCATTTTTGGAGAGACAGAATTTGCAGCAAGTGAGCCTGTTCACAATCCACACATTGCTCCTTCTCAGAGGAGAAGGAGAGGCACCTTGAGAGGAAAAAGCAGTGCTCAGCACCTAGGAGATATGCCTATTCAGGGGGTAAAAGTGCACAATGTGCAAGTTTTGGCACAAGATCTGTAGTGTGTAGGCTTTCCTTAACCAGTAAATGGAGTGTGAGGGGGCTTTTTATTGCCTTGGTCCCTCTGGGGATGGAATTTGTCCAACTGAACCTCAGTAGTTTGGAAAGAAGGGATCCTATTTCCCTGGAATGTCAGCAAAGAGGGAGTCACTCCCTGGCAATAATTCATCCTACCGAGGCTGGAGTTAATCTGTTTTATGGATATTAGGAAAATACTACATATATTAGAAGGAAATTCTTCCCTGTGAGGGTGGTGAGGACCTGGCACAGGTTTCCCAGAGAGCTGGGAATGCCCCATCCCTGGAAGTGTTCGAGGCCAGGTCGGACAGGGCTTGGAAGAACCTGGTCTGGGGAAAGATGTCCCTTGAAAGGTGAAACTTTGAGCAACCTGGATTAATGGAATGTGGCCCTGCCTATAGCAGAGAAGTTGGAACTAGATGGTCTTTATGGTCCCTTCCAACTCAAATTTTCTATGATTCTATGATTTTCTGCGATTCTCCTTTAGGATAAGACAATTTCATTATCCCCTCTCTCTTCTTTGACTATAGCAAGAGCCTGAGTGAGTAATTTTCTTTTGGACATAGATCAGATGAATCCTTCCCACTAGAAGAAGTTTCAATTGACAAAAGCACTTTTCTTGCCAGGATGTGTTTACAGCATGTATAACCTGAAAATGGGCTGAAATCCTACATAAGTCAAAAAATGGCTTGAGGGCTGTTGGTATTAGTTGATCTTTAAGGTCCCTTTCCAATTTAACCATTCTATGATTCTGTGAACTTGCAGTCAGATTTAAGCACATACTCTTAAAATACAGGGCAGAATCAATTGTGGACTTAAAAGTTATTTTAAGGTCTTTGCTCAATAAAACAATAATGGGTCAGGGTACCTCAAACACTTTTCAGACAAGCAGCTTTTCTAAAAGTAGCCACTGAGGATATGTGGTTTGATGGAGATGGCACTTAGATCTCCTGTCTTTTTAATTCTTAGAATATTGCTGGAATAGCCCTCCACACCTTTATATACATTTTACCAT